>JAMJFZ010001121.1:10876666-12090000 GCA_026225945.1 Cricetomys ansorgei | reverse complement strand
AGACTGATGGACTCACCTGTCTTCCCACTCCTCTTTAATTACAGCTTTAAAGTGGAACAAAATAACCCTTCCCCCAAATCACACACAGTTCCAGACAAGACACAGGTCCCATTATGTCCCTAATGCTATGTATATTTGTACTTAGAATGTCCCACCTAATATTAAAAGACATAGAGTCTTTTCTTTTACGAAACAGGGTCTCATGTAGCCCAGGCTGCCCTTGCACTCGAGGCTGAGAATGGCTTTGAACTTCTGATTTTCCTGCTTTCACCTCCTGAGCTGTTGGAATTATGGCTGTGTGTTATGTTCCGTTCTATGTGACGGTAGAAATCCAACTCAGGGCTTTGTAAGCATGCTCTCACTGAGCTGCATCCCAGCCCTGCGTTAGAGTTTTAAAGTCCAGAACGCCTCGGCACTGCTGAACACAATCACATTCGTAATTTTCATGCACCTCAGGTGGCTTCATGAACGATAATAACTATTTCACACGTGGGCTCTAAAGGCACCTGCATTAATGAGCTTGTTTGCAAAGTGTTCCCGGATGTGTCACAATGCCCAAGAGGCATTGCTGCTGTAATGGCCACCTCCTGCCCTGTCTCAGGAGGTTTGTGAGGTGTGCGGTGTGAAACCTTTACTCCTTGCTCTAAGCTCCCTTGGCACTTCCCCAGTCCTCTTCAGAATAGATCCCAGCACCTCTCACCAGGGTGTCCCCACTTCTCATACTGCAGAGGCCTCTTTCTCGCTACTATTCCATGTCCACTGTAAACCACACATCCTATTTTTGTGTGTATGTTTGTGTGTGTAGGTGAGCGTTTATGTGCATGTGTGTATATATGTAGGATGGATGTGGATGTACGCATGTGTTCCGGGGTGCGCCCACGAGTGGTGGTCAGAGAAAGGTGGCAAGTGTCTTGTTGAGTTACTACCCACCTTATTCACTTAAGACAGGGTCTCCCACTGAGCCTAGACCGAGGTTGGTAGTAAGCAATCCCCAGTGATTCTCTGCCAGCCCCCACCTCCCAACGCCCCATGGGAGTTACAATGCTGATGCTACAACTCCAGAGCTGGCTTCTTGCCTAGGGTGCTGGGGATTCAAACTCGTGTTTGTTTAGAAAGTGCGTCTACTTACTGAGCCATCTCCTCAGCCCAACATTCCAGTCTAGATTCTCATCCTTTGCTACAGCCCAAATAAGCCACAGTCCCTTCACAAGCTTTCCCTTGCAGGGAGAGTTTGAATAGCATCCTACTGTTCCCTCTATTGTTGTGGTGAAACACAGATCAAAAGCAACTTGGGGAGGGAGGGAAAGGTTTATTTGGCTTACAAATTCCACAGTACAGTCCACTGAGGCCGGAAGTCAGCACTGAAACTCAAGGCAGGAACCTGGAGGCAGAGACCATGGAGGGGTGCTGCTTTCTGACTTGCTCCTCAAGGCTTGCTCAGCCTGCTTCTTACTCAACTCAGGACCACCTGTTGCAGTATTCCTGCTGTGTCACTCAGCATGGAGACAAGGAGGCATATTCATAGGTGCAAACCCTGCCAGACCTCTGTGGAGGGAACCACCATCACGGCAAGTGCCATATTCGACAATGGAACGCCAAGCGTCTGAGCTCAGGTGTTTTTATTCTTTCAGAACTCCTAAGGTATTCTGCTGATAGCACATGCAGATCGTTAGGTATTCTGCTGATAGCACATGCAGATCGTTAGCAATTAACCAACCCCCACAGAAATCCTTTAGCGACCTTTCAGAGAGCCTGTTGGAGGTTCTCAGTGACCATTCGGTTACTGTTTTTTTGGATGGTAGTTCATAGAAAATTGGATTGTGATACTTAATATCAGTTTGTCCAAATCTAGAACCACCTAGGAGACAAACCTCTTGGCATGTCTATGGGTGATTTTCTAGGTTTGGTGGGGGGACCCATCCCAAATAGGGCACCATCCCACAGGCTGAAGTCCCGGACTGAATACAAGAGAAAGGGCAACTGAGCATCAGTCTACTGTTCTGCTTCCTGACTGTGGAGACACTGGAACTGCCCCACGCTCCTACCAACTCTGGACTTCCCACCATGATATACTTCTCTTCAAGCTGTAAGAAAAAACAAACCCTTCCTTCTTTAAGCTCTCTGCTAGGTGCTCTGTCACAGCAGTGAGAAACACAATCTACAGTCCTTTGAGGAGGTGATGGCAAAGTGTCCATGCATATGAGAGAGGAATATTTCTGTCCTTGACTTCTAAACAAGTGATTCTTTTTTTTTTTTGTTTTTTTGAGACAGGGTTTTTCTGTTGTAACTCTGGCTGTCCTGGAATTCACTCTGTAGATCAGGCTGGCATTGAACTCACAAAGATACACCTTCCTCTGCCTCCCAAGTACTGGGATTAAAGGTGTGAGCCACAACCACCCAGCTTCTGTGACTCTTAATTAAACTTTAATTATATGGTAGGACCAACTATGAAGCCTGTCACCAGATATTCTGATCTAATAAGTCTGCAATGGTTCCTGAGTAGCAGTAATTTAAAAAAAAATTATCCCAAAAGCTAATGAACAGTGAAATGTAGAATTGTTTTCTAAGCTGGTAGCATTCAAAGGCTCAGTCGTTTGAAGCAGAGATGGTAGAATATGAAATAGGTTTTACTTGGTATCTCTGAATGTCTTTGTAAAGTGAGTATAATGTCATTCACTAGGGTTTCAAAGTTATTCTAGACAGGAGATGGTGGAGGTGGTCAGGCATTAACCAGAGGAAAGGGTAGAATGCAAAGAAATGTGTTTCTCTGCATTGGGCGCCGGCTGTCTGCTCTGCACACATCTGTAATGCCCTCTCCTTGGCTTGACTGCATGTAGGACTCTTCCTACATGCTCTTGGGGTCCTTGGGGGCTGTGGCCTGTCATTTGCCTGCACTTCTCCTTTTTGTCTGCACCTTCTGAAACATCTGTGGCTTTATCAGTTTGGTTATCCAAGTCACAGCAAACCCTGATCCTTCCTTTAAATTCTAGATCTGTGTTTGTTTGTTTTTTTCCTGTTTCACTAAAAAAGTAATTTTATTTATTTGTTTGTTGAGAAAGGTTTCCAGTATTCTAGGCTTGTCTTGAACTCTACAGGTAGCTGAGAATGACCGTGAGCTCCGGATCCTCCTGCTTACCCTTCCAGCATGCTGGGACTATAGGCGTGAACCAATACAATCGGTTTATGAGGAGCTGGGGATGAAACCCAGGGCTTCGTGTATGCCATGCAAGCACTCTACCGGCAAAGCTGCATCCTCAGCTCTTACATGTGCACTTAATTGTCCTCTGAAACTCTGGTACCCAAGCTTCACTGTGCATCAAACTGTTCATCACTGTTCCCAAAGCCACCCATGCCCACTCCCATCTCTGGCATGCTTGGAGGGATCCTCAGCAGCTTTACCGCCAGAGCTGTGGTCTCCAGAGCGAGAGGCCTTCCATGAAGCCTTCGATGAAGTCCTCTCACCAGTCCAGAAACTAGAAATTCTCTATTTTTAAAATCAGTTTTTCTTGTATCCTTGTTCCAACTTTATTCTTGCGTCATCTCTCATGAGCTCGAGGCAAATCTCTCCATTTCTAAGTCCTTTCCCCTTTAGCCATCTCCTACCCTTAGTCAGTGACATCAGTCTGAGATGCAGGCCTGCTTCCTTGAGTCTCCATGTCCTGCAGCTGTGGTATCAGGAGCCCCAAGTACTCCTGGAGGTGTTTCAAAGACTTCAAAATCAAATTATAAGTCAGATCACAAAAAAAAAAAAAAAAAAACAAACCAACCCTGAACAGATACTGTTATGGCACCAGCCACAAATGTAGTATGTGCCAGTGCAGAGAAATCTAGGAGGTCTCCAGACAAGTGGTCAAAACATTGACATGGTTGTCTCCTAAGGGCTGCAGAGCAGATCCCTTGAGCCATCTGGATGACTGCATGAGAATTCAAGGCAGAGGCTGCATGAAAACTTACGAAACTGGCAGGAACGCAGGATAAACACTCCCAATGAAGGTTATTGTAAGTAAGAAATGTAACTAACAGTGGAAGAAAGTGCTTAGAACAGCATCCCCCCGCCCTCCCTTAATATCAATGCAATACTGAAGGGTTTTAGCTGGGAGAATAATACATGCTCACGAATTGTAAAGTTTCATGTGGACAAAGTGTAATGACCTCCAAACCTGTTGACCAAATGTAATCTCCACCAGGACCAGCTTCAATGGAAGGAGGCAGGGGGCAGGAATGTGGAAAGCTATGACCGTTTTGCCCACAGGGGAACAACTATGGGTGGGGCTACTGGTGTGGAGTGTTCTCTTAGCACGGACACAGACCTGAGTTCTGTGTAGCTACTCACAGACACACAATACCACGAAAAGAAATACAACCGTCATAGGGAAAGATAAACAGAAGCCGTGATATTCTTACAAAAAATGTTTTTTGTTTTTTTTTTTGAAAATACATTTGAGGAATGATCTAATTTGCATAACCATCCCTCAATAAAAGGCGGCTGTGTTTTCAAAGCACTTTATGCAGATCAGCAGGTGCAGAAGGGTCTACCAGTCGAACAGTTACTTTGAGGGCTTATAAACATTCACCAACTGCCTCCATGCACTGGGTAGGAGAATTTCATTGTTGACTGTGTTGGTGGAAGAGACAGTTGAGGCAGGGCCTGAGGTAGCCAGGTTGCCCTACGACTCACTATGTGGCTGAGGACGACCTTGAATTCTGGATTCTGTAGTCTCCACCTCCAGAGTGCTGATGTAACAGGCATGCACCGCCACACCTGGAAAGATCCACTTTTTTAAAATACATAGCTGAAATGAGCAGTAGCACACGTCCAGCTGAATCTGTCTCAACTGTGCCTTAATTATGTCAGCTTTCACATTTTTCCTACAATTAATTATGTCAGTTCCCATATCTTTTTGATAATTTTTCATCACCCAAAGAGCCCAGTTTGATAATATTTACAATAGCAGATGAAATGCTAGAAAGGAACATAGCCATGTTGAGACTGTGCCAGAGCCCAAGGAAACGAGGCTCTAAAGAGTGAGACCAGTCAGCCTGCATAGCCCTCACCAACAGCACCCTTTCCTCACTCTCTACTCTCGCCTTCCTCTCTCCCGCCCTTTCCCTTTTCTCTGACAATGTTCTGTTCTGTAGCCCTGGTTGACCTTAAGCCCGGGATTCTCCACCTCAGCCCCCCCGCAGTGCTAGGCACCAAACCTTTCTTTTACTTTCAGAAGTGAGAAAGCTATATGTGGACAGGCTGGGCTAAGTAGCAAGACCTTGTCTCAAAACAAAACAAGCAATGAAAAACAAAACATAAGGAACGTCCACAGGATCATGCATGCATCCTTGTGTGCCTGTGCGCCCATGTATGTGAACAACGGCTGTGTGGGCGGGTTTTTCAAGCAGTGATTAAGCCTGAGGTGATTAAGCTCATCCAGTGCAGTGCTTACCCAACACATGTTACGAGGTCCTGAGTTGGATCCCCAACACCATTCTACTTTTGAAATCAGTTTTGCTTCTTGTATCCTTGTTCCAAGTTTAGTCTTCCGTCATCTCTCATGAGCTCGAAGCAAATCTCTCCATTTCTAAGTCCTTTCCCCGTTAGCCATCTCCCACCCTCAGTCAGTCACGTCAGCCTGAGATGCAGGCCTGCTTCCTACTCTCCAGGTCCTGCGGCTGTGGTATGAGGAGCCACATAAACTGGGTGTGGTGCCTCGTGACTGTCACCCTAGCACACCGGAGGTACAGGCAGGAGGATCAGCAGTTCAAAGTCACCCTCAGCTACCCAGCAAATTTGAGGCCAACTTGGGCTATATGAAACCCTCCTTTAAAAAAAGAAAAGTCTGAGTTTTAGAATGTGACTATGTTTAATAAAAACTTTGTCACACATTAGCAGTATGAAGCCAAGCCTAGACTGTGGGTCAGCTGGTGCTCTCATATGTAGACAGTGGGAGGGCTGCCACATTCAACTCGGGAAAGGAGATAATTATCTGAAACAGTCCGATATGGACTGAGCTCTAATGCCACACTACTGCCAGTGTTGTCGTTACCTATTCCTACTTCAAGGGCCAGCTCTAATAACCACCTTCTTCCTCCAGTGACCACTGAAGGGTGAGATTTGCATTAGACTTTACGGGAGAGAAGACCCAAACCCCTTTCCCCCATACAGCGTGTGCATTCAAGGGATAAAGGAACTGAGAGAAAGGCTTGTCTATTTTAGCTAGTCCCTTTAAATCTGATTTTTGCCATTGCTACAGTGAGATTAACAACAACACACAACTATATACTGATCCATTTATCTATCATCTATCTGTCTGTCTGTCTGTCTATCTATCTGTCTATCTATCTGTCTATCTATCTATCTATCTATCTATCTATCTATCTATCTATCTATCTATCTATTTATTTTTAAAAAAGATCAGGAGCCACCTGATTCCCAACCCTGTACCTGACACTTAGTAGGGGTGCAAATGTGTTTTGCCATCAACCAAGCCCCCTGTATTTCTCTTCTTTTTTCCTTTGCTTGAACCTTAGCTGAGGTCCTTCTCTCAGACTGTGCCCACGTTCAGTCTTCACACAGAGTTGGTAGACTGATTGCTTCCCCCACATCAGGACCAGCAGGCAGTCCCGTGAAAACCATGGCTTGGCTTGGTGGCAGAGACAGGAGGATTGCCAGTTCAAGGCCAGCCTGAGCTGTATAATGAGACCTTGTGTCAAAACAAAAGAACAGACCATCAACCCATCCCACAAACCGAAAACAAACAGCAGGACACGAAGAAGCCCAGCCCAGAGACTCCCAGTGGGGAGGTCCTGTGGAGACTCCAGGTCCAGAAAGACAAATACCACACATTTCCTATTGTATGTGGGATCTAGATGTTAAAAATGGGTACACGAAGAGTAGAAAGGGAATCCTGTGGGGTGGGGACCCAAAGGGAGGGAACTGGGGAATGAGGCTGGGGAGACGGAAACATGTATTGCACATTTTCTCATTTTTGGACTCTAAATTTAAATGTGCACATATGATGTGAAGGGGGGCTGTTTGTGAGGGCTGAGCAGGAAGAGGAGGAAGGACAAGACAGGGTAATGGGGGTGTCGAGCAAACTACAATGATGTATACTCGTGAAAATGTCAGGGTGAAACCCATTATCTTGCATGCTAGTTAAAAAATTAATAAAAAAGATTCTGTAGATGCCACGAAAAAGGCCTTCACTGCTTTGATTATTTCCTTCTTCAAGCAAGTGCTTAGACTATCAAACCCAGCTGGAGTTCACCTGTTTCCAACAGTTTTATTAAGATTTCACACTCAGGAGCCAGTGGTATGTAATTTTGGAGGTTTGATGCCAGTTTTAATTAATTTTCATAGGTTTGCTAATTAACAAATTAAGAAGTGGGATTTACCCAGTGGAAAATAATTGGAAGATCACTGGCGGGCATGATCGTTGAGGTTTCCCATGCCACAAAATGGTGTAGAATTTGTTTTAAAATTAGTTAGATCTCTGAAAGAAGTAATTATAACATCAACTTATAAAAAGGTGCATCTGAGTTTGTCCATTTTAAAAGCGGGAGATGCCAAATTTGCCGGGGCTACTAGAAGCTTCTTTTTACCTCTGTGTTCATGACCAGGAAAAGAATAGCATCAGAATACCATAATTAGTACCAGTGTGATGGGCACACAGGCATGCTGAGAAAAATCTTAGAGATGAGAAGCTAGGTGCCAATGAGAGCAGGCAGGAGCTGCGGATGGTCTCCACCTCCTCCTCCACAGGCCTTGAAGGAGGCAGGTTTCCCAACCTGAAGATCAGACTGAGAAGCAAAAATGTGTTTCCTGGAAAGGTAACACAGGACTTCCCTTAAAAGGACAGAGTGGTGTCCAAAGGAGGCAGGACCCCCTCACCCCAACCGGGAGCACTGTATGTCTGAACCTCGTTGTTGCTAACGAGGGAGAAATGGAACTTTCCAAAGGGTGGCTGTGAGGATTGAGTTAACACAGTCAAATCTCTTAGAACAATGCTCTATGCACAGATACAAAGAGAAGCAGCGTTTTCCCTAGGACAGCCCAACAGCCTCTGTGGGCTCCCCTCAATGACGCTGTGGGGTCTCATTGAAGGTAGGTTCAAGGGACAGCGATATGAAACACCACCGTGTTGACCGGAAATCTTCAGGACACCCACACCCTTTGGTCCTGGCCAGTTTGCTTTACAGAATTCAGCCTAAGAAGACAATAACAAGCCAAACAGAAACAGGATGCTGTGGAAGGTGATGGTGTCTGTTATCCTAGCTCTTCAGAGGCTGAGGAGAGACCACCAGGAGAACCAAAGAGCTCAAGGTCAGGGCGGGGAGCCGAGTAAGAATCCGCCCCAGAAAAATAGATGAACACAAAAACCCTCAGAGGCAACAATGCAAGGATATTCGTGTTATTTGCGATAAGGTTTTGGAAATTCTAAACATCAGAAAATAGAGGAATAAATGAAGTATTATCTAACAGATGATAGTGGTTTTTTAGAGGAAATGTTATAGTATACTTAAAAATACTGGCCTGGAAGCTTTTGTAACGAATGTTAACTGTATGTAAATGCCAATGTAAGTGAAACTGGGGAAATAGTAGCTAGGATGTGGTTTTTAAATTATTTTGCATTTATTTCTTAAATTATTTCCTTTATTTTTTGAGATTACAATATGATTACGTCATTTTCCTCTTCCTTCTAAGTCCTCCAATTTACCCCTTTTTGTTTTTTCAGATTCATGGTTCTCTTATCATGAACTGTTGTCACACACATATATGTATATGTATATACACATATATATTCCTAAATATATAAATACAACCTGCTCGGTCTGTATAATGTTGCCTGTATGTTCCCAGGAGTGAAGATTTGGCATTGGATAACCAGTTAGTGTGCTCTTCTCTGAGAAGACTATTTCTCCCACCCTCAGCCCTCATTCATTGCCTGTACGTCTTTGTGTAGGGTTGATTTAATTTATGTGTATGAGTATTTTGCCTGCATTATGTCTGTATACCACGCATGTGCAGTTCCCCCAGAAAGCAGAAGAGGGCGTCAGAGCCCCTGGAACTGGAATTACAGACAGTTGTGGATTGACATATGGGTGCTGGGAATTGAACCAGGGCTCTGGGTAACTGCTGAGCCTTTTTGACTACTTAAGGCACATCAAGAATATATCTTCTAAAAAGTACACAAGTACATTAAGAGACTTCTTCAGAGAATTAGAACAAGGCTCGCAAACATCGAGTGTCAGGTGGTAAATCCTTTAGACTCTGTGCTTCACGCTCCCTTTGTGGAAGCGAGCTACAGGGGCAATGTCTGCTCCTGAAACATCTTCATGATGGCAGGTGTCCCTGGCCTGTTACTTCCCAATTAAGTTAGAATTGCAGGTGCATTTATAGCTTTCCAGTATTTTCATGATTTTTTTTCAGTAAACATTTTCCATCATGTTTCCCACTGCCCTGCTTCCCCCTTTCCCTACCCTTCTATCTCTGTCTGATAGGACCTTGCTAAGTTGCCCAGGTTGGCCTCAAACTCACAGCTCTCCTGCCTCAGTCCTTCCAGTAACTGGGTTTACGAAAGCTTGCCTCCATAGTTGGCTGCAAAAATTACTTTCGTAATATGGAATGAAAACGTGAAATCTATAAATGTAGAATGCGTGTGTGCTGGATTTGGGTTGGTTCCTAGCGCTACAAAAATGAAAGAAAACCGGTACACACAGTCTACAGTGGACCGGAAGCAACATGGCTCCTTGGAGGATGCTGGGGGCCACTTACCCACCTAGTGTCGTCACCTGTCAGACCTGAAAGTTTCTCTCTGGAGAATCTACACGTTGAAGGACAGCTCCTAACGTGGCAGCGTTAGGAGGCCTTTGGGACATGGGGGGTGGGGGGAGCTCCTCCTTCGTGAGGCTTAGTGTCCGTATCACAGAGACTCCTCAGAGAGCAGGACCTTTCTACCCTTTGAGGACCAGAGGAGCTGTCACCTGGGAGCCCCAAAACAGGATCCTCACCAAACCCTGAATCCAGCATGATTCCATCCTGGGTTTCTACTCTCTAGGGCGAGGAGGAAGTTTTAGGTACTTATGTGATACCAGTACATGGTAATTTGTTACAGCGACCCAGACTGACTAAGAGAGCAAACTGGTCCTGCCAAATCATAACAGCCCTTGTCATAGTTCAACCCTGTTATTTCCCTAGCATGTAAGGTCTGAGGGCCCGGGCTTGGCTTCTGGTAGTCCCTCAGGGTTATACTGGGACACTGTCTCCAGCCCTGGGTGCCGTGGTGTGAGGCTGGGACTGAGGTCTCGTGCGCACTGCAGTTCTGGCACTGGTTGCCCTCGGCCCATCCACAGCTCTGCTCAGTGTCAAGGGACTTGGAAATCACTGCTGGAAAATTGCTCAATTCTCTGAATCCCCCCCAAATAGGTATTTATATTTGTACATAAACTATCTTAATGTTTGTTTTGATTTTCTGTATTGGTACTTCTTTCCTGTTCATATCCCTTTTGATTCTTTCTCTTGTCCAAAACCTTCATCATGCCAGGTGGTAGTGGGTGCTGGGATTCCAGCACTAGGGAGGCAGAGGCAGGTGAATCTCTATTAGTTTGAGGCCAGTCTAGTCTACAGAGTGAGTTCCAGGGCAGCCAGAGTTACAACAGAGAAACTTAGTCTCAGAAAACCAAAACCAAAACCAAAACAACATCAACCAAAAAACCCCCATCACTGTGTTGAATAAGAGTGGAGAGATTGGGCAGCCTGGTCACGTTCTGGGATTCAGAGGAAATGCTCACTATTTCCCCACCTACCATCGTGTTGGCTGTAGGTTTGTTATATACTGCTTTTATTGTGAGGTTCGTTTCTTCTGATTCCAGTTTCTTTGAGGCTTTTTGCCATGACGGGGTACTGAACTTTGTCAGAGATCTTTTCTACATCTGAACCTGCACAGACGTGTCTTGATAGAAGACAAAAAATCTGAGCACCTCTGCAGAACACACCAGGTACTCTCAGGATGCATTCTAAATTTCAGAAGGATAACATTTTATGGGCAGCCATACCAGTTTTATTTCCATCCTCTCCTTTTTGTGTGCCATATGCCACCTATCTATTCTTGACCCTGTGTTCACCAACGTGCAATGTGTTTATCAATGTATTTACCAAATATGTTGATACGCCAATCAGTTAAAGATGGATATTTTAATAGTTTCACTTCTTATGAGAGTGATTAAATGCTTGTTTTTGGAGATGGAGTCTTTGCTTTGTGGGCCAGGCTGGTTTTGAATTCGCCATTTTCATGCTTCAGCCTCCCAAATCCTGGGATTACAAGTGGGTGCCCATTACAAATGATTTACGGTATATATTTATTTTTTTGTATTTAAAAGCCATATGCAAGGCTAGGGAGATGGCCGAGTCAGCGAAGTGCTTGTTATTCAAACAGGAGGACCTGAATTTGGCTCCTTAGCAACCATGCATGAAAACGGAGCATGATGGTGCACCTGTAATCCCAGCTCTGGAGAGGTAGAGACAGGATGACCCTTGGGGCTTGCTGGATAGCCAGTTATGCTGACTAGTTTCATGTCAAGGTGATATAAGTCAGAGTCATTTGGGAAGAGGGAAGATCAATTGAGAAAACATCCCTACCAGATTGGCCTGTGTGGTATTTTCTTGATGGATAATTGACGTGGGAGGACCTAGCTCACTCTGGACAGTGCTACCCATGGGCTGGTGGTCCTGGGTTCCATAAGAAAGTGGGGTGAACAAGCCACAAGGAGCAGGTCAGGAAGCAGCACCCCTCCATGGCGTCTGCGTCAGCTCCTGCCTTTGGGTTCCTGCCTTGAGTTCCTGCTCTGATTGCCCCGGTTGATGGACTGTGATCTGCAAGATGAAATAAATCCTTTTCTCCACATTGCTTTTGGTCATGGTGTCTCATCTCAGCGGTAGAAATTCTCACACGACACCAGTTTCCCCTAATCGGTAAGCTTCACGCTCAGTGAGAAACCTTGTCTCAAAAAATGAGAGAGGCACCCAAAGTTGAACTCTGACCTCCGCTTGCACCCCACTCCACGCATACACACGGACATACATTTGTGCCCTGGTGCGTGACCTGGGCTCGTGATCTCTGTTTCCTACTGCGTTTTAGTAATCTCTTGAGCATGTTATTGTAGGAACTTGTGTACATTGTAGAGAAATTGGCTTTTGTCTGTTATATGTGACACAAGTCATTTCTATTTCATTTTCCACGTTCTCTCTTCATTTTTGCTTATTGATTTTTATAATGCAGAAAGCAATAAAAATGTCCTGGCCAAACTGATAGCTTTTGTAGGTCCTCTGAACTACATGGTGTACATGGAAGACCTTCTCTACCAAACAAGTGAGTAAAATCTCTTGTCCCCTGCTTTTCTCCAGTAGTTTTCAGTTCGTTTTTCTTCTTATAAATCTCTGCTTCACCGAGACTTTGCTTCAGGGTGTAAAATGACAGGGCGATGTGTCCTACATTTGTCTGCAGTTAAATGGGGCAGAGCTCTGACAGCAGAGCAACTGCCCAGTTTCCTACTCCCTCAGGTACTTTGGCTCTCAGAACATTGCTGGATGGTCCAGCTCTCTAATCAAACAGTGTTAGCATGAGCCAACACTTTCCAACAGGTGATTGGATCAGTGCTTTCCAAATTTTGATTATCTGAATACCGTTTTAACAAATTTTAAGCTTTGTGTGTAGGTGTGTGTACGTGCACGCAGTGTATGTATGTCCACCTGTGTATGCATGTGTGTGCACAGTTGCAGGTGGCATGTATGTGTATGGTGTGTAGAGGTCAGAGTCCCAAGTCAGGTGTTTTTTCTATCACTCTCTCCCTTATCTATCTGTCTGTATGTCTATTTATTTATTTATTTATTTATTTATTTATTTATTTATTTATTTATTTATTTTTAAAGATAGGGTTTCTCTGCATAACAGCCATGGCTGTCCTGGAACTTGCTTTGTAGACCAGGATGGCCTCAAATTCACAGAGATCTGTCTGCCTCTGCCTCCCCAGTACTGACATCAAAAGAGTGTGCCACCACGCCTGGCTTATTACCTCATTTTTAATTTTAATTTTTATTAAAAATAGATTCTTCTCTCATACAGTATATATATCTCAGTCACAGTTTACCCTCCCTCCACTCCTCCCAGCTCTCCACCACTTCCCCCCTTCTCCCCCCCCAGATCTTCTCCTTTTCCTTTTCCTTCAGAAAAGAACAGGCCTCCAAGAGACAATAACTAAACATGACAAAACAAAATACAATAAGACAAGGCAAAAGCCATCACATGGAGGCTGGACAAAACAACTCAATATGAGGAAGAGGGTCCCAAGAGCAGGCAGAAGAGTCAGAGACACATCCATTCCCACTGCTAGGAGACACACCAAAACAGCAAGCTATCAGCCATGAAATACATGCAGTAGACCTGGTGCAGACCCACGCAGGCTCCTTGAGCTCCACCTGAGCCTGTCTTCACCCAGTCCCCAGGGTTACAGACAAGATGACAATGTGCTGCTTTCTTTTAATTCTCAACTTGACTCTGCCACAACCTGCACGGTTTAGGGACTGACCGAATTGGAGTGATTGGGAATGAAGAAATGACAGACATACATACAGAAACGCTGCCCTTGGAAATGAACCAGCAGCACTCTGGAAACTCACCCCAATTTTTATATACTGCACAAATGAGGAAGAGGCAGGCTCACTAATCTTGGTAGGAGGTCTCTCTGTAGGGGAGGGGTCTGACTATAGTCATCCATCGGGAGGGAGCTGTGGTTGACACTTCTGCACACACTGTCAACATCTGTACTCAGACCAGGAAAAGGTCCTGCCATTCTCCCGAGCCCTACCCGGGGAAGGTCTTGCTCTTTTTGTGGGTCTGAGGGAATGGGATCCTTGACATGGTCACATTTGTGTCAACCATACACATTTGGGCTTCGTTTTCTCGCCACATGATTCAATCTAGACTCACTTGGGAAGAGAGCTTCAATGAGATTAGATCTAGATTCAGTCTAGATTACGTCTGCCCGTGGGAATGTCTGTGGGGCATTGTGGTAACTTTGTTAATTGATGGGGAAAGATCACCTCACTATAAGTGACACTGTTTCCTGGGCGGAGGATTCTAAATGGCAAGAGTGGGACAGCGTTACCTCGCTGTCCTCTGCTCTCGACTGCGGATGGGACCAGCTGCTTTAAGTCGCTGCCTTGCCATCGCCACTGTCATGGGCTCTAACCTGGAACCGTGAGCCAAATAAATCCCTTCTTTCTTAAGTTGCCTTTGTCAGATATTGTATCGTAGCAACAGGAAATGAAACTAAGATAAACTACATGCCTGGTTTTGATAATAAAGACACTGATCTTGCCTTCCTGGATAGGACATCGTCTACAATTCTAGAAACACACCTGGTGCCAACAGTTCAGGATAGTGCTGACATCTTATTAAAGAAAAAAATAGCAGGGCCAGGCCAGCAAGATGGCTTGATGGTGAGGACACTTGCTGCCAAGTCTGACAACTGGAGTTCAAGCTCTGAGACCCACGAGGTGGGAGCAGAGAAGCCACTCCCACGAGTCCTCCTCTGATCTGCACGTGTCTACCTCCCCACTTCAAATAAAATAATCAACAACAATGGAGCCGGAAGACGGGAGAATGGTAAAGTGCATCCCATCTATCTAGACTTAGAAACGCATTGCATTGACATGCTATAGTGCTTTTGAGAACAGCAGTACGGCTGAGTCCAACTCTGACGCCCAGTCTTAGAGAAGAAAATATCTTTAAAGACAGACTCTTTCCACCGTGTGTGCATATCGTATGTTCAATTCATACCTAGAGGTTGGCTATTTTACAGCCTTGGATGTAGCTAGTAGGGTACTGGAAATCAGTGAAACTCTGCAGTGATGTACCACATAGATTCCTGGGGGGTGAGGTAGCTACGGAAGATACTGGAGAGCACGTGAGCCTTCTATCCAAATGATATGGCCATTGTGTGGGAGAGGAACAGCACTGGGCTGGCCTTGGTAAGGAGGGCACAAGTATGGTCTTTGTTTAAATGAATGACGTCAGGTCTTTCAGCCATCGTAGAGTGCACACTCAGAATAGAAGGGGGCGTGTGTATTACTGTCCATTGATGACAGAACAGTGGTACTGGGCTTAGTAAGCACTGTGGTTTTTAGAGATACTGACTCATATACTCCTCAAAATATTTTCTCTCTCATCATAGAGATGAGCAGATTAGGTTTCAGAGAAGCAGAGTAACACTGCCTGGCAGTCCGTCAAGGAGGCAGGAGAGCAACAGTGTGAAGCCAGGTCTTCAGGAGAGACAGCTTTGCCTGGGAGTTGCGACGTGCCCCTGCCTGACCATCTCCCCCCACTTTCGGCAACTGTCCCTCAAGAGAGGAAAATCCCAGCAGGAGAAACACCCAGTACCTCATACCTCACCTGAAACAGGGCTGAACCAGCTTTCATTTGGTAATGAGGCCAAGAAACTGCAGGAGCCACATAAAACCGCTATTTCAAACCGGAAAGCCGTAGACTTTGGCAACAAGTCACCTGCCACTCAGATGACCTATTCAGCATCGATGGGGGCTCGGAGTTCTGTATGAAATAATTCATGCAGTTCAGGCTGAAAAGAAACAAACAGCGCTTGCGGGAGCCTGATTCCTAAGCTCCCCTGTGGGGTTTTGATTGGCAGCTCACTGCATTTCTCGGAGCACAGTCCACATCCCTGGGGTGTGCAGAACACTTGCATTAATGGAAACCACAAGAACATCTGACAAACCGTTTACGGAGGTTTCTCCACAGCGGTTACCTAAGAATTCTCCTCTGTAGAAATGTTGTCAGGATCCCGCAGAATTGCACAGAAATCTCCTTCTAATTCGACTCATCGTGGAGATGATAATTTTGTTAGTGGTTTTTTTTTTTTTTAAGTTGTTGATGTCATATTCTAAGGACGATTGATTCTCAGATAATTTGAAAAGGCATATGATTAGGCATTACATTACAGTAGCCAGTCAAAAGTAGTTAGACGCAAATACAGAAGCGGAGAGGTAGCCCGAGGCAGACTGCCCTGGCTTTAGGTCAGACAGATGCTGCTGGTCTCGGAGACCAGGTGAACAGCGTGGGAAGCAGTGGCCACGTGCACAGAGAACCCGGGCTCAGGAGGCATGCCACAGCGGTGGCTCTCTTCTTTATTTACGTCCCAAGTCCTTCAAAAATGCCAGCTTCTCACTTCATTTCACACGGACAAACAATAGCTACTAGGAAAAACATGAAGAG
Organism: Cricetomys ansorgei; assembly: GCA_026225945.1. Taxonomy (NCBI): domain Eukaryota; kingdom Metazoa; phylum Chordata; class Mammalia; order Rodentia; family Nesomyidae; genus Cricetomys; species Cricetomys ansorgei. The sequence continues at coordinate 12,073,723 of JAMJFZ010001121.1, read as the reverse complement.
AACAAAATGGCCGACTTTGTAACAGAGCATTATAGGGAGATTTGATTTTTTAATTTTTTTTAGTTTTTTGAGACAGTGTCTCTGGTACCACAGGCTAGCCTCAAACTCTTTGCGTAGTTGAGAATGACCTTGAACTATTGATCCTTCTACTACCTCCTGAGTGCTGGGATTACAGGTGTGTGTTACCATGCTTGCTTATGTGGTGCTGGGATTAACTTCAAACTTCGTGCATGCTAGTTATCACTCTTAGCCTGGAGCTGCAGCTCCAGCCCTCAGACTGAAGGTTCTTTGCAGAACAGACTTGAGACATCATGTAATCTAGTCTGAACAAACAATATTTTAGTAAGAGCGCCATTGTATTATTTTTTTAAGGTAGCATGTAAAAGTGATGTGATTTATATGAAGTCCCATTTCATTATATTTACAACCTATTTTATAGTCTTAGAGGTACTCCAATTGTTTCTTAACAGCTATGAGACATGACATGTACGTTAACTGTGATGTTAACTAAAAGTACAGCAATTATCCCTTGCCCTCTGCCTGGCCTGGGCATTATAACTTTTTACCATATTGAATCCACCCAATCACCAAAGCTTATTATTACTCCCTTTTACAGAAGAGAAAACTAAGGCACAGAGAGGTCAGTGGTATGTTCTAGAACTAAATTGGAAACATGAGCACAAAAGGAAGGGGAAGGAAGGTGAATTATGTTGTTTTATAAAACTGTAATAGTCTGAATTAAAAAAACCCTAGGCTATCTAGTATCACATTGGCTTCTTGAGTTGCTTGGGCTGTGGTCCTGTAGAGAATCTTCTCTCTGCAAAAGTCTGTATTTACATCCTGTTTCTATAGGCTGTCCTTGCCCAGTGATATATAACGGGATGAAAAAGAGGAAACAGAATCAAATAAGGGTTACTCAACATGAGTAATGGGCTTACAGGGGAGCATCATTGATTCAATTTTCTGAAGTATTCCGCTGGGCCCGTGCTATTTGGGAAATGACCCTTCATAGGTTCCAAGTATTTTTTCACGGTAACTGCCAGTCAGTGTCAGATCCAGCCTGAACACACTGTAATTTCAATTAAGTGCACACCATTTAAATATGCACATGAATAAATTGCATAGAAAAATTATGGATGGAGAGTAGAATGATCTAACAATAATGCATGTCAGGCTGTGGTAAGCACTGGTCATGGCAGATTTCTCTGCTGCCCTTCCTTCTGGTGAAAATATATACAGTCATATTTTCACAAAGGATGTCTTTAAACAGTAAGCTGCACATCAGAAGCCTGGTTGAAGATGAAGGAAGGATGGAGACAGCTTTTGGGGAGTCTTATCTTGCTACTCTTTAATGGGGCATTGAGTTCCTCGGGTTAAGTGAGCGTGACTGTGGATTTTGATCTTCCAGGTCACGTGGGATAATTATGTTTGCTCTTAATCAGGTCTTAAATGACAAGGAAGCTCACTCTAGTCTGGACCTCTATGTCTCTCTTTCTTGTTTTTTTTTTTTTTTTATTTTTATTTTTTATTTTATGAGATTTGGTGTAAGGTTGTCAGATCTCCTGGAACTGGAGTTACAGACAATTGTGAGCTGCCATGTGGGTGCTGGGATTTGAACCTCAAAGAGCAACCGATGCTCTTAACTGTTGAGTCATCTCTCCAGCCCCTTATTTAAGTGAGCCTTGTTACCTCACTAGCCTTGGATAAATTTGTATATGAGGCTGTGTCCCCAACTGAGGTTTGAGGATACAACATCTGGTTTGGCCTTCTTCCCATTCCCAGTCTCCTGAAGCCTAAGTCAGGTATGAAGCCATATACTGGTACTCTATCCAGGACGCCTCTAGACCCTGCTTTAGAAGGTGGTTGCTGGGAGATGAATTTTGCCTGTCCTTGGTTGCATGCTTGACAAAGCATACTTGGAATCAGTAGGCTTGCCTTAAGTCTTATTTTGGTTGCATGCCACCTGGGGACATTAAGTAAAATATCAGGTGTTTAGAACCAGAGTTTCTGTACTTGAAACTAGAAAACTTCTTCCAAAGTGGATGTGATGATAAAAATTAACAGCTTGCAACAGTTAAGGGGGTTATCCTTTTGAAATTAAAAACAAGTTTATTATTTATTTATGTAGGGGTGTGTGTGTGTGTGTGTGTGTGTGTAGGTTTGTGCATGTGTGTGCAGGTATCCATGGTGGCCAGAAGGGGGCATCAGAACCCCTGGAACTGGAGTTACTGGTAGTGTGAGCTGTCTGACGTGGGTGCTGGGAACTGAACTCAGGTCTTCTGTAAGAATGGCAATTGTGCTTGACTGCTGAGCCATTTCTCCAAAACCCCTGTTGTAATATTTTTAAATCTACTACAGCTTACAGCAGCTGTAATTTATTAACCCCTGACGATGTTTCTAATGCTAACAGGAAAATGTGGGGTTTCAATGTGGCTACAAGGTGTCTGGAAGCGTGATTGCGACTGTAGCTCTGGGGCACTGTTGCTTTGTCTTTTATCCAGGAGTTGAACAGCTCCACAGATGGAACACCCACAGGTGGCTTCAAGGGGCCAAGAGTGACTGAGCAAAGACTGATGTCACCAGACAGCACAGGACTTTCTCTGATGTCACGCCATCAGTTCTACATGGAAACTAAAAGCACCTTCTTCCAAGCCGCCTCACATGTGATTGACATGGGAATGTTTTTAACCTTCCCAGTAGGAAGCCAAGGACCTATGAAACATGTATATACAATCACATTAAAAGACAGGAAGTCATTTATTTTATACACAGGATACTTAAAACCATATGTTGTGTTTTTACATGTATATGCATTTTATAGGTAAATGACTAATTTAAATAATACCATACAAGATCACTTGTGTAAGGACTTCCCATTCCTCTTAGAACATGGAAACATCTTTCCTTGCCATAGTCTTACTCTCCTTAGAAGAGACGAAGAGTCTCTGTTTCATTTATATGGATGTTTATATATACAGCGCCAGCTTAAAGACTACCTGATGAAGGGGAGGATAATTTATTGTTTCTGTAGTCCTCAGTGATTCCTAGAATACATCAAATTTATCCAAATGGAAACAATAAAGCCCTCTCTTCATCCCCACTATCTCAGCTAAGAAGATTACCTAATTTTCTTAGGCTCCATTTCTCACCTGGGCAAAGTGGACAAATGATCATTTTGCAAGGGGTGTTTTAATAATTCTCTAAATTCACTTTTTCCTTCCTTCCTTCCTTCTTTTTTTCTCTATCTTTGTCTCTCTCTGTCTCTCTCTGTCTCCCCCCCCCCCGTCTCCCTCCCTCCTGCCATCCCTTCCTTCCTTTCCTCTTCCTCATCCTTCTTTTTAATTTTTTAATTTTTGGTTCTTCGAGTCAGGGTTTCTCTGTGTACCACTTGCTGTCCTGTGTACCACTCTGTAGCCCAGGCTGGCCTCCAATTCCGAGAGACACGTGCCTCTGCCTCCCAAGAGCTGGGATCAAAGGCGTGCGCCACCACTGGCCAGACTGAATTCACATTTTCACAGCTATTTCCACAGCTCTGGTGTGATGGATGGAGCACTTGAGTGATCGGACCATTTTTTCTCCTGCCTCAGATCTTGCCAGGAAATTTCAGAGATTCCCGTTACACAGCACTGGCAAACAGAGGCAACAAGGTCTGGGCTACTCTTCTCCTGCCATCCAGCTATTTCTGCGGTGACAGTGAATATCAACCCATCTTTCTAACCTGACACTTCTACGACATTCTTCAAGGAAGGTCATTCTGCAAAGAATGAGTGATTTGAACTCACAGTGACATAGGCTCTGGGCTCTCAATCTCTCTTTCTTTTTCTTTTTTCCCCAGGTCTTAGAAGTGAACAGAGAACTCAGATCTGCTAAGCAAGTTCACTACTCACCTACCTCCCTCTCCCAGTCTTTTCACCCCTTCCCTCTCTCTGAGTCAGGTATCACTCCAGCCTAGCTAGCCTGAAACACACTATGTAGGCCAGGCTGGCCTCATACTCACAGAGATCCTGCCTCTGCCTCCTGAGTGCTAGCTTTCAGTAACAAAACTATATGTACTACTTTTATCCTTGTATCATGCTTTGCATCTTTCAAACTTACCACTGAATGAGTACCTTGAAAAAAGCACAGCATGGAATTTTTAATAGGAGACATTACCCGTGTAGATGGCCAGACATAGACACTGATTTTAGACATAAATTCTCTAGCAGGATTACAATGGCCCAAAGAAACGCAAGTCTTAATTTTCACATGGTCTCTCTGTGCCTGACGCCATTTCTATATCCTTGTCCCAAGACTCTTTACCATTCCATTGTTCAGAGAGAAAGACCTTAACTCATATGTTGGTCTGCACTAGCCCATGTGACCTGCCCAGCACAGACTTATGTAGAATGATTAGTATCAGGTCTGAGGAATGTATCTGTGAGCTAGGTGGCATTCTAATTTTGTGAAGGATGTGTCAGAGTGGCACTGATTGCCTGTGCTGGTAGCCGTTTTGTTTTAGATTTTCTTTTAAAAAGAATTAAGTGCTTGTGAAAATTTTGTACAATAAACCATTCATTTCTATAAACTATCCCTAAATTCCTTTTTTATTACATAAGATAAATTTATTATTATTATTATTATTATTATTATTATTATTATTATTATTATTATTATTTTAGTTTTTTAAGATAGGGTTTCTCTGTGTAGCCTTGGCTATCCTAGAACTCACTTTGTAGACGAGGCTGGCCTCAAACTCAAGAGATTTGCCTGCATCTGCCTCCCAAGTGCTGGGATTAAAGGTGAGTGCCACCATCACCTGACTGCTAAATTACATTTAAAAATAAATTATTCAACATAGTCTGAGAGTTCCAGCTAGAAAAACCAAGAAAGAAAAGCAAGCAGAGCAGAGAAGCCCATTTGGCACTGTTTTCAGAAGACATGACCTGTGTGTTAAGGGCCCCCAAGACCCCTCTGTGAAAAATAAATAAGTAAATAGAATTAAAAATGAATTCAGTAAAGTTGAAGGATATAGAATCAACATATACATGTTAGTGCTGGTGTAAGACACCAGTACTGAACTATCTGGAATAAAAACCAAGACAGTTCTTAATAGCTATAAAAACCAAACTAACCAATCAACCAATTAAACAAACAAGTAGAAGGATCTACAATGAAGATTATAAAGCATTAATGAGAGAAATTGAAAATGATACAAAAAGTAGAAATCCACTTTCATGGGCTGAAAGAATTAATATTGTTAAATGTCTATACTGCCCAAAGCAATTTCATTTTATGTTTTTGAGACAAGATTTCACTCTGCAGCTCTGGCAGGCCTGTGTAGAGCAGGGTGGACCTGAACTCTAAGAGATCTGCCTGATTCTGTCTCCTGAGTTCAGGAGGGTCTCTGTGAGTTCAAATTCAGCCTGGTCTGCACACTGAGTTCCAGGCCATTCAGGGATGCACAGTGAGACCCTGTCTCAAAACAAAAACAAAAGACACATGGACTACAGAATGGTGAAATTCCAAGAAAGCTCATACATATAATTTTCTGGTTTTCAACAAAGGTGAGAGAAATGTGCATTAGAGAAGGGAATTGGCTATCCACGTACAAAAGAATGAAGACCTCACCCAATGCAGATGAATTTAAAGTTGATTAAAGACCTAAATGCAACACATGAACCTATGAAGATACCAGAAGAAAATGTTTGAGAAACACTTCGAGACATTGCGATGGACAAAGATTACTTTGACAAGACCACAAAAGTATAGGGAGAAAAAAGCCAAATGGTCAAATGGGATTATATTACACTAAAAAAGCTTCATTGGAGCACAGAAAATAATCAACAGAATAAAGAGAAAAATCTATACAATGGGAGAAGAGTGTTTGTATAATCTGACTAGGGCTGATATTAAAAACACACAAGAAACTCAATAAGAAAAAAAAAACTCCCTTTGAAATGCTCAATATATTTAAACAGATGTTTCCCAACAGAAGACATGCAAAATGGTTAACAGTTACATTAAAAAATAGTTAAAAAAAATTACCATCAGGGAATGCCAATCAAACCCACGGTGATGCCACCTCACTCCTGAAAGAATGGCTATCACCAAAAACAGTAAACTGAGAAATGCTGATGAAGGACTGGAGAAAGGAGAACCTTGTGTTCCATTGGTGGGAATGCAAACTAAGGCAACCCTTATGGAAAGTAGCAGGCAGCTTCTTCAAGAAGTTAAAGACGTGGGGTACATATGCAGCAGAAATGTGATCAATGTACACTCCATGTGCTTGGAAGCTCTAGTCACCACAGCGCAAATGGAAACAAATTAAGAGAAAAAGAAAATGGGGTGCATAGCCATACGGAATGGCACTCAATCATAAAAATAGAGTCTGCTCATTTGTGGCCACACGGATGGAACTGGACATCATCATTTCGAGTAGCTAGCCATAAAAGACAGTTGACGTACATCACTCATGCGTGGAATCTGAAAACAATGAGTCCTGAATGGTGGTTACCAGAGGCTGGGCTGGGGGAGGATAGAGGCTGTCTTAGTCCCTTTTCTGTCACTATAAGACACCATGACAAAAGCAGCGTAGAGAAGAAAGCATTTATTGGAGATTACAGTTTCAGAGGACAAGTCCACGATTATCATGGCCAGGAGTATGGCGGTAGGCAGGAACGGCTGAGAATTTATATCTTGATTAGCAAGTAGGAAGCAGAGAAAGAGAGCGAGAGAGAGAGAGAGAGAGAGAGAGAGAGAGAGAGAGAGAGAGAGAGAGAGAGAGGGCAAGTGCTAACTGGGAATGGTGTGGGCTTCTGAAACCTCAAAGCCCACCCCCCAGTGACACACCTCCTCCAACAAGGCCACACCTCTGAATCTTTTCCAAACAGTTCCATCTACTGAAGTCCAGCTCTTCAAACACACGAGCCTACGGGAGGCCATTCTTATTTGAACTACTGCAGCAGGGGAAGGTTCCTTCTCATGCACTGAACTGCAATTGGACAGGAGCATGGGGTCCTGGAGTGCTATTCTCAGTAGATAACAAGAAGGTACTTGTTATCCATTCAAAAATTAGAAGAATGGATCCTGAAAGTTTTCTTCACAAAGAGATGATAACTGATTTGACTTGATGCTGTTTTGTGTGTGTGTGTGTGTGTGTGTGTGTGTGTGTGTGTGTGTCACAGCAATGTCTGGTGCCCACTCCTATGTGTAATACGCATCATTTTGAGTGTCATTTTGAAATAAGAGTAACAGGTCTGGTGAGATGGCTCAGTGGGTAAAGGCACCTGCTGAGGGGCCTGGTGGCCTGAGTTCTATCCTTGGGTCCCTCGCGGTGGAAGGGGAGAACCGACTCCGACAGTTCTGCTCTGGCCTCTTCACACTCACGGGGTCATGCATGTGACCCCACACAAAAAACAGTCGAAGCAAACAAATATAAACATGATAAAAACCAATATATTTACTCCTTACATAGTTTTCAAACCACAGTATGGAAACATGTGTATTAGATTATTAAAAACAAACAACAATACCCCTCCACACACACATCAGAAGAATGAGAAGAGAATCCATTGCCTTACCCTAAGCAGTTCAGCATAACACTGAGAGGGAAAACATGCAAGAATCAGTAACCATGCAGCCAACTAAAACCTGAGAGGATGTTCAGACTTATGGAGTAACTCTTGTGTCATTCTGGAGGACCCCAGGGGGAGCCATTCATAAAGGTATAGAACAGGATGGGCTTCTGGGTAAGTGCTCAGCAAGATGGATGGGAAGAAAGTGGTCAAAGGCTTTGGTCTCATCAGGAAAACAACAAGCTATGTGTATAAATTTAGGTTATGTCCCTGGCCACTCCTCCTCCTCCCCATCCATCTCTCGCCTGCCTCCCTAAGTGCTCCCCGGAAGCCGATGATACACACTGCTAGGGCTCGCTTGTTTGTTTCACTCTGTAGCAAGGCTGTCCTTGGATTTATGTCTCTTCTGCTTCTGCCTCCTGAGTGCTGGGTGTGCACGACCACACCCAGGTCTATCAAGTCTTGCCAACAAATCCTTCCGGAAATTTAAAGCAGCAGCTAGACTATTTCCAGGAAATGAGGTTAGGCGCAGCTCCACCAAACAGTCTCAGCTCTGTGAAATGGAAATTGACCTGCCCTGCTATTCAGAAGGAGAAAGGAAGATATTTCTTACTTAAATAGAAAGAGAAAATCGTGGCTATATGTACTTACAATGTCTAAAAGAACAGGAAAAAATAACCACAATCTATAAACCACGAGATAGAACACTTTTAGCACAATTGGCTAACCTGCCCAGAGATAGCAGGGAAACCTTTGTGATAAATAATAAAACTTTTCTCAGACAGTACTTAACTGTCTGCTAATGATGGCCTCTGTATTCTCAAATCAATAATACAAATTACATTAAGATTTCTCAAAGGTACAAAATTCTATTAAAATGCCATGAGATTAGATCATGTTAAGAAACAAAACAACAACAACAAATTGCAGACTGGGAGAAAAGAGCACATTTAAATAAAATGCCACCAATTTCCCACGAGCTCAGGAACAGCTTCTATTTTTATCATATGTTCATAGTTGCTCTGACAGAAAAACTAGATCAGGGGCAGGACCCTTCCTTCAGAACACGAGGTTACTGGAGATTGCTGATTGGCTCCTGGAGGACTATTGGATCATCACCTTGCTGTTCTCCTACAAATCTTACTTTCATCTTGAAATGATACCAATTGCAGTGGAGGGAGCCCACGGTTACAGACAATCCATAGAAGAAACCATTAATCTGGGAAAGGAAGACCAAGCCAGAGGGTCTAAGTGAGGGCACGAAGAAGGTTGGCGGAGAGTTCTGTCTTTTACGCTTCCACCATTCCTCACAAGCCCCAAGTCCCACTCACCAACCCCTCGATTCCCAGCAATTACAGCAGTTTCATTTCTGACTAAAGTCCAGGCCCACAGCTGTCCCAGGACAATCTCTGTTTTGGATGTCAGGCACCTGGAAGCAGACCGAGGTAAGCTGCAGTTTTGCCCCTTTCTCTGAAACTGTGGGACTCGATTTACCCCTCCAAAGGTGTGGTCTTCTAAGAAGCAAAGCACACAAGAGATCCTTCCCTCTTCCTGTCCATTCTTCTCTTTCTGGAAGCCAGGCATAGAGCTACAACTTTACAGCTTTTTTTTTTTTTTTTCTTCAAACAAATAATATAAAACAAAAACAACCCCCAAAGCAAGAGGGTTTCAAGGGCAAATAACGTCCTTAGGGAGGTTCCTTCAAGCTGTCATTGTGTTGACTGATCAAAAGTCATATGATCTGTCAAGTTCTTCGTGAAAATCATCTTCTAGTGAACTTTTGTTCAGCTCTTTCTAGCAATTTGCCCTCACTTGAAATGGTTTCCTCTGATGAGCTCTCCGGTAATAAGCTGGTAAATGGCTCAGGACTAAATACACACAAGAAGATGTATGCACCCAAGTTCCCCCCCTTGCTGAGGAATTCTCAAAGAACAGAAGGAGGGAGATGCAGGGATCTGAGAAGATTCCATCTTGCAGGAAGAGCGAGCAAGGCCTGTTCCGATGTGCGGGAAGGTCTTGGTTAGTCTCACTGCAATGAAATGGTGGGTGTGTCCTGAAGTCTCAACCCTTTGCTCTACCCATCCACACCCTCCTGCCCCCCTTTATAGGATATTTTAAATTATTTTAAATTTTATTTCATTTTGCAGAGTCAAGGATCTGACCTCAGCCTCGTGAGCGCCAGGCAGGCGCCCTGTCTCTTAGCCACGCTCCTAGCCCGACATTGCAGTCACATTTTTTACACCAACTATTATGATATAAAGTAAAACATTTGGTAAAAGCCCCCCACTGCCTCTCACTAGCGCATTGCAAACAGAAAAAGAGGGAATTAGCAAAGCAGTGACATATTAAAAACTCAGAAACAAAGGTTCGCAGATCACAAGGCACCTGGACTGAAGCTGCACGCCTTCTTGTCTGAGAACCTTTATGAAGTCATTTGAATAGAGCGAAACAAGCATGCAGTTTGTTAGACACTGCGGATTTATAAAGCCAGAGGATTACGTCCTTAACCTTTACTCAAAAAGGATTAGTTGGGACAACTTTTAAATTTTACTTTAAGAAGAAAGCTTCGGAATTAAATTGTGTACAATGCTCCACACTAAAGGAATTCCTCTCAGGTTCAAGTGGAGCCCATTTCTGTCATTTAGCCATGACAGGTTGGCTTCAAAGCAACATATATTATTTCATTCTTGAATTAGTTATGGAAAAGATCTAGTGTGCACAGTCTGTGTATATTTAATTGCATCATAATATATTCATAATCTATTCAAATGAGGAAATACAAATAACACATCTGAATAGAGTTCTCACTTTGGGAGGCACAGAGAAATTAGTAAATTAATGTAGAGGTTGATTAGTAAAAGACACCCTATCGACCTAAATGACTTTACCTGCTGAGCAGTGTGTACACAGTGACTAATTTAGAGACTGAGAAAACCTTATTGTTTATTCTCTCTTCCTCTTAAGGTATTGCAAAAGGCCTTTCTAGACGGTATAGTAATTTGCAGGCACAGACGAGGGGCCATGCTAATCCAGGCAGATGGTTCAAGAAGAGAGTGCAAGTTCTGTAATGTGGGAAGAGTGCAAATTTTGCTTAGCTTGTATAGGATAAGGAGAATCGTGAGCAGAAGAGCAAAGTGATGTCTCCCCCACTCAGCGTTTCAATTGGCTTTAACTACTCTTCTGGAATCGCTTAGGAGATACTTGATTGGCAGAAGAGAGAATGATTTTAGGTCGTTGGTTCTGAGAGTGCACTCTGCAGACCTTTGATGCCTCTTCAGTAGGTCTATGAAAGTGTTCAACTTAATTTCCATGGTAAGACCAAGACACCACTTTCTCTATGTCACGTTGGGAATGGCTGTTGATGTAAGGCTGGACACTACTGAGCAAATGACACCAACAACTCTTGCATTGCTTACATACCCCAAACGAAAAGCCAATCTCAATATCTCCGATTAAACAATAAAAGTCACTAATTTAACTAGCTCCTGGGTATGCATCTCTTCTAGCATTCTGTATGACCAAGTACCACAAAGCAGTTCTGCATGCTGGAGGCAGATGGCAGTTCAAAGGAGGTGCTGGTTCAGATCTGGGGATGAGATTCTTGGTGGCCTTAATCAGTGTGGTTCAATTATTAAATATTGCTTGATGAGATGTACCATTGTTAGGGAGATTTGGGGTAAACTGCTACTTTGCACATGGCAAACATGTGACACTTCAAAGTTGCACGTATGTAAAGGTTCCAAAGAAACCCGTGTGGTTTAACTGATAGATACCATTCCAAATGCCTCCTGGAAATTAATCTGTAAACCTGCCTATCAGCCTGGCGTGTAGAATCAGGGAATAATATCCTGATCTCTGAACACACTTCCCTTCCTGAGCACAAATGCTTACATTTCTTTTGCACTTGAAGACACTCACAACAGAAGAACCAGAGAGGAACAAGAGCTCTCTCCAGAACCACAAGCAACAGGGATTCTTAAAAGCTACAGAGTGCAAGAATCTTGACTTCCATTTTTTACATTTAAAAATGTCAAATAAAAATGGAGATGTCAAAAAAAAAAAAGATACAGAATAATGGTTCTTGTCTCACAAAATATTATTATTACAAATATTAATGTTTGTTATAGTTCTTATGAATAGTTATTTTTAAAGATAAGTACTAGCCATGTTATTACTGAATCGGGTACTTACTGTAATTTTTAAGTAGTCAAATATTTTAAAGTTTTAAGTTCTCAATTTTATTTCCTAATAACATGAATATTGATAGACGTATAAGTCAGAGGTCTTTGGTATCATCAGTACCTTTAAAGAATATAAAAGGTAGTCAGGTGGAGGAGGCAGGCGGATCTCTGAGAGTGTGAGGCCAGCCTGGTCTACAGAGTGAGTTCCAGGACAGCCAGAGTCACAACAGAGAAACCCTGTCTTAGCAAAACCAAAAAAAAAAAAAAAAAAAAGATGTCTGAAGCTAAAAATGACAACCACTAGCCTCAATCCAGACTCTAAGTGTTAAAGATTAGATTTTAACTGACAAAATGATATTTATGGCACACAACATTCCGTATCAGTGTATGCTACATCATGACATGGCCACCCCCATGTTACGGTTTTGTGTGGGAAAGAATACTTACAATGTGCTCTCAGAAGTTCTCAGGGCCAGAGCCCATTGCTATTAACTATGGACACCAAGTTACACCCCACCCAAAAAGAACTTATTCTTTTTGTCAAATTGAAGTTTCATACCATCCCTGTTCCTTTTGAACGTTCTGCCTACATGAGCAGAGTGGCTTCATGGAGACCATTTGGAGTTATAGCCCCAGCAGACTATGCAACCTTGGCCGGGCTGCTTACTTACCCTCAGGTCAAGGTCCTCGTGTACGGAATGAGAATGGTAATAAGGTAATAAGAGCAACATTACCTAAGTAGGGTTGGGAGGATTAAGTGGGGGTGATCCCCTGAAGACACTAATCACCTGCACCAAATGGATGCTTTTTGCGGCCAGGTTTCGAGAGCAGCTCCCTCCTGCAACTCACAGTAACAACCTTTGGAAGCTTTCAATGGCTGAGTGAGTGTTTTGTAAACCATAGCCCCAAATTCTTCCATGATTGCTTCATAGAATGTAGGAAACATCTTGAGAGGGATTTTGTATTGCCCTCCAGAGAAAGCTAAGCAAAAATTATTTCTTCTCTTTGGGAGACTGGTGCTTTGTAGCACTGGCCATGTCCACACACACAATAATAAAAAAAAAAAAGAGAAAAAGAGAGGTTTGGGGGTTGAAAAATGTCAGGATCTAGCAAATTCGATAAGGTATCAGATGGTTCTCTGTAAATGTAGGCCCCCAAAACAAGGTAGAGAATGCAGAATCATTTGTATCGGAAGCACTGTGTCTTTGCCTTGGTAGAAGGAAGAGCTGACATTAAAACCGTAACATTCTAATCCGGGTCATAGAGATGTCTGGCTACCCTACAGTGGAGAGTCTGAGAAGCGACACATACTCCGAGCCAAACAATCAGCAACTGTTAGCCACCATTAGCCAGTGATATGATTTATGGCTTTTCACAAGTGGCTTAATAGTCAGCTCACTTTGTATATAAACACATGCGGTGAGGTTGCCTGTGGAGCGTTTTCTAAGTTACAAGTTTTGTTTTCTTTGAGACAGTGTCTCACTGTGTAGTCCCTGGTAGCCTGGAACTCGCTATGTAGACCAGGCTGGTCTACATCCACAGAGGACCATCTGCCTTTGCCTCGGGAGTGCTGCAATTAAGGTGTAGACCACCATACCCAACATGTTAAATAGTCTTATGATACTTAATAAATCATTCTTTTTGTGGAATTAAAAAAACCTTATCAGCACATATCAATTATAGATAATAGTGGGCTTCATGTGACTTGTCATACATGCACATGTGTATTTTGATCACATTCATCCCCACTAACCTGTCTTCTGCGAATCCCCCTCTTCCCAACTAGGTGCCCTTCTACGTCTATATTTTTCTTTTTTCCCTGGTGATTCAGTTAGTTTAATGAGAGTTGCTTACAGGAGCACAGGTGAGGGGTTATTTACAGGAACATGGACCCCTTGCCAGTGGCTACACCACTGAAGAAAATGTCTTTCTGTCCCTCAGCAAATATGAAGTTTCTCAGGGAAGGGTGGGGCCTCGTGAGCTCCTCCCACTTCATGATTTTTTTTTTGAGGGGGGGGGATTCTTAGCGTGCAAATGTCTTTCTGTGAAAGTGTGACTCTGACTGGAGTTCCAGGGATGGATCTTGTTTCCAGACAGCAAATTACAAAATATGTAATGAGCCATTTGGTGCCAGCTTTATATTTACCCATTTAAGTCGGCTCGAATGACTACATTAGCCTTTAACAATGAACCTTAATTCATATCAGGTGAACAAGGAGCTGCATCTGGGATCCGTTAGGACTCCATGCTCGTGAGTTTATTTCAACAGGGAAAGGAAAAGCCATCCTAACCACAGCCTGATTCAGAATCCTGAATTCAGCCGCTCTGTGGACCCTTGGAACTGGTCCACGGATCAATTATGACGCACCTCCCTCCCGCATCTTGCTCTCCCAGTTTGAAATAAGTACAATATGGGTTTTTTTTTTTTGTCACCCCCTCCGCCCCCAACCTATTAAATCTGCCTGGGCGGTGCTCAGACATTTTGGTCTGTTGTTTGCAAACTGCAATGCACATTTCCCTTCAAATACTGTGTCTTCCTGTGAAGAATTACATGAAGAACATTGATGGTTAATAGCTAAGTCATTGACTGGCTCTTCCCAGCCCAGAGAGGACACTCGCCACTCTCCCGCCTCATCTGCATTGGCCATGTTGAGATGTCAGTCCAAGCACCGAAAGTCATTAAAGCGGACTGTTCTTCCCCAAGTGTCAAGCGGCCGAATGGTGCCACTGTGAATGGTGCCAGCGGTGGCGATGGTGCTGGGGTGTTTTCTAGAAAGATCCTTGCTTTTCCTTGTCCAGTGTGAAGGGCTGCTGTGTTTGTTCTGGAGCAAGACAAAGACCCAGCATCCCTTGAAGTGTTTCTGTAAACTCATGTGGCATTTCTACTATAGTTTATTCATGGACTGACTGAGCAGACATTTCAGAAAGATGAACATTTTAATTTTTAAAGCATTTATTTACTTATTTTTTTTTTTTGTGTGTGTGTGTGTGTAAGAAAGGGGACAATGGAAGCTGGTTCTCTCCTTCCACAATGTAGACCCTGGGGATTATTTCTTCAGGTCATTGGGTGCCTTTACCCACTGAGCTACCTTGTCAGCCCCAAGATGGACATTTTATAAGATATAAGACATGGTTTAGAAAGGTGATATATGTCAACTTACACACAAACACACATTTAAAAGTCAAAGATGAAGTTTACATTCAACACCATCTGCTGTCCCTCACGTTTAATATGTAAAGGCATCACTAGGGTCATGAAGGAATATAAACACAAGCCAAACCCATATCTCGCCTCATCCCTCGCTGTTAATACGATTGGAAATACAGCGTTCTTCTATACATGTGCTGGAGAGGATACACAAATGCAGCCAACTGTTAACTGACGGCGGGGGGCTTTGTATTATTCGTTCGAATTTTTCAGGATGGTAGATATCATCTTAACATTAAAAGAGTCTAAGTGTTTGCTTTGAAAAACAAGCGGCTCAACTATCTAAGGGCCTGAGGAGATGTCAGGCTCTTCTCCAGTTGTGGGCACCCCACCTGTACCCTTTTGCTTCTTCTGTACTGCTTCTGGAATCATGCTGTGATTTTAGGTGACACTTGACAAGTGTGTAAATATGGAGTGCTTCCTTTTTCTTTGAAGTCCCGATTTTTCAGGCTGTGTCTCTTCCAGTTCGAGCATATGTGCAGCACACATGCGCGCGCGATGACACAAGCAGGAGATCAGTTGGCAACCGAGTACAGGCCTCGGCAGCTGGGAGCTTCGGTCGGCCTGACCTCTTCGCTCCTACTCTCAATCTGCTCTGGCTATTGAACACAGGCAAGTTGAAAGCTGGGCTTTCTTCTTCTTCTTCCTCTCCTCCTCCTCCTCTTCCTTCTTTACGCATCTAGCAGAGATGCTCGTGCACACTCGGCACCCAATATTTGCTGGCTGCATGTATGGATGAGTAAGTACAGACTCAGACACTTTCTTTAGAGCCCCTCCAGCTGGCTTCTTTTACTTGCTTTCTTACATGAAGGTGGTTGTGACCTTCTAGGGACGCGTTAACCCCGAGTACAAAATCTGATCTGGGCGTCTCTTTATGAGGTGGCTTTCTGCTTAGTGGTGGGTGTAGTGGACAAACTGTTTGGAAATGACACATAGGTAGTTCTGTCCTCAGGACAACTGACTAAAACCAGGGCACTATCAGTGGTCAGCTGCATACATAGCCTGCACCAGGAGCCCCATATTATGTATATATGTTTCTAATGATGTTTGAATAAAGGGGTAAAAGACTTCTAAGGAGATGGGGATGCTTCTGCACCCGGGAACCTCTCAGGTTTGATGACTGTTTCCAGCTGTCCAGTTCACACAATTATCCCTGGTGAACACTGTTGCCTGTTGCTGGCTCATATACAAATATTCAGATTTTTGTTTTCCTCCCCATTTTGAAGGTTATCTCTCTGGTTGCTCTGAAAATCAGCTGACAACCATTTCCCATGATGCTCTAAGGGCTGTCAAGCTGTCTGTCAAGCTGTCAGCTGACCAATCGTTCCCATGGTTCTTTTAGACTTCCGTATGATAAATTGAAAGGCCCTGTTATCTGTCTGTTGTGAAGGGGAACTGTCTGGGCTTTGATAAGATATCAGTTCTCCCAGGTGAGAGGTGGCTGACAGCATACCCAAGCAAATCAACACCTCAGAACAGAGCCCGGACAGGAGGCCTGGCCACAGTTTAGAGACAGCTTTGGTTACTACTTATTCCTTTTCTTTGTGTTTAAGTTTCAGACTCATCCTCCCATGATTACCAACAGTAATTTTTCTTCCTAGCTTGAAATAACAGCTGTTACCCTTTTCACCATGGAGGAAGAATCTTAAAGCTGAGAAATCCATCTTGTGATTTTTGGTTCGTGACACATAGGCTGCCCACCTTGTGACCAACAGATTCTATTCCCTGATGTCACATGCATACACTTTCCAGAAGAGATACATAAAAAGTCACACGTAAATACCAAACAGATGAATCTTCTTATCTAATATATAATAAATTAATTACTTGTGTCCAGGTAGGAGTCGCCAACCTGACCTGGCTTAGGTTTGGCATGCGTTAAGTTTACATTTTAGTGTTGATTAGGAAATAATCAAAGTTATGACGTATATTCAGAGTTTTCCTTTTAAAGTTCTTCATTCTTATTGTGGCACGCGTATGGTGTGTGTGTGGGGAGGTCAGAGCACAAGTCTGTGGAGCTGGGTTTCTCCTTCAGCCTCTGTGTGAGTTGCAGGGCTTGAACTCAGGTCATCGGGCGCGCGCGACAAACTCTTTACACTGTGAGCCAGAAAGCCTCGTTTTTCTCGTGGCTCTGAATCATACTTTGCAGTGAATGCTGAATTTCCACAGGTGATATGCATAAGGAGGGACAGCAGCCACAGTAGGTCAAGGCTGCACGGAGAATTAGGATAGGAGACTTTGAGGACAGACCTGGGAGGGCTTCCAGGAGAAGGCTGTCTGAGGGAATCTACGAGGAGATGGGTTTATTTCAATTACAAATACAACCTTGCACATAGGATTAGGGCCCGAGGGCTTCCACATCCAGTGGGTAACAGGCCAAGATCCCAAGCCCTAACTGTGGGCAAGAATTCTCTTGCCCTTTGGGCTTGATCTCCCATCTGCCATCCCCTCCCTCTCCTGCAACTCTGACACATGCCGACTGGCTGTCACGACAAACATCTGAACGTGCCCTTTAACAGATCACTCAGGGAGACAGTCTGCTGTTGTTTCTTGTGTTCTTGAGCAGGATAAAAGTATGGCAGCTGCTAACATCACCACCTTGTGTACAAACATTTTTTTGCACACTGTCTCTCGTCATTAGTGCCTAGCGATCTCACAAAGCAAGACAGAATTCTAGTGACAGACAACAGTCAAGTGACTTTGTGATCTGGAGTCTGAAAAAGAAATCATGGCTTGCTTTTTTTTTTTTTTTTTTGGTTCTTCACAATTAGTTATGCATGGAACACACCTATGCCGTCAAATAAGAAGCAAGCCCTCCAGGACTGAGGATCTGTCAGACTGCGGGGACAATGATTCAGGAGTTGAGAGAAAAAGGTAGAGAGGGCTCAGCAGGTAGAGACTCTTGACACCAAGACGGAAACCCCAGCACCCATATGGTGGAAGGAGGGAGCCGACTCCCACAGGTTACCCTCTGACGTCACATCCACACCGTGGCATCTGTGCCCTATCACCTCCACACTAATACATAAAAATGTAACCAAATTTTTTAAAAAGAAAGAAGAGACTTGAACCCCGCTTGGTCCCAGGCAAGCCTCCCACTCACCACCAAGCTCACTGAGCCCTTTTGACCTGCAAATGGGCTAACGTTTGATGCGATTATCTACTTGAAGGTATATTTCTGTTCTTTGTCCAGTGAGGGAAACCTCTTGAGGTTCTGAAGAGCAGACTTCTTCCACTGGCTTCCGGCATGGCAGAGCCCCCAGCCAAGTGCAAATTCTCAACCATCCTTGGGGAGCATCTCCATTGACTACTTTACCACTTTTCCAGAAGGAAATTCCTTATCACTCCTTGCCTTTTGGCTGAAATCAAGCAGAAGAAATACCTCGTACTCCACTGAAGGAGGCGTGGCTTGGAGGAGAGGATGAGGATATCCACGCAGGCCTCAGAAGACACAAATAAGTGTCCTGTGTTATTCTTTCTCTCAAAAAATTCCAGTTCATTTCTAGGAAAGAAATCAGTCAATTTTACATTAGGATTTCGCATATGCTTTCTGGTGTGACACTGGGCCGGGAAGACCGGTAGGGGGTAAAACGTTCCCATCGCTAGACCTGGTGGTGCACACTTGTAACCCTGGGCTAGGGAGGCAGACACAGGAGGATCCCTAGGACTTCCTGGGGAAGTCCAGCCTAACTTAACCAGTGAGTGCCAGGCTAATTAGAGACCAGTCTCAAGACAAGGTGACAGCTCCTGAGGAAAGACACCTGAGGTTGATGTTGGACGCCATACACAGGTGCACACATATGCACATGTATATAAATGCACAAACAAATAATAGCTCACGTAGCAGCAAAACAAGAACTGTTACAAGCTGTTGAAAGTAGTGTCTTAGTTAGAGTTTCCAATGCTGTGATAAAACACCATGACCAAAAGCAACTTGGGAAGGGGAGGGTTGATTTCAGCTTACAGCTCTCAGGTCAAACTTCATCCCTGAAGGAAGTCATGGCAGGAACTGAAGGCAGGAACCTGCAGGCAGGAGTTGATGCAGAGGCCATGGAGGAGTGCTGTTTATTGGCTTGTTCCTCATGGCTTGCTCAGCCTGCTTTCTCATAGCACCCAGGACCATCTGACCAGGGATGGCTCTAACCACAGTGGGCTAGGCCCTCCCCATCAATTGCTAATTAAGAAATTTAATGGTGGCATTGCGTTAATTGAGAGCTCCTTTTCCTAAATGACTCTAGCTTGTGTCAAGTTGACATAAAGCTGGCCATCACAGTTAGTATCTTGTAGGTCTAGAGTTTTTGTATTAAAGATAAAATCTAATTATATGTGAAATTTTTTTCTTAGTATTTTTTAAAGCAAAGGATAGCAATTCAGATGGTGAGTGAATATATCTCTCTCATGTGTTTTTCTCTGTCTGTTTCTAAGAAACTTGGATTCTCAGCCCACTGGGTTTTGATGGTTTGGCTAATGAAGCTTTCTAGTCTTGACTTCTCAGTTCGATCCTGTAATATTAGATTGAAAAAATTTTTGTCTACAGCTGTACCATTCTGGATGCATGGATCTTGTATAATCTCAGAAGCTAAGGAGGGTCAGGTCCATCTGGGAGGAGATTCTGCCTGGGAATATCAGGTGCTATAGGCTTAAAACTATCTTACAAAAATAGTAGTGAGTTCAGTAGCATCTTTAAAAAAAAATCAGTGTATGTGCACGGCCTTATTATTGCTGGCATTTCATCCCATTTCCTAGATGTAGAGATGAGTTTCATTTCAGAAGTAGAATCCAAATGAACAAACTACAAAATGCTGCATTCCATCATCAATCATGTGACTAAAATATTTACACAATGGTTTTATAAATCCATAGACTTCCCTCGTTCTAAAGTCATGATTTTCTAACTATGCAAATGATGTTTCGATCTTCTTTCTCACTTTAGAATACTTATTGTTATGTGAAAAGGGCTGGAATTAACCAGACCAAATTATATGTATCTGTATTCTCTTGGTTTATGTGGATTTGGGAGTGTCTTTATCCTGACAATTTTTCTGATAAATCAACTGGGAAAGTCCCAAAGGCTTGATTTCAGCCATTGTTATGGAAACTTCTTGTCAAACCCTGCAATTCTGGCCTTTGACTAGTGACATGTGGGCTATTGAGAGCAGATGCATTTTCTTGAGACTGTTCTGCCACCTTTCCCTGTGCTGTGGAACAGGCAGGATGCCTCCTGGCTTTCAAGAGAGAACGTGGTTCTTCTAATACTTAATTTTAATGTGTGTGTGTGTGTGTGTGTGTGTGTGTGTGTGTGTGTGTATGCCACATGTGTGCTGTGCCCTCAGAAGCCAGAGAAAGGAGTTGGATCCCCTGGAACTGGAGCTATAAGCTGTTGTAAGCCAGCTGATATGTGTGCTGAGAACCGAACTTGGATATCCTACAAGAATAGCAATGTTTGTTTTGAGACAGGGTCTTACTATGTAGCCCTGGCTGTACTGGAATTTATGAGCCTCCAGCTCAGAGATCCACCTGCCTCTGCCTCCCAGGTTCTGGAATTAAAGGTGCATACCACCTCGCCCTGCTAATCAAAGCACTCTTAACTACTGAGCCATCTCTCCAGCTCAGTTTCTTTCATGTCAGCGGTGATGCCAGGGCAAGGCTCAGGAGACCACAGAAGATTAGAGATGACAGAGATGTTGGCCACTGAGCAAAAAAAAAGAGCTCAAGTCGGCTGATTTCTGGTTCAAAGTTAGTCGTCCACCCTCACTCAGCTCTGGTCAGCAGGGGCCTCCGGAACAGCATCTTAATGACACAGGAAGGAAGGCTGTTTGCCAGGAGCTTGACCCAGTTTTGGTAGATATCTGTCAATAAAGGGCTCTGAGCTGGGCAGTCAGCCTGGTGCCATGCTCTTAGTCAAACACAGGAGGAACTCGATACTTACTCCCATGTTCTTAACTGGGGATTAAACAGTCAGCTACCTCCTATGACAACATGTGTGAACCCTTACACACATACATGTGAGGAACCTGTGATGGAATGAGTTGCGAAGAATACCAAGGGCAGTTTCTCATGGCTATGGATTTAGAAGGCTTCAGGCTTCTTCTCTCCGGGAGCAATTTACTCGATACTAAGCAATTGTTTCAAGAGTTTGATGTTTAAAAAGTCAGAACGCTGGCAGCCTTTAGAAATGAACCTGCCAAGTCTGCAGAAGGCCCGGTGGACACTGCTTTCCTTGATGGTGCTTGTGTGTATTTATGTCAAGTAATGTGGGCACGCTGAATAAAACGGTGGTGTCAATATGAACTAAACTAGACACCTTTGGCTCAGTTGTTCGTCTATCTGAAATGTTGCAACAGACATGAAAGGTAACATGGAAAAGCTTTAATAAAAATAACTTTTCAAGATCTGGAGAGGTGGCTCAGTGGCGAAGACCACTGGCTACTCTTCCAGAGGTCCTGGGTTCAATTTCTAGCGCTCACATGGTAGCTCCAAACCTTCTGAAACTCCAGTTCCAGGGAATCCAGGGCTTCTACAGGCACTGCACGCACACAGTGCACAGACACATGCGAGCGAAACATCCGTAGACATAAAATCATGAATAGAAAATACCTTTTGAGGTTACAAACCTAGACTAATTTTGTAGTATGTATTTTCTACCCCCTTCCTGATCCTTTTCTGAGACAGTATCTCATGTTACCCAGGTTGGCTTCCAATTCAGTGTACAGCTAAGTACGGCCTTGAGTTACTGATCTTTTGGCGTCCACCTCCCAACTGCTGGAATGACTTTGCCACCAGGCCCAGTTTTATGCGGTGCTGGGAATCAAACCCTGACTTCATGCAATGCTACAAAATCACTACCAAACGAGCTGTACACCCCCCACCCCCAATCCCACTTTAGACTTAATGTACACACAAGAATTAACAGATGCTACTTGGTGGCAATTGCTTAGCACTTTGTTACTTTCCCCTAAATATTCAGACGGTGTAACATTTCTCAGTACGCCCCCGCCCCCAACAATGTTCTCCTTGACAAATGTCTGAATTTACTTCTCCGCCACTCAAATGAAGATGAAGTTGAGTACGCCTGTCACCACGTACAAGAAAGAGTGGTGTCCTACGTCAACTAACTTTATTTCCAAAACTCAGCTTCATGTCCACGAAGTTCTCTACACAAGCAGCTTTGGGCCGTGAAAGGAACCGTCTAATTCTTTGCATGCCAAGCCGGAGAAGCTTGCCTCCCCTCTGCAGGTCTCCCGTTTAAAATTTCCTTTCTTATCACGCCATCGTTTTGTATCTTTCAGCAGCTTGAATTCCCTTCTTTCCTCAGACTGGTAAGGCATGAAAAGTGTTTGTTCTGCTAATTAACTTTATTACCCTGATAACTCCCTGCAGCCTTTGAGGAAAACAATTACCGGTACCCCCCCCCCCTTATTTTTTGCCAGTAGGGGTAGGAAATAAAAAGACAAAAAAAAAAAAGGACAAAAAAGACTATTAATTAGAACGGAGGCTCAGGTCCCTGCCACGTTCCCAGACCCTCGAGCAGGGTAGCATTACATTGTCAGTAGTAATTTAGCTCTCATCTGTCTGCGCTAATTATTGTCACATTCATCAAATTCATCAACAAAAGTGCTCTCAGAAGGATTGCATATTTGCTGTTAATACAGCATAAACTGGTGTTACCCATCACCACATTTGTGATTGTGAGAGGGACACAACTTATTCATCCCTAATTAGAGCAAGCTGGGTAATTAATTATGCATTCCGCCTTATTACTTCTGAGTTCCCAGATATTGTTTGTCTAAAAAGGGGGGAGAAAGCAGGAGAGAGAAGGCTGAAAAAATGCAAAAAAAAAAAAAAAAAAAAAGGAAAAAAATAGGGGGAAAAAGGGTGATGTGTTTTGTCACATGTGGTATGCCATAATTCCCACCTGACAAAATAGCTGAATCAGTGGAAAATTGCGAGTTGTCAGCAGCAGAATAAACTGCGGCAATAGCTGATTAGCGATCAGCACCTGTGACAGGTGCTGTACGGGACTGTAAACTTGGTTTGATTAACAGTCACTGGACGAATAAATATTAGTGACAGTCATCGGAGAGCAAGTTTGCTTGTTTTCTTCCCTGTTAACAAATCACACGCGTTAAAGTTATTGATATTTCTGTCTGAGACACAGTATTTTTTTTTTTTCCTATCTGCCAACACTGGCAGGGAGTTCTAACGGATTGTGTTTACTTCTGTTCTGTTATTGTATTTCAGAGCTAAAATTTTATTTTGACAGGATGACCTGTAGGGGTTTAAATCCACCAGATGTGGCAGGAAACGAAAACAAAAGAGAAGAGGAACCACAAAAACAACCCAGATTCACACTTGGCTTAACTGATGCTCACCTGCTAGCAATCTGTGTGTTTGTGTATGTGTGTGTGTGTGTGTGTGTGTAGATATACATGTATGTGCCTACATTCATTATATCCACTTGCATGCATTATTATTACTTGCATGTAATTATTATTACAGGTATTACTATAATTACTAAAGAAGTTTCATGCAAAAAAAAAAAAGAAAAAAACTAGCCACAGGTTCTCTTAGAAGGTATGATTGCCACTTAGTTTTAAAATGTTTAAGTTTATTCTGAAATATAGACAGTGAGAGTTCAGAGTTGAAAGGACCGTTCTCATCAGATATGCATACGATGCTGATGCTAGTCCGTGTGCTTGCTAGGAGTTGTCTAGCATGGACAGGAGGGGGTTAACCTGTTTCAGTGACTACTAACCAAGAGTCAAGCTGTACAAGTTGGCAAGCAAAGGGTGAGTGATGGAAGGAACACATTCTGTCTTAACATTTGTGTGTATACGTGTCATCAGGGTCTAATGTAGCCTAGGCCAGCCCTAAACTCAGTATATAGTCAGGGATAACCTTGACCTCCTGTTCCTCCTGCCTGTACCTTCCAGGTGATGTGATTAGATGCCTGGGCCACTCTGCCCAGTTCATGTGGTAGCAGGGATGGAATCCAGATCTTGGTGATTCACTGAGCTACGCCCCTGGCTTTTCAGAGTAATGACGGAAGACACTGCCCTCTCTGTATGCTTGTAATGTGTTTATAGAGAAGTTAAGATTGTGATCCTGAAGCCAGACGGTGGTGGTGCATGCCTTTAATTCCAGCACTCGGGAGGCAGATACAGGCAGTTCTCTGTGAGTTCAAGGCCAGCCTGGTCTATAGAGTGAGTTCCAGGACAGCTAGAGTTACAACAGAAAAACCGTGTCTTGAAAAACCAAACCAAACCAAACCAAACCAAAAAGGTTGTGATCCTGAAGACACGATTTCAAATCTCCACGTGGGCCTGGCTATAATATTGAATCTGCCAGAGTTTTTGATTTCTTGTGGGTGAGTGGGGACATGGTCAACATACTCTGTATGGAAATGAGACAGTGGCTATCCAGCACCTTAGCTGTGCCCACCACAGGTAGTGCCAAGTAACCACCAGCCACGTGTACATAATATTCAGTTTCTGTTTCACATAGTGAGTTACTTTAACACCAACCAATTGTCCCTTTTCCTCCTCAGAGTAAATCCAGTGACAAAAGATTAAAAAAGCATTCTGTCCATTTATCCCTGAGTGACAAAATCAAGATGAGAGACTTCCTAGTAGTGACATCCCAAGGAGTGACCGTGAGTCACTCAGAAGCTTCTGGAGGTACAGAGTTGAAACTGTGGGATGTGGCAGAAGCTAGAGAGGACCTCCTGACCTTCCTCCAAATCTCCCGAAGAAAAGTTCTAGAAACTTCTGGGTGGTAGTAGAGTAGTAGAGATCCTTCACTGAAAGAAATGTTTAGTTCCATGACGCATTTGAATGGAATTGAGATAATTACCAGATGTCAACCACAAAGCTCAGCAGTAGGAAGGCAAGCTCATCCTGTCTGTTTAGCATGCACTTAGCTTGTGTGTATACGTTAATCTCCTAAGGGGCTAAAGTCACGGACATGCTAAGAGCCTAGAGTCACAAAATTTTCACACCAGTGTTAAGAAAATTGCCAGGCTTGATGTCTAGGCCTGTCAACCGAGCTACTTGGGAGGCTGAGGCAGGAAGATTGCAACAAGGCCAGCCTGAGCAACTTAGGAAGGCCTTGTGTCAAAATAAAAACAAACAAACAAACAAATAGATAAAATGATTGATGGGGGACAGCAGTTCAATTGTCAGCAGCACATGTATACCGAGTAGTAAAGTTGACATGCCCTGGAGTGTTGGAGAATATGTGTCTGCTGGATCATCTTCGATTCACATAACGTACAGGCAGATACGGCATGTAAGTATTTCAGAGCTGATGGGCATTTGGTGTGTTTCTCTGTTGCCTGTGGCTGCTGAGTTGCTATCAGCAAAAAACATAAGGCCAACAAGACCAGAAATATTTCCTATTTGGTTCTTTTCAGAAAATGTTTATCTCTACTGAAGAGTAGTGTTGTTCAAAGTTTGAGACGACCTGAGACAGGCATACAGATTCCATAGGGTCTTCTTGACACGCTTTCAGACTCAGTATGTTATTCCGTGTTCCTGACAGTCTACCTCAGGGCCACTGTGGAGGAGCAGAGCCCTGGACCACACTGTCATCATCGGGGCTTGGATCTGCCTGGTGAAGGGCAAGTCTTCCAGGAATGGATGTACTTCAGTCAAGCATACAAGACTGAGTAGGGGCCTAGGAGGTGCGGTTCCTGTCCACACGGCACTGGATGCTGCAGGTGTGCAGTTTATTTACAACAATGGGAAGGAGACGAGACCACTGGGTGTTTAGAATGTTCAAAGACCTCAAGCTAATACAGATGCGTTCCACTGGCATTTGACTGTGATGTTTTAAAAATTGATAATCATTTATAATAATGTGTTGTGATTGTCGTTGTTGTTGTTGTTGTTGTTGGTGGTGGTGGTGTGTGTGTGTGTGTGTGTTTGTACTTACCCATACTGCCATGAATGAGGCCAAAGGATAACCCTGGGATGTCTTTCTAAATCACTCTCCATCCTGTCTGTTTGTCTGTCTATCTATCGATCTATCTATCTATCTATCTATCTATCTATCTATCTATCTATCTATCATCTATCTACCTACCTATCTGAGACAGGGTCTCTTTCTCTTACTGAATCTCACCATTTTAGCTAGGCTGGCTGGCCAGTGATGTCCTTCATCCCAGGCTCCGACTTTCTCCACTCCCTCTCTCCCAAGTACTGAGGTTATGGACCCGTGCTTCAATGCCCGGCTCTGTCATGGGTGCTGGGGATCCAAACCTTAAGTTCTCTTGCTCACATTGCAAGAATTTTTCCTATTATACATTTTATTATGGGTCTTTGACATCTCAGAAGATTCTCGTCCCAAAATGAACAACTAGAAGATAGGAGTTGGAAGCTTCTGGACATAGAACGTGATGACTGTTTAAAGAGAAAATGCTAATTACCCAGGCTCATCATTATGAATTATAGTATATACCAGATTTTCACACTGTGCCCCATAAATATGTACAGTTATTATGTGCCAATTAAGGTAAATAACAAAATAAATGCAAACAAATGTGAAATCAAAATGATTAGATGAAAAGCTGCATCAAGGTTTGTTCTTATCAGTATTGGTAAGCTGCAAAAAGAAATGGCAGGCATGAAAAGGGAGGGTTACTTTATGGACCCCCAGAAACAGTCCTGGGGAGACCAGGGCTGGTCAGGACCAGGCACGGTGAGAACACCAGTGAAAGCCTCCATGTGGCTTTCACAGAAAGATCTGGGAAGGGCAGGAAACCTGTCTCATGTTGGCTAGCTGGGCAAGTTCAGCAGGCTCCAGGGCTCGGGAGCTACTTGTTGATGTATGAAGCAGAGGCCAGGTATGAGGGCATGTCTGGGATGCAGGAACTGGATAAGGGGGTTTGGGGTTATGAGCTTGGATTGTTTGGTTTGTATGAGAGCTATTCTCCTGGGTGAGCTGTCTGCTGTCCCCAGGCATCAGCACCGGGAGCGAAAGTCCCTGCAGTGCCAGCAGGGCCCTGGGTGTCAAAGCATCAGACAAAAAGTGAATCTATTTCCCAGATAGTAATGGGATGGCACTGCTCAGGCACACTTCCTTCATTACCCACATTCTGTGTTTCTATACTCAACTGGTCTCTTTTCAGATTTACATCCTTCCTCAGATCTGTTCATTCTTTTGTTTATCGTGTTTGCCTTTGTTGAGACAAGAATGTTCTGTGCTGTCTGTGCTGGAACCATGCGACCCCCCTCCCACCCCGTTCAAGTCTTCTGAGTGTCGGGGGCCCACTGCGCCTCCCCATCCCTCATCACACAGTGAACTCACTCTTAGGGTAGCATTCATTACTGTGATGTGAATCCACACCGCGGCTAAGAAGACGTCCCTGCACGAGTCAGTCCAATTTGGTGATAACCCTGAAGCCATGAGTAGCAGGTACTGAGAAAAGGCTAGTAGGTCCTGTGACCTATTACGGTTAATGTGTCAGTGTTAGCTTCCTCATCAATAAAATAGAGACGGGGAAGTGTGGAGTTACAGTTTCCAAATCCCCACGGACCCTTCTGACTTTGGGACACTGACTGGACTGAAACTCTTTTTGTCAGTCACAAATGAACATGGCTCCCTTTCTAATGCCACATTTTAGGAGAGTAGAGAGGATTTAATCTCTCATTCTTGGTGTTCTTGATGCTTGTCCATAAGTCTCTTACTAATTTCTTTCACTAGAAAACAAAACCAAAGGCCTGGGAAGATGGTTCAGCTTATAAAGTGGGTCCGAGTTTGGGTCTCAGAATCCACATGAAAAAGCTGAGCGTGGTGATGTCACACCAGGGCTGGCGAAGTGGAGACGGGTGGATCCCTGGGACTCACTGAGCAGCAAGTCTAGCTGAATTGGTAAGCTCCGGGCCAGTGAAAGACCCTGTTTCAAAAACAAAACACAACCAAGCAAGGTAGATGGCAGCTGAGAAAGAACATTCAAATATGTCTTCTGGGATACCATGCATGCGCGCCACATAGACATGTGTGCACGCACACACATCTGTAAATTCTTTGAGGTAGATCTTATTAGTTATTCAGTCTTGTATTCTTCAGCATTTTATGTTAAAGGGCCACCCACCTAGGAAATGCAAAACATTGGTAAAGCCGAATTAGGGTGTGAGCTCCCTCAAGTAGATAGTTTTGGAGAGTAGAACCCTGGCAGGTCATGAGGGTGACCTCGCACAGGAGGGAGAGCTCCGACAAGGCAGTTGATTGGCTGACACCGGGGATCAGATTCTGTAAAATTATAAAATCATTTTCTTTCTCTGAAAACCTTGAAAGAGTCCCTGGACTTTGAAATCACTTAATATTTTGTTATATTTCTGGTGATGGAAGTAGTATCTGATTATTCTACAATTAGGTTTGAACTAACTAATTAAGAACAACTGAACATTGAGATTGGAATTTTTTGAGCCAGCTATGGCCGTGCACACCTATGATTGCAGGATCATGAACTGGAGGCTAGCCAAATCCAGCCGGGGCTACACAGTGAAACCCTGTCTCAAAAGACCAACAGATAAACAAACAGAAGAAGAGATTGGAACTTTCATATTATTAGTTTGAAAGAAGATGACCTGTCTAGAATACTTTCAATGCTAAGCCTACTTGAGTTTCATTGGAGTTAACAAAAATCTTATTTTCTCCCTTTAATACATTTCTGTTTTTGTATGATGTTTTTTGATCAGAAAACTAAAATTTTGCAGTGGGTGGGAGTGTGGGGTGGGTAAGCACAGAACAAGTGCCAAAAGTTGCAAAAATGCCTTGAAAATGCTTGGCCCAGAAACAATAGCTTACCAAAATACACACACAGTTGTTGGACTCCTGAGCGGATACATAGCCGCCCGTATAGGCAACAGT
This sequence comes from Cricetomys ansorgei, assembly GCA_026225945.1. Taxonomy (NCBI): domain Eukaryota; kingdom Metazoa; phylum Chordata; class Mammalia; order Rodentia; family Nesomyidae; genus Cricetomys; species Cricetomys ansorgei. The sequence goes on along the minus strand of JAMJFZ010001121.1, from coordinate 12,044,909 downwards.
GCTGCTGGCCAACAAGCCCAGAGGCAGGCCGGCCCCGTCCAGATGCCACTGCCAAGGATGAGCCATTTGGCATCCGGTCCTCTGGCTGTCAACCTCCTCTCCTTCTCTCTGGCATGAATTTCTACAGGGGCTGCACAGATAAAATTAAGACTCTGAAGAGCTCTGGGTGAACACGGTGCAGCATTGCAGTGCCTTGTACCACAGGAGCCCTCCCTGTTTGCTGAATGCGTTTCTCCTGTATTCTCTAAGTTTCACAGGACTCTTATGTCTATGCAACCCCCACAGGTAAATACAATCACTTAGGAAATTGAGTGCTGGAGTTTGATTTCTGCAGGAAGCCAGCTCTCTTCAACCCAGATATGCCTCTGATGTTTTGTTGCTCTGTGTGTTTGTGTGTATGTGTGTGTGTGAAGCTGCACACGTGTGTGCAGATATATATGCGCATGTGTGCGGGTGTGTGTAGAGGCCAGAGGACAACTTGGGTGGCAATCTCCAGGGGCCATCCACCTTGTCTTACAAGATAGGTTCTTCCACTAGAATGGGAAGGTTCTTCCACATGTTAGGCCAGAGTGGCTGGCCAGCAAGCCCCAGGATCTGCCGGTCTCTACTTCCTCAGTGCTGGGATTTACAAGTGTCGTTCCCCACATCTAACATTTTTTTCTCTAATGTAGGTTCCAGCCAGCTTTGCTATGTGTGAAGTCCTTAGCAAGAGCATAGTTCCGTGATTCGCCTGACCAATGGTGGATCCGAGGACAGTACAGGAAGACGCTTCTGTGTGGTGAGAATCTCATACTTTAAATTCTGTAATGTCCCAACGAAACATTAAAGTGCTATATCACATAAGAGAAAAGAAGCAAACGGGAGTCAGGCTACCCTTGTTCTTCTTGACTCTTCAAGCTAATTCTGCATAATTGTAATGTTTGAATTGGAGGGAAATTGTGGGCATGCGCCATAACATTTCTCTAACTTGCCCACAGGACACAGTCAGCTCCTGGGGTTACCTCGTCAGACCCACTCATGAAGTGAGTGATCTTATCCACACCAAGCAAGCAGCTTTGCCCTGGATGTTTTTAGGGAGGGCCCCAGGTTACAGATTATGTAACAAAGCAACAGTTGCTCTCACATACTTGAGTATCGTTGACTTTGATAAATCATTCCCAGAGAGAGAGAGAGAGCAAATGGATCAAATGTTTCCTACTCCACCAGGAATGATGCACAATCTAACTTGAGGAGGATGCGCCCAGCGGCCTCGCTGACTCAGCTGCACCTGCTTAGGGTTCCGCGATGACTCACTCGCCACGCCCGGGCACAACTGATGTGACTGACAGACACACGGAAGGTACAGCTTAGTCACGGCCAAGCATGCGGCTAAGTATATTGCAGAAAATAGACTGCTTTATCCCCCTTTCAATAAAAAGATCTACTTGATCATGAGAACTGTGTTTAACTATTTGTTCTCCAGGTACACATTAATACTGAAAAAAAAAAATCTTCCATTTTCTCATAGACATTATCACCAGCTACACTGAAGAGCCGTCTCCACGGCTGGAGCTCTTCTTGGTACACGCCGCACTCTGCAGCAAGGGAGGTCACAGTCATAGAAACGTGCGGAAGGTGCGACAGTGGTTGTCTAGCATCTCCATGGAGGTTTCCTAACGCGCCAGACTAATGACGCCTCTCTGAACCACCATCTGGGATCTACCTAACCTCTCCCTGTAAAGCACCGGTTCCGTGGCGCCTACATAGTTCTCTATTCAAGAACGAGACTAAGAGAGATGGCGCCTTCTTTCTCTCTCTGAACTAACGGGCTAAGTGAATGTGTTCCCTTTCTACTGGCTTGTAGTGAGAAGAGCAGCTTCATGGGCCTGCAAGATGGCTTGAGGGGAAAACCATGACAACCTGGCTTACATCCCCTGAGCCCAAGTAGAGGAAGGATACAAACAACTCCCTCTAGGGTTACCCTCTAACTGCCATCGATGTGCCGTGGAATGTATGCCCCTCATGGATAAATAGATGTAAAATTGTACAGCAGAAGAGTGGCTCCAATCTGAGTCTCTGTTTCCTTTGCCTTTCCTGTCTGTCTTTCAACAGCTTTCCCTTTACCCTTCTGGGACTCATCCGCGAGCCTCAAACACGTAGAAACAGCAGCAGATCCCGACGATGGTCACAGGGCTGCCGGTCCTTCTTCACTGAACAACGACTCCAAAAACGCCAAGAGTGAACACTCTCATCACAGATGTGAAGCCTTACGGCAAATGTCACATCACAGATCGCCCAGCAGCGTTTGCTCATGCGTTTTATTCTCTTGTGGGACGGTGCTTACACTGCCATGGCCTGACTCTTTAAGCACCAGTTCTGAGGTGCGTTAACAATTTCTGCTAAGCGTTCTGGGCGTGCAGCATGTGTCTCGCAGGCATTTTTGTGATCTGCTCAAAGCATTGCTCAAGTCTGAGCAGTATAGCTTCCACTTTACAAAGGAGGTAAGGACCTGTGCAGTGAGGTCACGTGACTGAATTGAGCTGGGCAGAATTTGAACCTGGCTTTTGGAATCGAGAACCCACCCTCTTTGTGTATACGTGTGCAGGTGCATGCACAGGTCTTAGGCTGACTTAAGGGTGTCTTCCTCTATCATTGTTCATTTTATTATTATTTTTTAATTTAATGACATTTTCTTATTTGGTGTGTGTGTGTATACATGTGCCATGATACACATATACACACACAACTCCATTCCCCTAGCATGTGGGTCCTCAGGGATTGAACTTAAGTCATCTAGCGGCTTGACTGCAGTCCTACTATGCATTGGACCATCTGGTCTATTCTCCACTTTATTTTCTGAGATAAAGCATCTCATGTATTTGGAGCTCACCATTCTGACTAGTTTGACTGGTCATCAAACCTCTAAGATCTTCCTGTCTATGCTCCCCTACCCCAGTACTGTGCTCAGCTTTTCCAGGAGTGCTGGGGATGGAACACAAGTGTTTTACCATATTCCCATCCCCAGAACCCAGAGCCTTCAATGACATATCCTGCCAGGTGAAAAAGATTTGAGAGCCACGGACTCTGGAAATTTGGAGTTATACTAAGCTAGCAATGGATGCCCCGATCCGCAAGAGTCTTCATATCCATGTGGAAATCAGCTAAGTTGGAAAGAGATGTATACTTATTGTAAAAGTTTATTTTGAGTTGTGTTTAAAATATTGTTTTGTGCACTGTTGAGCGAGGGGTTTCCTAGGTCTTGGCATTTTGTATTGTCTGCTGGTGTTGGATTTCTGTGGGGGGCGTTTGATTGCTTATGCTCTGCACCTGAGGAGTTCTGAATCAATAAAAACACCTGAGCTCAGACGCTCAGGGTTCCACTGTCAAGTATTGCATTGGCCATGACGGTGGTTCCCTCTGCTGAGGTTTGGTAGGGTTTGCACCTATGATAATGCCTCTGTCTCTTCCTTGCTGAGCACACACAGTGACTAACAACTACATGTACTGTTTCCAAGAGTGGACGGCGCCTCATTGATTCTCTATGTAACTGCTCCCTGGACAGCACTCTGAGGACCACTGCCTCTTGTGCGCATTCTAGGAAGCAGGATTTCTGGCTCAACTCAATTATAGTTTATACTGATTGCCTTTAAAATTCTGAATGAATACCTATTCTTTAGCAAATAAGAATCTCATAAATTTATAATGACCCCAAGGGCTGTGGGATCATGACAGAGAAAACAGAAAGCACAGCAGATAAATTTATGTATGAATGATACAACAGAGAGGAGCTGTCTGAATGGCTGAACAGTCTGAGTCTCCAGCTCACTATGCGTTTCCCTTGTCTGTTTCACATTAGGAGAAAGAGGTGAGTGATGAAGGCAAGGACAGTGCCAACACATCAGAATATCCAAGTGCATGGACTCCTTAACATCACCATACTTTACTCCAAAAGCCCATGTATAGGAGAGGTGATGAGATTGGAGAGGTAAGAAGTGCTGTCTGAGACTCAAACCTAAGACTTCTGATTTCTGCTCCTTTTTTCAGGATTCTACTCTCGAAAACTGATTTCCAAGTATATCCTCCAGTTAGGCAATATTTGAGCTGATGGTTTAACCCCTCCAGAACCCATGCTTAAAATATAACCACTTGCCTGGTGGTGGTGGTGGCACATGCCTTTAATTCCAGCACTTGGGAGGTAGAGGAAGAGGCAGGCAGATCTCTGTGAGTTCTAGGCCAGCCTGGTCTACAGAGTGAGTTCCAGGACAGCCAGAGTTACAACAGAGAAACCCTATTTTGAAAACAAAACAAAACAAAAAAACCCAAAACACTCAAAAAAACAAACAAACAACAACAAACAAACACCAGTGATTAGACCAAAGAGCTGATTTTAAGGAAGAGCTCTATGTACAAGGGTTCAGACCCAACGCCTGGAATCAAATTCTGGCCCTTTTATGCACCATGACTAGGCTAAATTAGCAAAGAAAAAGCTAAATTATATTTAGTAAATTATACCAGACATACACGGCCAACAGTGTGACACTAGTTAGCCAATAGATACATATAGAGAAGCAGAATTGAGAGTCCAGAAAGCAGCCCAAACATCTATAGCCAGTTCATTTTCGACAAGTGGCAATAGTGAGTTTTAAATGTCAAATTACCACAATTTAGAATCATCTGAGTGGAAAATCTCAACTGAGTTATTGTCCTCATCAAATTGGTCTGTGAAGGATTATCTTGATTGTTAAATGATGCAGGCGGGCCAAGATCATTAAAGGGGGAGGGGACCTTTCCTAAATAGGTTATCATGAACTGTATAAGGAAGTTAGCTTAAGTATTAGCTTGCCTACCAGCCAGCTTCACGGATCCTGCTGTACCTCTTTAGCTGTGAGTGAATTCTTTGGTCAGAGGTAGTGCCTGTGTAATAGCAATGAAGTCTGCCTTCACACTCCTGTTTTGAATTTCTGCCTTGACTTCCCTCCATGATGGACTGTGACCTGGAATTGCGAGCTGAAATAAAACCTTCCTCACCCTATATTGCTTTTGGGCATGGTGTTTGTCACGGCAACACAAAATGAAACTAGAACAACAAAGAATCAGCAGAGAATTAACAGTCTCTCTCGGTAAAGGAAGCACCTAGATTGCTGTGTGCAAAAGGATGGGTTGAGCTCTTCTTCTCGCCACATACAAAAAGTAACTAAAAATAAACAACAACTTAAATATAAGAACTAAAGCTATAAAACTCTTACAAGGAAACAAGATAACATTTTCTTGAATTTGAGGTTGCAATGGATTCTTAAGACATGCAACACATGAGCAATAAAAGAGAAAATAAATGAATTAGAGTTTTCATTAAGCTTAAATACTTGTCTGATCAAACGGCATTGTTAAGAAAGTGAACAAACAACATGTAGAATGGGAGACAGATTTGCCAAACACTTAGCAGTTTAATATCAGAACATCTGTAGAACTCTGACAGTTCAAAAGCCAGAAACACACAGCTGGGCTTAGGAAATGGGAAAGTGGGCTGCAGAGCTGGCTCAATGTGTAAAAGCACTTGTTGCTTCTACAGAGGACCAGAGTTCAGTTCCCAGCACCCACATAACAGCTCAAAACTACCTATGATGTAAGCCCTCTTCTTGCCTCTGCAGGCAACTGGACTCACATGTACATACCCCACCTCCACATACATGCAATTAAAAATAAAAAGTCTAAAAAAGAAAACAGAAATGGACAAAGGATTTAAAGAGATATGTCTTCAAAGATGACATGTAAGTGAGTAGCAAGCCCCAGAGCACTGGCCATTCGGGAAGTTTAACATCAATATATATGTATATATGTATGTATATGCACATATATTTATACACATGTATATATACATATGGTAAATACATATATACATAACATATTATTTATATATAATATGTGTGTGTGTGTATATATATATATATATATATATGTATATATATGTGGAAACATGTACTGAAAGAGAAAACATGACATGAAAGAGTCACTGGGAAAAACGTTTGTAGGTCCATCAACAAGCTAAGTGCAGAATTCTCATACAACCCAGCTATCTCACTCCTCATCCTCGTACATATTCCTCAAACAATTGAAAACAGGAATTCAGACATTTACTTGTGTGTGAAACTGCACAGCAACCACGCTCACAATAGCCAAAGGCGCACAAGTCAAGGGCCTCTAAATAGATGAACAGATGATCAAAATATGGTCCCTGTGTATGAAGAAATATTACTTGTTTATACAGAGGAATACAATTCTGTGCATGCTTCATGAAGAAAGCAAGAGATGGAAGAACAGATACTGTATGATCCGGCCCAGATAAAAAATCAGGAATAGACAGACTCATAGGTATAGAAAGTAGAACAGAGAAATCCCTAATGCTGGGAGGAAGAGAAGTGGGGAGTTATTGTTGAATGGTATGGAATTTCTGTTTGCTTGCCCTGCACCTTCATCTCTTTCCACCCACGGATTGGTGTAGCTCTCTGTCCTCACCAGAGTGCTCGGAGGCTAAAACAGCAACTCATAACTGCTCAGTGTGCAGAGGGGAAGTCAGTGGAGTGCTCATCTGCAAATAGGACAACCATATCACACCCCAGCTTCAAAGCTTCCATTGTGAAAGTGGTGGTGGTGGTGGAAAGACCTTAAGAGAGAGGTCAGAGGTGACAGGACTGTGACAGTGTCTCATGGACAGGACAGGGCCTCTGCACTCGTGAATTCATGGCAGCCATAGTTGCCTTCAGAAGACCTGCAGGGGATCAAGCCAGTGAACATTTGTGCATAGAGAGGGAGGGGCTGATGGGGCCCCGCCCCTAGCTACAGAGCTGTTGACAGTTGATGGCTTCTGGAGGAGGGAGAATCAGTTTCCTTTAGGGGTGTGTCTCCAGGTGGGTCAGTGGATGGCCCTATACCTGTAAATATAGGGGCTGTATAAATTAGACTTGCTGCGTAACTAAGACAATAAAAGGTTGCTTATATATACTATTAGATCATCTTCAAATAAGGATATGCTGACTTCTTCCTTTCCAATTCATATCCCCTTGATCTCCTTCTGTAGTCTTATTGCTCTAGCTAGAACTTAAAGCACTATATTGACTAAGTATGGAGAGAGGGAACAACCTTGTCTAGTTCTGATTTTAATGAAACTGCTTTGAATTTCTCTCCATTTAATTTGATGTTGGCCGTGGGCTTGCTAAGAATTGGCTTTATTAAGTTTAGGAATGGTCCTTTTGTCCCCAATCACTCCAATACTTTTATCATGAAGGGCTGTTGAATTTTGTCAAAAGCTTTCTTGGCATCTAGTGAGATGATCATGTGGGTTTTTTTCTTTCAGTTTGTTTATATGGTGGATGACATTGACTGATTTTCATATGTTGAACCATCCCTGCATCTCTGGGATGAAATCTACTTCATCATGGTGGATGATCTTTTTGATATGTTCTGGGATTTGGTTTGTGAGTATTTTATTGTGTATTTCTGCATCTACGTTCATGAGGAAAATTGTAGAGGAATATTTGGAAGAAGTTGTTGTTTTGTTATTTTGTTATATTTGTTATTTTGGTTTCTTTAAAAACACAAACCGGTGTTTGGATTAGATTTGTGTTCCCACCCGAGCTGCGGTATAGTTGTTTATGAGTTGGATTTGGAATGCTTGATGCAGGTGCCTATAATTTGGTTGGGTGCAGTCGTTCTGGTACCTGTTGCTTGTTTATGGGATTGTGTACCACATGGATCTATGGGAACTTTTGGCTTAGGGCATAAGAACTCTGAAGCCCTGAGAGTTGGGGTGGGCGCTGGATGGTGGTTTGTTGGTTGCGTTGCTGTCATTAGTTAGTGTGTTAATTCCTAAAAGAACAAAGGTTGGAGGGATTGAGTTTACAGACCTTGAGCTGAGATGCTAGTCTGACTCACTGTCAACTAGTCCTCTTCAAGCTTAGGACAGCCTAAAAAGAGGCTGTGAAGATTTCTACCTTTCTTTCATTCTATATCAAGGCCACTTGTAAAAACAGTGAAGATTTCTTTCTATATTTCCTTTCTCTTTCCCTAAATCAAGGGTAAAAGATTGTAGCATTCTCCTACAGGGTTCCATTGTGAGAATGGCACTAGCCTTGGTGGTGGTTCCCTCTGCTGAGGTCTGGCAGAGATTACACATATGAGAACTCCTCCTTGTCCCTTTGCTGAGCCACCCCAGCAGCAATGTACTACTACAGGAAATTGGCCTGTAGTTCTCTTTCTTTGTTGAATCTTTGTGTGGTTTGGGTATCAGTGTGACTGTGGCCTCACAGAATGAGTTTGGCAGTGTTCCTTCTGTTTCTACTTTGTGGAATATCTTAAGGAGTATTGGTGTTAATTCTTCTTTGAATGTCTGATAGAATTCTGTAGTAAAACCATCTGGCCCTGAGCTCTTTTTAGTTAGGAGGTATTTAATGACCTCTCCTATTTCCTTGCGGGTTATAGGTCTGTTTAAATTGTTAATCTGATCTTGGTTCATCTTTGGTAGGTGGTATCTATTGAGAAGATTACCCATTTTTTTTTTTTTTTAGATTTTCCAATTTTGTGGAGTTCAGGTTTTTAAAGTATGATCTTAATGATAATTTGGATTTCCTTGATGTCTGTAGTTATTTCCACTTTTTGTTTCTGATTTTGTTGATTTGTATATTCTCTCTCTGTCTTTCAGTTAGTTTGGCTAGGGGTTTGTCTATCTTGTTGATTTTCTCAAAAAACCAACTCTTTGTTTCATTGACTGTTTGTATTGTTCTCTTTGTTTCTATTTTATTGATTTTAGCCCTCAGTTTGATTATTTTTTGCCATCTACTCCTCTTGGGTGTGCTTGCTTCTTTTTGTTCTAGGGCTTTCAGATATGTTCCTAATTTGCTAGTGTGTGATGCCTCCACTTTTTTTTGGTAGGCACTTTGTGCTATGAATTTTCCTCTTAGCATTGCTTTCATTGTGTTCCATAGGTTTGGGTATGTTGTGGGTTCAATTTCATTGAATTCTAGAAAGTTTTTAATTTCTTTCTTTATTTCTGTCTTGACCCAGTCATCACTCAAGTTGTTCAGTTTCCATGAATTCATAGGCCTTCTGTTGTGGTTGTTTTGTTGAAGTCCAGCTTTGGTCTGTGGTGGTCTGATAGGATGCATTTCCATTTTCTTGTACTTATTGAGGCTTGCTTTGTGGCCAACTATGTGGTCAGTTTTGGAGAAGTTTCAGGGAGCTCTTACAGATGATAAACAACTTCAGTGAAGTAGCTGGCTACCAGATCAACTCAGAAAAATAAGTACCTCTCCTATATGCAAAGGAAGAAATCTGAGGAAGAAATCTTGGAAACACCCTTCACAATAGCCACAAATAACATAAGGTATCTTGGGGTGATTCTAACCAAGCAAGTGAAAGAGTTGTATGACAAAAACTTTAAGATCTTGAAGAGGGAAATTGCAGAAGATCTCAGAACATGGGAAGATATCCCATGCTCCTGGGTTGGTAGAATTAAAGCAGTCAAAATGGCCATCGTACCAAAAGCAATCTACACATTTGATATAATCCCTACCAAAATACCAATACAATTCTTTTACAGACCTTGAAAGGGCAATACTCAACTTCATATGGAAAAACAAAAACCCAGGATAGCTAAAATAATCCTGAAAAATAAAAGAACTTCTGGAGGTATCGACATTCCTGATCTCAAGCAGTACTACAGAGCTATAGTAATAAAAACTGCATGGCGTTGGTATAAAAACAGACATGTGGATCAATGGAGCCAAACTGAAGAACCAGACATAGATCCACACTTATAGACACCTGATCATCAATAAAGAAGCCAGAAACCTACAAAGGAAATAAGGAAGCATCTTTAACAAATGGTGCTAGTCTAACTGAATGTCTACATATGGAAGAATGGAAATAGATCCATATCTATCACTGTGCCTAAAACTCAAATCCAAATGGATCAAAGATCTCAACATAAAACCAAACACACTGAATCTAATAGAAGACACCCATCAGAATGGCTAAGATCAATAACACAAATGACAACGCACATTGGTGAGGATGTAGAGCAAGGGGAACACTCCTTCATTGCTGCTGGGATTGTACAGCCACTGTGGAAATCAATATGGCAATTCCTCAGGAAATTGGAAATCACCCTACCTCAAGACCCAGCTATATCACTATATACAAGTCCTTGGCATATTCCCAAAGGACTTTCCATCCTACCACAAGGACACTTGCTCAACTATGTTCACAGCAGCTTTATTCATAATAGCCAGAACTTGGAAACCACCTAGATGCCCCTCAACTGAAGAATAGATAAAGAAATTGTGGCATGTCTACACAATAGAGTACTCAGCTATTTAAAAAAAATGAACTGCATGAACTTTGCAGGCAAATGAATCTCGAAAAATTAATCCCGAGTGAGGTAACCCAAACCCAGAAAGACAAACATGGCATGTATTCACTTATATGTAGAGGTTAATTGTTAAGCAATGGACAAAGGTCCTGCAACCCACAGAGCCAGAGAGACTATGCAACAAGGAGGGCCCCAGAGGGGACACAGGGATCTCCTTGGTAAAGGGAAATAGAACTGATGATACAGGTGGGGTGGGGAAGGATGGGGCTGGGAAGAAAGGGAACAGGAGGTGGAAGAGGGATGGAGGGAGAGAATATACAGAGACACTAGCAGAATAGGAGGACGTGTAGGGGAAAACAGGGAGACCCAGAGCAGTGGGAAGTCACTGGACTCTGTGAAGGAGACCCTATTGAAGACCCCCAGGTATGGGGGATAGGAAGCCTAAACGAGCCATCTCCTATAACCAGGAAAGGCTTTCTGCACTGAGACACCATCGCAGCCACAAAAACTTTGTGGGTCGGTGGGATGGGCAGGGGTGGAGTGAGGTTTCAAAGGCCCACACCATTCCTAGCCAGCCCTCTCTCTGCCTGTGCTTGTGGATCAGATATAAGCCCTCAGCCGCTGCTCTGGCACCATGCCTGCTGCCATGCTCCCCATCATGTTGGTCATGGACTCACTCTCTGGAACTCTAAGCTGCCCCCCACCCCCATTTAAATGCTTTCTTTTCTAAGTTGCCTTGATCACAATGTTCTGTCATGGCAATAGAAAAGTTACTAAGATACCACCCAACTTTGTGTCCTCTTTTTTTCTACGAAATCCATTGAGTCTGGTTTGTGTTGATTGGTTATCCTTGGAGTCATGACCTTTCCCTGGAGAGTGGTCAACCTGCCAGGGTTTACAACATTACAGAAAACTGAATTCTTTCTCTTTCAGTGGTAATCAACTACCAATAGTTCCTCAGTTTGGGGTGGGACTTCATGCCCACTTCCCATTTTTGCTGGAATTCGGTCTGTCTTGGGCTTGCATTGGCTTTGTGCATGCTGTCACAACAGACCTACTGGGTCTGGAAGACACCATTTATCCCACAGCATTCAGGGAAGGTGAAGGAACAATAAGCACTGGAAAAATGAATCTATGTATTGTAGTCTTATATCTCTAAGGCTGGGAGAATTTGAATTAAAGGAACTAATCAAAAGAATGAAACACCATCATAGACCATGAGGACATTACCAGACTAGTATTAGACCCCACTTTCCTCTTCCCCTAGGTCTAAACACAGTCATACCCTCTACATTCTAAGCGAATGGAGGTCCAAGGCGAGTGTGTGTATTGGGGGTTCTCTGGCCATCTGTGATTGACAGCGCAGGCATTCATTAGTTCCAGCTAGGACTGGACATAAATGTACAGGTGAGAGCAAGGAGAGAGCCTGTGCTAAAAAATTGTTACAAAAAAGCAAGTGCGGACACAAAAACAAAAACAAAGAAAAAATCTCACCCATAACGAGCAAGCTCTGTGAAGTCTGTTGGTATCAGAAAATTTTGGACAAATATTTCTCATAAGAAAGTCATAATCATTATCATTTCCATGAATTGCAAATATATATATATATATATATCAGCCAATGAACATGAAATATGAAGTGGCCACGTGCTTTCTTTTTCCCTAGGAGCGTTGACAAAAGGGAATTTGATCAAATGTTCTTTGGAGCATACTGTCATGTAGGAAATCTGGTCACGGGGAAGGAGGGATCTGGGTGTTGGAAGGAAACATCTTTGGGGCTAGTAATCAGTGATCCAGCCTCTGCTTAGGGAGCTGGATCTGCAGGAGACAGCTGGTGGCTGGGCCAGAACCCAAGAGCAGCGGCGGGTTGCCGCCGGTGAGCCATGGGTGATTAGCAAGGCTTATGTTGATATGATGTCAATCTCTTGGGATTGGCCTGAAATCCTTCTTAAGGAATGAATCCGATTTAAAGAAATGAGCAATAGATAATCAATACTTCCTGCTTAGGGTTGAAGACAAATATATTCATACTTGTAAGTGAGGGCAAAGAGGTAGCACGAACTAAAGGAACATGGCACAAGAACCACAGTCGTTTTTACATTTACAAAAACAGCATCCATGACTGAGGACATCAAATCCCAGGGCTCTAGAAGCTTCCAGGAGAAGATTTAAGAGGTATTCTTTAATAGAAGTGTCTAGATATCTGGGGAGCCCAGAAGCAAAAAAGAAAAAAAAAATGAAATTAGCTTAATTTATCAGTCTGTTGCATTGACTTGGTGAAAGGCAGGCACTTAAGAGAAACAAACAAACAGACAATGCAAATCGAGCTGTTTCAACCTATGACAATAAAGAGGGAACAAGAAAATATCCACTTTCACTCACAAGCTTAAGGCTTTAAAAAAAAATAGATTAATCATCTGAGGTCTCAGGGTAAAGCACTCCCATAAAAATAAAGAGCACCATGCCAAGGGCCGACCTGTAAAGGTCCGAGTTCTCCCATGTGCTTGCTGCCTGCCAGCTTTAGCCGCCGTGGGCTGGTTTTGATTTCCTGTGTGCTAGGAAGCATCTCACTTCTTTAACACATGGAGTCATTACTGGCCACCTTGGGCTCTGTACTGGCTAAATAGTAAGTGAATCAGGTCGGTCATTTTCAGGTTTGACAATCTCTCTTCTGCTGTATTTTGTTTTTCTTTTGTCAGTTCTTGCCTTGCTCTTTCAGGGCATTTTTATATTATATCTTTCTCAGCTCCTCAAGAACCTATGCGAGGCTACCTGACTCAATCCCAGGAGCTTTAGAGACAGAAGCGGAAGCAGCAGCCCAGAGGCTTCACTCTAGTGTGCTGCCAGGAGGGGAGATGGCAGAGAGAGACCCCCGAGGTGATGAGATGGCAGAGAGAGACCCCAGGAGGTGAGATGGCAGAGAGAGACCCCAGGAGGTGAGATGGCAGAGAGAGACTCCAGGAGGGGAGATGGCATAGAGAGACTCCAGGAGGGGAGATGACAGAGAGAGAGCAGAGAGAGAGCCCAAGAGTAGAAATGGCAGAGAGAGAGCCCAAGAGTAGAAATGGCAGAGAGAGAGCCCAAGAGTAGAAATGGCAGAGAGAGACTCCAGGAGGGGAGATGACAGAGAGAGACTCCAGGAGGGGAGATGACAGAGAGAGAGCCCAAGAGTAGAAATGGCAGAGAGAGAGCCCAAGAGTAGAAATGACAGAGAGAGACTCCAGGAGGGGAGATGACAGAGAGAGACTCCAGGAGGGGAGATGACAGAGAGAGAGCCCAAGAGTAGAAATGGCAGAGAGAGAGAGCGAGCCCAGGAGTGGAGATGGCAGAGTGAGAGACCCCAGGAGGGGAGCACTGGGAGCCACAGTAGCCACTAGAAACGTATCTACTGAAAGTTTGATTCTCTCTCTTCCTCTCTTATGCTGGGATTATAGGTGTGCAGTCAATGCTTAATTATTCTCAGTTTGATTGACTTGTTCATTAAGGAAATATTGACTGAGCTCTTCCTTTATATGCAGTACTGTGCTCTTCTCTGTGTAGATGGAAAATGCATGTCCCTCAGTTTTCTACCTTCGGAAGGAGAAAATACAGTTATGTTCTTACATTTTCACCTGCAGGAGAGATGTAATGGGACTTTTTCTAATTTTTAAGAGAAGGTGTGCAGAGAGTAATGGCGACTTCATGCTCCTCAATCATCACGTGAAACAACCACCAGATACCTTTTCCTAAAAGGTCTGCCACTTAGCTCACCTCCTTAAATGTTTTAGACATAATAAATCACTGGATAAGCACAGGTCCCACCCCAAAGCAGGCTGTAAGGTAGTAGAGGAGACACGTATACAAGGCTTAGTATGATAAAAGGCATCCTGATAATCAGAAAAGATACTGCTCAACAGAGGCTAGAGAGATAGCTCACCGAGTAAAGCACTTGCCTCACAGCATGAGGACTTGAGTTCAAATCTCCAGAACTTCTAGAAGCCTCGGTGGTAGCCACGGGAAGCAGAGACAGGCCCTGGAAGCTTGCTGGATGACAAACGTGCTCAACTTGGCACCATTTCAGATCATCAAGAATCACTCCACTCCTCACCCTGGTCCCACCTGAGGACCACTCAAGATTGTCCACTGACCATCACACATGTGTGCACATTCATATTTGTGAACCCATACACACATAAGCACACTCATATACACACACAAAGGCAGTACTTAAAACAGAGTCTTTCAAGGCAGGTGAAATGTTGACAATATTTCAGGAAGAAGAAAATCTAGGTTGCTGCTTCACCCAGTGGGTGGCCACTAGTTATTTAAGTTTAAATTAGTTAAAACTGATTTTTAAAGAAATCAGTTCTTCAGTGGCTAGGACAAAATAGATCATTCTTACCCTATCAGAAAATTCTACAATGCTTTGAAACAGATGCGATTCCAGAGGAAGAGACACGGAGAAAAGTCAGGAGGAGGGAGTAGAATTACTCAGAGCTGTTTGAGTCCCGAGACAAAATTCCAGAAATAATAATATATCCATGTGCTTTCTCTTTAAATTCAAATGGGGAATCCATTCCTACCTAGGGATCAATGGCAGGACAGTCTCACAGGCAGGTTTGGCTCAGTTGCCATGCTGAGTTCATAATATAAATCAGCAATGAGGACATAAGACTTAACGGGTCAGGCTACTTGTCTCATCTATTTGAGCATTCAGATCGAGGTGGCAGGAAACCAGGCCCTAGGGTTCAGCCAACAGTGGGTTCTGCTGTTTCTTCTTACAGGTACCTGTTAGCTGATGAGGTACAAGCTGAGTTACTTGGGTCTCATGGAGTAGAAGACCCAAATAGCATGCTCATGATTAAATCATGGATGTCTTGCTTTTAGAAATTGTAGCCATTGCAAAGCCTTAAGAGAAGTAGCCTAGAAACAAGTCCTATTGTGTGAATATAGATGGTCATGCACAGCTGTGCAGTTGGTAAACTGAGGCACAGACTTCATTGTGTTGGTAAAAGCCACTGTCTATGCTATCAGAAGATGTTTGGCTCACACAGCTAGGTAGGATTTTCACTGCATTTGGGATTCAGATGGGTAAGCAGGTGTGTATGGCTAGGAAGCCATGCATCACGGCTTCCTACATAGATGGGAATCTAGAATGGGCATTTCTAGTTTAAGACCATCCAGAATTGTGTCTTCTGGGTAAATTAAAGCCAGCTTGAGTTACATGGAGTCTACTTTTCAATTGGAGGTCTGAGTGATACTTCTGATAATCTTGGACCCAGTCATTGCTTACAATCGACTACAAGTCTTTCAAAACACTTATTAGTCCATGAGGATTGACTCTGAATGCACATCTGGGATTCTCTGAACTTCATTGTTAGGTATTATTACATATCCAAGAGCACAGGTCCCTGTCTTCTAAGCGCTTAAGAGTACCAGGAAAAAGTAGCGAAACCCTAGCTTTAAGTTACTGTAAACACACACACACACACACACACACACACGTGTCACATTTTGTTTGTCATTGAAGGTAGCCCGGGGAGTAGGGATGGGATAGATGGGATTCTTCCCATTTATTGACTGGTGAGAACTGGTTCTCTCAGAATCTTTGCAGTTCCACAAAACAGAGAAAGGGGGGGGGGGAGAGGGGAGAGGGAGAGAGAGAGGGGGGAGGGGAGAAACAGAATAAACCCCAGCACACCAGGGAAACAGAGAAATATAGATGCTATAATTTTCACTTTTGTTTTTTGAGACTGCTTCTAGGGAGAGAGAGTCTTCAGTCACTAGTGCGTTTGTCTTTTGTTTGGGACTGCCCCGGCAGTGAATCCCTGCATCTTCATAGGAGAGGGCTTCTTCTTTCTGAATACAATCAGATGAAGGCAGAAACAATTAATTTTGGTCGCCTTGTTTCCAGAGGGCTCCCATGTCCCATGGGCATGGCTTGGTTACCTGGTATTTATTTCTCTGCTTCATGCTGTCTCACCAAAGTCACAAGTCTGATACCTTTTCTTATCTATTTATTGGGGCAACTACTCATTTCAGCTCTGAAAACACTATTGATGACAAATATCCTTAACCAGATTGCAAGAACAGAAAACGCTCAGGTCATTTTCCCCTATTTTCATGATTTGGGCTCCCTACACTGTTAGACAAGGTTAGACTGTCTTTGCTTGACTATGATAGTCATTTAGAACATCTCTGACTCATGAATATAAATCATTGCACAAAAAGTAAATTTTATAAAACCAGAGCTGGTAACAAAACATCACCTAGAGATCAGCAACTCTGAAAGAATCTCGTGTTCCATTCTTCCGAATGTCAGATTAAACTAACATGTGCCAGTCAATATTGCTACACTGTGACCCTTGGTGCTTCCCAAGCAAAACTATTAAGTCCAACATTCTCTCCTGTAAGCACTTATCTGTAAGGATGGCTAACATGTCCTCTGAAGCAGATATTGAAACTGATTGGACAATAGGTAGATACAGACAGGGGCCTGGGGGCCGACCTCTCGAAATAGGGGCAGAAAACTCTTAATCTGCAACACAATGGCGTCTCTGGAAACCCTATCATTTGCACTTGCCGTGTGTCTGCTGCCTGACTGTGAATGGATTTGAAAAGGAATGGTTAGTGCTGAAAATTGGATCAGAGCTAACATTCTCTCATTTTTATCAGCAGCTGGCAAAGGTCATCTGACATAATAGCTGATGAATTCAAGCCCGGTGGATTTCATTTGCAATTTTCAATTTACGGAGGCCTCCAAGCCCCACGGTGATAAAAGCTTCCCCTATCGTGGCCTGTCACAAACATCAAGAAACGGCACAAACCCCCAAGAAAGAGAAAAGAGAGAGCAGTGCACCGTCCCAGTTACAGATAAGAACAGTGAGCAGAGGCTCCGCGAGGGAAGGTGGGGCTGTGTGTGTGTGGCTGCTTCCACCGTGAAGAACAATCAAATGGCTGCCAGAGAATAACATCATGTTTCTCTGCAGCTTTTGTGTGAAAATTGCCTTTTAATCTGCTACTTGACATGCCCCCAAACAAAAATGTGAGTGTCCATATGCAAATAAAAGAAAAAAGGGAATAAAGAGTCTTTGCTTACTTGGTCATTGGGAAACAGGCTCTCTGGGCTTTTACTGGAGTTTTGCTTTGCAAGCTGTGTGCTCTCAGCACCGGATCGTGGCTGTGTTGACTAGCATCCAGGAATCATTTGTTTCCTTACAGAGAAATGGGAGATCCCTTGACTGATCTCCCAAGTCAAAGGACTGACACAACAACCACGCCTAAGTGGGTTGAGATACAGCACATATGGGAGAGGAATTACCAAGCGGAAGAGAGCCATTTGTTTTTTCTCTCCTTGTCAAGCTTCTGACAGTGACTTTAGGTGAAACCAGGCAGGCACTGAATCCTGTCCTCAGCAATTATTCGAACTGAAGAGACCATATACATGGGATTTGGGGAAATACCAAGGTTAGAAACTGATCGGACCACATCCGTTTTATATCCTCCTGGGCTCACGCCGTAGACAGCAGAAGAGAAGAGGAAGAGACGACCATTGGAGGGGAACTGCCTAGAGAGTTTAGTACCGTGATCCCGTTTCTACCAACTAGGCTCCGGAAGGCTTCTGACATCGGCTGATGATGCGAGCCGGCCAGGAGGAGGGCATCTCCCGACGGTGTGATGGTACCGCGCGTGGTGGCACCTGACGGGACACCCGAGGATGACTTCGGCAGCGCGAGGCGATTAACCTCATTTGTGCGCTCGTGACTGTGAGGGGATCACAGTTTGGAAGGGAAAGCAGACTAATTCTTGGCTAACCCATGTAGCTGGCAGATATTGCTGATTCTAAACTTAGGAGCTATTTAGTAGAATTGAATCCTCAGCTCTTTGAAATGCAACTATTAGTAAAGAAAAAGAAAAAAAAATCTCTTAATTCTTCAAAGTCTCAAAATATAGAATGATTTTCTTCAGTAGATGAGCATAGTAGAAATGAACATTTTTATGCAAAAGTTACAGAAAACGTGGAGCCACATCATGTTAGAAATTTTGCGCATATACAAGATGGCTAGGATGCTTTTAAGCGTTGTCTACTTCCTTGCTCCCTCTCCGAAGCTGTTTAAGTTACTATAGAACCGGAGAACATTCTCCACGGTTTTCAGTTTCTGGAGATTCTCTATGAGGCCCTAGGGGCAGTAAAAGATTATTTGATGGGTTCTTAATTTAATCAGTCTTCTAAAAAAAACTATATATATGTATATCCTTGGTGAGGCTTTGCATTATCTGTGCTCCATGGCAGCGATCTATGGCAAGTAATACCGAGTGGCCTGCAGTTACTGAGCAGAAAGGTTAATCTCTTTTATGTTCCTTTCATTAGAAGGCAGATCTGAATCTTTAGGGCAGAGTCCTATATTGTTCTTGCAGAGAGATTGGTTCAGGAAGATCTCCCCCTCCTCTGCTCTGGCTAAGGCTGGTGCTGCCGTAGCCTTTGGGTTCAATACAACACTTAACCACTTTGTTCCCTCTGTTTTACACAGGTTCTCATGGAGCCCAGGTTGACCTTGAACTCATTTTGTATTCAAGGATAAAGGGGACATGCAGGATCTCATGAATACTAGGCAAGCACTCTACCGAACAAACGAGCCACACCCTAAGCCCTTAGTGGTTATTTTCCTAGGAAGTTCAACTAGCTTGTACTGGCTTACAGTGACTCAGTACCTGGCACGTTAAAAACAAAAACAAAACTCTTCATTGACTGAACAGTGAATGCTTTGAGGTACCACAAAAAAGAGATTCCAAAGAGCGTGACAGGAAAACAATCTTTCCCAAATGCTTAAGCACAGTGCGATTTCTACTCGTATATAAGTCACACCAGGAAGCCTTTCTTACAGTTTTACAAATGAGGATTGCATTAGAGTTCCTGTGTTTGTGGATACACTGAGATACCAGCAGCTAGCGGTCCTGGGGCACACTCCCTTAGATGAACTCGTGACCACTGAAGAATCACACGTCTCAAATGGACAAAGGGTGCTCCCCACACTTGAATTCATGTTTTCAAATGGCAAAGGCAAGCAGAAGGATGCTGTGCAGCCCTGGGTGCCACCTCTGAAGGGCTGCTGCCAATCACTGCCTCAAACACAGGCCCTGGTAGGTTTAACACGCTTTGAACTTGAAAACGACTATTTTAGTGGATGATTAAAGGCTGTTACATGTGATCGAGCTTGCGTGTGGAATCCCGATGGATGGGATTGGACATTTGGGTCCTGTCATTTTTCCTTTGTACTGCTTTCTATTATAAGTGCATCTCCCTTCATTGCCGCTGACACCAGGGATTGAACCCAGGGCTGCACACATGCCTGCCAAGCTTTCTTTCGTGGGGCCACACCTCTCATCCCCTCAGACTTTTACTTTTGGATGGCTTCTCATGAAGTTGCCCAAGGTGGCCCCTGAACAAACTCTGTGGCCAGGTGGGCCTCGAACTCGCCGTCTTGTGTCAACAGGCCCATCCGCAAAGGATCGTGCGGCTGAAAAATCAAGCTCTAAAGTGTGGAGTCACAGTGGGTTGATCAATTTTAAGGCACAACTTTAAAATGCTGCCTCAGGACCAGTAATGAACCCTCTGGTCTCTCCGTGCACACACATGGGAGCCCACATATGCACACGCATGCATATATCATAATATACCACACACACACACACACACACACACACACACACACACAAAGAGTTTTTGTTTTGTTTTGGGTAGGGAGAGGAGGCAGCCTTGAGTGAAGTCCTGAGTGAGTCTGTATTGTTGATATGGACACAGACATGTTAAGAATTCCAAGGCCTTGGACCTCTGGGAGACTGGCGAAGTTTGGCAGAGGCAAAGGTTCTTCTCCTCTGGTCCAAGCATACGTGTTTATGAATGATTGATGAAAGTGCAAAAAGCTAGCAGCTACAGCTTCTTCCTCTCCCCAGATGTTGACAGCCTGACCCTGCTTGTCTACAGATACCTCATACTAAGACTAGCTAGCCCCTCTCTCACGCTGTACATCATAAACACAACAGGGGTCAGGGCTATGGTAGTGTTAGGTTCAGCTCCCTCAAAGCACAAGCTGATGGCAGCTTTCCTGTCTGTGTGTCTGTGTGTCAGTCCTTTCTTTATTCCCAGGCTGCCCCCCGCCCCTTATCAGGGTTTCAGGCCCAAGCTGCATGAGATGATAGTTCTTCTCTTTCTGGTTATGGCAACATAAACTCAGCATATGGCCTAAAACTCAGCATAAACATTACAGACATCTGGGTGCACACTGTTTAATGCTACGTTTGTTACCTACACAGTCTTTTAAGAATCAATGAAATAGTTTGTCTTATTAAGCCCCCTCTGTGTGCTTCTCATTAATTCTATTGCTGTCTGTTCATTTCAAAGGTAATCAATGTTCTGAATTTAGTATGTGACCATGTATAACAAGCTGTATGGTGTTGAAGGGTTTAGAAACTATTACAGCCTTCCTTGTGGATGGTCTTATCCTGCTCTTCTCACCAATCCCCGTTCCTTTGTGTCATAGGCTGATACTTAGAAACACTTTCTACCTGGGCCCCCCAGTGGCCACAGCCAGCTGGTAGTGAATTACACTAATCTTCCTGTTCTCAGTAACAGTCCCTACGTGCTCACTCTTAGCCCTGTAGAACCCGCTTGCAGTAGCTCTCCTTCTACCTCAACTCTGTACACTGGAGACTCCACCTCTTGGTCCAGATCCAGGTTCTCCCCAGCCCTTTCATTTCCGTCTCTCCAGACATATTCTTTGTCTTACTTCAATCTATCTGCTGGAACCCCCTCCCACCACACCTCCAACTCTCTGGGGATTCTTCCTCTTGGTGTGGACAGGATCCCCTCAGCTCTTTCCTACAGGCCTCCCTCAGCCTTTTCAGATAGCCTCTCTCTATTCCTCTCTGCTACCCAGCAACTTGCAGAAGCTATCCTAACCAGGGAACCCGCAGCCACAACACTTTCCTCGGATCCAGAGAAGGCAACAAAAACCAAAGAGTGGAACACCCACCTGACAAAGACAAGACCAGACATAGACACCTAGAATCACCTCAGTCATCATTGTTCCAGATGCTTAGACACCAGAGCAAGACCACAGACATTAATGGCCAAGACAATATGTCTCCACCAGAACACAGCAACCTCACTGCAGTAGACCCAGAGAAATGCAATACGGCTAAAGCACAAGACAAGGACTTCAAGATAGCAACTATGAATATGTTCAAGGACCATAAAGGGGATATGAGTAAATCCCTTAATGAAATCTGTGAACACACAAACAGTGGAATGAAGTAATGAAAACAGTTTGTGACATGAAAATAGAATTTAACAAAGAAATAGAATCACCAAGAAAACCCAAACTGAAATAAAACTGGAAATGAGGAATTTAGTATGTCTAACAAAAACCTCAGAGGTCAGCCTCACCAACAAAGTACAAAACATGGAAGAGAAACTCTCAGGCGTTGAAGACAAGGTAGAAGAAGTGCATACCTCAGTCAAAGAAAATATTAAATCTAAAAAATCCAGGCACAAAACATCTAGGAAATATGGGACACCACAAAAAGACCAAATTTATGAATAATAGGAAAAGAGGAAAGAGAAGAAATCCAGGTCGAAGGCACAGAAAATATTTTCAAAAAATAATACATGAATTTCTCTAACCTACAGAAGGAGATGCCTATCAAGGTACAAGAAATATACAAAACACCAAATAAATTGGGCCAGAAAGGAAATTTCCCATAACACATCATAATCAAAACACTAAATGCTAAATGTACAGAACAAAGTAAGAATATTAAAAACTACTAGGGAAAAAGACCAAGAAACATATAAAGACAGATCCATTAAAATAACACCTGACTTCTCAGTGAAGATTTTTGAAAGCCAAAAGGGCCTGGACAGATGTTCAACCAACCCCAAGAGACTACAGATGCCAGCCCAGACTAATATACCCAGCAAAACTACCAATCACCACAGACAGAGAAAGAAAATATTTCATGATAAAACCAAATTTAAGGAGTATCTATGTACGTATCCAGTTCTACAGAAGGCATTAGAAGGATAACTTCCATTAGAAGAGGTAAATCACACTCAAGAAAACACAAGAAATATTTTATTTACCTGTTTACTACTGTTGGATTATTTTTCAATTCCTTGGTAATATGAACAATCTGGTGATGAACATTTATATAATTTTTTAGTTAGCATACAAAATAATGGGTGTAGTTATGACATTTTCATATATATATGAAGTATATACCATTTTGCTTTGCTATGTTCACTCCCTTTCCTCTCTGATTGCCCTCTGATCTCTCCCTTCCCTGATTCTGGTAGCCTGCTCCTTCCCCTAGGTAGTCCTTTTCTGCTTTCATGTCATTCATTTCTCCCCACCCCTCTCTGTGTGCAATAAGACACCATGTTTAAATCTAGAGGAGAAAACACACAGAATTTGTTTTTCTCACTCCATTCTCTTCTTTTGTCCCCCGCTTTTTCTTCTCCTTCCTCCTCTCATTTTCTAGTCATGCCATACGTAAACATATACACTTATACTTTAAGTCTGTCACTTACATTAGAGAGAAAACATGATGCCTATCTGTCTGTATCTGGTTTATTTCATGTAACAAGATGATCTCCAGTTTCATCCGTTTTTCCTATGGCTGGTGTAGGAGTCTTCCTTCTGGTTAAATCAGATTATCATGTGTGTGCGCAACCTTTGCTGGGTCTTCTGCTGACGGTCATCTAGGCTGGTCTTGTATCTTGGTGACTGTGAAAACTGCTGCAGCAAAAGAGGACACACAAGCGTCTCTGTGACAGCAGTGAGCACTTGCAAACATGTCTTTTTTTGGCTCCAGGATTCTTGTCTCAGTTTTGGGCTGCTCAGTGGATGTATCTATGTACCCAGTACAGCTCAGTTTCAGTGATTCTGAGGTGTTCTGTGTCCTGCTCCCCTCTACCCTGGCAACATGTAGTTTCTAGAAGCATAGCAGTTGCCCTTGTAGGACAGGTTCTTGGTCCCAAGTGCACCCAGCCAGGTCCCAGGAGGGTCCAAGAGCACCCGTATCAGAAGCTTCCCAGCAATGTGAAGGAGTGTCTGTAAGCTCATGGATGGCCTTGGCTTACCACTGAGCCATTTGCTGCCCAATCAACCTAGCCTTCCTACTTCCCATCCAGCACAACTCTCTTGTCTAGAAGGTCCTGGGGAAGTCCCCTGCACCCCATCAAAATGATCTTTCCCTGAGGAACTCTCCTTCAGCTGTGGGATGCTCTTCAGTTGTATAGAACACAGATATCTAGAAAAGATTGACAAAAGGAGCCCATACATCATCTTTCTCTCTTTCTCTCTCTGCTCTCTCCCAGCTTCCTTTTCCCCCTCTCTAGCCCCGCCCCCCCCAAACCAGGTAAATTTCCTTTTCCTTTCTCCTTCTTTTCCTTTTTATTTTTATTTTTTGTATTCTGGCTTGAAATGAAAATAGGAAAAATTTAAATGGTTATTAATTTGTTAGGACTTTTTATTGCTTCATGTAGCAATTTTGGAACTTGCAGATTTTTTGCAAAGATTCTGCTTCATGGGAATTCCCAGCCAAATCAGCCTGGATTTATTCCGCCATTCTTTTCCTAGCTTCTTGACAGGCAAGTACATGGATTTTCAAAAATTCCAGTTTCAAAATATTTTGATATTTACAAGAGGTTTACACTTAAAGTATTTTTGTGACTTTCTAACTTAATCCTAGAAACGTCACATTTTATCACTGCATGTGTGCATGGGTGTGTTTGTGCGTGTGTGGTGCTGGGGGTCAAAACCACAGCCTCTTCTATGTGAGGCAAGTGCTTTCTTACTAAGGTGCATCCTCAGAACTATTTTTTGAAATGCTTGCTATTTTCCCATGGGTGTGCAGTGACACACATACTGTGGCAGTAAAAACAGCTCTCTAATTGGACTTAAGACTTCCTCATCAAGACAGAGGCTATCCCTGGTACGGGAAACCTAGCCAACTTCCCAGAGCTAACGACGTCATAGATCTTAGAAGAGAACCTACTGCTGCTATTCTACTAAACCAGCATAATCCCTGACAAGAATCTATAAACGTTTGTCCTCATAGCTACAGATAGGTGTAGTCTTCACTCACCCCCCAATCAAGGAAATTCTCTGCAACAGACAGAGACCATTACAGAAAACTGCAGCTACTCAAAATGCAGAGATGCGGAGTCCAGTTCCAACGAATACATCTACAACACAACACCTACACCTAAAGCTCAGAGATTTAAAAAAAAAAAAAAAAGAAAAGAAAAGAAAAGAAAAAAGCTACCTGGAGACCTGGCAAGAAGATGGCGGTCTGCACAGCAGGAAGAGATCCTTTCTCCAGAGCCTGACTGTATCAGAACTCTGAGAAACAACTGACTTTTTATGTAGTTTTTGGTACTTTGTTATGATGGCTTGAGCAGGCTAAGTGAGAGCTTCCTTAAGCTGATAAAGACAACAGTGACTATGATGACCAATTTTGAAATATTGGAAAATTTGCTACTAAAATTTCAAGTGAGACTTGGATGTCCTTTACTAATATTATTTAAATTTCTGTTAGGGATTGTAGATAGCATAATAAGACAAGAAAAAGTTGTAATGTTCAGAGAGGAATAAATAAAATTATTGTTATGTACAGATGACATAAATGTGTATGCATAAAAGATACAATAATCTGTGGATAAACCCTTGGAATTAATAAGTAAAAAAGAATGTCGGGTACAAAGTCAACATGTAAGAGTCAATTGTATTTTTACATACCAGCATATGCAACTATAAAATTAATTTAAAACATTATATTGTATGCAGTGAAGTAAAAATCATAAAGTGCTTTGGAAAGTTTGTGGGCTCCATTACAATGGAGGCAGATCTCCATTACCACCCATGGACTCCACTGTTCAGGATCAACCTCCAACTCGGACAAGCACCATCAGGTCAGAGTGTGAAAACAGTCTGTGCCCAGATACAAACAAGGAAATGATGGCATTTGATAGCTGCCAAGGGAAGCAGCCACCCTGGGAAGACAGGCAGTCCCTGCCTCAGGACTGTAATCACCTACTTGTTTCAGCTCAGAGGCTCTCCCTCTGAGTATTATGATAGGTGTTTGGAGGATTTAGAATGGGCTTCCTGTTTACCTCGGGAGAGGAGACCTGGTTAGCTTTACGTGGAAGTATGTTCACTGAGTAAAACCATAGTGTAACAGCTCCAAACTAAGAGTGCACAGACTACCTTTGAGTTGGCTGGGGTTCCCAGTGATCTGGAGCCCCTAATTTGCCGTTCTCAGCTCAGGAATCTCTACTGATGAGTTTACACTTCGGTTCAGGACCTGGTCTTTGGGTCTGGCCAGCATCTGTGTTACAGGAAAGGGAGCTGCTCAGGCTAGGCTTGTGGATGCCGAAACAGAGCACACATTGCTTTTGGGCAGTCCTTACTTCCTACATTCTTCTGGTACCAGGACTTTCTTTCACAGGAGAGAACCCTCTTCACATACCAGTGTAGGCTGAAAGACTCTCTACTGCTATATCCCACCTGGGCACAGTGGAGAGGGGTGATGACCCAAGCCTAGGTATTCAGGGGATGCAATCTCCCAGACCACAGGTATTGGTATGGGCTAGTAGGTGACCAAAATATGTCTTCTATATTCAAGATAGGGCTTATTAGTATGCCCACTTAGGAAGACACTTTAAGAGCTAACACTCTGAGGGCTGGGGGTTTCTAGAACCTGTTGCAAGCAGGCCCATGGGGACTCCACACACCGTGACCTTGATTCTGGCAAAGCCGAGCACATCTTTGGCTTCTAAATAGATGATGACACAGACTTTGAGACTTACTCTCTGCCGCTCTGTTCACAGAAGCAAAGAGCCTTGCTTCACTGCCAGTCTTTGTGCTTTTCTGATGCATCACGGTAAGTCATGTCTGAAGTAAATGCTCTAATTCTAGGCAGTAATACTTCTGCTGTCAAACCCGTTTTTATGTAGGCTTCTTGGCAGTTTGCTGGTGGAACCACATATCCCAAAGCAGGAAGGAATCCACATGCTTTTCTGACTGAACAACACCTCTGCAAACAAACACTCATCTATGATGCATGAAGTTTATTTTCAAATAAAATTATGGCACATTTTGCCACAACTCAGTAATGACACTTCCTGCTCCCAAGCTCCTCTCTAGTCCCTGCCATATTTGAATTGTTATACAGAGAAATTGCATGGATTTTCCCCGACAATTTAATCAAACGCGGTAGTATGTTCACATTATAGAGGGGTCACACATGCAAACCAGCATATTTATAACCATTTGATCAGTTAAATAAGAATGATTGCTTATTTAAAGGTAACCAGGCCGATTTCATTAGTATTTGGTTGATGAATCAAGCTGAGCTTTGTGTCATACCTATATCGAGCTTAAGGCATCAGGAAAGATGCAAGGCCGGCCATGAGAACTGGTGCTAATTCTCAGTCGCTCCCTGAATTTGGAGGCCTGGCTGGATCTCAGATACATGATACTGAAATTCAGCCATGTGATCACATGTGATGACCGCTTCACACATGAGACAGAATGTCAACATTTGCTTCGCTTCAGGACTTCAAAAGCACACCTCGACACAGAGCTGAGCCTATTCAAACTCAGCCTAGTTCCATTAGTGTTTTGCCTGTACAGTGCCACCAACTGTGCACATTAGATGTTAAAACATTCCATACACGCACTATTTTTTATCTATCTATCTACCTACCTATCTATCTATCTATCTATCTATCTATCTATCTATCTATCTATCTACTTATGTGTGTGTGTGTGTGTGTGTGTGTGTGTGTGTGTGTGTGTGATGCCAAGTGTCTGGCTAATGTGTTTATTAGTTTTAAAACTAATAAAAACAGAATTAAGCACAACCTGGAAAATATCTTGTCTTTTGATTTCTGAACTAGGGGTTTGTATCCTAGACTGCATTTTAAAATCAGCTGAAAAACTTGAAGGAAAAACAAAATACCCAAGCCTGGATCCAGGTGGAGAGATCCTGTACTGGGTGGCCTGGGATGGAACTCATGCCTTCTAAGCTTCTGGCATGCAGCAGAGTTTGAGGATGACTGTTGTAAACTTTCCCAG
Source organism: Cricetomys ansorgei (assembly GCA_026225945.1). NCBI lineage: Eukaryota > Metazoa > Chordata > Mammalia > Rodentia > Nesomyidae > Cricetomys > Cricetomys ansorgei. The sequence goes on along the minus strand of JAMJFZ010001121.1, from coordinate 12,017,447 downwards.
TTCTCAAAGTGTTACCTCCTTATTTCCAGTAACAGCTTAATGGAAAGTGAGTACACGGCGGACTCTCACGTGCACAGCTGATTAAAAAGTAATCCGTCTTCCAGAGCTGATGCTTACTGGTCTGTAAACGTGATGACGCCCTGTTCCTCTCAGAATGCTCAAGGGTTTTGACAATAAGGATATGGCTTAAAAATAACGCTCATCATGACAGAGTCGGAACGTTCAAAAGTCTGGGGGCGTTCAAGGAGGTGACTGGGCTAGGTGTCACAGCTCAACAGGGCCAGTGCTGACTGTAGCCAAGCAGAGTAACTCAACCCAGAGGGAAATAGGTTGTTTAGTTTGGACAGCTGCTGCTATAAACACAGGGTGCTGCCCCAGACTCCCCCCCACCCCGCCCACACACACACAGTAGGAAACAAAAAAAATCTAACTATTCTAACTTGAAATTTCCTTACTTTAAAAATAGCCACACATGATAAATCTATAACTTACCAATGTTCCTGTGGATGGCTCCATGATCTGTTCTTGTTCCTGATTAGTTCTACATTTTACAATTTGAAAATTTATTTAACCCTAACCCTAACACCCAGACACTATGACACACATGTGGAGCTTATAACTTGTGAGAGTCTATGCTTTCCTTCTACCACGTAGGTCCCAGGGATTGGATTCAGGTCATTAGGTAGCAATGGGTAGGGTAGCAAGCTACTGAACTGTCTCACTGACTCTCATATGAATTTAATCAAACAGTATTCACTTGGCTTCTCTACTAAGTTAATCAAGAGTTTATAGTCCCTATGTGACATCAGTGAGTCTGGCCTAGTTCAAATATGTTAGGAATCCATCACTCTTCAGATGTTGTACAGTGAAAATCAGTCCACTGTATACACGTTCCTATTACTGACAGCATGATTTTATCTTCCCCTTTTGGTAATTCCCCTCTCCCTTACATAGTGAATCTGGTGTGCGTTGAATTCTTCTTTTTTCTTATCTGGTTACTTATTATGATTACCACAACATAGCTTTTTTTTTCCCTTTGAGGACATGAAAAATGTCATCTCTGGCTATTTGAATTATGCCATAACATGTCTGTTCTTTTAAAGACTACTGTTTTCCTAATCTTTCAAATACTATAATGCCACTTGACTTTGTAATGCTCAAAGTATATACCTGTAAATGAGTAGAAGTCAACTTTTTATCTTTCCTTAGAACTCAAACAACAAAACCGCATAGGAAAAGTTCAAGAGCAAAAATAACCTTTAGTGTGTGTGTGGTAGAAAAAAAATCAGTCTGAGTGGTAAAATATAGGCAAAGAAATGAAATTTTTGGTATTTAAAAAAAAAAATTCTGACCCTTTGCCCTGGTAAATTTCATTTAACCCTCAGCTCTCAGCATAGAATGCGAAGGAGAGGCACTGGAGAAATTGATTTCAGGTTCAGAATGGCAAATTATAATCACCCAACTTCAGATAGTCACATCCATTGGCAAAGGGAAGTGGAATGTGCCATTGGAAACTGAGTGGCTATTGAGGGAGCAGAGTGCTTATTTAGCAACAGGAAATCCTGAGGCTCTGTCCATGCCAGTCACTTCCCAACTGGATCATTTAAAACATGAACTCCTTTTGAGTCTTGGTTTCCATGTCTTCAGTGTTCTGTGACCTTTGCCTTCTGAAGTGTCCTCCTGAAGCGATGATGCAGTTGGTTAGTGAAGGTGCAGGCAGCTGGGCTACCATGCATTAGTTGGGAAGGTCATTTTTGCTCTTAAACTCTTCCTGTGAGGTTTTGTTGCTTGAGATTCTATGGAAAGATTAAAAAGTTGACTTCTACTCATTCATGGGAATATACATCAAGAGTAACAAAGTTAAGTGGTATTATAGCATTTGGAAGATTAAGAAAAGAGTATTCTTTAAAAGAACAGACATGTTATGGCATAATTCAAACAGCCAGAGATAATATTTTTCATGTCCTGCATTTGGGATGGTGTTTCAACCAGCTGGGAAGGTCGAACATTCATTTAAAATGCGCTCTTATTTGAAGCTTTGGTTCCAAGTCTACTGACCATTTACAAGTCTTTTTTTCTTTTCTTTTTTTTTAAAATTTATTTTCATTTTATGTATGTGCGTGCATATGTGTGCCTGGTGGCCACTGAGGTCAGAAGGGGACATCAGGTCCTGGAGTTACGGGAGTTTGTGAGCTGTCATGTAGGTGCTGGGAACCAAACTCAGGTCTCCCACTAGAGCAGCAACTGTTCTTAACCTTGAGCCATCCCTCCAGACCTCCACCCCCTTATAAGGCTTTTGTACTCGCTGCTTTGTACTTTCCAAGGTTAACTTTATGCTCCTTTTATTGCCCTCATCAGTACGATAAGGTGTAGATGAAATGTTCTCATTATAATCGTCATGAGACTTCCACTGGGCATGTGCGTGGGAGACTGTTCGCACACTGGCATGTGTGCAGACCTGACCCAGGGGCTGCACTTGGTCTGTTTGCTCACAGCTATATCCTCAGCACTCTGGAAGAACTTGGCTTACGAATGTTCAAAGATATTTGTTGAAAGAATGAACTGAAGCACATGTACATGGCAAATCACCCTAGAAAACAAGCTGTGGGTTCCTGCTTTTTTAAAAGCGCAGCTTACAACAACCAGCGCATCCAACAAAAGACTGAAAATCAGCAGGGCAATCTGAAGATTTGTTTAGGTTTCTGCCATTCGAGTACGTAAGAACTTGTTCAAGGTGGCACCGTGTTTGTGAGGACTACTTGGAAAAGAGGAAAAGTGAGATGAGCTGAACCGAGCTGGAAACGCCGGCTCTTGAAGACCCTACTTGGTAGTGCTGAGAAACCAGAGGGTAGTTTTAAATGTAGTGACTTTCCTCCAGCTCACAAACAACTGAAAAGTCAACGATGCATCAGTCCCATCTCTTTTACAGGTCTCCTCTGTTGGTTAGCTGAGATCGGGGACTGGGAAGGGGTCACATCTGCATACCCGGAGTCTGACGCAGCCTGACTTCTATAGGTGCCCCTGCGTTTGGAGCCGGAGGATGGCATTTAGACAAAGTGCCAACACATTTGTAAATGGAATTCTAACACCACTTTATCATTCTTTTTACGTGCTCTTGGGAGCCTAGATTAATTTTTTTTTAAATACATAACTACTTAGAGGCAGCGTTCAGTCATTTTGTAACAACAGAAACAGATGGGAGTCCGCTGTAGCGTGAGTAATATGAATAGCATTCTTTGAGGTGGACCAGAGCTTCCTATTGCTGTCAAGTGTACAGCAGAGAGGACAAGCAGCCTCTTTCCAGTTCTTCCCCTGTTTGGTGCCAACTGGGCCCTGGTCTTATTGGTCTCCAATAATCAGCCCGATTACAGCGAGCCCTGGGAGACATGACAGAGAGTCCTCATCTTGCATTAATTGCTCCTATTGAAGCTATGCCACATCTCTCCAAGCTAGATGTTGCTTAGTATCCCTTTGATATGATAATGACATGCTTCTTAGCAGATGAATATGCAAATGAAAAGCAGTAATTTGGTGGCATGCACCTGCTGACACTGCATGGCCATGCTTATGCGCTCTGCTCCAGCACTGCAGCCCCACAAAAGCAGTGCAGAGGTAAAATTAAATTCTAATGTCGCATGGATTGAACAGATGCTTCCTTTTTTCTTTGTACATCTACTTTTACAGATTTTGCCATTGGAATCTCGGCTCTTCTTCTTGCAATTAATGGACATTGATGCGTCCCACACAGAGGCGCACTTAGTGCTGTTGAAGGGGGCTGATTTTAAAGAGGTGGCTTACATGTGTGCACCCTAGAAGATGAACATTTCTTCTTCATGGCATAGAAGCTGATGAGTTTACTTTTGTGACACAAAGGCTTCCATTCATACATGGGATGCATCTCGGGCCTGCAAAGCTGAAAAACATGTTTCTATAGCAGAGAGATGCATTGAAACACAGGGACACCTCACGCTGCCTGAAAAGGGTTTCCACAATGACTTGAATAGGGTGATAGAATGCTACATCCATGAGGAAATACCTCTGCCTCGTGTGGCTGGTAGTAATGGGTGACAAATCATATCCAATGGCCACTGAGGTGGATATGATAACCCAGGACCACATCTTTGCTCTGGGCGTCATACATGTGCCATGAACATGACAGTAGCTGGGTTGGTTAGGACTGAACTGTTTAGCAAGATACATTTTAGCAGTGTATTATACTATTTATTTAATGATTACACATTCTTATATGAAATGGATAGATTTCTATTTAAATATTCCTCCATTGCTGGCTAGAAAGGTTTCTCCAACTTCTACAGTTGTATATATAGCATATACAGTTATACATATATATACACCTACACACATACACACACACACACACACACACACACACATACACACACACACATATTACTACAGTGAGCATCTTATGTAGCAGTCCCCTTTCTTTTGATTATGTCTCTGGATTAATCTGCTAGAGGTGAGATTACTAGATCAAATGATAAGGATATGTTGAAGGAGTAGTAGTAGTAGTTTCGGTGCTAATTATACAGTTAACTGACAAAGTGCTTGCCTCGGATTGATGCATACTTCCCTTGCATAGGAATGCTGTGAGTCTGCATTGTGCTGATTCAAGCATACTTCATGGGTCAGCAAGACGGCTCAGAGGATACAGGCTCTTGCCTCTAAGCCTGATGACTTCATTTCAACCCCCAGAACTCCCCTAAGTTGTCCTTTGATCTCCACATGTTGTGGCGTTCACGTATACCTGTGCAAACGCACATATGAATAAATAACAATTAAAAAAACTCTCTGAACAGACTTTATAGGAACCCTCTAGTCATCGATTTACAACTAACAGAGCTTTGATGAATCACTTCGTTTTATGATCTCCGGCCATTTAAAAATATCTACAATTCTAATTTGCTAAATGTCTGTAGGACTTATAAAACTTGATCCACTTTAGCAATAACTTTGGTTTTTCTTCTTATTCCTTTATTCCTTATCTATCTATCTATCTATCTATCTATCTATCTATCTATCTATCTATCTATCTATCTATCTATTTGATGTTTATTTTGAGACAGGACCTTGCTTTGTAACTCAGGCTGGTGTCAATACTATGACCTTGACTCCTTGGGCTCCTGAGTGCTGGGACCACAACAATGACCACCATGTCTGGCTTAGTTCTCTTACTTTGGACAGAAATTCCCATTTATTTATATTATTTTTCACAAGATACAGAAAGTAAGTTCATGGGTGTCGTGGAAGTTTTATGCAGAGATAGAGTGATCCTCACCATACTGTACGGTGACCAAGGGGTAAGTATTGCAGAGAGACAGATCTTAACCTTTCAATCTCATGCTGCAGCAAGTTTATATTAAACAGAGAACTTAAGAGTGTCAAGGTTATTTCTAATTGTATAAAAAAGTGCTATTACTGTGAAATTTCTAAAAGTAAGTATTGGCTACGGTTACACTTAACTTTTTTACCTCAAGGAATCATACTGGCATGTTTACAATGGAGAGTCCTTGAAAAACACAGAGAGAGAGTGTGGGCGGGAGGTCAACACTACGGCACCTTTCAAATGCTTCATCTTCGTTTACATTGTCCGGTGGATGACTAGGTTTTCAGATTGGTTAGGCTCTTTCAGGACGTCAAGGTTTTCGTTATAGAACAACAGCGTCACCTAACCAAATGCAACTTTCTCAGCGGACAGAAGGGTATTAGTGATGATTTAGGAAAAGAGAAAGGTGGGGGGAAGAGTCCCCTCCTCTTCCTCCTCACTGCAGATCCCGAGCGTCAACATGGCTTCCTAACGCCGTGCTCAGAGTTGGGTGTGTTTCTGAGTTTCTTGAACTCCTGATCCTCTTGCATCCACTTCCCAAGTGCTGAGAGTGCAGGCAAGCACCACCACGCCCAGTTTATGAAGTGCTGGGATAAAGCACTCTTCTCCCTGGTCATCATCATAACTTAGCAGACAGTCCAGACAGCGCAGTGATGAGCGTTATCTAAATGAAACCAAGACCGTGTCCCCTCCCTAACCTCTCCAGTGACTCTTCATTTTATTCAGAATACAACGTCAGTCTTGACCGTACTGCAATGGTCTTACACAGCCAAACACCAGCATCTTTCCCAACTGACCCCCCTTCTCATTTGTTTCCTGCTCTGCCCAGGTCTTTCTCACACTAGAACTTTCTAGGCACAGCCCGGCTCTGGGCATTTGCACCATCTTCTTTCTCCCTGGAGTATTTTTCTTGCATGTGTCAACGTGGCTTTCCCCTCCCCCATCTCCGAGGATGAGCTCAAGGGAGCCCTGTGGGGAGGATCTACTGCCTGTTGTGTGCTGTCTGTCTCCTCCACTGTGTGCTGTCATGGTCATTCTACCCGCTTGTTCCCTTCCGTGTCTTCTCTTCACAGAGATGCTTTCTACACAGATGGGCTTGTCTACTTGGTGCCCAGAGAGAGCCCAGCACCCAGAGCACTGTGTGGGTGGTGATGCGATGTAGCCAGGCAAGAGAGTTTCAGAAGTGCAAGAGGCTGAGAGCCATGTTCTTGGTTAGCCCTGTCATGGGAGAAAGTAAGTTTGGAATTTTTATACTCTCCTTAAGAAGGAAGAACTTAAAGCTTTCAGCAAAATTCTCCTGGCCACTCCTTGTTCATCCTGGCTTCTGACCAATCACTATGAATAGGAGGCAGGGCTGAAGACCAGAGCTGAGCATGCACCAGCCTACTGGAGGCCTGTGGGCCTCTCAAGGCAAGGGCAAAGGTCTGGAGGAAAGCAAAGGTCTAGAGGAATGGGAGGCCAGCAGGCAACCTACAGAGCCAACTACAGACAGCACAGGTGGAAGCACATGCTGGAAAGGCCACTCTGGACCTGAGCTGGGTACAGAACATAAAAACAGATCTCACGACGGTTGTCTTCATTTGTGTGCTACTGAGAAGCCCACAATACTCCAGTGGATAGTTTGAAACCCATGCTCACAAGGACAGCACTGCCTAAACTTAGTGGTCGCAAAGAAAACAAAGAGAATGAATGGGGGGAAAGGACACGGCGGAGAAGAAGGAAGGGATGGGGGAGTGAGAGGAAAAGGAGAGCAGGTGGGGGTACACTAATAGGAATGTACTATGTACGTGTATGAAATTGTAACAAAAAAAATGTCTTGTTATTGTTAAAAACCCCGTGCCTGGAAACAATTATACCCTGTGTCAAGGTTTATTTCTTCTTTTATTTCTGTGTTACATATTTTTATTATTTTATCTTTACATTCCCTTTCTTTTTAAATTTAAAATAGCTTCCATTTTTCATACAATATATTCTGATCATGGTTTCTCCCCAACTCCCCCGCCCTTAACTCCTTCCAGCTCCTCCTAGCCTTGCCACTGACCTAGATCTACTTCTTGAGAAACATTTTTATTTCTTAAGTAACCATTTACTCGGTTCTTTTTATTTATTTGTCTTGGCTTATATTTTTAAAATCAGGTTGCTTGCACTTGTTAGTTACGTGGTGTTCTGTGTGCACACTATACACGGCCATTTTCTAATATGTCCTACAAATATTCTCTCCCCACCCATGAAGCTTGTCTCTCCAGCTTTGTGCATGTATTTTTTAGCAATCATATGTGGGTATTAAATTTCATGCATTTACATAATTGATCGTGTGATTTTCAGGCTTTTGCCTTAACATGGCTTGTCCAGCGTCAAAGCTACAAACGTATTCGATTTTAACAACTTAAAATACAATTGTTACGATAACATAAATTCACATCTGTGCTGTTCAATTTTATACATGTATATAATATATCTTGATTATATCCATCCCCAGCCCCCCCCAATTCCCTCAAGACATCTTCAACATGTACCCCCTTCCTTACTTGACGTCCTCTCTATGTTCATTTCGGGACCGCTGACTCCAGTGAGTGTCGCCTTTGGGCGTGTTGGCTGACCTTGCCGGCTTGAGCAGGTCTCGTGCAGGAAACCACAGCTGCAGCAAGTGCGCAGGAGCAGCGGCTGTGTCTGCTCTACATATTATTCTACTCTCTTGTTTGCCTGCCCTCCTCGACCGGGCTCATTTGATTTCTTAGTAGGCCCTGATATTTTACAATGTTCTAGAAAATATTTTATTCCTGTCCAATATTTTATTGCCAACCTTACTCTTAGATTAGTTCAAGAACTGGCTTTTATATTTTTATTTAACGTTACATAGATATTTTAAAAACCCACATCACCGGGCCAGAGAGAGGCGTCAGCGGGTAGGGGCGACGGCTGCCAAGTCTGGCAGCTTAAGTTTCATCCCCGGGACCCACATGGAAAGAGAGAACTGATTCCTGTAAACTGTCATCTGACCTCCGTGTAAGCATCCTCTCTCTCTCTCACTGAAATGCAGTTTTTAAACGTTCATAACTGTAAGTGTGCATATTGATTCATGAGTTTTATTGGTTCTTTTCTCCTCCTATTTTTGATATTCATCATCTTGCTCCTGATACCTTTTTTTTCCGTTGTTTTCTTGATTATTTCCTTGACTATTTCTTTCTGAATGTACTTCTAAAATGCTTTCATTCTGTCCTCACACCAGAACACTTTTTTCTTCTTTTATGCTTACATTTCCTTCGGCTGGGAAGACAGACTCTGAGTAAAGAGCAAGGACGTTAAGAGGCGTCTGTCTGGCTATTGGGGGGCAGGGCAGTCTGATGGAAGGCCCCAAAGCACTGCTGTTCTGGGCAGACGCAAGTGTGCTATCATCGGCCTGCAAGTTTGACAACTGCACCCTCTGCCACACCCAACACCTACCACGGAGTGCGGCGCGTGCATAAAATTAATCAAGCGAATGAATGATCCCAGATTTAAAACTCAAACCTTCTGTAAGACTACCTGAGTTCACTGGCCTGTTCTAGCATCCACAGCAATAATGAAGAAAATGTAGCCATCTGTGGCCTAGCATGCGGGGCGGACCCCTGACAACGTGTTTGTGATCCTCACTTGTAATTCACTTTGTTTTCACCCTTTGCTGTTTTGGGCTCGAGTCCTGGGTCCTGAACATGCAAGATGAGCTTTCTACTTCAAGCTACAACCCCAGTTCTGCGGGGCATTCTTAAATGAGCCACTCACCCCTTCTGAATCAGAAAACCAGACGATAGTTCTCATGTTGTTGCTTAGTCCACAGATACACTATCAGGACAGAAGCCATAAAACAAGTCGGGAGCCACAACACTGCACATGTTTTCATTAGTCACCTCCCCAGAATTGCTCTATCTGTCAATGAAAGAAGTATTATCAGGCTCGCAATGCATAAAAATGGTCCCAGTAAAAATATGAAATCTGTTTCTGATAAATGTGGTTTATCTGATAAATGTGGTAACTGCTTTCAGAACCGAGTCAGGCCACTGTGTGCATAGTGAGCATCCTGTGAAGGTTTGGCAAGGGTCCTGCAGAATGTTCTAAAGGCTAAAGAAATGTGATTTGCCGTTTTCTAGGTGTTTGGTTTCCATTTTATTTTTTTATATATTTATTTATTTTTGAGACAGGATCTTGGTTTTTAGTCCAAGCTGGCTTGGGATTCATGGCAATCCCCCTGCTGCAGCCTCTCAAATGCTGGGATTAAAGGTGTATGCCAACACCCAGCTTAGTTTACCTTTTAAATAATCATATGCAGATTTCCTCCAATTTATTCAGGTTATATGTATTTCCCTTTCAGAGTACATTGACTTTATTTGTTAATTGCATATTCAAAAGAACAAACCAAGTCCTTGAAATTCTATTGCCAGCACATAAACACATGTACATATACAAACATATACTACGTATATACCTCACACACATATAATCCACACGTATGTACATGCAGACATATACCACACCTCACAACACACCCAGATACATGTATGTACACAAACATAACACACTACAACCGAGTCGTGCCCTCCACATGTATCACACATACACCTGTATACACACACATACATGACTACACATGTACATACACACACATATATAACCCCCCACACATGTACATACACATACACCACACACACACATGTACATGCACACATCACCACAATCCTCCACTTCCCCATACATGTATACACAGACATATACCACAAACACATGTACATTCACACACATACCTCAGACACATGCACACACATACACATACCACACACACATACAATTTTTTTAAAACTGTATTTTTTTCTAATACTTTATATTTCCAAATTTCTAAACTCCGCTTTGATGATTCTTACTGGAGATAATATTTGTTGTCTATAAATGGTATTTTCTTCCCTTTAACCCAGAAATGAGCATCATGTGAGTAAAGAAAGGACCAATAACAGACCAATATGACAAAATCATGTCATATCACTTTCAAGGGTACAACACTCTATACTGAAATACTCTCCCAGGTCCTGCTCATGCTTCAGAAGGATCTACACAGATGAAACACAAATGGAAATGTCTCTAGAGATTTTAGACTAGCTTCACCTAACAAAACAAAACAAACAAATAAGTGAATTTCAAAAGAGTGAGGAAGGATTAATGGGTCTTCCCTGTTCTTCCTACAGTCCATTTCTAAACCTTCGTAATTCATCTCCAGTCTTCTGTTTAAATGGTGCAAAGTATAGTTTGCAGGCACGTCACATAGTTTAGGATTTCGAGAACTACGAAATTCTTCTCAGGGAGAAATTTCACTAAATACACAGTCCTGGGGGGAAAAGCAGTTACTGCCTCATTGCCTACACATCTGGCCACCAAAGTCACTGCCAGACATTCTCTGTGCCAGCATGCGCCAGGTGTCGACAGCATTTTCTTAAGAACCAAATGGATCATGTGTTCAGTTTTCATAGTTGAGATGCAGTGAAAAACCTCCTGAAGGCAGTAGTGACTTCATGAACTCAAAGGGCATTGTTAGGCGATCCAATAGTAAATGCAGCATCAACACTGGAAGGCAGGGATGTCCATGTGCTGAGCCTCCTTATAGAGACTCTACTCACGCCCATCTTGGTTCTGACTCAGGCCACCAGCTATGGGCCCTGGAAGCTGGAGTTCCAAGGGTCACACACTGCAGAGAGGAGTCAAGGGCAGAGGCTCATATTGGGAAAGCCTGCCTGATGTCTGCTTTCATTTCTGCGTCTTCGACAGGGCCACACACAAGAAATATTTCACTCTTTTCTCCACTCAGATCTCCCTAAATGGCAGTGAGAAAGCAGAGAAGGGGTAGTTTGTTCTCAGTTTCAGGAGAGGCTGGTGGGCACATCCGCCACATCCACTTTCTGTGTTGTCTGAAGCCAGTGGGATGCTGTGGTGGTGAAGCCTGTGCTTGTGATTCTTTTAAAAAGGAGTTAGGGGACAGTTGTGATGGCACACACCTTTAATCCCAGCAGTCGGGACGCAGAGGCAGGCGGATCTCTGTGAGTTCGAGACCAGCCTGGTTTATGGAGTGAGTTCCAGGACAGCCAGAGTTACAACAGAGAAACCCTGTCTTGAAACAAACCAACAAACAAGCAAACACTAAAAAGGAGTCAGGGGAGAGTTGTGATGGCACATGCCTTTGATCCCAACACTTGGGAGGCAGAAGCAGGCACACTATGTGAGTTCAAGCCCAGTCTGGTCTACATGTTTACATAGTGAGTTCCGGGACAGTTAGGGCTAGGTAGCAAAACCCTATCGCAAAGAAAAAAAAGTTATTAATTCTTTATCTTTTTTGCAGAACACAAATCTTCCTGTAAATGACTTTCCACAGGCAATGCTGAAGGTCTATATCACATATAGCATTTATAGACTCCTCTACACTTAGACCAGTGGCTCTGAGGCCATCTGAGGTGAGTCACAGATCAGCTGTTCCCCATAACAAACCACTTCCTTATTCCTCCTGAGCCGGCACCAGCCACAGGCCCGCACAAGGAACCCTGCACAAAAGGAGACATCCTTGCTTTGTTGCTTGGGAGGCGTCAAGGTCTCCTAGAGATACCTTGTAGTCTTGCTTCATCAGTGTAAACTTCATGGCTTGTGTGTTCAGTATGGCCCACCTAATTTTTAGAATGCTCACATCTTCTGGAGAGAGACTGCCGATGTGGGAAGCACTGTCTCTCCATGGCTGTAAGGTGGATGTTAATCATCTTGGGGAACTCTCGTCTTCGCATGTTCGATCCAAATCTTCAAATAAACAAAATAAAGATGATCACAGCCCCATTTCATGCAAGTGTAAAATCGCAGACACCAGCGGACTGGGTAAGGAGCCCGCAGCACCGGGGCATTCGGTAGCGTCCAGCTGCAAGCCGGGACTTTAAACCAGGAAACAAAGTCGACTCTAGCAATGCCATGGTTTGATAATACAGTGATCCTCGTCTGCAGAAGGTTCATTGCCTTTCAAATTCTGACTGACTTAGAAGGAGAGCCACGGACCCAGAAGCCACGGGCCACTGCTGTTTGGAAAGCTGGGTCTCTCGGCTGACGGGAGCTTGTTTGTCCAACACATGCTTCTGTTTTCCCTCACATGCAGCCCTCTTGTCTTCCAGCCAGGACTTCTCCTGGCATGCTGTGGCCTTGTCAGTTTTTCTGAGTTTGAGTCGTTGTTTCTCTTTCACCTCCTTTAAAGGGATATGGCGACCCGGTGGGCAGCCTGCTTCTGGGGTGAGCTGGCCCTGACCCCATGGAGCCCAAGATTCCCACTCCCCAGTGTGGGCTTTCCAGTGTCCCAGCCCCGTCCACAGCGTTCATACCTGGGGCGTGACCTTCAGCTGAGAAGCTCGGCAGCTTGCAACTTGCCTTTGGCAGAGGAACTGCAAGCCTGCCAGCTGCCAGATGTCTTCATTTTTAAAACACCTTCAAAACGGCTTTCTGGCACTGTTCCATGAGCAAAATGCACTAAGCTGTAGCTGTTCCCATGCTGCGAGCCAAGGAGAGGGGGTGAGGGGCAGATGTGGGCTTGAAGAAGAGGAGAAAATGACTGTGAACATGGAGTGTGACTGCCCTTTGCAGGAAATATCTCGGTAAAAAAATCATTTGTGGCCTATGATGTGTTCCATTTGCCTAGGAATAGTCACTAGAAATAACCCAATAACTTGAATTATCATAGTTTTAAATTTTTTAATGGACAAATAATTGTGTGTATTTACTGGGCCAGTGTGATATTTTGATGTGTGCATCCACTGTAGAAAGGTTCAGTCATGCTATGTAATACATTGATCACATCAGCAGCTACGTGTGGGTATGACGAGAATGTTAGCAATCCGTGTTTTGAGCAAATACGAAAACACCTTACTGTTAATGCAACACAACAGATACTCTTGCCCTGTCAGCTTCTTCTCTCCTCTGCCCCCCGTCCCTGCCTCTCGCACCGCCTTTCCATTCCATATAAAAGAAACGTCCTACAGAGAAATATACTTTCATGAATTCAAATGTACAAATTTAAATGTACTAATGATACACCTTCCTCAATCGAATAACTATAATGAATAATTTTTCTTTGTTTTCTTTTCTTTTCTTTTTTTTTTTTTTTTGAGACAGGGTTTCTCTGTCGTAATTCTGGCTGTACAGGAACTCACTCTGTAGACCAAACTCCCCTCGAGCTCACAGAGGTTCACCTGCCTCTGCTTCCCGAGTGCTGGGATTAAAGTTGTACACCACCACCGCCCAGCTGAATAATTTTTAAGTTAGGGAGATCTATTTAAAAAAAAAAAATCAAGAAATCTTTTCTAAAAATTAAAAAAAAATTAGCCTTCAGCAAAGCAAAATTCTCTTGTTCGTAACACATAATTAATACTCACAGAACTATGTACAAACTCATAGAGCTGAGTCTCAGAAAACAGACCCCTGGGAGTCTGACCTGAGCCCCGTGAGCATGATTCAGAAGAAGCCCCGCATCAGCAGGGACAGAACAAAACTAGACATTAAGGTGAGGCTGACTATCGTACTTAGATTTTCCCCAGACCTGATTCTTGGTGTTCTACAAAGAAGAAACACTGTCAACACAACCGGACTACGACAGCTGCCGTCAGGACACCTGAGCGTGTTCTTGGCGAGCTGGGGAGGAGAGATTTGGAGTGACTTGTGGCGTTTTAGCTGTGGAGTCCCACATGTGGTGAGAGCGCCTCTCATGAGCGGCTCGTGGCTCATTTCCTGGCGAGCAGCTTCTTTGCTTTGTAATCACACGACCGACTTGAGCATCACCGGCTCGGCTTTCACGTGCATTCTGAGCTTGCGCTAGTGGCCATGCATTGCTTGGTATATACAGCCCATCAGGCAGTGAACAGAGCTTCTACCTTGGCTTCTTGAGATGGTGCCCCTTCCTGGGTCTGTTTCTTCTGCAGAACAGAAGTGATGGCCAAACCTTCAAATGACTGTTTCACACCACTGTTCAGTAACACTATCAGCGGCTTACAGATGATAAAAGTCAATTATTATTAACTAATATTTGACTCATATAATAGCAATCTGTTCACATGCTCCACTGAGACCAGAGCACTTGATGTTATCGGTCTGACTCGTTTCCAGTTACGTTACTTAAAAAGCCTTAGGAAATGGCATCACCCTGAAGTTTGTTAATCTATGAAAGGGAGAGCTACTGGGTAAGCAGTGTGTAGCAAAGTGATGTGAGCCCTGTGGGACTTAGGGTGCTTTAGGCTCTGCAGTGAGAAGTATGAAGTGGGTGTGGTCTCGCTGCACAGCCTGGCTCAGGTGAGTGCTGCTGTCTCTCCGGGTTCATCAGAGCAGATCTCCCGAGTCTGTGGGAAACTATTGAAAACACTATTGACTAATTTAGGACATGCGCACACTTATTATGTGAACGCAGATCCTAGCGGAGGAGGCAGACTCAGAAAGGAAAGAAGACCCTTGAAATAAGAAGGCTGTCTCTCATTAGGAGTCAGGTTTTAAAATAACAGATTTAAAATAACAAGGAGAGCATGGCTAGGCAGTCCCACAAGCACGGAGTTATCTATCAATATACCATTTATTTATTTATCCATTTATTTATTTATTCTTTCCCTTCCCTGCGAGCTGGGAAGAGAAGCCCGCATGCCTAGTTTATGCTTAGGGATCAGACGCAGGCTTTGTGCGTGCCGGGCAAACGCTAAACCAGCTGAAATGTACAGAAAATGGAAGATGTGATAGGTTAAAGACGTCTGCATTCCTTCTGTCTCCTGTGTAACCCAGTCCTCTTGGCTGTGGGCTGGTGTGAGTCTCTAAGCCCAGTGGACCTGCCTTCTAAGTCCATTTTAAGTTTACTCTTTCATTTTACGTTCTCGGTGCAGACACAACTCGGGCAGTGTCCTCGCCTTCGGCATCCCTGTTGTCAGAGGTCCGTACTCTGCAGGGAACCAGCTGATCGCACACAGCGCGAACGAGTGGCAGTTTACGAATCCAGTGCACTGATACGCCAGTCAGTGACTTTCTTGTCATTAGAAGTGTTAAAACTTGAGTGACTATACCTGCTCCTGCATTAAAAAAAAAAAAGCGACCTTTTACGGTCTTTTGTTTAATTCTGCTCTTTTATCAGGAAAGTTCTCTTCTCTTATTCCAAAGTAAATTAGGAGAAGAGACTGAAACGGTGTTGAAATGCTGACAGGAGATAGTTGTTTGAATGAGAAATGCCACGGTGTCCCCCCTCCCCCCCATCATAGTCTTGAGCATTTAAACACTTGGTCCCCAGTTGGTGGTGCTATTGGGGAGGTGTCGGGGGGGGGGGGGAGGATGTGTGGCTCTGCTGGAGGAAATGTGTTATTGGGGGCACTTTCAAGGTTTAAGGCCTTCCCAGTTCACTCTAGACCTCTAGGACCAGCTGCAGCGTCTGGTAAGTCAGCATGTTGTCTCCACTACTCCGGATTGTGATCGTCTGCAACCATAAGCCTCAAGAACACTTTCTTCTGTAGGGTGGTTACAGTGTTTTATCACAGCAGCATAAAATGACTGATACGCAGGCGTACCAAAACAGTATATATGAAGTAAAATGTCGCCTCTCACGTTATAGATGGAAATAACCATGAAGTATGCAAAACCAGCAGGGGATTTAAGGGAAGATACACATAAGAAGCAAGGGTATTTACAGCTGTCTGTGACCTCGTTATCTTTGCTGTATGCTTAGTTTTAGTCTACTAAAGTAATGCATAAATTATGACACTGGAAGTGATATCTACCATACTTCTGAGTTAAGACGGTCATTTAATGTGCTCTGTGTGGTTCTCTTTAAGAATTCAGTCTTGCAACACCCACACAACTTATTGAATGTGAAGAAATCAGCCTGGTGCCCACGTAGAGCCTTCACTCCTATGTCCTAGTGTCTTTGGTATACAGGTACTCTGTAAACCACCAAAAGAGAAATGTAAACACCAACGCAGCCACCAAATATTTGACCTACAATCTGTCTTGCCTGCAAGATATAGGGTACTGGTGGCACAGAACTTGTGGGAGTAGCCAACCAATGTCTGATTTGACTTAAGACTCACTCCAGGAGAAGGAACCCATACCCAACACTGCTTGGGTGGTTAAGAACCAGAGACTAGATAGCCCAGAGACGTAGGGTAAAAATAAAACATCACTGGCTTTAAAAAGAAGCAATGTAAAATGACTCCTAACGATATTCCGCTATACTCAGAGATCAGTGCTGTTTCCAGCCATCATCAGAGAACCGTTCTCCCACAGCAGACAAGACTAGATGCCGAGACCCACGGACAGACATTACACAGGGGGAGTCCTTGGAACACACAGCTCTAAATGGGATGGTGCCATCAAATCCCTCCCCTCAGAGCTCAGGGTACCCTATGGGGAGGCAGAAATAGTTCAAGAGCCAGAGTGAGGAGAGGACGCCAGGAGACTAGGACCCTCTGCGCCAACTGAGTAAGGCTCTTATGAGCTCACAGAGACCGGAGCAGCAATTACAGGGCCTGCGCGGGTCTGCACCAGGTCACCTGTGGATATACTACAGCCTTCAACTTGATATTTTTATGGGATTTCTGAATGTGTGAACAAGTAGGTCTCTGGTTCTTGTGACATGCGCGATGGTTTTTGTTTTGTCTCGTGATACTTTATTTTGTCATATTTTGTTGTTATCTCTTAGAAGCCTACTCTTTTTTTTTTTTTTTTTTTTTTTTAATGAGAGATAAAAAGGGAGTAGATCCTGAGGGGAGGGAGGTGGGGGAAGAACTGGGAGGAGTAGAGGGAGAGGCAACTGTAATCAGGACATATTGTATGAGAAAGAAATTATCTTCAATAAAAAGAGAAGAGAAAGGAATTCAGTCATACACTAAGTTTGCTAGTCACACTGTGAGCAAGACTCCATGTCTTCCTTTTACAGGAAGCCTGTGTGCTTGCTCAGCCACATGGCTTTGATGCTCACCATCTAGCTTATGGTCACCAGTTAGTGCCTGCTCTCATTTTGCTCATCGTTCTCACATGTTAGGCTACTTTTAAACTTTCGAATTGGAAACAAAGTTGTGAGGACAATCCTAATGTTTAGAGCAATTTCCTTTCCTGAAGAATGTTCTCAGGTCAGAATCCTAGCGGTGAGAGGCTAAACCATGGTGTTGCAGCAAACCCACACTCACTTCAAGGCACTTTTGAGCACTGAGTATCATCACCGTGAGAACAGATACTTTCTGACTTCTCAGACAGGAAGCTGGTACTGCATGAGCATGCCTTTCATTTCTAGTTGGGAGTGGGTGGCCGTTGCTTGTTCTGTAAACCTGTGCTTCCCCTTTGGAGTGACCATGGTTACCACCAATCAGAACCTGACATAAGGATGCCATACTTGACCTCTGACCTTCTAATTCCCAGCTAAGATATAATATCAAGTAAATATTGGCCTTTGTCCCTGGCTCCTGTCCCAGAACTCCTAAATATTAGGCTATTTGGGGTGCTTAAAACATCTTTTTTTTTTTTAATTTCCTGGTGATAGAAGCATGTTTGGTTCAGGGAAGGTGGCTTTTGGTGGACTTCTGGTTAGCTTCAAGTTAGGGCTGATAGGAAGGTCAAGCCATGCTTCGAAGCTTAACATGTCCTAGTCTCACCCCTGACCCCTGTCCTCAGGGAAGAAAAACAGGATGAAAATGAATTAATAATCAACTATTACTACATGACAAACCTCCCATAAAAATTCCTAAAAGATAGGTTTTGGAAAGCTCCTGTGATGGTGAACACATCTACATAATGGGAAGGAGAAGATTCTTCAGAAAACGAAATTTCTCTAAACTTTAGGAACACCCTAACAACTGTATTTCCAAATAACACAGGAACAAGAGTGAGCTCAGGACCCTTCAGCTTCATCCCACACATCTTCATTTGCCACCGACTGCTTCGTCTGCAGTGCCTTTCATAACAACCCAATAAGTTCAGGTAAATGATACTCTGGGCTCAGAGGCACTGTTTTCTCACAACCGAGGAGGGAGAAGCAGAACACCCAGAACTCTGGGTGACCATTTCAGGCTTGTGACCGGCATCTGAGCTTGGGGGCAATGTTGTAGTACCGAGCAGCTCTCATTCTTTCTCAGGGGATGTTGAGACACTTGGCACAGATCCTTTGGAAGCCAACCACCCAGTGGCTTCCAGTGCCTTCTGCTCCTGGTCCCACTAACTGGATCCATCCAGGGGTATGGAACCCACAGAGTTATGTTGACCTACTGGAAAGTAGTAACTATACAGTTGATTTATCAAAACGTGTTCACACCAAATCCAGTTGTGAAGATCATTTACTATGCAACAGGTCACTCATCTGAATTCTTCTCAGGAACAGGCCCAGGTAATACTGTTTTACATAGTTAATGGGAATGTACTGGAACACATGTGGGAATTATATTAGGAACCTTGGAAGATTATTTCCAGAAAATTTCAGAAACCTGTGTTCAGATACGCACTGTTCCACAAGTGAATTCAGAATGGTTCCCCATGCCTTGTCTGTTTCTGTTACATATGGCATCACGTATGTGCATACTTATTTCTGTTACACAGCGTGTAAACATACGTAAAAAGGAAAATCTCTAAAGAAATGCAGGTTCTGTTGAAGAATTTGCACTGCCCAACATAGAAACATGAACTCTTGATTTTCACTGTGTATTTTATATGCTTTTGTTTGACTTGCATAGCTTAGATGTACACATTTGCTTTAGTAATTAAAAATAAACACAAGTTGAAAAATAACATGAGTTGGAGAACAAGTTAACAATAATAACAAAAACAAAATTCATTTACATGTCTTTAGCATAGCTTAACTGATCAAGTATGTGTCATTCAAAAAATTTAAATTGCATTTATATGTGTGTGTGTATGTGTCTGTGTGTGTGTGTGTGTGTATGCACACGTATGCAAGCGTATGTGTGAGCATGGTATACATGTGAAGGCTAAAGGCCAACTTTCAGGAGTCAGCTCTCGCCTTCTACCATGTGGGTCCCAGGTATTGAACTCAGGTCGCGCGGCTCGGCAGCAAGCACTTTTATTCACTGAGCCATTTCACCAGCCTGAGTCTTGTGTTGTTCTGAAGAGGAGTAGACGCTTTCACATTAGGGTGCTTTGAGCTAAGTGTGGTCTTCAGCAGCACAGGCCAGGTCTCCCGAGAGCCGGCTGGAAGGTGGAGATACTCCCCACCTACACCCCGACAGAGCCCTTTACCTATCACCTTATTAGCAACAACAACTCCAAAAAGGTCAGAATTAAATGAAATACCATCAACTATAGATCCTTCAACAGAGTAATCCTCAAAACAAAAACAGAAAGAAGAAAAGCCAGGGCTGCTGGACTCCGGGGAATTGATTTGGGTGATATAAAACAAGATTTAGGAAGCATGCCTTTTTTTTTTTTTTTTGGTTAATAAATAGGAAATCCCAATCTGGCAATTTAAAAATAACTTTAAGAAACACGGATTCATAAAAATAGAACTGAGATATTCTGTCTATAGGTTGGTAATGGAATGGACTACATTAATTTACTATCAAAGTGGAATGTCTGCAAAAAGAAATCAATGTGCTATGAGGAGAGAGTGGTTTCCACAAACACAATCCTTAATTCCAAAAGAAGCTACAGCAGCCCAGGCCTACTAAGAATCCACTCAGCTGTGCCTCCAGGTTGCACATTCACCATTTGTGATTTTCAGAGATCTTAAATCTGCCTAGTATTCATTTTTCTCTTCTGTAAAATCAAACATATTTACACCAAACAGTTGTAAGGATTAAATGGGATAATTTATTATAAGTTCCAAGGAACTATTATTCAAAACATGTGCTTTGATATATAATACCCTCTGTGTGGATTTTAGTATTTACCCCAATTTTTTATGAACAGATTTCACCCTGACACAAACACACATGTAATCAGAAATAAAATAAATCTTGAAATCGATTTCCCATTCTTTATTAACAGAATCTAACAAGTGACTTGGAACTAAGCTGACTTTTGGAGCAGAATGCAGTTTTAATATCAAGCGTTTCATTTCTTGTTTCTTTAAACTATAAGCCGTGGGGTTTAGATATTTAGAATGTACGCAATACTTTCCACACTCCTTAAGTCAGTTTCTGTCAGGATAACTCCAGAGAAGGAAGTTACATTCAGTGTGGTTGAACTGCATCTGGAACAATGTTGGAGAGGTTGGTTGGAATTTGCATTATCCTAGGAAAAATTCAAAAAGCGGAAGATTCATAGAAGACAAGATTAATTAATTTAAATAACTGAAATAATGCTTGAATTTGATGTTACAGACCAGGGAGTATTCATCTTGTCCTTTGTCTAAACTCACAAACATTGGGCCAATGACATATGTAACTTAGACAGCCACACTTGCCTTTCAAGCAACCACTACTTTGAAATAGTCATGCACCGTGGCCATCAGCCAGCCGGACCTACAGAACAACGGGCAGCATGCGTGTGTGTGGGTGTCTCAGCCCTTTTTGCACAGGGGATTGTGGTCAGGAGCTTTACAAACCAAAGATGTCTGTAAAAAACAAAACAAAACAAAACAAAAAACAAAGAGGGTGCCACCAGTACTTTCTGATGCCCAAGGAGTGGTCAACAGATGTAGAAGTCTGAGTGCCATCCCATAATTTCAGTCTATGAATGTTACCTGCTGGGGCAGAGGGACTTTGCAGCAGTGATAAGTTTCAGGGTCCCAAGATGGAGAAATCTATCCTGGCTATCCAACTGGTCCAATTGATCACACAGGTCCTTCTGAAAGACACTCGGGAGAAGTTGGGGTTGAATATGAGCGACAACAGCAGCTGAATGTGGAGGTCTGAATGTGCAAAGTCCTTCACAGACTGGTGTTTGAACACTCGTCTCTGACTGGAGGTGCTGGTAGAGAAACCGTGGGATCTTTTGAGAGGTATGCCTCTCTGGAAGAAGTAGGTCACTGAGGGTAGCCTTCATTTCTGGCCTGAGAACTGGACATATAGCCTCATGCTTCCTTCACCGTGATTTCCCCACCCTGATGAACTACACCCTCAAACCTTGTGCCCAAATAAGACCCTCCTCTTGTTCTTGCTTCTCATCAGGTTTGTGGTGGCAGCAGTGAGCAAAGTACCTAACATGCTGTCCTGGTTAGTATTTTGTCCCAGAGCTATCTGGGAAGAATAAACTCAATTGAGAAATGCCTCCAATAGATTGGTCTGTAGACAAATTCGTCAGGCATTTTCTTGATTAATGATTGATGGGGGAGGGACCATTCTAATGGGCTCTTCTAACAGGAAGTCTTAACCCTGGGCTGGTGGTACTGGGTGTTACAAGAAAGCAGGCTGAACAAGCCATGGGGAGCAAGCCGGTAAGCAGCATCCCTCCATGGCCTCTACATCAGCTCCTGCCTCCAGATTCCTGCTTCGAGCTCCTGCTTCTGGTTCTCTCGGGGATGAAGCATAACATGAAAGTGTCACAATTCTCCCTGATAGTAATAAATCATTTCCTCCACAAGTTGCTTTTGGGCGTGGCCTTTATCACAGCAATGGAAAGCAAACTAAGACACACAGTAAGGGATGAAAAACATTCAAAGATGCTGCTTGCTGGTTTTGAAATTGGAGTGAAGAACCATGAATTGAAGGATATATGTAGCCTTGGGGGCTGAGAAGATAAAGGGAGAAGTTTCCCCAAGAGGCTCCAAAGAGAAAGCAACCCTGGAGACATCTTCTTAAATGTGTCTGATTCTGAACTTTAAGATAATAAATGTATGATGGTTTCGTGGTTTTGTTTTGCTATTTTTGAGATAGGTCTTGCTGTGTTATCCAGGCTGATCTCAAATCTCTGCTTTCTAGTGATCTTCTTGTCTCGGCCTCTTCTGGGGTAGGACCGCAGTTATATATCACTGTGGCTTAATTTGTGCTGTTCTGTGCTACTAAAATTGTGGGATTTTATTGTAGTAGTAACAGGAAAACAGTCTAGAGGAGGATAGAATTTATCTGCAAGTAAATCTTAATGGTCTGATAGGGAATTCTAGGCTACTTAACACCCAAACACCAGAAAACTAAGCAAGAAGAGTCAAGATCAGAGGTCTGGGAAGATGGCTCAATTGGTAAATGTCGACATGAGGATCTGAGTTTAACCCATGTTAAGAAAGTCAAGAATTCTGGTACGGGTTTGTAATCCCAGCACTTGGGTAGGCAGAGAACAGTGGGTCTTTGAGGCCTCTGGCCAGCAGCTCAGAAAAGCTAGAAAGCTGTTGGTCTCGGTGACTCAGTCTCAGCAGCAACAACAAAACTCCACAAGAGAAAGGGAGGCATCCCTTGACAATGTTGACCTCCAGCCTCCTTATGAGTACATCTCCATCTTGAGTTCCTGAACTTAATTTCAGCAAGCTCCATCTGCCACCACAGGTAACTTTCCCAAAGTTAGACACCTGCGCACACATGTGCACCCACACTAGAAACATACACACACCCAAACAAAACCAATGACCAAGACAAATGGAGATAAAGCTGTCCTGATCCATGTTCTCTTGAGTCTTAAATACATTTATTAAATATCCTCTAATACTCATTTTTCATATGCAATGACACTTTTGTTGTGTGAAATCTTCTTAAATATAAACTGTCACCTGTTATCACTGCCAGACCAAACCTCAAATGACAGAGAATAAAGGAAGATCAATCCAAACAT
The DNA here is from genome assembly GCA_026225945.1 of Cricetomys ansorgei. Taxonomy (NCBI): domain Eukaryota; kingdom Metazoa; phylum Chordata; class Mammalia; order Rodentia; family Nesomyidae; genus Cricetomys; species Cricetomys ansorgei. The sequence goes on along the minus strand of JAMJFZ010001121.1, from coordinate 11,994,391 downwards.
GACTGAAAAGCTGCCCTCCATGGGGGATGGATTGGCTTTTCATGTCTGCAGGTCTCAGCTTGGCCAGGTGACTTCAAAGTTTTTATTTGGTGGATTTTTAAGGATACAAACATGTGCTATTGTGAAGCTTTCCTTTTGAAGACTGAGTATTTCGTACATATAGTCTATGCTGCCCTGATACCCACTTCCGATGAACAAAAGGCTGGTCACCACATCACAAGCACCTGCCATATTTTGATCTTCTGAGCCTTGACTGGACTGTGCTCTGACCATCTCTGCTTCAGTTTGGAGGAGTTTGAAAATCCAGAACTCAATATAGGTAACTTTTGATCAACGTTCTCGTACATGTTTTTTAAATACTTAAAATTTTTAATTGTGTGTGTGTGTGTGTGTGTGTGTGTGTGTGTGTGTGTGTGTGTTGGGGAATGTGCTTGAGTAGAAATGTCCTAAGAGACATCAGTCTCCTAGAGCACGTGTTACAGGTAGTTGTGAGACACCTGATAGGATTGTTGGGAACTGAACTCAGGTCTGCTGGAAGAACAGCAAGTGAAGATAACTGCTGAGCCAGCTCTTTAGCCCTGTGCTTGCTTACTCTCTCCAACAAAATTTGCTTCAACATGGTAATTCTTGGTCAACTCTCCTTGTAGTTAACACAGAATCCCCAAATGAAAATCACCTTGGGTGCTGATATAATTACAGGATTCGATCAGTTAATATATCCTGTTTCTTTTTATTGTAGACTATAAACAAAAGCATGGAGAGGAAGATCTGTATTAGAAGCCAAATTAAGTTACCAATAATTTGTGAATCCTCAGATGATTTCTTTAGCTTCCTAGAGTTTTATTTGGTGCAAAAGTATGTGCAAGGAACTGGAAAGATGGCTTGGTAGTTAAGCGTGCTTGCTGCTCTTGCAGAGGCCCCAGGTTTGGTTCTGAGCACCCACAGGGCAGCTCATAGCTACCTGTCGCTCCAGTTCCAGAGGATCTGATGCCCTCTTCTGGCCAGACACATACATGGTACACATACAGACATCATATAGACATGCAGGCAAACACTCATACACAGAAAATAAAAACAAGACTTAAACAAAAAATGTATATGGAAAAAGATAAATATGTACTATAACTAGTATAGCCTGTAGACGTTCTAATGGGGGCATTAGTGACATCGCTATGTCACATGGCAGGCCATGTGGGCCTGCCAGCAGTTCCAAGGGAAGCAAGGGAAGCAAGCCTCCCTGAGTAAGTCAGGACAGAGAGTACAATCCTACCAGAACAACCTCTCACCTGCCCTCTAAAGCCTTTCTACTGTACACCCTAACAGTGATGAACACACTGCTTAACTAAGTAATCTCCCCATAGAGATTTTCCTTTTGCCATACCCAGACACTGAAAGGATTAGAGAAACATCACTACCTCCTCATGGTCCTGAACTACATCTCCAATTGAACTTTAGGATCTCTCAGCAAAGAGGAGTCAGACACAGTGTCAGGAACACATCCGGCTGGCGTTCAAGGGTTGGTAAGGAAAAACTGGTGTTAGGATGTATGGTGGTGGCAACTTTTGGCTTATCCTGACTTTAAGGGCTTCTCCACTTCTGTAGGAACGAGTGAAAAACACTCCCAACCCATTTGATCTTCTCTAAGTACATTCTTACCCGGGTGTCACAATTCTGGGATGGAAGACTCACACTGGGATGTTGCAACTCCAATCTCTGATCTAGACAAACAGTTTGGGCAAAAATGAGCTTGGACTCATGAGTTTTTCTCCTCTTCCTCCCAACACACACACCTGGAGCTCACTGGCTCTGACAGGAGAGGCAGAAACAGTCACACTTTGCACAGCACCTTGTTTTCTTTTGCTTCTGCAGCAAGAGTACCCCAGAGAATTTTTGGCCTGATAAACTTTCCTGTTTTTGAATTGTTGAGTGGTATATTTTCTTTCCAGTGGATGTTTTCCTCCTTTCCCCTGACACAGAGATCTAGCTACACAGAGATCAGAGTGTTAGGTTCTTATATTACGTTTTTATATCAAGCGAAGTCCAAAAGATTATTCCCGCCATTAATCATTGCGGCTAATAAGGATGAACACCCAGAGGTAGGCATTGTACTAGGGAGCTTGTCCACAGTGCCTCAATGAAGATGCTCAATTGCATGTAACTCCTGTACAATCCACTAATAGAGAAGCAGGATTAATGAAGGATTGCATCATCACCAACGGGCCTGCAGAGTGGCTCCAGCTCTGGTTGTCTGCTGCCAAAATGCAGTTTTCATTTCCAACAAACAAAGTCTATCTGAGAAACAGCACAGAGCCCCTTCAGAACTGGGAAGTCCCGTGCATAATAATGAATCCTAGCTCTTCTTTTGCCAAAGAGCCTCAGCACTTTCAATGTCATAGGTCAGCCCAGTGACTCAGAGGGGGCCTGATCCTTATCTAAGCTTTTGCAGCAAAATTAGAATGTGCTGTAGTCTTATTAAAGAAATGTTTGTCCCTCCATCAGTGAGCTGAAAAGAAAGCAGCTCAATGTACTTTTGCAAATTACAGCAATAAACTGCTTGAATTAACTGCTTTATTACAAATATTTAATTATTCTGAGGGTTAAATATCCAACATTTTGGAAAGACAAAAATTAGCAGCCGCCTCGGTAACCTAGTTCATTTAAAATCTCTCACGGTGGTGTGTATTTGTGTTTTTGTTTTTGAATAGCCCCAACTTTCAGTTATCTTCATTACGAATGTAGCCAGTTTCCTTCCATTTGGAACTACGCAGAAAAGCACATACAGCCCTCATTCTTAAGGTAAGTTGTCAAGAAAATCAAATTTGTCACTCACGAGCTACACAAAAGGCAGACACTGTTTGCTTCTCCCGGAGCGTGAACAGCTACCACGGGGAACTCACAAGCCACGTTAGGTCATCAAGTGCAGCCTCTTCTAAGAGCCAGATAAACTAACATGACTATTATTATTTTTATCAGTTGGTATTTAAATATTGCTTAAAATACATACCTCTTGATTAAAAAGGGCCAGGAATTAGAACTCTACTTCAGAAAGAAAATTTGGCAAATGCATACTGAGCATCAAGTGTTCGCAGAGAGAAAAGTTCTTACCCGCCTCACCCCAAACAGAATTCTGTTGATCAATCTAAATGTGTTTTCCATTTATTAAATAGTACAAGACAGATGGAAATTATTTTTTTAATTAATCTCTTTCTTCCCCTCACTGGGTTATATTCTCAAAAAAAAAAAAAAAAGGAAGAAGAAGGTAGGAAGCATTTTGCTGTAAAGCAAAGAAAAACATTACAACAGAAAATGGGTCAGGATGCGCCTCTGCAGAGGGCATATCAAAGCAGTGTTAGCGCCCTCTCCTCTCACTGTGCAGATCCGCTCATCTACATCATCGAGTTGACTGCTCAGGGCCAGAAAATCTGCCATGTAGGTCCCGACTCTTCACTGAAGCTCTCAAATGTGCGCTCGGAAACTACAAAGTGTTGAATATATTTTTCAGCCTTTTTATGCTACGATTTACAACTCATGACCTTAGGCAGTGTCATGCACGTAAAAACAAAATGATGGGACCACCCTGGTTCAGAGCCGGAGAAAGGTATAGAATCCAACTGCATTATCATTCAAATTTCATGAGGGAGGACGACAACAGAAAATCCATAGTAATACAGATAATTCTATTTTGCAGTTTTACTTTATAAAAACGCCTCTCTTCACTTGCATTTTGCTATTAACCAGCTCAGAGCGAGTAGACAATTATCTAAGATTAATGCTGAAGTAATAACGTGCTGCAAACATTAAAAACCCTCGAGACGCGTCAGCTGGGGCCCCGCAGGGATAAAGCAGTGACCGGTTGCTTCTCAGGCTGCCCACCCCGACGTTCAGTAAAATCAGAGCCTAACACTGGGAGACCCTGACACTGGGATGACTCGGCTGGCAGCATGCCTCCCGATACCCACAAGAGCTGTCCCTGCTCTCTGTCCCATGAAAGGAGTCCTTTTTACTTCTGGTTGATAGTTGGCACGCTGCCCCTTTCACAGACCCAACGAACCGTCATCTTGGATGTAACAAATTAGTACATTCTCAGAATAATAATAAGTGCAGGCATGAAAACACCGTTGTTTTTACTTGGAAATGAAGTAGCTCATTTTAGTTGAGTGACTCTTTCAGTGTAGCACCCCAGGCCAAAAAGGAAAAAAAAAAAAATTCTTTTTTTGAAAAGAATGGTCAATTTCAAGAGAGATATGACACATGCTTTACTGTAAAAATCTGAGAGAGTCAAATCAATCAGGGGAAAAAAAGAGCTTTCAAGGGCTCAAAGGAAACCCACACATACCTAAATGATGTGTCATTAGGGAAATAAGATCGGAGATGAGTCACCGTGGAACTCAGTTTTGATACCAGGTTAAGATGTATCATGTGAATTTTCTTTGCTAACTTGTTAATTACAAAAAAAAAAATATTTAACCAGGAGTTAAGAAAAGAAGGGGTATAATAGAAAACTAATTGAATGTAGAGTGTGTTAAAACACTAGAGAGGAACACGAACATGTTTTCATATGGTAATGATCATGTCAAAATGTACTTTCAGTTTTCAGAAACATTTCTTTCACCACTGTGAGGGGCTTTTCCAGCCTTCAGATCTCTCCTTTGACTACGCTAGTAAGAGAAAGTTAATATTCACACATTTGCATATAGGATAAATCTACTTCAAAGGCGACCCACAAATACACAGGAAACACCTTTGCCCCTCCACTACCTGTCAATGTCAAGAACTCTGAAAAAAATGGCCGCAAGCATCACTGTTACTGGATCTTTACAGCGGCTTGAGCTAAGGCTGAACGGGGCTCTGAAGAGCAAATGTACTTTTAAGCAGACAATAAGTTGGAATTGTAAGAACTGCCAAGAAGTATGAAATAATAAACTAAATAAACACGTAGCTTTACTGGTGTAGATAGGATCCAGTATGGACCTCAGCTCAAGACAATGACCTAGAAATCAAAGCAGTAATCTCTTCTGCCTTCACTCTAGCTCTGTCACCTGAAACAAATTGTGATCTTTTATGTAAAATGTACTATAAATTTATGAAACTTTCTGGTTCAGATGAGTTAAAAAAATAGCTCATTATAAATGGAGACAGTCCTGAAAAGGCAGCCAAGCATGACTAAAAAGATCACTCTTTTACACACACACACAAAAATAGCCTTCTTATTTTACCCTTTGTTGAAAAGACATTTGGCCAGCCACAGGGGAAAGACATAATCTACTTTTATATTCAAATAATTTATTTGAAAACTCCATGGCTACAATGACCCTAAATAATTCTGGGTTGAATATACATATTACATGGGTTTACGTGACCTTAACCACTGACTTGTTTTAATGTGTTACCACTGATTTCAGCAATTATTTTTAAAGGAGAAAAAAAAAAACTACAGTCTGATACTTTGACTTAAAAAAATTGCCATTAAATAAAATTATAATGAAAGTGGGGTACACAGAACAAGTGCAGTTTATTTCCGCAAATAATCATACGCAAAGTCAAGTTTTGAAGACGGCTGCTCTTTTCTCGGAGCACCCATCTGTCTGATCCGGTACACATTCCAACACACAGTCTACCTGGTAATGGCCTGTCAGAAATTCTGCTGTCACCATTTGGGTCTTATGAAGACAAGTGGCAGTCACTGAACACGTAAGGATCTGCAAAGCCTCTCTGTAGATCTGTTCTGTTCAGTTCTGTGCATCTTGTCTCACAGTCCTGATGATAAGGTTGGTCGTGTGAGCTCTAGGCAACAGAGAACTTCACTTTGAATGGTCCCCCCTCTCCCCCCAGGACTCAGGAGCCAAAGCAGCGCCAGCAGTAAACGATGTTTGCCCATTTACTTTAAGACACTGTTCTGTTCACTCAGCTGCTCAGGATCCACTGTTACATAACAGCAGAGAGCAGCATTCAGTGAGGAGCAGAAGCTTAAAGCAGTTAGAGTCCTCCTAAGTACTCAGCCCTCCTTATTTAGTCTTTAAAACAGACGATTGCACAATGAGTATCGAGCAGCTGTACAAAGCATTTAAGAAACTGTTTCTACGTTCTTAATTTCTTTTGTGGTTACACACCGTAGCCGAGCCCTAAAATCAACCATTGGATGGTCTAGAAAGTTTTCTATCTTTTTGCTTATCCTCTTCTTCTGACTTCTCCCAGTACACACGAGATATCCCTTGATACAGAAAACTAAAGTGTAAAATGTCGACTTGTGCATTCCTGGTGCCTCCCCAGTCTCTGCCCCTCTTCCAGCCAAGCAGAATGAGTATCTGGGCTAACCACACATTTCAGGACAAAGGAACTAATTCATGGGGGAGGGGAGACCACACACCATTTATAAGGTTTGTTCAGTTTACAAGAAAACCATTGTCAATGCTTTGTTGATTCATTATTAATGACCCTCGTGACAAATAACAAGTGGCCACCTCCTGGCTCGGCTCCCCAGCATCCTTCCCCATGCAAGCCTAGCTGGCCTCTACTGGGCTAATTGCTATTTAAGGAAACTGGAACGGTGGGGACAGGAGATGGCTCTGATCACAGATGTCACCATCAGCTTGAAGATTTGATGGAGCGGTGGTTCTGGTGCCCAGAATACCACGCACAATAGGGCAGTGCTTGCTTTTACTGTATGTAACTCTGCTGTGAAGAACCAAATTCCAGTAGAGGGAGTGAAAAAGCCAGGAAAGGACCATAGAGGCCTATGCTGGCTCCATGCAGGGGCCACCACCAGGACATTTCGGTCACTACAAAATCTTCTTGTTTCCCCACCTACAAAATGGGACTAAAGTATTTTTTTAAAAGGAAAATCACCTTAAAATCCTTTGTTGGAAAAATGTTATACAGTGCACGAGTATTATCTTCCTCGTCCATTGAACCTTTGTACTTTTCCCCCTCTGTCCTGAGCAAAATAATAAATTGACATATTTTCTATCATCAGAGATCCTTTTAAGACCACAATGTGATTGCGCTCCATGTGCCTCACACTTATCCCCATTAAAAACACACAAAAGGGGCAAAAGCAGAGAGAGGAATGGGTAGCTACAAAGGGCACATGGAACTGCTGTCGTACAACACGGGTGCTCCTGCTCACCTGGCCGGCTCCAAGGCAGGACCACACAGAACAGTGGCAAGCAGGCCCCGCACACCTTCTGGCTGAAACTGTACCCTGTTGGGGAAAAGCACACCAACTACACTCCCTGTGGTCATTTGATTGCAGATCAGCTCTGCCCCGCAACTGCTCCAGCATCCTCAGTGGCACCTGTATCTTTTTGAGTGGCTGGTTTAGTTGGAAACGCAGGAAGGAAATCTGTTATTGGGACACCCATATTGCATTGCAGGTCCCTCCTCCTCCTCCTCCTCCTCCTTCTTCTTTCTTCTTCCTTCTTATCATTATTCTTCCTTCTCCTTCGTCTCCTCCTCTTCCTTACACCAAAAACCATGAAAATGCTCTCTGTGGAGCAGAGTCAGAAAGAATCCTTCCATTTGGTTCTTCAGCTCCATGAGCTACGAAATCCAAGTGGTTTTCAAAAGAGAGTAAGAGAGTATGTCAAGGTGCTGGAGAGGCTGCCGTTCTTGCAGATCACTGATGGGATGGTCTCATTATCATTGTTTGTATAGCAATGATGCAGTTTCTACCCAAGCCTTAGTGGGAAATTTATCTTATAGCTCTGATTCAACATGTATGAGTCATGGTCAGTGCTGGTGGGAAGCACTGCCAAGGCCCATCACCTGGGCCAAATACATACAAAATAATAAGGACAGAGGAATTGATCAAATGATCCCAGAGCTATATGCTAAGAAGGGAAATAAGGACTGTGAGCTGAGACTGTGTCTGGGACGGCAGGACACACACCGCCATGGACCCCACATCTGTCCTTAGAAGTCGGATGCTGTTTATCTCAAGATAGTAAAGTTCTGAAGTAAAGTGGTAGTGATTGAGGAGAAGCAGGAGAGTAAGAATAGATTTGAGACAATCAGACTGAAGTCAGTGCTACAAACACATCAACAGAAATTTCACCCAAACACACCAGAAATTATTCACAGTGGGACAAGCGTGAGCTTTCGTGGCCCACTTCTTCAGCTTTCCGTCTGCCTGTCAGGTTGTTTGTGAGGTTTCAGGTATACAATAATCTCACAGCAAAACAAAATGCTCCAGAGAACTTCAGATTGTTTGTAGTTGTAGATCTCCTTGGACATCTGGCTTGGGAAAGGGGAAAATTCAGGGTAGATAACATTGAGGCTGACCAAGATGGAGAAATGAGGAGAGGGAATACCTTAGAACCCAATGCAATTCTGATTCATGGAGGATGACTCTCAGCTGCCCTGTGATGAGTTCCCTTAAAACAAACATACTCTTTGCTATTGTTGCTTTTATGTATTGGGTCCTTGCCGTATGCCAACCAGTCGGTCAAGCTTTATAAGAATACTGTTGCTTAATCCTCATCATAACTCTATGCTCTAAATACCATAGTATAGTAGCCTCCATGTTATGGATGGAGAAAATGGAGCCTGGAAGAACTGGGAAACGAGCCTGAATCAGCCCACACTAAGGGGTGGAGTCAGGGCTGTCTGCTTGGCTCTGGAAATCTACTTTCTGCCTGGGGCTAGGAGGTTACCTTTTTTGAAAAATTTTGAAAATTAGTGCCGTTTGTGTGTGTGTTTTTTAACCATCAATCCACAGTACTATCATAGACACAATAAAATTTTTGTATATTAGGCTAAATTTTATAAATAGATTTAAATACTTCCCTCACTAAATTTTATTGTTATCTAATTGAGCAGGAATGAGTAGGAATAATTATGTTTTTATTAGTATAGGTTAATTATATGTAATATTGTCTTTCATTATGACATTTCTCACATGTACACTATATATTTTGAGGTGGATCTCCAGCTTTCTCTGTCTGTGTCGCTGAAACTGTAGGCTTGGCTCACTGCACTTCTTTTCCACATCCATTCCTATCCTCTAGCTTCTGGGAACCAATCCATGACTCTCTACTGTGAGTATAGCTTTCTTTGATATAACACACTAATTAGATCATGCAATATCTATCTTTCCATGCCTGGCTTCTGGAACTAAGCTCAGTGTGTTGAGGAGACAGTCACATGCTCATGTTCAAAGCAGTGCTCGTCTTAAAAGGCAAGATCATGGAGACTTACCCTCAGATGAATAAATAAGAAAAGCATGATACAGTACAAGATATAATAGTGTAACGGGAAGAGGGTTATGTCATTGCAACGGCAAGTGGACCTGCAGGATATCATGTTAAGTGAGAAACCAGACCCTTTCTAGTCTTAAGTGAGGATTCAATAAGCAGATTTGAAAGCTGCTTTCAATCTAGGCCTGTACCTTCCTCTGCTCGTCTTGGTGGCCTTACTAAGTTCATCTCTTCATCGAGTCCTACTGGTCACAGTTGACCCAATGATTTTGCTTCTAGGTGGCCCAACTTGTATATATATCAAATGAGCATATTACTTTTTGCTAATATTTCTTGAGCCTCAATGAACTAATACTTAGAAAGACTTAAATAAGGCTTTCCTGAGCTTAAACACGCACAAGCGATAGTTGCTGTTTAATCTTAATGTAACCATATGTTTATGTTTATTTAAAATCTGCACTGCTTGTCCAGCCAATTTATGAATAATTCAATTTGGACTTTAGCACTTGCAGCTTTAAGATTCCTGAGTTCATTTTGGAGCTTGGAATTCGATACCTCAGACTGCATGTAAAGTCATGTTCACCTAAGTGTGCTCTGGTGAACTCATGAAGAGGGCTGATCCCCAACCCAAATCAACTGACCCAGAATCCCAAAGACAGGTCCCAGGAAAATGCATTTTTAAGCAGCTCCCCATTTATCATTAAGAACAATAAAGTTTGGTGACTTCTCATTACAGCCTAAGCCCCAGGTCCACCGACGGGAGAACGAGGCCATCAGAGGTTAAGCAATTCTCTGTAGATGACACTGGGGGAAGCCCATCTAGTTTGTGGAGTGAAAGAATTGCCACATCTCACATCACCAGCGAAACACAAACAATTTCAAGGAAGCTCCAGTGACACTGTGGTCCCAGCTTTTGTGTTAGGATAAAAGAAGAATGTGAGCTCAGATCAGGCTTCAAATGTGATTCCAGGTCTGTTGGCAGGAAGATTGATCAAAGTTTGACCTAATTGTGGTCTCTCATTGATGGGCAAAATGTGAATCCCAATGAAGAATCGATCTGTTACTGAACAGAGAGCCACTCTACTGTATACAGCCAGCCCCGCAGGACAGAGTGGCTTGGTCCTGATGAAGACATGTCTATTTTGTCTTATCCATTCAATTTGACATTTGTCTTCTGGCAGAAGATCCATTATTGAGATGAGGGACAGAGATGCTGTCTTCTTTCTTTGGAACATGAAGAAATTTTGCTTTATCTTATTTTAGGGGTGAGCGGATATGAGAGTTAGGGAAAGACTTCCTGTATAATTACTTCTGAGATAGATGGTTCCAGTTGAGGAAAAGCCACCAAGAAAATGAAGTCCCTTCTTAATAACCAGACTATTCATGTTACTAAGGGACTACTTCTATTTTTATCAATGAACGTAGTTAATTCTGAAGTCAAACACACAGTTGTATTACACCAGTACACCCACTGATTATGGGGAATAGAGGTCTATTTTAAATAAACAAAACTAAGAACTTAAAAAAAAAAAAGATGCTACTATGTTTACGGATGAAAGACATGATATAGTTCCTTAATGGAAAAACAATCAAGACATTTACTTACAATTGTTACCCAAATACGGAATTTTAGTGTCCACAGGAAGCTTCTGCTATTTTTATTGTTGTTTACAGAAGTAGTTAGGAAAAATGTTAATTACTGGAGTGTGTGAAGTGAATGGAACCCATCCTCTCAGAGGGACCATCCTGCATCCTGACTGGGGTTGCCGTGGTGTCAGCAGGTAGGATGATTACTTGTGAGGGTATGGCATACACACGTGTAGTTTGCTACTGTTCCTCTAAAATAATATGCCAAGTGTCACAGGCAAGTTACTCTAGTTTTGAAGTAATAGGCACATGGCTACATCATTCTAGGGCAATTGTGCCCTGTGAACATCAGGGGTTTGTGGAAATCACCTTTCTTTTTCAGTCACTATCCCAATCAGCTGTGTTCTCCTGCTTCTTTCTCTCCCTCCGTCCCTCTGACTCTCCCTTCCCAACTTCCCTCCCTCCCTTCTTCTTTATTCCCCTTTGGAGGGTGGGTAGTGTCTCACTATGTGGCCCAGGCTGGCTTCAAACTTGCCATCCTCCTGCCTCAGCCTCCAGAGTGCTTGGGTTTCAGGATCGTACCGTCACACTCAGGAGTTTAACTTGATCTCATATCCTCAAGTATCGTAAGGAAGAAAGATTTCCTTAGCTGTTTACGTTAGCATCAGACTTGACTTGCTGTCAGGGCAATTTGATTAATCTGGTAAAAGTCTGATGGTCTTTGTTGGTGTTTACTGATGGTCAAGTCACATCCTTGGCGAAATGCTACATGCCAATAAGCAGGGGTGTTGGTGGGCACCATCAGTTTCACAGAGCGATTGCCAAACAAGCCCTAAACAATCCATTCCATTTTCTATCACAGCATTGCCACATGATGTATGGGCATACATTAGGAATATTTAATGCTTCATGTCATGGACACACACTTAATTTGAAAACCTTAGATAAAATATGCAGTAAAATTAAAGAAAGAAGTGGTTTCTTGGATACTTAGTGAGGAGACACGGGATGTTCATGATAAGCAGAAATTAAAAATGCTTCCCAGTCCTTTGAAATGCTATCTAATATATAATGTGTTAGAGAGTCTCGACTCTGTTTAAAAAGTCATCAGTACCTGAATTATAAATTAAAAAATTAAAAATAATTTAATTTACTTTTGAATAATAAATAATCTTTGAAGGAAAAAACCTCACAGCAATTTATTATTATTATTTTTTTTATGTAAGGGGGTATTTGTAGTTACTTTATCATTCACCTTTTTTTTTTTCAGTAAAAGGGGAATTAAACTATTACAGGACACCTTGTTAAGTAATTATACAGCAGCATCACGGTGCAATTAAATAGCCATCAGTCCCCGCAGCTGAGAAATTCCAGGTAATTATTCAAAGATAATTTAATAGGAGAATTACTGTATTCAAGCAAGGATTAGCGAGTAATCTACCTCAATTAAAGCATCCAATTAATTTCAGAGCCTCGATAACAGTTGCCTTTGGCAAAATGATCCTTCCCTTCATTTGATCCTGCATAGGCAATATTCCTTAAACATTGTGTAAAATTAATTTACTTCTTCTAAAAGTACAGTCTATTAATAGCAGTCTCCTGAGAAATTAAACAGATGCAAGCGTAACAACGGCGTCTTCCCTCCTGCTTGCTTGTACCCTTCTGTGCAGAATCAAAACACGGCCAGTTCTGCCCTGTCGGTCCCTGCCTGCATCACCAACTGCAGGGCAGCCTGCTAGTGATGGAGAGTTTTGAAGGCGATTTTGTTTCCAGACTGATTAACTCAGTGGGCAGACCATGCGTGGGAATTGTGTCCCTGAGAATCCGATAGTAAGAATGTGGGGTTGGCTAGGCAAGAGTGGAGTTTCTTCCAGATTGCCACGGAAACAACCTCAGCTTTGGGAATGCAGAGAAGAGAGGTTTTGGTGCTCTGAGAGGTTGCTACTTTTGGGTGCCCGTTACAATTTCGAGCTGCCATTTAAAAACAGCTTTTTGGGGTGTGCCTCAATCACAGTTCTTCTGGGTTAAGTCATCGCTGGTTTTGAGTGGAGGCATGGCATCACCTACTGAAGGCGCCTAGGGAAATTGTCCCCACACAAATAGCAAGTGTTCAACTCTGAGGTCGCTCACTGACAGGAAGGACAGGATCTTGAGCTCAAGACTGAACGGAGGTTACCTAAGCCTGGTGAAAATATATGAGGCGGTTGGAAACGGTTTGCCTCTGGCCATCATTTTCAGTACTTGAGAAGCCTGTTTCCCGCCTGCAGAAACAGGGTAAGGAAACACAACAGAGATGCCCACGGATGACCAGGAAACTGCTGCAAATGCATCGCCCCGTCTCCTCGGCGGCAGCAACTGTCTTTGTCATTTCTACTTCCTCGGTCACTTGTCTTCCTTCTACCTGGAAAAATGACCCTATGTGGATTGTTGTGACCCTGACTAGTGTTGTCTGAGGGCGCCTGCTTCCAAGACTTCCCCAACTGGACAACAAACTGAAACTGTAGGCAACAAGTCCTTAGCCCAGCTCAGGCTTCTGGGACCCACCCATCCCACCTTCATTCTCCAGAGACGGAGGTTATGAGCTAGAAGCATTTGCTCAGATGAGGTGAGCAAGACAAGGCCATGCGGATGCCAAATCAATCCTGTCTGTTTATAATACCCCTACTACATAATGCATCATATATATTATATATATATATTATATAATCTAATCTATAATCTACAATCTAATTATATATATATATATATATACTATAATTATATATGTATTAGAGATAGGTATATATAAATAGATGATGGACAGGAGCTAGATGACAGATGGCAGATGCATGATGGATGGTGATGGCAGGTAAACACTGGCTTCACGCAGTTACACTGCCACCGCTGGAATAGAGCAACTCTGGCCCGCCCACTCCTAGTATTTAATCCTCCAAATTTCTAGTAGCTCCAAAGCTCAAAGTTTGTCCCACAGAGCACAGGACTTGACAGTATTGTAGGGGCTAAGAATGAGCTGCCTTTTCCTGCCACAAAGGACACCTGCTCAGCAAGCAGCAAGTGCTTTCAAGTGGTTACAGGTTTCACAGTATTTTGCATTACTTTTTTTAGGGCCCCTGTCCTGGAAACTCATATGAGAAAGCATTTGTTGATAATGTACCTGGATTTCTCTATTATCAATTAACTTTGACTACAATTTCAAATTTGTGGCTTCCAGGTAAAGGCTGGCAAACGAATTTAACACGATCTAGTGTTGGCCGTGGAGCAGGTCTGATGACACCCAGGGCATATGACAGCCTAAGGTGCCTGTCCCTTATTTGGCACAAAGTATATAGATTATGTCATTAAGCCCTTTTGCCTATTTTTCTGGAACTACCAAACTGAAGTATATTTTTTTCTGTGTATGAAAGGTGGGCATACACGTGACATGTTTGTATGAAGATGCATGTGGAGACCAGAGGTTGCTGTTGGCTATCTTCCTCAACCAGTCTACCTTCCTTTTTTTTGAGATAAATCCCATTCTCTGAATCTGGAACTCATGGATTTGCTGGCCAGTCAGCTCCAAAGATATCCCTACACTAGCGATACAGGCATGTACCACCACGTGTGGCTCTTGACATAGTACCGGGCGGGGGGGGAGGTTTCTAATTACTGAATGAATCAAAAAAAGAAAAAAAGCTTCAAAGCCCTACCCGAACTCCGGTGACTCGCTCCCTCTCCCTAGGCTTTACCCTCTGAAGGTTCCCCAATCTTCCAAACAGCGCCATCATCTGGAGAACAAGTGTTCAGACACGTGAGCCTATGGGGGGACATTCCACTTCCAAACCACGACAACCAATCATGGGTAGTATTTACTGTGTGATGCTGCCTTCCTGCTGACTCTCGGCATCAAACACATGCCTGGCAGGCCGTTCATCGTTGTGCATCCTCAGCATGGCACCCAGGCAGCGCAGACAGCTAAGTCTCTCCAAAATAACAAGAGGCCAGAGGATGCACTCCCTCTCTAAGGACCTCTCGTGCCCCAGTGACCGCTGCTTTAGGAGGTAAGCTACCTGTAATTTTCTTTTAGAATTCAAATGGTAGATTTCTCTTCCTCATAGTGCCCGGTAGCTATTATTTTCACATTTTAGGAAAGGTTTAATAAAAACACCTGAAAGCCTCATAGATTTTCCACTGTTACTCACTCCCTGCATCCCTTAAATAAAGGCCATAATTGATTAATGAAAAGCCAAGTCATTTTGGTATTACTGCAATCCCCTGGGTGGGCCCGTAATCACATCTAGCAGGCCAGAAACAGCATCTCTCAGTTACACGTCCAGGTAAAAACCCGCAAAGCAACATACCCCACAAGGGGATTTTCAGCATTTCCAATCTGATAATCCCTGATAAACGCCTGCCAGAGGTTGGTCAGAGCCTAGGCCCTTTGAGGCTTTAAGCCTCTCTGCTTGTTAAAAATGCTTATGCCAGACTACCAGACTATGCAAACGTTTCACGTTTACATGAGTGTGCCTAACACATGAGAGCTGCAAATGCGCAGGTGAAAAAGATCAGGTTATCTAATTTCGACATGAAAATATGGTCCAATGTTTTGCAGTGTCCTTCAGGTGCCATAGCACGGTACTCGGACCCTACCTTTGACACGTGGAAGCATCTCTATGACTGGACATGTCAGCCCCCGCAGTCTCTGTGTGAGCAGGGGACCAGTGCAGGACTCTGCTGTCAACCTTCCTCCCCAGGGCTCAGGAATATCCAGCCACAGATGACACAAAATAAAATACCACTCTCAGGCTGATGAGAGAGGGCTCAGGGGTTGATGGCCCTTGCTGCCAAGCCTGAGGACCTGAGTTTGATTCTTGGACCTTGATAAACTGACTCTGGCAAGCTGTCTTCTGACTTCCATATGCACATCACAGCAGGTGCACACACATGCACGTATACACACACACACACACATACACATACACACACACACACACACACACAACAGTGAATAAATAAAATGTAACAAAAATTACCCAATCTTCACTTTGACTCTTGTTGCTTTTGGAAAGCAAGGGTGTCTACCAGTTCACAGAAGAACAATACATTGCTAACTCATCAGCGCCTTTCAAAGAGGCCTCCCAGAAGCCACACTGCTCCCTTTAAGTTCTTACAGTGGCTGCTGTTCTTGACTGTCAACTCGATAAGATTTAGGATCCCCATGGAAACAAATACCTATGTCTGTGATGAGGTTTCTAGATCAGGTTAACTGGGCTGAGAAGACCCACCCTAAATGTGAGAAATACCACCCCATGGGCTGGGGTCCTGGTCTGGATAAGCAAGCCGAGCAATAGCACTCATCTCTCTGCTCCCTGGCTGGATGCAAGGTGATCACCTGCCCCCAGCTCCCACTGACATGACTCCCCCATGAGATTGGACCGTACCTTAAACTATGAACCAAAATAACCGTTAAGTAGCTTTCGTTGGGTTATTTGTCATGGCAGGACAAGTGACTCACACAATTTTCCCTTTTCAACCTTGCCTCCTGCTCCACCCCAACCCATCTCTTTCAATGGTGACTAGCACTGATTCCTATCCTGTTCGTATGTGAGGCTTGGGCTATTCTTATCTCTTCAAATACTGAAATGATCGCATCCAACGTGTGAAGTGAAAGACAGCAAAGAGAAATAATACAACTCTCACATGATCTTAGAGGAGCGAGCGCGTGTGCTCGACTTCATCGAAGGCTGTGCGTGAAGAATCATTCCATTTACCAGTCTCCTTAGATTTTTGGAGATACAAAGTGTGAGATGTGGGCTTTCATGGAATGTTCTTAATCTACTAAATCCTAACAAATCAATGAAAAAAAAAATAAGAAAAGACTGTACCGAATGAAAACGAACAAAAAGGCAAGAATAGGAAGTGTTTAAAAGGATGATTTTATATGATCAATAATCAAAGGAAAAATGCCATCCGTGGTAGCCCTCAATAACACACACATTCAGAGAATAGCAATATTCTGTTTTATATCAATTGATCTGACTTCTTTTAATATGTGACAGCACCCACACGTGCGCGCACGCACACACACACACACACACACACACACAATTTAAGCAAATGTGTTAAAGACCATCAGCTACACACACTGTAAAGCACAGGACAGCTGCGACTAGGTAAAGTCGCAAAGAATGGATTTTGCAGTGTTACAGCAGGATCTCTGGGTGCGGGGCATATCAAATATCTCTGTTTATTAGAAGATGCTTTCTGTGTTTTCTAAGTTGCTTGAACTAGACAGTTACTGCTTTTTATAATTAGGAAAATAAGATCTATCAAGGGAAGGAATGCACTCTTATCCCAAGAGGTTTACGATTCTATCACATACCTTTGATAGCCTCATATGGAGGTCAGTTTGTCAACTTAACACGATCTAGAATGACTTGAAAAGAGTCTCGGTTGAGGGACTGTTAGGTCTGGTTGGCCTGTGGCATGTCTTTCGAGAATTGCTTTGACTGCCTTCACTGTTGTGGGAAGATCCAGCTTGAAAGTGGGTGGCACCATTCCCTAGTTTGGGGTCCTGGACTGAATAAGAGCGGAGACAGCTAGTTGAACATTAAGCATGCATGGATTCCTTCTCTCTGCTCCTCACTGTGTTTGCGATGTGACCAGCTGCTCCAAGTTTCTGCCTTGACATCCATGATGTGCTGGACTGGAACCTGGAACTGTGAGCTGAAATAAACCCTTCTGCACTCATTACTTTGTCAGGGTATTTTATCACTGCAAGATAAATGAAACTAGGCCACTGTGGCTGCCTTTATTTAGTTATTATTATTATTATTACTATTATTATTATTATTTTATAAATGGAGGAGCCACAGCTTGTCATCTATAGCTACAGTTCTGCATTTTGTATTTATTTAACTGCAGGTCAAAAATACTTTTAAAATTTACAGAACTATCTCCAAAGCAAACCTTGGGTTTGCCACAGCCTGAGTACTATACCAAATCCCCAAACATGTCATGACATGCACATACAGCCTGCTCAGCCTGGGGTTCTCACCTGGGCTCTGCTATCTTTGAGCACTGCTCACCTGCTTTGCCCTAGTCCTTATTTTCCAAACAGTACAATGTAAGAATTCCACCTGTTGGGTTTACCTTGTATTAGTTAATGTGAGCCATCTAAAGACCTATAAAGAATATGGGAGGGTGTATGGGTTCTATGCAAATACCACGCGTAAGGGACTGGAGTGCCTGAGGCTTTGGTTATCTGGGAAATTCCTAGACCAGCCCTTCACTGATACTAAGTGATAATGGTACCTAGGAAATGTAAACTTAAGTGTGATTTAATGGCTTGCATGCTTATATGTTTAGTTTAAATAAGTTCAAGAAATTTATTTTATTATTATTATTGCTCGTAAAAGTCCTTTATTTTTCATTTTTGCTTTAAGCGTCATGACTATAACTAGACAAAATCATTTCTAGTTCACGCATGCAGTGGCTCAACCACAGCTGACAGGCAAGTGTGTGAGTTCTCACTCTCATCTAGCCTGGCTAATGCACAGCGTTCCACAGGCTGGGGGCACTCTGTTAGATCTGAGTCCGGCTGCCCAGCTCAGGCTGATAGGATCAAGATGTGGGCTGGACTCCCAGCCTCTCCATTTTCTGAGAGCACTGGATGCCGGTGCTGCCTCCCCAGTCTCACAGATGGGCACCAACCCCGCCGATGCTCCAAGACCACCGCAGCCACTAAATAACGGCTCCAGTGGCAGCGCATCTCTTTGTTCTGCCTTTGTTTTGGAAAGAGGGTCTTGTAGACCACAGTGATGCAGAAAGATCAGTATGAGCTAAGCTTGCCAGGATCCTCCTGTCTCAGCCTCTCTGGTGCTTGGATTACAAGTGTGAGCCATTAATCCAGGCCTAGCATACTGATTTTTATTTCGCCTTTACATTTACATCCAGCTACATGGTTTTATGCTAGAAAGTCTGGATACGTGTGGCTCAGTCAGCTTTCCACTCTGTAACCACGCCTGTGGGCCCATAATGGTGTCTTATGAAGAGGACAGGCTGACTCCAGCTCAGCTTCAGAGCTTCTGGGTCATAACTCACTGGCCTTTATACCTTCATCATGAGACAAGCATGAGGAACAACACTGCTCACCTCATAGCCAGGAATCCTGAGGGCCAGAGGGCCAGAGTAGCAGCATGCCCCTAGGGCCAGTCCTTTGTGATAGATTTTCCATAAGGCCCACCTCCTTCTTTCTTTCTTTCTTTCTTTTTTTTTTTTTTGTTTTTGTTTTTGTTTTTTGTTTTTTGAGACAGAGTTTCCCTGTTGTAACTCTGGATGTCCAGGAACTCACTCTGTAGACCAGGCTGCCTTTGAACTCACAGAGATCTGCCTGCCTCTGCCTCCCAAGTGCTGGGATTAAAGGTGTGCCACCATCGCCTGGCTTAGGCCCCACATCTTTTCAGGGCTCCTCCATGTGCCTGATAGCACCAAGTCTTAACTAACATGGGCCTTTAGGGCACATTTATCCAAACTATGGCAATAAATAGAATACAGTATCAGTATTTTAGGGAAATCATTAACTTTTTAGCCTAGTTATTTCTTTCTAATACTTAAAAGTTATCATTATTTTATTCTATGCATATGGGCTCTTGCCTGTATAGATGTCTGTGCATTACATGTGTGCCTGGTTCCTGTAGAGGTCAAAAGATGCACCAGATCCCCTGGAACTAGAGTTACAGACAATTGTTAGCTGCCATGTGGTGCCAGCAATCAAACCTGAGTGCTCTGGAAGAGCAGCCAGTGCTCTTAACCACTGGGCCTTTTCTTTCTCCAGCCCTCTAGTATGTTTTAAAAATCACCATATACACTTGTTTAATTGAGATAGCTGTATATCAGCTTCTCATTTAAGAACAGAGTATGAATTATTTTCTGTTAAATATTTTGTCATTTAATACTATCTGTAATTTAACTTAAAATTATGCATATGTGTATATGCATGTACATGTCTGTGCAGGTGACCATGGAGGCCACAAGAGGGTGTCAGAGCCACTGGAGCTGGAGTTACAGGCAGTTGTGATCATCCCAGTGTGGGTGCTTGGAAGAAAAAGAAAAACCCCAGGTCCTTTGCAAGAGTCACAAGTGCTCTTAACTGATGAACTATTTTCTCCAACTCAGCAGGTGCCTAATTGTCTTTTATATATTACGCAAGTTAAAATATTTCCTCTATTTCTCTCCAGCATATATAATATCATATCATATAATATAATGTGTTATAGAGGAACACTTGATCCTTGATCCAGCAGCAAGATTGCTCTGGGAAAGGATCACCTTCAAGGGCCTGTGTGATAGACATTTGATCGCTGATCCAACAGCATGGCTGCTCTAGGGCAGAAAGAATGTTAGTCAGGCTAATCCTGTCCTCTGTTAGTGCCAATGCTAAATGAAAGGGAATTCTGTGGTTCCTCCCCAGCAACTAACATGGAGATAAGAGGAACACTTGTGCCCCTCAGCCTGACCTTCATCAAGTGACAGCAAGACTGACTGGCCTGGTGTTTGGGAAGTGAATTATAGAATTCTCTTCATTTTACAAAATAAGACTTTGTATCTGAAAGCAACTTAGCACACGCCTTTAAGCCAACTCAGAAGGCAATATTCCTTTATTAAGGTGGCACATACCTTTAATCCCAACTATCAGGTTATAAAAGGAGCAGTTAGTAGAAGCAGAGGAAGCAGAGGAAGAAGCAAGGTGGAAGCAGAGGAGGAAGCAGACAAGAAGCAGAGAGGAGAAGCAGAGAGGAAGCAGAGAGAGAAAGCAGAGTTCAGAGAGAGAAGCAAGAGTCACAAGCAGGAGATTGAAGAAGCAGGCATGTGGAGAAGAGGCTGTGGAGAAGGCAGCTAGACAGAGTTCAGTTCAGTCTCAGAGGCTGAAGCCCTCTAGGTCCAGGCTCGCATCTTGAAGATTGTATCTTGTTCTTCCTTGAACCCTCGCGAATGAAAATACTTTTGCAATATGTAATATAAAATTGGTTGTGTTTACCACTTTAAAATTATTTTTATTTATTTCAGTTGGCAGCAATGCCACATGTGTCTGTGGAGTGCAGTGTGATGAGCTCATCAGCATTGTGGGTCTGTGGAGAGCAGTGTGATGAGCTCATGGATGTTTTGTGTCTGTGGAGAGCAGTGTGATGAGCTCATGAGCATTGTGTGTCTGTGGAGAGCAGTTCTTAAACTTCCGCATTGCAAATACCCCAGCCTTGGTGGCAACACAGGCTATAGCTCCAGCACAGGGGGATGGAGGCAAGAAGACTAGACAAGCCTCAGGTCAGCCTGAGCTACAAAAAATGTCCCAAACCAACCAACAAAAGCAAAGAAGATTCAATGAAGCTATTTAGCATATCCAGCGCCTCCCACCAGCACCCTAGGCATCATCGCTAAGTGTCTGAACTAGCGAGTACTAATCACACGGAGTCTCGCAATCCCCACCATCATCTTCACCCCAAACAGAAACTCTGACCCGTTCGGCGGCAGGCTACTTCTTCCCTGATAACCTTTAACCTACCTTTGATCTCCATGACTTTGTATGTTCTACATATTTTGAATGACTGGAACCATACAGTGTTTTTTCCTTTGAATTTGGCTTATTTCACTGAACAAAGTGCTTTTAAGATTCACTCATAGAGGACCATGTATCAGAATGCTATTCTCGTTATGGCTAAATAATAGTCCACTGCATCTCACGCTGTATTTATTCACCCATCAGTTGATGGATACCTGGTTTATATATTATTGGCTACTGTAGCTTTCCCTGCTATCAATTTTGAAAAATAAGAATGTATTTAAGTTCTGTTTTCAGTTTTGTAGTAGGGAAGGGACATGAGCCAGGACCTTGAACGTGCTAGGCAAATATTCTACCACTGAGTTACACCCCCAGACCTTTTGTTTCCACTTATTTGACTTTGTGTTGGCTTTGGGGACCACATGCTTCTGTTGCTCTTGAGTCTTGTGCAGTGCCACTGGCAGATAGAGCCAGAGTCAGATCAGTGAGTTCATACCATCCTTCTTCCTCTTGAGAGAGCATCCTCCCCAATGACACGGGAGAGCTTTATGCATCTTGCTAGAGAAATACCTGGAGCACAGATCATGAAGTGTTTGTTTCAGCCTAGAAACAGATTCTGTACCCAGCCTCTCGATGAGCCAAAAGGAGCCTCAGAACCATGACCTAAATATTAATTCTGTTAAAGGCTGTGTGTGTGTGTGTGCGTGTGTGTGTGTGTGTGCATGTATGTATGTGTGTGTATCTGTGTATTTTTGTGTAGATATGCCTATGTGTACATGCTTGTATATGTGAAGGTGCGTGTGCCTGTGCACTAGTATTACAAGCTTGTACAACTTAGCCTGAGTTTTTTGTTTGTTTTTGTTTTTCAAGACAGGGCTTGTCTGTTGTAACTCTGGCTGTCCTGGAACTCATTCAGTAAACCAGGCTGGCCTTGAATTCACAGAGATCTGCCTGCCTCTGCCTCCTGAGTGCTGGGATTAAAGGTGTGCACCACTGCCACCCAGCTAGTCTGGGTTGTTTATGTGGGTGTTGGAGATAGAATCCAGGTTCTCACACTTGTACAGAAAGACTTTTGCTGACAGAGCCATCTCCCTGACCCTTGAAATTAGTTCTCAAAAGATTTTAGGAATTTGCATATAAGGTTACTTCCCAGAGTTTTTCTTCTTACTGCCCTGAAACTTTCTAAAACCTTTACATACCTCTTCCCAGTCAGGTTTATCCCTGGGTCTCACATAGCCTGAGCTGGGCCTCAAACTCACTATGTAGCTCAGGATGACCTTAAAGGTATTTATCCCCCTGCGTCTGTTGTCTGAGTGCTGGGATTACAGAGAGGCATCACAAGGCCTGGGCCATGTGGTGCTGTGGGTGGGGCTAGGACTTCCTGTGTGCTAGGTAAGCAGTCTACCAACTGAGATTCTGGGACCAAGAATCTTTGTTCTAACTTATTTTCATAATTACTTTCTTTTCTCGTGTGTGTGTGTGTGTGTGTGTGTGTGTGTGTGTGTGTGTGTGCGCGCACGCATATTATGCATGCATGTTCAAGTGTGTTCTCGTGCAGGGCCTGTGGAGGCACAACACCTTATTTAGAGACACAGGCTCTCTCAATTAAACCTCCAGCTCATCAACAGCTAGCCAGTTTCTCTCGGGAAACTGTCTCCATGTTCCCAGCACTGAAACTGCAGGTGAGCTACCACACCCATTCAGCATTTGTGAATATTCTAGGAATCCAGAGTCAGGTCCTCAGACTCGTGTGGCAGACGCAGATGGTGCAGAGCCCTGTCCTGCCCTCTCCCCAGCTGTTTTCTTCCATTTATGCTCTTTGTTAATATTCCAGGGTCTAATTAAAAGATCTTCCTTTTATCCCAACTCCAAGGAACCAAAACAGTGAGTATTTCTTTAAGAGCTGGCCTCCTCTGTCACATTGCTTGTCCCTAACTTGTACCAGTGCGCATCTACACAGAAGATTATGACCTACACCCACAGGACTGTTATCCAAGTTACCCAAACTGCTGTTTTACGTGAAGGGATGAGTTATGGGTACAACCAGGAAGTCAGCTGCTTGCATCACGGACTAGCAGGTAGAGCAGCTGTCGGGTGGCCCTTCTGCCAGTGAGAACACAGAAGCAAAGTGTTTAAAAAGTTGACCCATTATAGTCTTGTTTTTCCTGTGTCTAGGTTCAAGAAAGAAACAGACCTGGGAAGTGCAGTCTCGTTTATGAGTGAGGATGGAACTCCTCACTCAAAAACTGGAGCTTTTACTGCTGGCATCAGGGAAAGAAAGATGGCAACTCCTTCGTATGATCTGGCTGATGGCCTCACCTCACACACTCAAATTGAGACGGGAAGTGCCGGATAGCCCGAGGAGTCCAGTTAGCTTACCAACTACGTTAAAAGAATTTAAAGAACTTAGCAGCTAATTGAATGATTGGTGTATGTGTCCAAGTCTCTATATGTGTATGCTCACGTGTTCATGTGTGTACAGGTGCACTTGTGTGCATGTGTAGAGTTGAGAGAACAACGTCAGGGTCATTTCTCAGGAGCTGTTCACCTTTTTTTTTTTTTTTTAATTTAAAGTTAGTATCTCTCCCTGTCCTAGAACTCAAGGCCCAGGGAACCCTGTGCTTCACCCCCTCAGCCCTAGGATTACAAGTGTGCACCACTATGCATAGCTGTTTGTTTTTGTTTTTGTTTGTTTGTTTTACAAAGGCCTGGGATCAAACTGAAGTCCTCACCCTTGTATGGCAAGCTCTGTACAACTGAATCAACCCTCCAGCCCCAATTCAACGTTCTGATCATTTTAGCAAAAACTTATTCATCATACGAGCTGTGTGAGTTAGCCTAAATCTAAACACAAACTCGTTATAATGATGAACAAATGAATAGAAATCACCTGAAGGAAAGATAGTCACTTGAAGATAAAATCTTAGTCTGAGTCTGAGTGAATCACAAAATTATGCATCCCTCTAAAGTTATTATAAGCAATTATGAATATTCAATTAGTAAAGAGAAGTGTCTTTATTTGCTCTGTGGACAACGACATGAAAAACAAGGTCAGTAGATGTATGATTAAGTCAAGATGATTCAGGCATAAATCCTACTCAAATTGCAAACTTTTTGTCCAAATGAAACCATCCTCCACATCTGGTAGACATAGGGGCATGCTGATTTTCCTGATGTGTTCAGGAGAGCTTGGTGGGCAAATACATAAAGGGATGCGCATTAAAATTTTGTATTACATTTGCGTGAGTTTTGTGTGTGTCTATGTGTGTGTGTATGTTTGTGTGTGTGTATGCTTGTGTACGTGTGCATGTATGTTTGTGTGCATGTGTGCATGTGTGTGTATGTGTGTGTGCATGTATGTGTACATGTATCTGTGCATGTGTGTGTATGTGTATGTGTGTGTATGTGTACATGTATCTGTGCGTGTGTGTGTATGTGTGTACATGTGTGTGTATGTGTATGTATGTGTGTGTATGTGTGTACATGTGTGTATGTATGTATGTGTGTATGTGTGTGTGTATGTATGTGTGTATGTGTGTGTATGTGTATGTATGTGTATGTGTGTGTATGTGTGTGTGTGTGTATGTGTGTGTGTGTGTATGTGTGTGTATGTGTGTGTATGTGTATGTGTGTGTATGTGTGTGTATGTATGTGTGTATGTGTGTGTATGTGTATGTATGTGTATGTGTGTGTATGTGTATGTGTGTGTATGTGTGTACGTGTGTGTGTGTATGTGTATGTGTGTATATGTATGTGTGTGTGATGTGGAACAGTGAAGTGTCATGACTCACTGCTTTCCTTATCCCATGTTGGTTCCAGGGGACCAAAGTGGAGTCATCAAGCTTGGCAGCAAGCACCTTCTACATGCTGGCAGCCTCACCAGCCCTGCCATGTGCATTTTTAATAGGTTGTTGTCAGATAAGGATTTAGAATACATCTGTAAAGTTTCCTGGGAGGCCGATGAACTTGGCTCATTCTTAGCTAAGTTATCTAAAATACTTTAAATACTTTAAAATAAAACTAATCCCTGCACTGGTGGGTTGAAAACTTTTCCTATCCCCAGGGCACTAAAATAATACCCTTTCCAACAGCAGGGGAAGTATTTTCGGCGACAGCTCTCTAGTTATAACAAGGCAAGTCAATTTTTAGGAATTAGGGATGCTAATCACGGTGTCTCAAGATGTGCATTGCTGGGGAGTGGAATACAAGACCACAAACCGTCAGGATCGCTGTGTGCCTCGTTCTGAGGAGGAGATGGACACAGGAGGGAGACTCGGCTTCCTGGTCCCTCCACAGCCTGATCTATCATAAAGGTCAAGATAATTGGCCACATACAGCAAAATCAACACCACTCCTCTTCCCCAGCCTAGCAGATAAGCAGAGAAACTCAGCTCCCTGCCGGGCTAAGTGGTGGCTAGCCTAGGTGGAGGAGGAGAAAGGTCCGAAAATATGCATGCAAGAACACAAGGCCCTGTAATGATGCCATCAGATTAGCATTAAATATATTTTACAATCAATTGAGATACTGCAGGCTGCCCCCAAACATGCAGGAAATTGGTCCAGGATTTCACCAGTCTACTTGCTCTTGTGTTTATGTCTTTCTGGGGTTTTAGACATTAAAACTCCCAACACTATAAATGTACATGTTAACAAATGAAATCATGGTAAATGTAAGTCCTGCTTCCGTGCTATCGTTAAAATAGGAGCACATGAGAATTCTGCCGTCCTTCAAAGTTCAATTAATCCTAACGACTCAAAGTCAAAACAACATTGGCTGAAAAATAAATGGTGTCAGGAAATGTGCACAAAGGGGCTGCAGACATGCTCAGTGGCAAAGCTCTGGCCTCGCAAGCACAAGGGTACGAGTTCAGTGCCAAAGCCCACGTTCAAAGGCCAAGCACAATGGCAAGAACTTAGGGACCCAGCAGTGGGAAGCAGAAACATCCGGGTCTGTCTGGACAACTGCCTAGTTCACACGTGAGTTTCACAATAGCGAGAGACTGTGTCAAGAATCAGGTGGACCACAGGCACCGGGGGAGCAGCAGCCTTTACACTTCTGTGAGTGCATCTCACACCCACCACACACCCTCAAAATTTTCAGAACGTAACTGAATTACTTAAAGTTGCCAAATAGATCGATAATATCCACATCTAATAAAAGCCTACCGACTGATTAGCTTATCAAAGGGAACCTGGCTGATGAGGTGAGCAGATTCTGTTTGCATCAAAGTCAGATGACTGCTCACATCCTGCGGGCCCATGCTGTCCCGAGAACCTGCACCTGCTTAACGTTATTCTCTTGTTACCGAATTGAAATTCTGACGAATATTTTTAAATGAAAAGCCTTGCCTTTCCGGTTTCTCCTCCTGAACTACATAGACAATGTAGCTAGTCCTGTCTAAGTGATTTAACTCCAGTGGAGTGCTCCTGTCTTAGGATCCCTGGAAAGCCTCCTCAGAAGGAATAGCTCGCCTGGAGATGGCTTAACAATTTAAGAGTACATACTACCCCAGAGGACTGGGGTTCAAGTTCCTGTACCCACATGGTGGCTAACAATTGTTTGTAACTTCAATCCAGGGGATCTGACACATTTTTCTGGTCTCCTCCAGCACTTGACATGCTCGTGGACCATAGAGATATACTCAGGTAAAATACCTATGTGCACCGTAAAAAAGAAAGAAAGAAAGAAAAAAAAAGAAAGAAAGAAAGAAAGAAAGAAAGAAAGAAAGAAAGAAAGAAAGAAAGAAAGAAAGAAAGAAAAGAAAGAATCTGGGCCACAGAGATGGGTCAGTGACTAGGGAGCGGTACCTGCCACCATACCTGAGGATCTGACTTTGGTCTCCAGAACCCACATAGTAGAAGCAGGAAACTGATTCTCCCAAGTTGCCCTCTGACCTTCACACATAGCACAGCATTCACACATGGATGCATGTATACACTAACATTATACACACACACACACACACACACACACACACACACAATGATGTTTAGTTTTTTTAAAATTAGAAAATGATAAACCATGAGGAACAGGAGAAAGCTTCACCAAAGAGGGAATGCATTTTGGGTGAAATGGGATGAGAACTTAAGAGACAGGAAAAACCGTGGAGTTTGAAGAAAGGACTGAACTCTTGGCCCAGGAAGTCGAGCCAAGGTCACAGTACACAGCAGCAGTGTGACTGCACCCCAGAAGTCACCAAGAGAATAAACTCCAGGTCTGGGACCACAGGACACAAGGAGCAAAGCTCTTTTCTGAGACCCATTGAAAAGGACAAAATGGGCCCTTTTCAAAGAGAATAGTTGCAGCTGCTAACATGTGTTCAAGTTGCTCCTAATTAGCCCAGAGTAGGTTTGTCCCCATGTTCCAGAGACTGTGGACAAGCACAAAACTGTACTCAGTGTTCACAGTGGTTTAATGCTTGCCGTGGGTGGGAGTGGGTAAGATTATTTATTTTATAAAATGGAAGGGCTAAGCATGAAGAAAATGCTTGCAAGAGAAAACGTGGGCCCTTTGGAGAAAAGTACAGGGGAAAATAATCAAAGACAGTATGAAAGGCATATTATAGTGTGTAGCAAGCACTTGGGGGAGTCAGCAAGGACTGACTACATGGGTCATAATGAGCAGTAATAAGCTCAACAGGATTTGTGGCCCAGGGCTATTAGAGCATTTACTGTTTTCACTGTTGTTTGCAGTTGGTTTGAACCGCAACCCCTCTTCTCAGATGTACAACACTAACACATGCAGTGCACGGGAACTGACATCATGACTGCGAGCTCTAAGGCAGACACTCATGTCATGTGTGTAGTGTCATGCACTTGACACACGATACAAGAGCCTCAGAAATGAAGGTGGGTTTCCTCAGAAAGAAGCAGGAGTTGATGGCCACATTCTACCAGAATGAACTTTTCTCACCACCAACATGGTGGATGGAGAGACTGCACTGTAGCGCAGACGTACAGCACAGTTGATGAAATCCTCTTCCCGGCCTTCCCACGGACTTCTGGGCAGATGATCCTGGGTTGTATAAGAAAGGAAAATGAGCAAGCCAATGAGCTTGTCCCTTACAGTTCACTGTATACTTACTAAACTGTTATGAAAGGGATAAATTAACTTGATGGTTAGAACTGTGTTCTAAAGTTTGATATTTTGGATTGAAATTAGACCTTTTAGTAGAATGTACATAATGAAAGAGGAAATGGCACACACAGTCTTGGATTCAGAGAACCAGCCCGGCCTCAAACTCAGAGATCCTCCTGCCTTTGCCTCCCTGGTGGTAGGATTAAAGGTACGCACCACCATGCCAGGTCAAAGTATCTAATATTAATATGTAATCAGAATAAAATATAATGAGGTATTGTAGTTTTTCTAGCTTAGTCCTCAAAATCTAGTGTATATTTTACACAAATAGCCTTTAAATAAATAAGCAATGAACTTATTTCAGACATTTAAAAGTTTACCATTAGATCTGGTTTTGAATGTGAATTAACTTGCTAGTTAGTCATGGTGACTCATCTTTAACTCCAGCACTCAGGAGGCAGGGGCAGGGGGATCTCCAAATGTGAAGCTATCCTGGTCTACAGAGTAAGTACCAGGAGACCCAGGGCTACACAAAGAAACCCTGTCTCAGACACACACACACACACACACACACACACACACACACACACTGACCAAACAAACAATACCCAGAAGAATCTGCCTTTCTGCCCCAGCAGCACCTCGGATTCTCCATAGCCTCACTTGGCGAGAGCCTCCCCAAGCAGACAAGGCAGTTCCTGGCAAGTTCAGGCTAACTGTTCCCACAACCTGCCACTTAGCCCTCATGAAACCTAGCTGTAGGACAGGCTTGGGTGTTGGGGCTGTTCCATGCTGAGCCGGATGGGGACAACTGAGACCTTGAGACATTGGGAATGTCCACAGCAATGGGAGCTCTGGCCATTCCATGGTTCCTTTCTCTGCTGGGCTGTGCACTGCCCATTTACTGGCAGAATGGCCCCATCGACCTGTGCTTAGAATTCTTGGGCAGATGTCACAAACCACCCCAGCACCAATCTCTATAATGACCTTGACCACCGACTTTCCTCAGAGGCCAGGTTCTCTGTGGGCCACCACAGCTGGCCCTCTATGGTATTTTAAAGAGGAAACAAGGTATAGTCATGAAGTAATTTGCCCTTGAAGAACCTGTCCTTCCTTCCTCTTAGCGCCCAGCATCTCAGGGATGAGGAAGGAACTCCTCATCTACTACATGTTCCTGTCACGTTGTACTTGTTGACACAACAGAGACAGAGAGCAGTGACTGAAGCCAGAGCCTCAGACCAACGTTTCCTCTTTAAAGCGTACCTGGATATTTGCCACAGTCACAGGAAGCTGATGAACCCATGAAGTAACTACAACACAATTTACATTAATGTGTGCTTAGTGGATTTTACCCTGTGTGTTCGAATGTGTTCTACTGATCCATCCATCCATCCATCCATCCATCCAACCATCCATCCATCCATCCATCCTTCCATCCATCCATCCATCCATCCATCCATCCATCCATCTATCTGTAGTAGTACGCTGCCGTGGCAGCTCACCAAAGAAGACAGGAAAGCATTTAAATAGACTCAAACCCTTCCAGACCTCAGCAGAGGGAACCACTGTCAAGGCAGTGGAACCCTGAGCATCTGAGCTCAGGTGTTTTATCAATTCAGAACTCCTCAGGTGCAGATCATAAGCAATCAAACGTCCCCCTTGGAAATCCAACACCTGCAGACAACACAAAATGCCAAGGCCTCTGCATTCCTTTTGCCAACAGTGCACAAAACAATTATTTTTTATATAACTAAAAATAGACTTCCGCAACATCCATCCACCCACTATGGTTCAACCATTAACTGCCAATATGTTCCAAGTACTGATTATGAGGTAGACATCAACAGCGTGAGGTCTGTCTGAGAAGAGGCTTGCTCCTGGAGAGAAGAGCAGCTGAGGTGGCATGAGTGGGGGTTTCCGTGTGCATATGCCCAGCCTCCCTGTGGACTGTACGAAGAGGCATTTGTAATTTCGTACAACTTTAAAAAAATCTATATGTCAGATAAATTGTGTTGTTCAAAGCTTATATGTGTGTGACATCACTATGCAAAAAGTACGCTTTTGTACCCTTTGGATGGATATTTTAAAATTGGTATCACAGAAGAGTCAGAAGTGGTTCTCAAAGATGGTGTGGCTGAGGAGCAAAGGGGGGTACCAGGAGGAGCCGTGCTGAGGGTGACGGGAGGCTGCAAGTGGAGAACGGCTTCACAGTCAGGCAAGGCATCCCATCTGACAGCGTTATATTCCCCTCTCACTCACTGGGCCGGGCACCAGACAGCCTCGGTGATCGTTGGTTGAACATCCTTTATAACAGTTACCTTTGTGTGCTGGACAATGAGTGAGGTGGGAGGAGCCATCGAACCCATATGAGAAAAAAGGCCTTAATGACAGCAATTTGTCAGACAGCTCTTTCGTTCAGCATCAACATTTGGGTGCGTCGAGAGAATTAGATGATCTGACTCATCTCATCCATCACCCAAACCAAGAAACAAATTGTGGAAGTCACGCTTTTCTAGATTACCTGACAGGGAGTGTGTGAAGCCCTGGAGGGGACAGTGAACACGACAGGTTGTGTGCCATTCTTTTGGGCAGCCGGATGACAGGAGCACACATACCCTGGCTAATGGTGAGGAACAATCTCACCATTAAGGACTCTGTACTTACACCCACAGTTGCGAGAAACGACAGCACAGGAAATTGAAATGAATGACTGAGGTCGCTCTCTGGAGCGTTGACATGACAGGCGATGAGTACTTAATTTAGGCCAGAACTATTCAAGGGTTTTAGGGGGTTGAGAGGCAGGCCCTGTTCAGAGCACCACGCTGGCGAGCAGCAGAACAGGAGCTCCAGCAGGTTCTTCCTAACTGGAAGGGGCTGGGTTATGTTGTTTTTGAGTACCCAGTGACAAATCGCTTGGTTTTTCATTCCTTCAGCTTCCTCCTCCACAGTGAGGCCTTCTCCTGTCACAGGGGCCGGCTCAACTGCTTTGCCAAATAGATTCTGAGCTAAGGTGACCTGCATCTGGTCATCAGACAGTTCTTGAAGCCTCAGGCAACGTGAGGGAAGCACAGAGGCAGAAGTGAATGAATTGTCTTAAGCGTTTTACAGAAGTGGAGGTTCTGAACTTCAGGGCTGGACAAACTCCGAGTTGCTGCCCCATTTCCTCAGCTGTTGCTACTCTAGTTAAACATCTTCTCCCTGATGCAGAGGTGCCCAAATCTAGTACATGAACCTAAGGACTGGGGGGTCTTCCTACAAAGGAACAAGACTCAAGAGTTAAGTTGGATGAAGCAGACAAAAAATTAAGACCTGCTCTTAGAATCTGCAACAATCCCTTTTGCAAATATTGTCTAAATGTATCCATTACAAAAACCCTATGGAGTGATTGCTGCTTCATCTTACCACAGGGTTGTAAACTTAACTGTTCTAAGTCACCAACCAGGTGACGGAGAAGCTGAGGGTAGTGCCCAAATCCATTTAGTACCAAAGCTCAGGGCTCAGCCTTCTGTCTACAATCTAAGTTCATTGCATCCTCAGTTGCTTTGCAGATAGATGGAAACAGGACTTCTTTTTCTCACCAAGCCCTGATCTTCTTTAGTTGCTCCATCACCATGAGCTTGTGCCCAACTGTCTCTTCAGCTAATACTATTGTAATAATGTTTAACTCTTCTCACCAGGGAATAATTGCCAGTCCCTCTAGTGTCTGCCCTTCACATGGGTACAACTTCCATTTTACTATACTGGCTTCAAGCTAAGGAGGTATATTGAATTCTAAGTTTTAAAAAATATATATACTATTTAGAAGACACCTGAGATTAAGAGAATATCAGGTTTCAAAGGCTAGAATAGTGGTTCTCAACCTAAGGTAATGACCCCTTTGGGTCATGTACATAGGTGTTTCCTAAGCCATCTGCATATCAGGTATTTACATTACAATTCATAACACTAGCAAAATGACAGTTAGGGAGTAGTAACAAAAACAGCCTTATGGCTGGGAGTCACCACAGCATGAGGAACTGTATCAAAGGGTCCTAGCGTTAGGGAGGTTGAGAACCACTGGATTAGAACATGAACACGAGAATATGTTGTCAGTGCAATAACCACAGTGAGAAACACGTATGTTTCGTGTCTGTAAGTCAAAACACAGCCACCCTTTAAGCACATCTCTGTTACTTCTAAAAGTTTCCCCCGGCTCTCCCTTTTTGCGCATACATCATATTGCTGTATGTTGAACATGAACTACATGCCTGCTACACAGTGGTGTCCTTGAACTTAGGGAACTTAAACACTAGCAAGAAGGCCAGACACATGCCCCACAACCACGCATCTCACACAGAATTCAAGCCAGTTCTGTGTGCCAGGAAAGAGCTGTACTTACGCACTATGCGGAAAGAACTTACTATGTCAATGATGGTTCTGTCCTTCAGTTTAGACAATGGAAGGCAATGTGCTGCTTTCTGGAAGCTGACACATTTATGAGGAAGACGTTCACCTTCCCCCATAAAGTTCCCATGCTCCTGAATCAGGAGACTTTCAGGCATGAAGCCTAAACCAATGCAGATTTCACTGAGCCTGAGGAGGCTGCCTTTCTAATCCTCCAGCCATGTAAGGATCTACAGTTTAGGCAAATTCTGTTTAGAAAATCGATTTAGAAAAGAAACACCAGGTTGAGAAAATTTTTAGAATTCACTGACCCAGAAGGTCTATATTTGTGGCTTTTATCAGGCAGAATGCTGTTTGTGGGGAAAGAGGGATGGTTACCGGGCTTTTATTCTGCTAAGTGGCTGAGTAAAGACATCACATCAAACCAACTGCCTTCTTATTTGTGATTCCGTGAATGAAAAGACGTTTGGTTAAAAGGAGGAAGAACTCCGCATAGCACAGAGACAGCCTTTCCTAAGGAAGTTCAGCTATGGCTCCATAGCCATGTAAGTTCAGCCATGGTCCTGGCTTTCAATTCTACTTCACAGAGAAGGAAGGTGAAGTTGAAGATCACACAGCCAAGGGTGGAAGAATCAGAGGCCACAGCAAACAGAATGATTGGTTTTGGCCGCTCAAATGCACATTCGTCAAGAAGATAAGAGGTGGCTGAGATGATGGCTCTGTGTGTGCTTGCTGCACAGCATGAACTCCTAAGTTCTAATCCCAGCATCTACATAAACATCTGGGTATGGTTGCATTCGCTTGTCATCCCAGCACATGAGGGGCAGGGTCAGGTAGATCCTTGGGGCTCACTGGCCAGCCAGCCTGTCCTAAATGTTAAGCCTCGGGTCCCACAGAGAGTCTGCCTCAAAAAACAAGGTAGACAGTGCCTGAGAGGCAACATCTAACACTGACACGCACAGACACATGTCTGCTCATACCCCATACCCACACAAATACATGCCAAATGCACACATACAAAACAAAAATAAAAACAAAACCCAAGTTAAGTGTGCTTTGCACTGAATTCAGATATAGCTGAAACCAAGTGACAGCTATATTATGATGTTTTCCTTAGTGCTAACTTGAATCAGATGAAATTTCCATCTTCATAGGTCAAAAGAGACTGACTATGGTGAGCAAACGCAGCTTGACCTAACATATATCATTAAGGTCTGCTAACCCAATCTCCAGTTCTATCTAATTTCAACAGTGCATGAAGGATTGTAAGATGCTAACAGCATCTGGCACAATGACTAGCAAAGGACTCATGACAACGGCACCAGCATCCATGCTGCCATCTGGGAAAACTACTGAGTCTCATTTTTAATTGTGATCAAAACCCACATAACACAAAATGCATCATCTCAGTCTTTGTAGATGTCCAGTTCAGCAGTATTCAGTGTACTCACATAGCTGGGAGACAGCCTGAAGATCCCCACTTTTCTACAGTTTGCAAATGAGGTCAGTGTGATGGAGGCTTCATGAGAGACATGGCTGGCCATATTAGAAAAGCCAGTCTGGAATTGAGGCCGAAACATTCTAAGTTTTAATATTAGATTTTATCTTAAAAATCAGACCTTTATTGAAATCTAATCTCATGCCACTCACCATCACAGGAGGTATTTATTTCAATGGTTTTTAGTGTTCTCATCGGTGTTGTATGCTATTTCCTCTGTTCTGATGCCTACCCATCATCCCCCAGGAGATCCCTCCCATTGTGCAGTCACCCCTCCTTATCCTTCTTTCCACCCCAATCCATTCTACTGTCTTTTCTCTAACTTTCATCACTTGTGATTTCTCGTACCTTTGAAGCCATTGTTGACTATATAAACTTATTTCATTATGTCAAAGCTATGAACTAAATATGGCTGTTTCTACTTTGCAGTCTTGGAAATAAGAAATGTAGGTGACACAGAGTTACGTGTGAAAGCTATCCATTTGATATATGTATTCAAATATTGTCATATTAAAATTAGATACTAAAGGGGAAAACTTCCATTATAGAGAAGATCCCCACAACTTGCACTATTGTCAGGATGGTGGCAGTTTCACCCCCAAAACAGAAGGCAGTAAAACAAGAATACTTGTTTGAATGACTATGGTTGGTGCCATGGAAATTATTCTTAAATAAAAGATGCCCAAGGCCACACAAACAAAAAGGAAGAACAAACTTGAGGAGCACTTGGTCTGGGTGGAGAAGGTTCAAGCTGATTGTTCTAGTACTGTAAGCAAAATTGTAGTGACTATATACTATCAGGTTACTGTGCTAAAACAGATGCACTTTCTATAGAAACAAAAATTTTTGTTTTAATTTGGGGGAGAAAAAAAAGGGGCTTAATTGTAAAAGCAGCATTATTCTACTTTGGAATATACTCATGAAAATTCTGTAACAAACATGGTGTTTTAAAGTGGGTTACAATGTGTGGGGCTTCATTGCACATGCTGAGTGGGTAGACCAGTAAGCCCAAGAAAGTGAGTGGGAAGACTGTGTGCAGCACTCACAGAAGGGCAGAAAGCCCTGGGGAAGAGATGTGCCTCTCACTTATACAGGTGCTTTAAACAGGGAGACAGTTATACCAGACCCTGTTTTTGCCTTTATTTCTCCAAAAGGCTTCTCTAGATGCTTTATTTTGGTTTTGGGTTATCCTTTGAGGTTACTTATGCTTCTTAAGAAAACACTCACGCATCAATAATTTCCTGTTTACTTCCATTTGGAACACATGCATATCTAAAGATTGACACTATAATAAACCAACTTTTAAATTAAACTTTAATAATAATACATACATACAATAATAATACATCTTTTGTCCACTGGGATGTTGTTTTTAGAGCATCGTTATCCTCTAGACAATCAAATTTAGTAAATTTAGCACAAAGTGAAGAATGCGTGAGGAAGGCAGAGGCAGAGACTGCTTTTGTATGTGCATATTCTTGCTCCTAACTAGTAAAACAACTAACAGGAAACTTACATGCAATTCACCTGTGAAACCATCCACAAACTGACAAACTAGGCTGAGGGATAGTCTTCTCAAGACATTTTGCTTGAGTTGAAATTTGAAAGTGAATATGTTACCTTTCAGCATGGTGTGTGGAAATAAAACTGTCCAAATCTGACTTCAGTGAACTTTGACCTGTTGACATGTATCAACTACTCAGATGTCAATCCTTCATTTTTTTTTTTCTCCTTACGAAAAGGAAATCAATTAATTTTAGTCTGTCAGCTTTCAAGGACAAATGACTGAACAAATTATAAATATTAATTTTTACTTACTCATTATTTTTGACTACCCCCAAGTAACATTTCAGAAAATAAGATGGAGAATTTTAGAATCTCTGTGCTGGGTGGACCATTCAAGATGACCAAATCTTTGTCTTCATCTCACAGAGAAAGAAGCAGAGTGCCTTCCCAGACATGACCTTGTCAGAGTCCCAGGTAAAATCCAAACTCAGTTCTCTGCTAATCACCTAAGGCCCGTGTATGCCTCAGTCTCCTACCAGATTCTAGATAGTGAATGCCCCTGAATGAAGAGAACGTGAGACTGCTTTCTGAGGAAGAAGACACTGAATCGTGGAGGGAAGCAATACTGATTCCTACACTCTGAAACACTGCACGTGAAGCACAGCGACAAGTGTGTGTGCTGGGACCGTGGCCAGCAGTATGGCGCCTTCAGCCCAAGCTCACCATGCAAACCCAACAATTGTTCAGTTTTTCTGCATCCCAGTCTGAAAAGTGGGAGTAACAGCAATACCACATAGCTCAGAGGACAGAAGCAGAGGTGGGATATAAAAAGCCCTCAGCTGCATGACACGG
Organism: Cricetomys ansorgei; assembly: GCA_026225945.1. Lineage (NCBI taxonomy): Eukaryota > Metazoa > Chordata > Mammalia > Rodentia > Nesomyidae > Cricetomys > Cricetomys ansorgei. The sequence goes on along the minus strand of JAMJFZ010001121.1, from coordinate 11,957,759 downwards.
GCCTGCTGTGGTTCGCGTACACGCCTTCTCTGGTAGGTGTGTCCTACTTAAGCTGACAACGAAGGGCCTCAAGACACAGGGCCATCAAGCACAACCTAAGAAAACCCAGGTGGAAAAAAGATAAAAAGCAAACTCACTATGAGGTGCAGAATGAAAGGGAGGGATACACCCTGGCACATTTGAGGCTGGCAAGAAATAATGTCATTTTGAAATTACAGGTAGATGCGTTTCCTCTCCCAGCCCCCACTCTCTTTTCCAGCACGTTTTGGCGAGCTATGGAAAATGAATAGAAGAGACAAAAAAGTACTTTGCCCGGCAGGAATACGGAATTGTAAAAGCACAGACAGCATACAGAGGCGCTGCCATTCACTCACAAAGAATCTTGTGCATGTAGATGGCTGATTAATTGCCGGCCTGCCTAGACGAAGCTGCAACAAGCCAGATACTGTCAGCATGCCATCGGTTACCATGGAAATGCACAAGGTTCCTGTTTCTGACAGACCCTTGAATACTGGATAGATTGTGCCATATGTAAATAAGGCAGATTAGTTTTCCTATATCTTCCAGACAAGGTTAGACAAAAAGAAAATATATCTGTTTAAACATACTCTCTGGTCTCTACAGTGCAATGAATGAAGCACGGGCATCTTTCTTAGGAAGCTGAACTCAGATTGTTATAACTGAAAGGCACTAAGAGAAAAAAAAAATCACCAAAAAGATGCAAAATGCTTTGCTCATATGCATGGAAGGGCTTCAAACTTGGCCACGCAAAGGCGTACTTACTAGACTTTTGTTTTGTAGCCAGAAGTCGTATCTCGTGCTGTTCTTTTTTGGGTTATACAACATCAGACAATGATTTCTACAACATTAGGTTAGAAATTGTGTATTTCTGTCGATAATTTTTATGTTCTATTCAGGCTGACTACTGAGCCTCAAACCAGCATAATAAACCAAATTAGAATGTTTTAAAATGCTAAACTGCAATGTGCACAGTCACTTTGACAGTACATTGGTGCATGTTTCTCCTTTTTCTTTTTTTAAAAAATTAGTTTTTGCTAGAACTGGCAAACCTCATAACTTCTTTTCACATTTCAACAATATATAATTTCCTAATTAACTAAGTCTGATGCTATTTCAAGAAAATCTTCTAATTATCAGTAGGATATTCTAAAGTATATGGTGATTAAAGTTCCAGATATAATTTACGACCCATGACTACTTTTCTGATGTTCATATTCAAATGAACAGTTGTAGATTTTAATCCATTTATTTAATAATGAAGATGTACCAAGAGCTAGGGAACATTCCACAGGACAACCTCACTGAACAGTTCCTAAAATGTGAATTTCTCAGAATAAAATGTTGTATAAACTTTATTATCCCGAACTTTAAAATCCATACTTTTAATGCATTCTTTTAGATTTTTTATGGATGATTAGATACGAAATTTCCAAAGTTAAATCAATACAGTCACATGCTATTCAAGAAAGGTATAACATAGAAGCAGCAATGGTTATTATAATCATCCAAATTACCCAGATTTCTCTAAGTTTCCACTAACAATCTCTCCCTTACCTGGATAAAGGTAATGCAATTTACTTTTATTTCCTATCAATCTACATATTTAGATATTAGAATTGTCAGTGCAATTCAATTACACTGCACAGTGACCACATCTTATAATCCAGAGAATGTCCACCAAACATGAATGTAGCTTTGTTATTAAATATTATCCAAAAACTGAAAAAAAACATTGTCTACATATTTTTATGTAAATAATATGCTATTTAAAACCACTGGATTTTAGTATTTTCCTAATTTTTCCTTGCAAAATTCTCTCCGTGTTCTTCAATATGAACACAATATTAAGTGGGTGGTTTTCATACATATTTCTAAGCAAAGTTAACAAATGTATTATACCAACACAATCATAAAGAAGAGATCAAAGGAAATGGTCTGAATACCTTGGATGGGTAGGTGGGGAATGTGATTATTTTCTCTGCCCTTCGTTTGTTTTACATACAGAGACACAAACAGTTCTGCCTTCAAACACTTCCCCATTCCTTTCCCATGGCCTACAGATGACACCTTACCTTGCTTCTTAAAACTAATCAAAAGTAAGTGCTGGAACTTTTGGAGGGTTACATATAATACTAATGTGTGTGCTTCTTCTTGGAAATCTTCTCAAGCTCTTTAGCTGTGAGCATGAAGGTTTGAAGATTTAATAGCACCCGTATGCTCGAAGCCAAATGATGCACAAAGGAAACTCATCAAATTTCTTTTTTTTCCTCAAGTGCTATTATGAAAACTTCCCTTGCTCCCAGTTTACATCACATGTGTCATGCATTCCAGAAGTGTTTTAGATTTTAATTTTCTAAAATGCATGATTTTCAAAATCCACACCTTAAATGGACACCCAAACAGGAAACCATTATCTTGTTATTCAAATATAATGAAACAGGAAGCCTATATAGTAATGTATCCCTGGAATGCTTTTAAACATGACTAGCAATGAAACATCAGACTTCCCAGTCACTGGCAGGAGGAAAAACCTCTGTGGGGAGACAGTTCCCCCATCTCTCCTCTCTCCCAGACCATCCCACCACCACCACCATGCTCTGCTTCTCATAAGAAAAGTCAAATCCTCCCAGGGCTATTGCTCAAACAGGGCATAACAAGATGGAACAGGCCAGCACTAATCCCTACATCAAGGATGGACTAGGCAACCCACCAGGAGGAAAAAGGTCCTAAGGGCAGGCAAAAGGACCAGACCTGCCCCCAACTCCAGCTGATGGAGTTTTACAAGAACACCAAGCCAGACAACCCGAAGATATATTTAGGGGACCCTGCAGTTTCCATGTCTGCTACTTCAGTCTCTGTGAGCCCTTAAGAGTGCTGATCACTTGACTCCATGGGGCTTGTTCTCCTGGTATTCTTGACCCCTGTGGTCCCCAAAATCCCTCCACCGTCTTACCTGGTTCATCTTTATGATGTAAACCTCTTTACAGTTTAGTTACTTCCGCATGTTTTCCTGCTTTGCTGGTCTACAAATTTCTTATGAGCTGCATGGATCTACCATGCTCTACTGAGGCCAACAGGTAGTAAGTTCTCTGCCATAGTTAAGGGCCAGCTCCTCTGGTCATATGAATTGTAATTGTTGGCAAGGTGCACAGCTTAGGGTCTACTTGTCTCATTTCTTATAGCCAAGAGCACAGAAGCAAGTCATCTTTAGCATTAAGTTTTGTGATTCTATGATATTTCTTAGTGTCAGAGTTTGTAAAACACAAACAAACAAACACACCCATGCTAGTCTACTGACTGGAAATGTTACTATTATTATTATTATTATTACTATTATTATTGATTTTTTTATTATCTTGTATAATACATCCTGACCCCCTCCTTCCACTCCTTCCACTCCTCCTTACCCGCCATTGGTAGACATCCTAGCTAGGGTATCCCTTGTAGATTCTAGTGAGTTCCCGCTGCACTAGGTCTCAATGTCCTCGAATTCCAGTTGTCTCTTCATATGTTCTCTCCCTCCATCCTTCTCCCCTAACCTGGTCCCTTCTGTTCTCCTTCTCATCCTCCCCCAGCTCACCTGCACCATCTGTTCTATTTCCCCTTTACCAGGGAGATCCCTGTGTCCCCATTGGGGCCCTCCTTGTTGCATAGTCTCTCTGGGTCTGTGGATTGTTGTGCCATTGTCCTTTGCTTAACAGCTAACTGCAAGCCCATAGCCAGCCTCAAATTAAATGGAGAGAAACTCAAAGCAATTTCACAAAAATCAGGAAAAAGAGAGTGTTGTCTACTCTCTCCATACATATTCAATATAGTACTTGAAGTTCTAGCTAGAACAATAAGAAAACAGAAGGAGATCAAGGGGATACAAATTGGAAAAGAATAAGTCGAAATCTCCTTATTCGCAGATGATATGATAGTATAAGTGATCCCAAAAATTCTACCAGGGAGCTCCTATAGTTGATAAAAAAACTTTGGTGAAGTGGCTGGCTACAAGATAAACTCAAAAAGTCAGTAGCCTTCATATATGCACATGACAAATAGAATGGGAAAGAAATCAGGGAAACAACTCCCTTCACAATAGCCACAAATAACACAAAATATCTTGGGGTGATTCGAACCAGGCCGTGAAAGACGTAAACAACAAAACTTCAAGTCTTTGAAGAAAGAAATTGAAGGTCTCAGAAGATAGAAGATCTCTCATGCTCTTGGATTGGTAGGATTAACATAGTAAAAATGGCCATCTTACCAAAAGCAATCTACAGATTCAGCGAAATACCTATCAAAATCCCAACACAATTCTTTACAGACCTCGAAAGGACAATACTCAACTTCATATGGAAAAACATAAACAAAAGCTAGCATAGCTAAAATAATCCCCCCAAATAAAAGAATTTCTAGAGGTTTCACAATTCTTGGTCTCAAGTTGTACTACAGAGCTATAGTAATAAAAACTGCATGGTACTGACATAAGAGAGACATATTGATCAATGGAACCGAATAGAAGATCCAGATATAAATCCACACATTTCTGGACACCTGATCTTTGATAAAGAGGCCAAAAATATACAATGGAAAAAAGAAAGCATCTTTAACAAATGGCACTGGTCTAATTGGATGTTCACATGTAGAAGAATGCAAATAGATCCATATTTATCACCCTGCACAAAACTCAAGTCCAACTGTGTTGTAGAAGTTTATTTTTAGTTGTGTTTAAAATATTGTTTTGTGCACTGTTGGATGAGGGGTTCCCTAGGTCTTGGCATTCTGCATTGTCTGCAGATGTTGGATTTCTGTGGGAGATGTTTGATTGCTTGTGGTCTGCACCTGAGGAACTCTGAATCAATAAAACCACCTGAACTCAGACACTCAGGGTTCCCCTGTTGAGTATGGTGCCTGTCATGACAGTGGTTCCCTCTGCCTAGGTCTGGCAGAGTTTGCACCTATGAAAGCGCCTCCTTTTCTTCTTGGTGAGCTGCCCAGCAGTATACAACTACACAACTGACTGGAAATTTTAATCTAGAAATTTTTATTAATTCAAAATGTACTTTTACTCATTTTCCTTTTCCTTTTTATAATTTATAATTTCCTTCCCTTTTCTCCCTACAAACTCTCTCATATACCCTTCCCTATCCTCCTTTAAATTCATGGCCTCTTTTGTCACCAGTTTGCATGATTATACATACATACATACATACATATGTATATGTATATGTATATGTATATGTATATGTATATGTATATGTATATCCATATATATTCCTAAACATAATGCATTCAGTTCACATAATGTTACTTGCATGTATATTTTCAGGGCTAACCACTTGATACTGAGCAACCAATTGGTGCATTCTTTTCTAGGGAAGGCCACCTCTCCTGCTCCCAGCTTTCCTCAGTTGCCTGTAGTTCTTCGTGTGGGATTAAGGCCTCATGAGCTTTTTTCTTGTCCACTTTGGCATGTCCATTGTCAAAATGAACTTCTAAAAACCAAACAAACAAAACAATCTCTTGGTCTGGCTAGGTGCAGTTCAGAGAAAGGATGGAACTTTATCATGCTTGCCCAACTTCAACCCCCAGTACCCAAAGATAAACATAATTAAAATCTCCCAAAAAGAAATAAAAAAGGAATAGAGCCCATTATAATGGGAGTAAACTGGCTTTATAGAGTTAGAAAGGTAAATGTGACATCACAACTCCAAATCTACTTATTGTAAAACCTGTCTCCTTTGAGAAAAAAGATTCCTGTAGAGAACTGACGGAAAGATGTTGATTTGAGGGTCATGCAGTGAGTAACCACACACGCGAGGAAAAAAGTGGGGATGAAGAAGCTAATTATGGAGGAGCTTTGTAGCCAGGGCTGACATCATCCCTGCTGATCATGGAAAGACGCATATTAGCTCCAGAGCCGACTGATTGACTAATGGGAACAAAGAAACACAGAAGAGTAAGAACTAAGTTTGTCAAGGGAAAACATTCTTTACTCAAACGAAAACATATCATATCAGCATGCTAGTGGGGAGGAGTGTTTCCCTTCGCTTGCTATCTTTCTGCAAGAGTAATTTAAAAATGTACTTGCTTTTTTTTTTTTTTTGATTAAAGTCATACCCATCTGATTAAGTCTCTCTGTCTCTGTGTCGCTCTGTGTCACACACACACATGCCTACACATGGGTGCCAGAGGTCAATGCTGGGTGTCTTCCTCTACCTCACTCTATCTTACCTCTTTAAGAGTCTCTCACTGAACCTGGTGTTCCCAGTGCTGGGGTGACAGGTGTGCTTAGCCACCGTCATCTATTTTGCACGGGTGCTGGGGATTCAAACTCTAGTCCTCATGCTTGCAAGGCAAGCTCTATACTGACTAGACTGAGCCATTCTACAGCTGCTGATATTACATCTTACTTTAAGGCATTAGCATTTGTTTGCTTCATGTGCAGAAGTGTCAAGGGAATCACGCACGGGGGAAACAGTTGTGGAAGTAAGTAAGATGAATTGGGTAAGACAGAAGCAAGCGTCTGAGCAATGAAAGATGGAAATGTCTCTCCCCCCCACCCAGATTTTTGTTCCTGGACCATGAGGATCATTGATATTGCAAATGATGAATGATATACTGTTGTGCAATGACTCCTTGGCCCTTCTATAATTTAAATATGTGGCAAGTGTTTAAATGTTTCAATCACTAGAGACATCCCAATGAGAATGCGAGCATAGATCTTTTTTCTACCTTATCATTATTTCCTATTATTAGTATTAGTGTGAGGGGTGTGTGTATACATGTGCCTTTGTATGTCTACTTGCCTATGAGGGGTCAGAGATCAAAACCAGGTGGCTGCTTCTATGGTTTTCCTTTTTGAATAGATTCTCTCCCTGTCCCTGCAGCCTATCAATTGGTTAGGCTGGATGGTCAGTGAGCTCCAGGATTCTCCTGACCCTGTGCAGCCCTTCCAGCACCAAGATCATAGGTGTTAGTTCAGGTGTGCACTTTACCCAACAAGTCACCTCCCCAACCCTTTATCTGCTTTATTGACTTCATATTACACCACTGTAAATCGTTCCTGGTGTCTACTGACATTGGGCTGGGCATTGAAGAGAGTGTCTTTTTTTAGGCTACCCTGACTAGCATCTATGAACGGACGCCTAAGTTGAAACAACAATCAGAAATTTAAGGTCTTACTCAAGATTTTCATCTATCATAGGAAAATCTTCCTTCATTTTCTTATCAGCATAATGACAGCCCTAATCCCTGTATATCAACACCCTAAAATGAAATTTCAAATTATTTTCATGTTGACATTTATGTAACCTGTATCTTTGCAGACACAAAAAGAAAAGATTTCAGTGCATTGTCATTATTAATAAGGCTGTTTCCTTCAGTCCACAGTTAGATACATACCATTTGATAGGTTTCCTCAAAAGGCAGAGAGAAAAGATGAGCATCAGATAATTTTTCATTTGCTTCAAGAAAAGGCTGAGGAGTGAAAATGTGTTAGTTAACTGACGACTAAAGTTACTGGAAGCACAACCAAGAAGCCCCTTGACAGTCAGGTTGATTCTGGGGGGTCTCAAGTGTTCGTTATTAGTATGTAAAATTGGAGTAAGATTAATTATTTGATCAACATGAAAGGCAATGAAGCATAGCCAAAGCAAAGACCAGGGGTATGATAAGAAGAAAACAGATTTTTAGATAAAACAGGCACTATTTTTCTCTGATAAAGGGAGAATCATTTGCAAACACACATGTTGATGGCAAATGGAACACTGTGTGGTGTGTTTATTCGGCAGCTCGCACTGCTTCAGGCTGGTCTGCACGCTGAAACCTAGAACTGGTGAAGCTAGCAACTCAAGCTGGAGGCTCCTGTTCAGATCGCCAAACCTGAAAAATCTTGGACGATGCTAGTTTTTTAAAATTTTCTATTTATGTAATATATATATATGTATAAATCTATACTATATATTATATTGTGATGTATATATTAAAGTTGGACATGGTGGCTCACAACTTTAATTTCTACCCTTGGGAGGCAGAGACAGGTGGATCTCAAATTCAATGCCAGCCTAGTTTATATGATGAGATCCAGGACAGCCAGCACTACGTTGACTCTGTCTCTAAACAAACTAAAACCAAAAACATACCCTTTTTTAATGCATTACAAACACAGGTCAAAGCGCTGTTGTTTTATTAGTCTATTTTCTTCTTCTGAACTGAAGGGAACTATCCTCCTTTCATCTGCTGTCTTTGAACCACATCCCAGAAGCTGCTGACTGGGTCGGTGGCTTCACTCCAACAGGTGCTTAGGTAGAACCAGACATTTTCTGTGTGATCTGAGTGCACTTGGCTGGCTAATGGCAAATAAACCTAGTGACAAGTCACTCTTTTGAATGCTTTACTCTCAAAGTAGTCAACAGTGTTATCTTTACCAAAAGCTGAGTGTTTTGTCCCTTTTTCCTGCTGTGTGAAGTAAGGTACTCATATACACATATGATACACATATGTATGTATATAGCACATGTGCATATAATACCTCCAACTGATAGAATCAGCTTGATGTCTCTCAGTTCATGGTCTCTGATGGAAGAGATCCACTGGGTGCCTAGGTTGGGTCACTCATTCATGGGAAACTTAAAATCTGTAGAAGAGCCTTCACACTGTCTTGATTCCCAGCCCCAAACATCCCTAAGAGATAATTTTGTTTCTCCAGCCAGTAAATCTGTGGCTATTATAATGGTCTAGTGTATAGAATTGAGAAGCAACTGCATGTCCCGAATGGAAAATGCCATGCACACATTTCTAGCTATCAGTTGCCACGATACATCTCTTCTAGAGATTTCCATGCAAGAAAATCATAATAGCAAACCATTCGAGCTCATTGTCTATCCTAATATGTGTAACATTTCAGTAGCTTTCATGCAAATCTAATGCCACCAAATGTCTCCACATGGGGAAAAGGTTTAAATGGACATATGTTTTCATTTAACCTATTTTAAATAGTAATTTATATTGAACTACTACCTATTGATCCAAATGACAATATTGTCTGATAATAAGTTAACATAGCTTGCATATTTCAAAGAAATACAATGAAAACTTTATAAGAAAGGCATGCCCAGCACCTTCTGGGTCTTGAATACAGATTGCTCTTTATCCTCATTGTAGAATCACACCAATGGTGGGACTCTTGGGAGCTGCAGACATGCTGATCAGATTCCAGGTTTTCCAAAGTCTCATAATATTTGTTTGTATTGTCATCCAGTTTTTGGTCTAATTTTTAGCTGTTATATTGCAAGTCTGATATGAACATTTAAGTGATATAGACTGCTTTATCCATAACATGTTTGAAATTTTTAAATAAGCCATTTTCTTCCACTTCTAACTTTTGCTGGCCACTTCTAACATTCCAGGGACCATCTAATATTAACTTGGATGGTGGCACTCTCGTCTCACTCAGCTTCTCTTTAGCCTTGAGGCCCTTGCCTCCAGCCAGCCCTCAGTTCAGACGAGGCACTACCTTTCTTTACTGTCAGCAATTTTCTCTTCATAACAGACTACTTAGTTTTTGAACTGACACCCTCACTTGAACCCAATAGCATCAAAGGGCTTTGGAGAAACCAGAAACGAACACCTCTGTTGCTTCGTCCAAAATCACAGGGAATTTTAGGTAACTGCAGAGATCGACCCACTTTCCCCTGGCTAGGCATGCGCATCCCGATGTATGCATCCAGATGTGGAAAGATGTGAGTGAGTTTTGCATATTGACTACTTGAGTGTGCAATGCAAAATAGGCTTCCAGGACTCCAGATGGGAGAAGCACACTCCCCCTTTCTTCAGAGAAATGGGCAGGGTTTGACCTACAGTCACCTTTGAGGGAAGGGATGCTCTGCTGTGTCTTAAGGTGCAAATCGTAGTTCCTACAGATTTCCTTTTTTGTTGAGTTTATGGCTGCATTGTTCATGGTACAAGCAATCTTCCCTACTTTGTTAAAACTAATTTTTAATTGATGAGAAGATACTCCATTTAGCCTTCACTCCTGTGAGTTCAAACAGAAAAGTAAGAAAATATACTTTTCGCTCCGGGTTTTAACTAAAGAGTCTATTTTTCTCCAGCTTTTGCTTATATGCTTCTATGTTCAATATTTCTTTTTGAGGATCTGTGATACACTTGAGTCATTTCAACTTCAGGCCATCCATCAGAATAAGTTAAGAGCGGGAAAGGGTCAGCCTTTTCTGCCTCCAGTCTAGGTAGCTTTCGTCTCTAATGGAATCCTTTCGATAATTATTTCATACCTCGGGCCAATCTTGATGGAGTCCATTCACCCCATTGCTACCTCGGCAGATCATTCAAAAGCTTCTATTAGGACTCTCAGAGAAACCTCCTTTTGCTTTATGCTCAAAGAAAGGATGTAGAAATCTAAACTTCAAGAGGGCCAGGCTTTCGCTGTAATCACCAGCTGGACGAGGAGAGGCATTGGGTGTTCTTTCTCTTCTGAAAGCTCTGTGCCGGGGTGGAAGGGTTCTAAACTGTGTGTACGCCATGCTGACCTCAGTCCCACTCAGAAGCCATGCAAGATATCTCCATGCTAATTTGCATATCATTTCCCCACTATTAATGTTTGGGACAGGTTGGCATTAGCGCTGTTTAGATAGCAGTGCTTTCCAAGGAAAAAAAAGACAAGAAGAGGAAAAAAGAAAAGACAAGGAATCTAGCCAATCACCGTAATGATTTAAAAAAATCAGGCATAATCTGGGATACCTATTTATTTCTGGACTGTATCACACTTCTTTTAAAATTCAGATTTTCTTCCTAATTGTATCTTTGCTTTGTTACTTACAAGTGCCCACTTTAATTCTCTACACGGAAGCCAGCGGATGGGCAGGTGTGAGCCGAGAACTGTTGTGGGCTCCGGGTAGAACAGCGAGCCTCTGCTGGAGCACAGAGAGAACACAGCGGACCAGATGCTTCTGCTCACTATATCTTCAGGAGGCTTGCTCTCGAGCTGGGTCTTCATCCTCGCTTGAGGCAGAGGACTTCCGTTCACGAAGCCCAGAACCACCTCGGTTGCAGAGTAGAAAGAGAGGGACAAGTTGCCTATGTGTGTGTCTGTGAGGTGAGGGGACACAGTGTCCTCCCTCTCAACGACGTCTGCAGAGGAATTAAATGGCTTTTGAATATGTATGTGATACATATGAGGGATACACCATTCACCGGAGAAAGCAAGGCAAACGGTGGCACACTATCTTACTTAGGGTTTCTATTGCCGTGATGAAACACCATGACCCAAAACAAATTGGGAGGAAAAGGTTTATTTGGTTTGCATTTCCACATCATAGTCCATTATTGAAGAAAGCCAGGACAGGAACTCAACAGGGCTGGAACCTGGAGGCGAGAGCTGATACAGAGGTCATGGAGGGGTGCTGCTTACTGTCTTGCTCCCCATGGATTGCTCAGCCTGCTCTCTTGTAGAGCCCGGGATCACCAGCCCAGGGATGGTACCACTCAAGCTGGGTTCTCCCCTCTGTGAACCACTAATTAAGAAAATGCCTTACGGCTGGATCTTAGCCATTTTCTCAATTAAGGCTCTCTCCTTTCAGATGACTAGTTTGTGTGTCTAGTTGTCAGAAGACTAGCCATCACACACACATATAAATATTCACCACCTGCTTACCAGAGTCAACTAGGGTGCTACTGCTCCAAGCTACCAGCACAGCAGGTATAATCACAGTAAAGGCAGGACGAAGGGAAGGTCTCTGTAAGCAAGTTGCTACTGGGTAACAAATACTGTCATGGGGGAGTGGGAATGCCTGCTAAGTGTGCCTTAGTTGGGATTCAAACTCACCTGGCAAGCAAATGTCCTTCAGAAAGCCACTCCTCTGGGCCATGCACCCTCTTACTAAGTGAGAATAGGCATCTTCATCTTTGGAACATTCAACGAGTGTGTTTGAAATGTAACATAGCATATTGGATGATTTTTTTAAATGAGATTTCGCTCAATCTGCTGTACATCATACTTACATTATTTTGTTTCTTGCTTTTCATTACTGGTAGTTTTACAAACTAACCTATAGCTTCATAATTTTTCTTGTAAAGATTACACATTCAGAGAACCTCTTTTTCCTCCAGTACAAGGATGAACTTGGAGACTTCCGAAGACTCAGAAGGGCTACCTAAAATGTCAATAGTCTGCTTTCTTGTCTTTAATTCTAAATTACATTCGTTTATTTATTTTGTGTGAGTGTACATGTGTATGTGGAGTTCAGTGAACAACTTTAAGGACTCAATTTCACCACAAGGGTTCTGGAGCTCGAACTCCGGCCTCTGGGCTTGGCAGCAAGCATCTTGATCCACTTGAGCCACCTCCCTGGCCCAATACTCTACTTACCAAAATCACATATTCATGCACTCAGTTTTTCTCTAATCTGCTGACTTCAAATCCATTTCACATCTTTAGCACCGTTGGTCTTGCATCAAATTTCTTTGCAATGTAAGGCTTACAAGTTTGTTACGTATTACATGGTAGGTACAAAGGTAATGTTTTACATACTTCAACTGTTTAATAACTTTCCCCTAATGTCAAAATGTCTCTTTTGCTGGCTGGTGATGGTGCATGTCTTTAATCCCAGCACTCGGGAGGCAGAGGCAGGCAGCTATCTGTGAGTTCAAAGCCAGCCTGGTCTACAGAGTGAGTTCAGGACAGCCAGAGTTACAACAGAGAAACCCTGTCTCAAAAAACTTAAATAAATAAATAAACAAATAAATAAATATTTCTTTCAGTTTATTACATGGAACCAGATGGATCTGAGTTCTCATAAGCTGCTAGCAATAGTTATAGTTTAATAACTTCCTCTTTCACTCTTCATTAAAATTTGAAAAATTTCTTAATCTCTTAATTATAAATGTAAAATAATCTGCTTGATATACTTGAATGACTGTACAATTAATTTTCTATCATATATTTACTAACTTGGGTTTTTTAAAGATTTATTCTTTATTTCTATTTTCTGTTGCATGCACATCTTTGTGCGTGTGTGTCTGTGTACCATGTGCATGCCTGGTGCCTGTGGAAACTGAAGAGTGTTAGATCCCCTGGGACTGGTGTTACATATGGTTGTGAGCCATGATATGTTGGTTCTGGGAACTGAACCTGGGTTTCCAGCAAGAGCAGTCGGTGTCTTACCCACTGACCCAGCTCTACAGCCCCATATATGCAGCTTTTTTTTTTTTTTGAGACTCTGTAGTTCAAATTGGCTTAGCACTCACCATGTAGGCCAGGCTGGCTTTGAACTCTTGGCTATATCCTCCTGATTCGGCCTTCTCACTGCTGAAATTAAATACTTATATATACCCATACTTAGCTATGAGCAGACAATACATTTTTTAAAATCACAAATTATCTAAATTTTGCAGTATAAACTCTTAAACTTTTGTAACTTTTTAAGTTTTATGACTTCAAGTTTTTATGATTTTCAAGTTTATAGGTAAACATGAATGTTCTGGCGTACACTTAGATGTAAAATGATCCCCAGACTGACTGTTAGATCTTAATAAAATTTAAATCTGAATCCTGGTGAAATGTCTTTTCTTGTTCAGTCTGAAGGATAATGACAAAATCTCTTGCCCCAGAACATAGTTCCACCACCCACCCTGAAGCCCTTGAGCTCAGCCTGGGCACACACCACTTGTGGGGTCTGGCCTTTCCCAACCTTGTTTGATATAAAGGAAAGCAATCCTCTTCCAGGGTTTGAGACAGCCCAGCTTTGTTAGAGGCTGAACTGCAGGAAAGAATAGGACATTATGTCAAATACTTGGCCATCATGAGTGCCATTCTGCCAGTTGTAAGAGCTGTCTTCAAGGACACCTTGCTATTGAATGGTAGCCAATTGTAAAGAAACCTGTCTTCTAATTTTTTAATATTTTACTATTTCTTTTAAAAAAATTAACTTTGATTTTTTTCCCCTTCTCCACACTTCTCTCAGATTCTTCCTATCTCCTTATCCAACCAACATTACATTCTTTCTCACTCTTAAAAAACCACCACCAACAAAAACCAACAGAAATCAAAACAAAAAATCGACAAGACAAAATTTTTTCTTAAGCCAAAACCAATGAAAACAAAACAAAAAGTCCTCTGAACAACTATGGAGTCCATTTTGTGCTGGGCAGCTGCTTCTGAGCATGGACCCAGCTTTAAGAGTGGTTGATATACACAGTGATATTCAACTGGAGAAAATGGGTTTTCCCTTTCTCAGTAGGCGTCAATGGCTTTATGGTTAGGGGTGGGACCTCATGTCTACTTCCTGCTCCCCGCACTGGGACTCCTCTGGCTTGAACCTGTTCAGGTCTTGTGCATGCTGCTACAGTTCTGTGAGTTCATTTGTGCATCAGTCCTGTTGTGTCTGGAAGATACTGTTTCCTTGCAGTCACCACGACTTCTGGCTCCTACAGTCTTTCAGCTTCCACATCTGCAGAGACGCTTGAGCCTTGGTGGAATGGGTATGATGAAGACATCTCATTTAGGGCTGAGTCCTCCAAAGACTCTCACTTCCTGCCCACTGTCCAGTTGTGGGTCTCTGTGCTAATTCCCATATACTGTGAGAAGCAGCTTCTCTGATGGAGCCTGGAAACTTGGGATCATTGACTGTAATTAGAAAGCAAGTGTGCTGAGGGGCTACTGGCAATTGCAGCTGCCCAGAGATAGAGGATCAGTTTTCTTTAAGGGTGTGGCCCCTGGTAGGTGGGACAAGAACCAGTAGATAGCCTCACAGCCACAAGTATATGGGTGGCACTAATTGGGCTGGATGGTTTTAAAAAGAAACAAGGACACAGAACTGGGTGGTTTGGATGGCGGTGGCTCTGAAAGGAATTGGGAGAGGAGGATGGATACAATCAAAACACAATGTGTGAAATTCTGAAAGAATTAATAAAAATATTTTAAAAGAGTAAATAAGTAGATTGGTGCTTGGGGACTTCATATCTTGTATGGGTTTCAGAGGAAGCTGACGATCCAGGGTAGGGACCAGATGTGACTCCAGGTTAGGTCCCAGGCACGTGGGAAGCCCCCTTCCTCCAAATAGCTCTAGATGTTGTAGAAGACCCAGAGCACAGACCAGTCCTGAACCAGACCAGTGCAGCTTTCATACTTGATCAAATAAGTTTCTTCGTTGGTAGAAGTGCTGAGACTGCAGAGTGCCCAGCTAGAAGTGGGATGTCTATATCTCCCCTCCTCCCTGCCTCCCAGAATCATCTTGGAAGAAGGTGCAGAAGGATTTGTAAGACAAATATCAGGGGCAACAAGAACAAAACACTGTCTTCTGGACCTCTACACCATGAACTCACAAGGTCACTAATTAGCATTCCAACATTGAGAGGGGAGGGGTTTGTGAGCTCCTACCCCTAACTGAGGAGCTGTTGACTTCTGAAAAAGGAGAGTCCTTTTGTTTGTTTGCTTTTTAAGGATATGGCACCTGGTAGGTCAACCATGCTCCAGTGGATGGTCCCACACTCAGGAGTATATGAATGGAATAAATTAGAGTCGATGGGTTCTTGAATAACAACACACAAACAAACAAGCCCCAAGAAGCTGGAGATGTAAGGAGGTGGAGTGGATCTGGGAGAAGTTGCAAGTGGATATGATCAAAATACATTGTATGGGATTTTCAAATGGTTAATAAAAATATTCTTTAAAGCTAAATAAACAACAATGGAAATCTAGGCTCGTTGCCTAAAAACACTGCATTCACCTTCTTAACCATTTATCTGAAGAATGCTCTTTTGAGGACCTCAGTACCCAGGAAACACAGCCATGGTTATTTCTTTAGTTCCAATATGTCCCAGCTTCCCAGTCTTCAATTAATGTGGATTGATGACACACAAACCTGTCCTGGATTAGCACTGGGAGGCCAGTCCTCGACACGGATGGTTTATTTTTAGAGTGGTTTTTATCCCTTGACAATTTGGCACATAGATACACAACATGTCTTGATTATACTCACCCCTACTCCAGCTCACCCTTCCAGATGCTCCTGCAACCACTCCCCCTCTCATCTCCATGTCCTCTTGGGGTTATTTTTATGGGAAATGTAATATCTAGTGCTAGAGAGATGACTCAATTGATAAAGAGCTTGTCCTGAAAGCATGAAGACCTTGTTCAATGCCCAGAAATCATTTATGGAAAACTGGGTGTTGTGGTATGTATTTATAATCCCCTGGCTAAGAAGGTAGACACAGGGGCTTGCTGGCCAGTTAGCACAGCAGGCTTGTCTGGGGAGTCCAGGTCCATGAGAGACCCTGCCTCAAGAAATAAGGAAAGCATAGCTTTAAGAATGGCACCTGAGGTTGTCCTCTGGCCTTCACATATGTACCCACTCATGTGTATGCATTACACACACATGCATACACACCAACACACACACACACATACACACACACACACAGGAAGTATAACAACTGAGTTACACTTTCAGTAACAACTGAGTAAGTCCTTTGATTTGGAGATGCAACTGAAAGTGTGGTTAAGAGATAAAGTAGCATTCCAGATGTTCTCTAGCCAGACAGAGGTGGGGAAATCCATAGCAGGTTCAGAGACGTCTTGAATGCAGCCGTTCTTTTGGAACCAGACCTCTTTTGGAAGTAGACCATTTCTCCCAAGGACAGGAGTGTCTGTTGCCTGGATAGTGACTAATAATGGCTTCTTAGTCTTAGAGGGAAGTTATGCAGGGTACATGCTCTTGAGAGCCATTCGGGGCATTAAGTTTCATGACAGCTTCCCCAGGCTTAGGAAGGAGTTCCCTGTGGGAGCTGTCAAGCAGAAAGGGTATAAACCTGTGACCTGGACATGTAGGAAGATGCTGACCAGCATAGCATCCTGTGCATTCCCAGATGCTCCCAAACAATTTCTGACTGAACTCAAGTACCTATGCGGGCCATAAAAACACTCTCTTCCCATGAGGAGAAACAGTCTTTAAAGCCTTTGAATTATCTCCAAAGACACTGAACTGTCTGTCTGTTCCCATTTGGCCAACTGCTATTTGAGCTGTGACTCCCTAGAAGGTTTACGACAATGAAATGTGCAGTGCACAGTCAAGCAGCTGCTCTTCTCTCTTTGCTGAGCTCTTAAAAGCATTCATGTGTGGAATAAAGAAGCAAAGAGATTGTAGTCTTTCTGGTCATTTCAGTTTTCTCTGGGTGGATGTTCATGTGATCCCTGCATCCCTGCTTCTCCTACAATCGCCTACAATTGCCATTGTAACCATTAGGCAATGGCCTTGTGGGCCTCTCCCAGTGTAAAGCAATCTATACTATTATTATTATGCTTGCTGCATAATAATTCCAGGACACAGGTGGGGAGACTTGGCTTAAATAAGGACTTATTGGGCTGAGGACATGGCATGGTTGGGCATGTTTGCTGCACAAGCACGAAGGCCCGAGCGAGTGCAATCCTCAGAATCCACATAAAAAGCTAGATGTGGTGGTGCAGCTTGTAATCCCAGCCGTGAGGAGACAGAGAAAGGCAGGCCCCTGCAACTAACTGGCTATTCGGTCCAGCCTACTTGGTGAGCACCGGGCCAGTGAGAGCCTTTGTTTCAAAGAATGTGGACAGCATTTTGAGGAAAAGCACCCAAGGTTGGTCTCTGGCCTCCACATACTGACGTACACACACACATCCATATACACATGCACATATATACATCTATCCACATATGCACACACACATCATTCCATACACACATACACACACATGTGCATATATACACACGTGCATACATATACACATGCACACATAAATCTATACAGATATGCACACACTCATCCATCCATCCACACATGCACACACACACGTGCATACATACAGACATGCATACATATACTCATGCACACACATACATCTATACAGATACGCACACATCCATCCATCCATACACACAGGCATACATTCGCATCCATACACACAAGCACACATGCAAACAATCCAGAGGGCACAACTGGGAAGAACACAAATGAAATGCTGCCAGAAGATCTATAGAACCAGGAAGTCCTACTCAGTTGAGACACGGGAGCTTTCAATGGAAAGGGAGTGCAAGACCATCCCACGAAGCACAGAAGCCGTACTGTTGGGAACTGCACTCAGATGGCTCTGATTCCTCAGATTCAGGGAGAAGAGCCCCTCTGCTCACGCACTTGAGACGCATGGGTTCCCAACATGTCAAGTGTTTGCAGATGTGCCGGAATCAACCATCATTTAAGAAACCCACCGTCTTTCAGAATGAAGCTCCTATGTATCGCAGTAAGTTCAAAAGAAAAGAAAGAGATTTGATGCCGTTTCTTTGCTCTGCCATCCTTCCACCTGTACGTTGGATATTTCAAACTATCAAATGCAGAAGGAAATCAGGAAGCATATTATCAAAGCCAGCCCAGCACCACATGACAGAACGTGGAAGAGTTGGAGTGCCTCAAAACTGCCTGCTTAGTTTTCAATAGTGAGACTGCATTTAATCAATATTTGTTTGCTTTTTTGAGAAATGAAGGAAGCATGTTAGGAGCTGATTTGATCATTTATGTCTTGAGAAAGCACATAAAAACCACGTGCTACTTCTAAGCACGGGCTCAGAAGCAGAAATACCTGGATTTTGAATCCTTATGAATTGTAACCTTAGACAAATTACCAGCATCCAAGCCAGAGTTTCTTCCATCATAAAATAGCGACAAAACCACCCTGGATGGCTCCATGGCTAAGAGCACACACCTCTCTTATAGAGGACTGGGGTTAGTTTCCCACATCTATGCTGCGTGGCTTAAAACCACAGCTCCCTGGAGACATGCCACCTCTGGCCTCCACAGGCACTGGTACTCACACGCACACGCATACATACAGACATCCACACGTACATCCACACAATAAAACAACAACCACAGAACTGTCCCAGGATCAGTCGAGCACAAACACGAAACATCGTGGCTCACAGTGCACTGTGAAAGCTCTGGGGTTTTGTTTTCTCATCTTTGGTGTTGGAAAGGGTCAGCAGAAATACCACAGCCACGTACTCTAAACCTAGTGAAACCAGACAGGAAAAGAGAGACTATGGTGGTAAATGGCAGCCATTACCCATGTCGGTGACAGTCACTGTGACCCATGGGAAAGTGTCAGCCATATTCACAGGGGCTGGATGGATGATGACACTGGCATTGCTGAATCTGCCAAAAAAAAAAAAAAAATATCTGGATCCTTTGAAAACAACACTACTCTCAATTTTTATGTTTTTAACACATTCAGTGTAACACAAATTTATTTCTTGTTTGCTTGACGATAGGCCGTCTTGTCTAGGGCAGACAGAGCAAGTGCCTGTGCCGAACTCAGCCCGAGGATTACCGGTGATAATCTCTGAATCAGAGATAGAATTTTAAATAAGAAGAACCCAATGTATCTCTAAAAGTCCGCTTGAAAATGTACTGACTTGGGTTAGGGAGATGGTTGCATGAGGACCTAAGTTCAACTCTCAGCATGTATATAAAAAGTCAGACACACGAGCAGGTACTTATAATTCCAGCTCTGTGGAGACCAAGGTGGATCCCTGGGACTTGTCAGCCAGTCTAGCAGAGTCAGGGATCTCCAGGTTCACTGAGAGACTGTCTCAAAAACAAGGTAGAAGCAATAGAGAAAAGTATGTAACCTCTGGACTCCATTCACTCACACACACACACACAAACACACACACACACAGAGTGCTTAAATTATGGTGGCAAGCTTGAGATGGGGTCGGAAGTAAGAACAGGGTTGTGGGCCGACCGCTCAATGTCTGGAGTCTAACTATGAGTCACTCACATGCTGATGGATTGTAGCATCTGACTGGACTGTAGAATGCCAGCGTATGTCCAGGAAGTTGAAGAAGCAGCTGTTGATAGTAGGTTAGCCCACATCCCTGGTATTCAAATCACTGGGAGTGTAAACAGTTTCTACTTGAGTTATGACTCCTTTTGAAGGTGAGATGGTGTAATGGGAAGAGCCTGAAGTCGTATCTGTGTGGCCTGCCTGCTCAGCAGAGCATAGTCTCACTAACTGAATTGCTTAATCTTTCAAATGAAAGGAAAACAATGCCTAAAAGTGAAAAACATATGATTCTGTGGGTAACAGAGCAGGACCCCCCCAAGGCTTTACTCTCCCACTTTAGTAAAGCAAATAAGGATTACACCCATCACATCAGCAGGAAGCCACCATCTCCACCCCCACTGCTAACACGAGTCAACATCTCCACCTCCCTCCCCACTGACAGGACCCGCTACCTCCACCCACCACTAACACCATTTCCCCTCCCCCTCCACACTAATATGAGCCACCACCTCCACCTACACTAACATGTAAGCTCCCTCAAGGTGCCATTTACTGTACTGAGCATATATCACTGCCGCCTTGTTCTCTGAGGGAGGGAAGTATAGTACTCTACATTTCAAATCCCTTCAAAGGCCTGCATTGTTACAGGCAGAAGGTAGAGCATCATGGAAGGATATTAGGTTATTGGGGATGCATCCTTGAAGGGGATGTTTGGACCCCTACTCCTTTCTGTGTCTTTCATTTCTAGGCCTCTTTGGTCACACACTCTTGGCATGACATCCTGTCACAGGAACAAGGGAACAGGTCTGGGTGATCTGGGATGAACTCTCTGAAATCAAAACTCAACCCAACCTCCTTAACAAACCTGTGCAGAAGCCTAACAAAGGTCATATTGGGTCCAGACTCTATCTTGAACTAATCCTTAGATCTGGTCTCAGCCCCATTTGGCCCAGTTCAGAGGCAGTTCTGTCTACTCGCGAACCTGTAAGTCTCTGCTCTGGGACCCTGGAAGGTCTGGTGGGAGCCACACTCACCCATGCCTCTACAGGTGCACGAGGAACAGAAGGAGCCTCGCACCCTGCTTCCACCATTGTTTAATTGTGAGACAATAGCAGCCCATTGCTTTGGGGATCACAGGAGAGCTGCATACCTGTCTGTGTCTGTGATACAGATCTGAGAACTATGGACCCCGCTCAGCACCTGAGATCAGCTACGGGCTCTGTCCCTGTGTTGCTGGACAAAGTATAAGAAGCAGTCCTAAGTCTATCAACAGGCAAGATGAGGTTTATCCCTCACAGAATCCTTAGACTTGGAAGGTTTGCTTATTCTCTGCAATGTAGACATGCTAGTGAAAAGCTCCAGATCATAGAGTCAGGCAAAGGAGACGTCACCACAGGAGCTGAGAATGTACCTGATACAACTCCAAGGACACAGAAATCTACAAATTTCTTGAAAAATAATCTCCCCTAAATCCTCAAACTCCATGTCTAGCAAAGGATGACTTTGAACCTCTGATCTCCCTGCTGCTATATCAGCACTTCTGAACCTCTGGGTCATGACCCCTATGGGGGTCGAATGACCCTTTCACAGAGGTCGCCTAAGACCATCTGCATATTTACATTACGATTACTGTATAAGAGGTACTTTAATATCTATGTTACGATTCATAATAGTAGCAAAATTAGAGTTATAAAATAGCAATGAAAATGATTCTATGGTTGGTGGTCATCACAACATGAGGAACTGTGTTAAAGGGTCTCGGCATTAGGAAGGCTGAGAGCCACTGCTCTACATCCTCAGTGCTAGGAATATAGATGTGAGCCATCAGGCACAGTTTTATGTCGTGCTGGGGGGACAAGCCCAGGCTTCATGCATGCTAGGTCCAAACAACTACTTTAAGGAAGCTCCCCAAACTATAGAAGAAACACAGAAGCACACATAAATGAAATGAGGAAAATAAAACCCCAAAGGACTAGAAACTCAACAGAAGCGACACCATAAAGATGTACCAACACAGAAATCCCACACTCGGTGAGGACGACAAACATGATGGACAGCACAGTGGGGAGCATCTGCAGCCAGCACCGCCAAGCAGAAGAAACGAGTCGTGAGTCTGAAGACAGGTCACATGAAGTCATCTGTGAGAGAGGAAAAAAGAGCAAAGAGACCTGAATGAGCCCTAAGGCACTGAAGTGCCACCTTTAAGTAGACCGCTGCGCACACAGTGAAGGTTCCAGAATGAAAAGGGAGAGAGGAAAAAGGCAGAAGGCTCACTTGAATTAGTGAGCACAAACTTAGGACTTTGGGGAGAATGTGGCTATTTAGAGCTGGGGCCCTCAGAGGCATACAACGGGACAATCCGATGAAGGTAAGAGCCATGGATCTTTGTGTTTGGTAATTAGGCTATGGAGAACAAAAGACTAGGAGAAACCCAAGTCATTGCCTTCTCGGGAGAAACTGGCAGGCTGAGAGAGGATAGACTGAGATTTGTCAAAGTACTGAAAGGCAAACTGCCAGCCAAAGGTCCTGACTCAGGAGATGATAGACTGGTAAAGGCTTCTCAGACCAATAAACAAGGGGTCTCATCACCACCAAACCTGACTTCAGGGAGTGCTCAAGGGAGTTATTCCCCCAAGTTGAAGCTTTATTTACTTATTATTTTAAATTATGTGTGTGTGTGTGTGTGTGTGTGTGTGTGTCTGTGTGTCTGTGTGAGTGTATGTGCATGTGACTGCAATGGCCAAGCAGGGCCAGAGGAGGGCGTCAAATCCCCTACAGCCTGAATTATAAGTTGTTGTGAGTCTGGGTTCCCTGCAAGAGCAGCAAGTTCTCTTAGCCACTGAGCCATCTCTCCAGCTCCAGTTCTTCAAGTTGAAGCAAAAGCGTGCTGATCAGTGATACGAGAATGCACTGCAGCAGGAAACCCCATGATGAAGAGACACCAAAGCCAAACTCAGAACATTTTAACATGGCTATGGGGCTGTTTAAGTCTTGTATGAAAATTAAAAGTTAAAAATGGCTGGGGATCTAGCTCTGTGGAAGAGTGTTTGCTCAGGATGACTGAGGATTTGGCTTTGATTCCTAGGACCACCAAAAATAACTAAGTAAAACCGATTCTAAATGAATGCACAGTATAAGAGATATAAATTGCAATATGGATGGCATATCATTTGATGGTAGGAGAAGTAAAAACGTAGTAGTTTTATGTGGTGAAAAGTCCTTGTCAGCTTAAGATAGACTTTTATAACTGTATTTTATATGGAAACAGTATATAGTAATGGAAAAACCTTTGTCAGATGCACCAAGATAAAGAATCAAAGCCTTTCACCTGCCTCAAAGACCCACTTGCTCGCTAGAGACCAGACTAGACGAAGCAACAAACAACCACAACAAAAATGAATCGGAAACACTCAGCAGAAGCAGCATGTATCCCTGCCTGCTAATAGTTACTGTGGATGCAAATGGGTAAAGTCCCCAACCAAAAGCCCCTCTGGGCAGATTGGCCCCAGCTCCAACACGTGATGCCCACAAGAGGAGAAATGACACGAGACTCTACAAATCGACAACCAACTGAGAGCAAGAAGGCTGAGCCTCCATGACAAAACAGACCTGAAGACACGCCAGCACCTTTTTCGACTACAGTTGAATAAAGCTATAAATCAACAACAATAGGACAAAGGGAAAAGTCACAGATACATAGAAACTAAAAACTCATAAAGAGTTGGGTGAAAGAGGAAACGTGAGACTTTTCTGGGCACACGGAAACACGGCCTTGTTCATGCCAGATTCTAAAGGAATGATTCCACCCAAGTCTGGCTTGGTGGCCCGTGAGTTTACTGGGATGATTTGTGTGTGAGAGGTTACTCTCAGGAGCTTGGGGCACTCGAAGAGAGCTGTTCCATATTGCTGTTCATCAATGAAGGAAGTCAGTACAGGAACTCAAACAGGGCAGGAACCTGGAGACAGGAGCTGATGCAGAAGCCATGGGGGAATGCTGCTTACTGGCTTGCCCACATGGCTTGCTCAGCCTGCTTTCTTAAAGAACCCAGGAGCACCATCCCAGGGCTGGCACCACCCACCAATCACTAATTAAGAAAATGCTCTACAGGCGTGCCAACAGCCCGATCTTATGGAGATATTTTCTCAATTGAGATTCCCTCCTCTTAGGTGACTATAGTTTATGTCAAGTTGAAACAAATCTAGCCATACAGCATCCCTCCTGTCAAGATATGTCCACTGTAGCCCTCAAAACACTAGAAAAGGAAGAAGAAACTAAGGCTAAAGTTAATAGAAAATACTAAATAATAAAAATGAGAGCAGAAATAAATCAAATAGAGAATACAAATAATAGAAAATATTAAGGCTGCTTCTTGGAAAACAAATTAACAAACTCATAGCCAAAACAAGAAAAAAGAGACATGCCCCAAATAATCAGATTCATTACAAGCTATAAAGAGAATCACAAAGAACTTTTTTTCTTAAAACAATTGCTAATTACATGTATGTGAGTGTGTCAGAGTGTGTGTATGTGCACATGTGTGTGAGTGTCCATGTAGGCCAGAAGAGTGTATAGGATCCTTGGGAGCCGAAGTAACAGGTGGTTGTGAGATGCCTAACGTGTGCTGGGAATCCAGATTTGACACCTGCATGGACAGGACACTTAACTGCTGAGCCCCAAAATGGACTATTAAGAGTAACTAACCATGTTTAGTAATCTAACCATGTAGAAAGAATAGTGATGTTTAGGGTGTGTGTGTGTGTGTGTGTGTCTATCAAAAGTGAGTCAATAATAAATAGAAAACTGGAATAGACAAACAAGTAAGACTGTCTCAGTATCAGAAGGCTTTCAACTAAAAAACAAAAATAAAAATCTCTAGATGGGTGGCTGCTTCTAGACTCTTCCAAGAAAATATGAAAAAACAGCACTATCCAACTCATGTTATGAGGTCAGCATCAATACCTAAAGGAATCTAAGAAAGGAAACTACAGGCCAGCATTTCTACTGAACTTAGATGTAAAACCCTCAATAAAGGATTAGCAAGTACAATTGCATATTAGCAGTTGTATTACAGTCAAATGGAATTCATCTCTGAGATGCAAAGATGGTCAAGCAGGAAAATCCTAACAAATCCTAACAAAGTAAAGGCAACCCCCTACATGATTACCTCAATGGATGGAGAAGGAAAAAAATTCTGCAAAGTTTAACATTCATTCATAATGAAAGCTCTTAAAAAAATAGGCCCAGAAGGAATGAACCTCAACAGAGTAAGCCCGTGACTGAGAAAGCATACAATTGACACATGGTATGGGGCAGAAGCTCTCCTGTTAAAAGTCTGGTTCAAGAGAAGGACACTTTCCCACAGCTCAGCACAGTAGCGAGACTCCTGGCCAATGCAATTACACAAGCAAAAAAGAAAAAAAAAAGGTATTTAAGTCAGCCAGGTGAAGTCAAATATCTGCATATGACAATGTCATATGTGTATACAGGTTTTGCAGGCCTTATCACATGAACTCAGCGAAGCCACACAAAACAAAATCTACGTGTAAAAATTCTGTTCGTTTCTATATAAAACAAACTATCTGAAAATTCAATTAAGACAGCATTTCCATGTATAATAGCAACAAGAGTAAAGTACTTAGTACTAATGTAACCAAAGAAAGATCTGTGTGCTGGATTATAAAATGTTTATCAATTTTGTATAAACACAGAAAAATATTCTGTATTGACAGACTGGAAGAACATTGCTAAAATTCCATGCTATCTAAAGCCATCTACAGACTCGATGCAATGCCTATTAAAATTATGGCACCACCTTCATGAAGATATAAAAATAATCTTAAAATTCCACGTGGAACCACCAAAGACTTGGAATATACAGAGCAGTCTTCAGTAAGAAGAACAAAGGCAGGGACATTGTAATTCTTGACTTTAAAATAATACATAGCTAGGCAATGAAAACAGTACGGCAGGAAGGCAAGTATGCAGAAAGTGGGCTGAGTCAGAGGAACCAGGAATAAGCCACACAGATATGGCCGACTGATGTTTTACATGAGCACTAAGAACACGCAGCACGGAGAGGATGGCCTCCTTAACAGGATAGCATGTGCAGAAGAATGTCATTGAACCCTTGTCTTGTGACACCGAAAAGTGAAATCAAGAGGGACATGAGACCCAGACTGTATAAATAGAACAGCCCGCAGGGGGAAGTGTGGGAAACCACTGTGGACACACCGAAATCCCGGGCAGTTGATGTGAGAGAGCATTAAACCGAGTGACCAGCCGACAATCCACCAAGCAAAAGGCGGTGGGCGAGAGGGACACAGCTTTAAGCTGCGTGTTCATAGGGCCAAACTCCAAAATACACGGGGTAGTTTAAGAAGTCAAAAGTAGAAAACAGGAAACTAAAATGAAAACAAATGAACAAACAAACACACAAACAAACAAAAAAACCCCTAATTCTAAAAATGGGCAAAGCATCCACAAAAGCGTCTCTCTAAAGGACAATACAAATTGCTTATAAGTACAGTCACAAGGGAATGTAAACTAACAAAATAAGCTGCTGGTGAGGTGTGGACTTAAAGGAACGGTAACCATCTGCACATCAGCGCTGTAGATGTAAAATGGTACAACTGGGCAGCAGACTAACACAACACACAAAGCTAACATAGAACTTCTGTATGTAGCAACCCCCCACTGAGGACCTACCCAACGGAACAGAGTACACATGCCAAAGAGAGGGGCGCATGTCTGTGTTTACCGATGTGGCGCTGACGTGGCACAAATTTAAGCAGCCTGTGCCTACCCATGAAAGAGTAGGTAAAGAAAATGTGGTATAAATTACAAAATATGACTGCTAGATATGAATATAAATGGAAAGATACAGATGTCAGAGATGACATGACAGCTGATTAATAGACATGTGGATGATATAAATAAACAATAAATAGGTAGGTGATAACTAATGGAATACTGGACTATTAAAAGGACATTCTGTTACCTGGTATACCACGAATTAACCTGGAGAACTGTGCTACATGAAGTAAGTCAGACAGGGAAAGACAAATGCCACTGATCTTGCTCAGCTATAGCTTATTTCTTAACAAATTTCTTAACCTATTTCTTAACAAATCAAGGAATATGGGACAAACTGGGAATATGATTCTGGTTGTTGGGCTCGGAGGTGGGGAAGGGGAGATGTCATCTGAGGACATGATGTTCATTTGTGCAGGGTGCTAGTGTTCGGATGGTGACTCCCTGGGCACTATTATACACGACAGTGCACTTGAAATGTGCTGAGTGTTACAACAAACCCCACAGCTGTGTGCAAGGGGAGGCCTGTTAATTAACTCATTAAACAGTGTATGCATGTATCAAAATATCATGAGCTGCACTTCAAATAGAAATGCGTTTTGTCAAGTGTATCTACCAAAGCCAGGAGGAAAACCCTGTTTCCCTTTGCCACTTGTTACTGTCACCACAGGATAACTTTGCCCATTATTGAGCCACATGACAAAGAACTTCATGCTGATTGTAAAAGTAAATTCACAACATCTGTGTGATTCTGACTCATTGCAGAATGGGAACCTAACATGTATTCAGTGCATCAGGAGCAAGGTAAAGGCTGGGAAAGCACAATTGCCTTCTGAGCAGGGCTGTCCTGGCGGAAGCACGTGACCACCATTTGTGAGTAAAAGGCCCGTCTGAGACTCCCAGGTGCAAGACAACCTAGAGAAGACACTTTCCCTGCTTGGATTCTGGGAGGAGGTAAGCTGTCCCCTGCTGCCCCATGCTCTAGCAGGAGACTGCTCTGGAAACAGACTTTGTGAGGCTGGAGAACCACAGTGAGCAGCCTGGGCAAAGCTGAAGTCAGGGCGTGCCACACCAGGCAGAGTTCTGAGCACGGCAGCCCGCCCCATCCAGTTAGCAGTGAGATGCACAGAATAATCTGTCCCACAGAGCTGCACAACCAAATCAGTACCTAGACATATTCCTGCAAGAACAGGTCTAGCCAGGGAGGGGGAGACAGGAAGATAGGGGATAGGGAGAACCTGTCAAAGCATGGCCACAGGGAGCTCGCAGGGAAGTATCTAACCAGGGACATTACCGAGACGGCCCGGCCATGACGGCCGAATGCATGCACGTGGGAGGACATAGGACTGCTAACTTTCTGACCTTCCGACCTGGAGGAAGAGGTGAGTCACTGAGATCTTAGTTTACTTAGTTTCACTCCAGTAATGTTTGTGGAACCTGTGCCCAGAATTTGAAAGAAATCTCTCTGTAGGCCACAGTCCTTTAAATGTGATATGTTGATATTTGCACATGCGCATTCCTTGCTGCTTTAGGCACCATGCTAAGAGAATGAGACTAGCCTAGAAGTCCATCAGCGGACAAGTGGACAAAGAGAATGTGGTACGTACACACAGTGGAACTTATTTTTGAGGGGGGGAGAAAAAACCAAGGAATTCTGAAATTTGCATAAAAAGTGGATGGCTTTGGAAAATATCATGTATTTTTAAAGTCGGGTAACCCAGCCTCTAAAAGGCAAAAGTCACATGGTCTTTCTCAATATGCAGACCCTGGCTTTAAAAGTGTGTGTGTGTGTGTGTGTGTGTGTGTGTGTGTGTGTAGCGGTCACGTAGCCGGAAATGGAGAGGAGAGGTACTGAGGATGGTAACAGACCCGTGTGACATAAAAGTGGGTAAGAGACGACTAGGAGAGGTTGCGGGTGGAGAGCGTGGGAGCCGTGCCGGAGATGGATTATCAGACAGATTACTCTGGAAATGGCCACAAAATCCTATTACTTTGTATATTAGTTAAAATTAAAACAAAGAAAGCAATTAAATGTCCTTTTGAAACAGACAAATACTGGGACATGTTACGTCTACCCTGACATAGACCTGCACTGCGGCCGTGAGGAGCTGCTGTCCGTATAAACAGATATCGGCCCGATCGGTGATGCCACTAAAGCCACTTCTTAAAAAAGCCTCAAACCCCTGCGAGGCAGACTCATGAATATTGATTAAAGAGACAGCCCGGAGCAGATGGTGGAGCGCCGTGATGCCCGGATGGCGTGATGGAGCAGCCGCATGACCAGGGGTCGGCCTCAGGTAGAGAATTAGACGCAAGGCCAGGTCAGAACTGTCTCTGTTAAGCTGTGCTCTCACGGTATTTTATCTGCTATATTTGTCTCCTAAAATATAGTTCTAAGTTATAAAAGTAATAAGGCCAAATGAAATCTAGGAGCGCAGGGAGGAACTGACCCATCGTTCTCCATCATTGCGTGCACACATTGCTCTGTTGTCTGTAGTCATTGCCACCCACCTGATCATTCTTATTTATGTCCCCGTGGCTCTTCTGTGTTTGCCCAAAGGGGCCTCACGGCTGTTAGTGTAAGTGGCCACGGGAATGGATGCACCTAACGAACCCGACTGAGCCAAGTTCCTGGTGACAGAAATTTGATTTATTTCCAGTATTTATGTCCTGGTGCCTATTTTCCACTATTTTGGATTATTTTTTTATGAGTTGATCTTCCAGAAATGGACTTTTACTGAATCACAGGAAAACTGTATTGTGGGTAACGTGTGAGGGATTAAAGGGAAGGCTTCATTCCTGCTAAGCTCTCATCCCAGCCCCTGAACTATTGGTTGGCTCTGCTGCTCCCTGTCTCTCCCTGGTCCCACAGTGTGAATGCTACTGTTTGGCCTCTCCAGCACTAACTTAGTAGATGAAAGAGTGTTTTTAACTTTTACTAAGGACAGAATCTTCATAAACTCAAGACGTTTTCTTTGGCAGATTTGTTTATGTGTGTTAGCTGTATAAAAACCATCATTTACCTCCATAAAAGCAGTGATGCACATGCATTCCTATTTAAAATTCCAATTATAAAACATTGGGTTCACTGCTTATGTTTGTAGTTTTTGTGGCTTGTTTTTTTATTTCTTCGAAAGTATCCATTTAACTTTTAGAGAACACCAGGGACACGACACCCTGATTGTGTACACTAGGAAACAAGGACAGACAGGCAGGTAAACAGGGAGTCTGTTAGCAGTTTGAAAATGTGGGGAATGATCAAAAATAATTTTTATAGGCTGGAGAGGTAGGCCTGCCTGAATGTGCATCTTCATTGGTAGGCTAGCCAGGGCTGGCTTGACTGATATGTCCATTATGGTTGGGCTCCTTTCTTCCACAGGTTCTGCATTCCAGAGGGGCCGGGCTAAGCTACCTTTACATAGGGCCAGTAGAGTTCACGTGTAAGCATTCACTCAGCTTCCATTTCAGTGATGTATGCCTGTGTCCTAGGGACTGAACAAGTCACTCGGCCAAGCCCAGCCTCAGTAATTGAAAGGTCTCCATAGGGAGAGCTCCACATTAAAAGCTGCTGGAAAAACTGCTTCTCACTGTATAACCAAGGGAACACTAGACTACAGGTTCCATCCAGATGGACTATAGTGGCCCTCCAAGGCTACAGTGAGTCTTTCAAATCATTAATCAGTGATCCTTGAGAATGATTGAATGGATCTGTGAGAAGAGGCCTTCCTTTTATTACTAGTTTTAGAAAGATCACTACAGGTGGCCTGCATAATATTAGATAAGAGGTCATCTAGACACAGATAAGACCGTCTTAGCCAGAAGAACATGGAGAAAAGAAAATTCATTAGAAATACCTATCAGCAGTTAACAAAAGAAAAACCTGGCGAGGGCCAATCACCAGCCTGGGATGCCACAATTCCATCCTTATCATGGAAGTTTACATAGGAGCAATCACCTCTGTTTCACTTTATTATCTGTGCTTTACAAATACATTATCAATAGGTGATGGATTGATTTTGAGGCAGTTTCATGTAATCAAGACTAGCATTGAACTTGCTAGGCAGTCACAGCACGATCTTCCTACTTACAACTCCCAAACGCTGGCACACTATCAGAGAATGCCACCATGCCTGGATCAACTCTGGTTTACACATAGATTAGGAAAGTCAGGCTAAGAAGCCAAGTAACATTTTGGGTATGTGCTGGCTAGTCTTCTGTCAACTTGACACACAAACGAGAGGTACCTGAAAGGAGGGAACCTTAATTGAGAAAATGCCTCCAGAAGATCTGGCTGTAAGGCATTTTCTTAATTAGTAATTGGTGGGGCCCACTGTGGACAGTTCCATACATGAGATGATGGTGGTCCTGGGCTCTATAAGAGAGCAGGCTGGGCAAGCCATGGGAAGCAAGCCGGGAAGCAGAAACCCTCCATGGCCTCTGCAGCAGCTTCTGCCTCCAGGTTCCTGTCCTGTTTATGCTCAGCTGACTTCTCTCAATGATGCAGTAGGTGTAAGCCAAATAACCCTTTCTTCTCCAAAACCCTTGCTTTTGGGTCATGGAGTTTCATGAAGTAATAGAAGCCCTAACTAAGACAGGGTATTTATGACAAGCCTGTGAGAGCTGGACCTCAATTCTATTTGAAACCAAAGACAAATGATAAGGGAGAGAGCGGCTGAGCAGAGGTCAGCGTGGTGATAATCGAGCAGAGACTCCCAGTTCTTCTCTCCTTATTCTTCCCTGATTGAACTTCCAGAAGGACCTCCTGGTTCATGGATGTGAGGATATAGGGAGCGAGAGAGAAGACAGGGTAGTGGAGTGGTCCAGTGTCTTTAGCAAAACACCCAGAGTGTCCGACCACCGCTCCACTGGCAGCAAGCTTCAGCGTCAAGACTTGTTCTAGGCAGAGACTGCACGTCCAGAGGGCTGGTGCTTCCGTGCAGAGGATGGGTGCTGAGACATAATATCAGTTGTGAGTTCCCTGATGCCTGAAAACCCCCACTCACACTACCTCTGTCCTCTCCTCCTCAGTACCCCCTTTCAACTAGCTTTTTGTGAGTGGGTTACTCTTCTGAAATGACTACTTCCTTCCTCTTTTGTTTTTCTGTCCTGGTCCCTGGGGAGAGTGGAAATTAGCTCTGTGTGGTGGGTGTGCAGGCAGCAGGCTTTGGTCCTCGGCCAAGAGAGAACAAATCCCCCCAAGAGTAGCTAAAGTATCAGCATCCCAACCTGCCTTCTTGGAGCTGAAAGAATTTCTTTGTTTCTTCAGTATTCCAAACCAGGCCAGTCATGTGTTCCAGGACATCCCTAATCACGCCCAAATAAGTCTCTCAAATCTATTCAGTGACCAATGACATTCAGTGACATATTAAGCTGGGGGTGAAGGCTCAGATAGGAGACAGTAAGGTAGAAAAAAACAAAGGGACCGCAAAGAGTGTTTGGCTTCTGTGTAACGGTGGTGTTGGTGACATAATGTAGTAGGTTGAAATACGTATTAAGTGAAGGTTGATGACTGCAGAGCATCAGAGAAAGAAGAGTGCACAGAAAGGGAGACATTTGAACTGCCTCTGAAGCATGAGATGGGAAGGACACCTCCCAAGACAAGGGCAGATGCCTAAAGAGTACGAAGTGTAGTTGAGGGATCTAGCTGGATTGTAGGAGTCAAAAGTAACAGGTTTTGGCCGACATAAGAAATCTCAGGGTTTTTTTCATTTTATTTATTTATTTATTTATTTATTTATTTATTTATTTATTTATTTATTAATTATTCTTATTATTAGTTTTTCGAGACAAGAAGTTCTCTGTTGTAACTCTGGCTGTCCCGGAACTCACTCTGTAGACCAGACTGACATCGAACTCACAGAGATCCGCCTGCCTGCCTCTGCCTCCTGAGTGCTGGGATCAAATGCATGTGCCACCACCTTCCAGCTTTTATTTTGTTTTTCGAATGAGTCTCTTTCTCAGATGAACTCTCCTCCGAAACAATGTCATTTGTTTAAACAAATGATGAAATATTCTGAGTGTAGATAGGCTTATTTTGATGGGTTATTTGTGTTCCACTGCCTACAGACTTGGCATAAAGTGACAGGAAGGGGGTGGGTAAAAGTGTGCAAATCTGAGAATCCGAGTTTGATCCCTAGATTCCACTGTGGAAGGAGGGAACTGACTTGAAAAAGTTGTCCTCTGCCTACACACACACACACACACACACACACACACACACACACACACACACCCAATAATACATCAATTTTAAAGTATAACAGAGTACACGTGAAGCCTTAACCGGCAGTCCTCAGCCCTGTTTCCTCCTGTACATACTTTCTATGTGGCTCCTGTTTGTCGTCTGGGTCAGTGACAATCCTGGTGTGCTTACAAACTCTGTCAACACCTCAGTGACTTATCGCAAGGCAGGCACGGTCCTTGCTCACGGTCATGCCTGGTACAGCTTGCAGGAGAGTCTCGGGCTTGCCGAGCAAGCCAAATGGGGCTCATCTTGGCAGCTCTATCCATGGCAGCAGGACACGGAGACAGGAACATGGCATATTCCCCGCCAGCTTCTGACGCTTCTATCTGGCGATGTCATGGTCACTTACCTTCATGATTTGTTGGCTAAAGGGAGCGCTACGAGCAGGTCTGACTTCACGAAGGCAGCGAAGAGAAAGAAGGTAAGAAGGTGTGAAAAGGCTGCCACCATGCCAGCTTGTGCCCATGGCTGCCTCCTTAACTTAAAAGGAGATACATGCGTTTTTATGGATACATCTTGTGAAAATATCATAGAGGCTGTGTGGGGAACAGCCTCGTTTTCGATTTTGTGTGTACCTAAAATTACTGTGAATTCTCCTTCGCAGAATTCTGTCCAGCCTTACATAACTCTGAGCCTCGGCACCATCGTCACACCCGTGCAGACCACTCAGCATTTCACCTTCCTCTTAGGAGGTGATAGCATTGACTCTCAAATCCTTGCTCGGTCATTGAACACCTTGTGGAAAATTTAGCTGGTGTAGACATCTGCCTGGTGCTTGCACTGACATCGTCGGTCTTCAATCCTGACACTTACTGGATGATTGCTTTAAAGCTATTTTTGAAGGGAGGACTTGAAAGCGGAGAAAGGATCAATCGCTGTTTAGCCGGCTAGACCCGCTTTGATATACAGTAACCAAAAGTCAGTCTCACCACACCGCACAAGGGTTAGGTGAGCGGAGCCTGTGATCTCGGCTGAATTCTTAATACATGATCGGCTGTCGAGCATC
Source organism: Cricetomys ansorgei (assembly GCA_026225945.1). Taxonomy (NCBI): domain Eukaryota; kingdom Metazoa; phylum Chordata; class Mammalia; order Rodentia; family Nesomyidae; genus Cricetomys; species Cricetomys ansorgei. The sequence goes on along the minus strand of JAMJFZ010001121.1, from coordinate 11,923,864 downwards.
CCCACACAGGGGATGTAATTCAGGTTGTAATAAAAGCCCAGTGCCCCCACTGCCAATGCTACACACAGCAGACTTACTATATACCATCTATTGTAGTTTTGGGATGAAAGGAAAAGTATTAGATTATGTCCTACCTGCCTTTCAGGGTCCACTTAACCAATTCATCATCCTAATTAGCAAATGGTTCCCTAATGGGGCAACACCATGGCTGTCCCCAGCCTTCCTCAGGGAGCAACTTCCATAAGACTATTGTCCCCTGGTAGTGATGAAGTCATTATGCCCATACCATGGTAAACATGAGGCCACCCTCAAAGGCCTTGGGACATGTCTGCCATCTCATTGTATTAGCCTTCAACTGGAATCACAGAATACAGTCAAACAAGGTCTGAGATAGCTTTGTGTGTGACCTTTGCTGAAGGAATGTTCATTGGCTGAGAGAGTCTGTAGATAACCTAGTTTCTCATCTCCCAGCCTCTTGAACAATAATGCACTTGCCACCCCAGCAGACATATTATATAATCAATACTTAAATGGCCATTATTGCTGTTGGGCATTAAAAAAATGCATTCAAGGGTCAGAGGAATCTCCTGGAGTTTCATTCTGTCAACTTGCAGCATCCTTAGGGAGAGTATCCTTCTGAAAGCAGTGCAAGGAATACTGACAAGCTAGAAGGGTTTTGAGGGCAGGTATCCTCCCTCCTCCACCAAATTCCTGGATACCAGGAACACCCTTGCCGAGGAACCCAAGCAGGTACTTAGGAGTCTGAATGAGTACTTGTCTCCTGCTTCATTTCAGGGCTTTTTACCAAATCCCTAAGGTGATGAAGGGCAGAGATGGAAGCCTTTTATTCCAGGAACCACATGACAAACACTAGTTGATCTAAAGGAAACTGGAGATACCATCTGCATATATTGAAATAAAAACCTCTGATATTGAATATAAATGAATGTTTTCATGGTACAGATGAGTGAAAGAATCTGATTGTTTCATTCAGTAGCTGGGAGACAACACTGACGAGAAGGACGGGAAGAGAGAAGGACTGAGAAAAAAAGCCTTTCACCCAAACATCACTTATGGCTTATGCTATATTCAGAGAACTTATGTTTTCTGAATCTCTGAATTCATTTTTTTAATTGGGTAAAGTAGCCCTGTTGTTGACTTTCCCAGAGAGTTTGTTCTTTTTTTTTTTTTCTTCTAATCTGAGTCATTAGTACAAAGTCAGATTTTTTTTTTAAGAATATGGTTTCCATGTTTCTCTATTAAAAACTTCCAAACAAACATTGCTAGACTGTATCTCACTCCTTTATGGAGACCACAGTTGGGGAGGTGGGGTATAGAGTAAGGATCCACATGCTAAATACTGACAAACAGATCTCTTCACAGCTCCCCCAATCTCAAAAAAATCTTCAAGCTTGCGTGATTTGTAATCAGCTGCATCTGGGGGTCAGAGATCAAAAATAAACGGTGGGCCACAACACGAAGAGCTTTTAAAAAATAATGTCACATTCTCTCATTCTCGGCGTAAGAAATGGGCAGCTTGTTCAGGGCAAATCATTGTTTGAACTGAGGATTTTATTATTAATCTCTGAAGACTGCTGAATTTAGGGTCACAGTGAGGGTTGATTAGGTACAAGGTGCACAGAGCTCTGCTCTGTCGATGCTATTGAAAGAAGCAAGTAATTTAGATTCAGAATTGGTCTTGGATTGAAGCTCACTCCATTACCGACCATTTTCAATTTCAGCTATACAATAAACAGCAAGCTTGGTGAGGAAATTAGTACATTTGGTAATGTATTGGAAGAGATGGGTGGGTCTTTGACAAGATGACACTTATCACCAAAGCTTCAGTTAATGAAACCCTTGAGTGGTATCTACGTTTGACATATTTTGACATTTTTTGAAATCACATCCAGTGTTTTTCCCCCCCACAATGTTCTTCTTTATGAAGGGGGAAATCCATCTATCTTTAAAATGAGTGCTGGAGTACTACAATATTACTGACAAAAAAAAAAAAAGAGAGACAGGCTGCCAGCCATGGACAACCAGAGGGCCAGGCACTTCCTCGAAACCAGCAAGAGCAACAGATTCCTAATATGAATCCCATTCACATGAAGCTGCTGTATTTCCAGAAGCTTCGGGCTCTCACCAAAGCCTGTTTTTATCATGCTTCATCTAAAAGTCCCTTCTACTATAAAATGTGATCTCATTAATGTGACTACAATTCACATTGCTGGGGGAAAAAAAATCATCCAATTTTGGGTAATTATTTCCTGAACAAAATAGTTTTCTGTCTTGGTTTCCCCCACCTCCCCACCTTCCCCTTTCTGCCTGCAAAGAAACTGCCAGCGTCTTCATGAAGGTGGGACTTTTAAAAGGGGAAATAATGAAGGGGACAGAAAATGATGAAGGACCACAAGCCCCCACAGAAAACAGTTGAAGAAGAAAAATTGCAGGGAAATGAAGACAGCATCAGTAGGAGAAGAGCAGACAAAAACAGCATCGCTGAGAAGGGACAATTTGTGGCCTCAGACTGGTTCTGACTAGATCACAACCCGTATTCTCTCCCCACAGCGTTCATGGCTATGGATAATTAAATGCTGTTTTATTGCCAAGTGGCCTAGAAAATGGAAAACCAGGAAAAAAAAGAAAAGAAAGAAGGAAAATGCTTCCAAACTGACCGAAAATTTAGGTTCACACATTCTGAGGAGTGTTTTTTGTTATTTACTTTTTTTTTTCTTCTTCCTGAGTCTGGGTGAAATTATTATGCATCCAGATATTTTACATCTCACTCGGCTCTATTGTTCCTGGGTGTTTTTCATCCAGGGCTGAGGGAACAATTGTAACAAAAATACAAAGCGTTCTAAATGAGGGGCTTCCTGAACCCCGCGGGACGGGGGCATTGCAGTGGCGGGCCAGCCGGGTGGTCCCTCCTGGTAGTCCCTTACCCACCACGAGGAACAGGTCACCTTGAGGTTGGGAAGGGGGAAAAGACTCAAGAAAGAGTGGGGGGGGGGCAAAGAAAGCCGGGGTGAGAAGAAAGGCAGCTGTGTACGGGACAGATAGTCTCAAAGAATTCAAAACACACAGGGGACTTTCTTAACCTCCACTCTGTAGGTGATTTCTGTAAACCCTCTATAAGACCCCCGCCCTTTCTCACTTTCATAATCCAGGTTTCAGACCCCCAGATCCTGGAGTTAAGGAGAAGGGGATTAAAAAGAAAGTTCCTCATTAGCTTTGGGTCTTAACTACTGTCTTCATAAACTGCTGCGTCCGGCATTTTCCCGAGTGCTCTCTTCCCTACTCCTTCAAATAATTTTCCCATCGTGATGAAGTCTAGCAGACACTGTAGTGTTGTGCCGGGGTCTGCTAGCTCAGGGGCTTGCTCACTGTCTGCTGCTGTCTGTCCGCAGGGCACATGAGAATCAGTTGAGTGAACTGGGTTAAAGGAATGTGCTATGTCACCTGATCTCAAGAACAATGCTGTGATTCAGCCAGGCTTTTGTTTGGTTGGTTGTTGCTGCTTTGGTGCTTACTCTTAAAGTTTCACTTTCTTTACCAGACATGACAATGTTGAACTGAAAGCTGTGAGTTAAAGCTATATAAAGCATAGGTAAAAGTAATTTAGAACACATGAAGAGTGCTACATTACCGATCATTTTATCTTTTGGAAAACTCCTGTGTGCTTTGCAAAGGAATAACAGGGATTCTGTTTTCTTAGAAAAGATAGTAACACTAAGAGCGCCACACAAATAAGACAAGCTGTAACATGTGTGAGCATGTGTCTACAACCCGGGTTCACAGCTTCAATCAGAAGCACAGCGCCTAGGGTACAATGGGCAAAGAAATTTACTTTAGGACAAAATGAAGCAAATAAAATCTTACGGGCCCTGAATCTCAAAACCATCTATTTACCCTAATACAAACAGGAACACCTAAGAGTTGAAGTGTGAATATTACAACAGTGACCGGAGAATTTCTTCTTTCCTACACAAAATATTACCCAGCAATAAAAACAAACCGTTCTTTCCTTGTCCGGTTAAGACAAACGGTGTGGTTTGATAATAAAAGAACTTTGAATACAGCCCAACTCGATTTACCTGTCACACGTTCAGAAAGCTTCACCTCAATTTAGTGTTCTGATTGTATCTCCACTGACAAATTATTTAACAAACCCCCCCCACAAGCCATTTGTAGCAACTCTGTACCAATGTCAAAGAAAAAGGAAAACTGGTTCAAAAATAGTGCGAGTGCCATTCTGCATTGTAGGCCAGTACAGCACAGAAAGAATACGAGTGTGCATTTGTGATTTTGTATATACACACTTTAAAGGGTCTATCAGTACCCAAAGTGTTTTTATTGCTTTATTGGCAATGGATTTGGAGGTCTATATTCTCAATGGCAAAACAAAAATAGATCCAAGGAACGATAAATGAAGTCCTGGATTAACATGTTTGGTTTAAATAGTTTTCTACAGGAAATATCATTCTTATGTATAAAAATGCTGCGAAATATTTTTCTACTTGATAATAAATTTATTCCCCAAATTAAAATATCAAAAGTGCATTAGATTAAGATTACAAGACCATCATAGATCTTCTAAATAGGTCCCTGTTTATAGAATTAACCGTGTATAAAAAGCAATTTTTCATTTTCTTATGGATCATAAAAAATTGAGCTGTTAGCACCATGTTATGACTCGCTTTAGCCACGGGTATGTTTGTGGCATGCGCATCCAGGAAATAGATGTGTTCACTCATCAAATTATCCACAGGCTTACTCAGAAGACGAAGGCAGGAAAATGTGAAATATGTTACATGCATTTTTTTCTTTCAAACAACATCCCGTGGGCTGTCCAGTAGCCTAAATGACAGAACACTTGAGCAGACAGGCGTCCCGTTTAGAGATGAGCACTTACAGTCACTCGCTCTCAGGATTTTGACCAGTTACGAGTCCCTGCCTTAACTGTTGTCTTCTGCACAAAGAAGCTTCTCTGACCAAGGCTTAATCGATTGAGGATTCCCCAAATGTTCTCAGTTAAGAGTCAGAAGTCAGAGCATCCCTAGACTGACCAATCTCATCATTTTGCCACTACCCTCCTACCCCCAGTACAGTCTTATCGCAAATAAAAAAAGAAAAAAATAGCAGCCGAGTGCTGTGCTCTTAAAACTGCTGGAAATAGTCTCTACGCACACACATGAGCCTCATACACACTAACTTCATCGTGCTTTATTGGTCAAACCTGCTGTCAGCAGAGAAACTGCGTCACGGGCTCGGGGTGGGGGAGACAGCTGTGAAGGGTACTTGATTGTGACTAGATGTACGGACGCTTTACATGGCACTTGACCAGTGGGGAGCAATAGCGAAACGACGGCACAGGACTCATTTCCCACCCTCCCATGAGATGATGTGTTTCCCTAACCTCCAGGAAAGCAAGAGCATGAATAAGGCGTCCACCCATTATAGGCCCAGGATCTGGGGAGAGCTTTAACATCTAACCCAGGGATTGCTCCCTTTTACTAAGAGAGGAAAGACAATAAAGCCTGTCCTTTGGCACAGAATCTCTGAAATCCCACTCTACACGTTACGGTGCCTCTGGAGCAGGCAGGTGAGATACCCCTTTGTCGGGCTCCTTCTGCCCTGTGATGTCCTCCCAGTGGGTGGTATCTCTGACTCCACTCCAGGACACGTCTTCCTCTGCAATGGCCTGCGTTTGGCAAGGTCCCTGAGACCTGATATTCCTTCTTCTGTTACCTCCTTTTCTATCTGATTAAGCTGTTAACTATGCAGTTAATGGGGTCAGTGTAGAGTTTCCATACAGGCCCATGGCAGGCACTGATCTACCAAGCTCTCTTTTTCACCTGTCCCAACCTCTGCGAATCTGTTACTTTTGGCCCGACATTGTGTGTGCATGCACTCGCATGTGTGTGCCTTGGATATGTGTGTTGTTGTGTGTGCACATATGTGTGTTTCTTATGTTATGTGTGTACATGTGTATGTTGCATGTGTATAGTGCATATGTCCATGAACATGTGTGTGGAGGCCAGAGAAGGGCATTCTATGTCCTGCTCTATCAGTTTCTGCCTCATTTCCTTGAGACAGAGTCTCTCACTGAGCTGGAGTGACTGCCAGCAAGCCCCAGTGATGTCTTTTTCATCCCCTGCCACAGTGCAGGAGTTCAGGCACATGCAACCACGCCTGGACTTTTATGTGAGTGCTGGAGATTTGAACTCAGGTCCTCATGGTAGCACTCCAAGTGCTCTTACTCACTGAACCCCTACCCCCCGCCCCACCAGCCTGAGTTCAAGATTTTGTGAGTTTGACCCACCCATGTATGAAGCACTCTTTCTTAACTGCTCCATATTGTTGTATAAATACACAGACATGGTCATTCCCAGGGTCTTTATTTTCCTTTGTTTACATTTGACATTGTGTTTCAAAAACTCTTCTATATGGCTATACGTGGAAACATTTCTTAGAACATAAGCAAGGGGTGAGTTGTTAGAGTGCTTATGCACTTGCAAGCATATCAAATACTCCTGGGTTTGTTATAGACGGTGACCGCACAGTAACGTCTCACCCAGGAATACTGAAGTGTGCTGTTTGGTTCATGTCTTGAGTAGCACTTGGTACTGTCATATTAATACAGCAGCAATAAAACGGTGTCTCACAGATTCTCATGTGTGTTCACAAGCTATTCATATGCTTCCTGAAACATCTAGGTATCCTTTGGGGTCATTGTTTTCCACTGAGTAATTTGTTACTTTATATTGATTTTTAGAAGAAATTTTTGCAGCCTTGGACCCGGGGCATTTCCAGCTTAATAACTTTAAAACTTTGTCTTATATTAATCAACAGGTAAAAAAGCAGTTTGATACTATTTTATTTAGGAGCCTGGCATGTTTCAGTGAGGTTTTCATTCTTATCAAACTTAAAAACTTGATTAAGTTAGAGTAAATCAGACTGTATTAGTTTTTAGCACTTTTAGTTAGAATGCTCATTTTGCATTGGTCACATGTACTTTAAATAGCGGTCGAGTATCCGCCTTTGAAATGGTTCACTAGATGAATAGAGACTTCACATACACGAATCCATCCGTATTTTCTTTTGTGGTTCATGCTTCTCATAATTTCTATATACCATCCTTGCCTAAACAATGGCCATGAAGATAATACCAAATTTTTCGGTGAGAGGTGTAATATTTTTTCTTTTACCCATGCGATGTATGTATGTGCATGGTTGAAATATCAATTAAGTTTCATTGTTATCAATTGTCCACGCATTTTTTTTAATTGTATCTCAGCAAGACTGTTTTTATATTAAAAGACAGAACTTAAACGTCTAATTACTAATTGTATAGAAGTATACTTTGCCCATTTTTTGCATGATCTTTCTCCCGGCAGTCTTGCTAAATTTCTCCTGCTGATCAGAACACTGGCTTTTAGACGCTTTTTCAGAGAGCTGCGTCACCTTATAAAAGGGGCATGTGGCTTTCTCACTTCCTAATCCTCCTTCCTTCTATTGATCTCTCTCCTCCTTTCACTGCTGCTAGTTTGATGGAAGTTTTGAGAGCTGTATTAGTCTCTAGATTCCGACGTTAAAGGGAAGGCTTGGGCATTTCACCATCGAACAAGATGCTTGCCGTAGCCTTTTTCCCCCTCGACCCTTTCACACTAAGGGTCCCCGCTTAACGACAGCTTTACATTTTCTCTTACATAAACATACAAGTGAAAAGGATCTGCTGTGAAGAAGTTAGCATATTTTGGTGAGATTTTTGTTCTTCTCAAACTATTCCTAATATCAAATCTCTGTCAAATTTCAAAATGGGTGGGGGTGGGGCGACGGGGAGGGAAGTGTCTTGTTTCCTAGTCTGCAGAATGTGTTTCTGTGAAGTTGGATGTTTCTGTTCTCTGTGAGTTCATCAAATGTACTTAACAATCAGCCCCAGGCTGCATCTTTCCTGCTGCATTGTAAAAGCCATTTGCTGCTGGCTTGATTGTTGTGTAGTCACAGGACTGTAGATTATCAGTCCTTTTGAGTCCATTTTGATCATATTTTTTTTATGATTCAGCCAAATTTTTGAATTTACTAAGATCCAGTTCTTCATGCTCTGCTCTCACAAGAGGATTTGTGTCTTCTCTCCGGCTCTGTCTTCCTTTAACCCCGGTGTCCTCTCCGTATCTTCATTTGATTCTTCTTGACTAGCCTCGCGGATGTATTCCTGAGTATTCATTTTTTCATAGTTTAACCCTTTATTTGCAACACTAATAAATAATAAATTTTAGTATGTGCATGTAACATATCATCGTATTTAGCAACTCCTCCCAATCTTTTTACTTTTCCTTACATTTTTTTTATCTACTTCTATTTATTTATTGACTGATTGTCTATGTGTCTGTGTGCTGTGTGTCCGTGCGCTCACACATGTGCTCATGCACCTGTTTGCCCAAGGGCCATGTGTGGAAGTCAGAGGAGCTCTACCTCCTTCCACCACATGGATCCCAGGGCTCTGATTCAGGTGTTGGGATTTGGTGGCAGGTCCTCTACCAATGGAGCTGTCCTGCTCATTCCCACCCCCGTCGTTCTAAAGGATAGGCTTTTGGCTTTGTTAGTCAGCTGATTTTGTTTTGTAGTTCGTTGCTTATGGTCTAGTTTCTGAAATTACTCTGAGGCTGCTGGAACAGGCAAGGATTCCAAGCAGCAGAGTTGCAGAGGTGATGGGCAGCTGAGCAGCTACACACCTAGAAAACAACAGGGTCTCAGCAAAACAGGGGGTATATTTTACAGTCTGGTTATGCTTACCTTTACTTTTCAAATGGCTTGTATTTTCTTAGGCACCTTTCTTACTCCTCTTTTAAAGTGAGTTTAATATAGGCATTTATTATAAACCCTATAGAGCCCTACAATGCAATATTGAATAATAAAGCTTTTCATCCATATAACATTAAAATTTCTAGTGAAAATGGGCAAAATAAATAGATGGCTTAGGGTAGAAAATTGCATATGATTTTCCAGGCTTTAAGAAAACGTCTCTATTCAATAGTAAAGTATATCTAGATACGTTGGCACACGTCTGTAATCCCAGGACTCTGGTGACGGCAGGAGGATCAGGAATTCAAGGATAACCTGGGCTACATAGTTTGATTCTGTCTCAAAAAAAAAAAAAAAACCATAGTAAAAACAAACGATTTTACTAATGTATGTCTGATATAACAAAGCAGATCTGACATTAAATACGGCAACTTGGCTGATCTAGCCCTGCACACCCTCTGCAGCCCCTGGAGGCAGTGTAACCTGAGCAGCTCAGCCCTCCCAAATCCCCAGGAATCAGCCAGGGGGACCCCTGTCCATCCTCAAAAGATCTCATGAGGCAGTTGCACAGCCCCTCCAGAACTGTGAGGCTACCTCAGCTCAACAACTCTACCCAGATTAATCATTTAACTGCTTACCCCTCGTCCCCCATTAAAGCTTAAGGACTACCAGAAAAGCCCAACCTCACGGTCTCTGAAGCCTGAAGCCGTTAAAAGGTCTCAGCTATGCCTGTTACTTGTTTCTGGTCACAGAGAAAAACGCACCATGTAGGAGAAATGGTTTAAGGACACTGCCTGTGATTCAGTCCTAAGTGGAATGCTTTCATCATCAACCCCAACCACTACCACCACCACCACCACCTCCACTTCCACCACCTCCACCACCACTACCACCACCGTTACCACCTCTACCACCTCTACCACCTCCACCACCTCCAAGGCTCAGAGATGTATATGGAAGAACAGATAGAAAGACTGGAAGAGCCAGAAGGTGGTGGATGCCACCAAAGAACAGTGTCTCCCAGACACAAGAGGACTGTTTATACATTTGAACTCACAGAGACTGTGACATCACTCATAAGATCAGCACTTGTTCAAACCTGGAAAAATCCCAGCACTGAGAAGGGAAGTAGACACAGAGTCCCATTCCTAACCAAGAAACTCTGCAATTGATACTTACTGGGAAATGGAAAATCAGTTTTCTCTAGTGGAGTGTCACTGTGTATTTCAATCACACTCCAGGGCAGCAGGACAGGCTTCATCCCAGTAGTAATGATCATCACAAAACTGACCGTGTGTGTCTGTGTATGTGTGTGTGTATGTGTGTGTGTGTATGTGTGTTGGGGGGCACGTTTTGTTTTGCTTTTGTTTTGGTATTTTTTGTCTTATTGTTTTTTTGGTTGTTTTTTTTGAGAGATAGAGATCGTAAAGTTGAATTAATTGGTAGGTAGGGAGGAGGATCTGGGAAGAGTATGGAGAAGAGAAAACTTGATCAAAATATATGAAAAAAATTTTAATAAAAATAACACTGAATGACTTTGAGCTAATGGTTAATATTATTTTCGGTTTATTTCAATATCAAAAGAACTATGTTTCTAACTTTTGGGTGGTTCCAGATAACAGTCTGTTGGAAATTCCCACTTATTTTAAGCAAACGCCAAACATTCAGTTACCTAAACTCAGCTTCTGGAATACACAGACTCACCCTGAGCCTCTGTCCCGCTGGCTGCCCTTGTACCACTTCTCAGAGCAGCCACCTGAACCGATGTTCAAAACTCAAAATTGACTCTTGACTTGATTGCTTTCAAAAATACTTATTTGTGTGTGACTGGTCAGGAGACTGTTTGCTGTGCAATGAAGACAATGGGAATGGGACTCTAGTCCTCTGGGGGAAGCAGCAAGCACACTTAATTACTGAACCATCTCTCCATCCCCCAACTATTTGTTTTACATGGGTCCTCAAAGCGGGCTAACATTTGGAGCTAGGTTTATTCTTTGTTGCTACCATCCGTTTTCTATCTCAATAGAATGGTTTCTGGAATCACCAAAGATATAGTTTACTTTTTTAGAGCAAGGAGTAAATAACCATTGTTAAATTGATACTCATTCTCTCCCTCTCCTTCTCCCCGACCTCCTCCTCTCTCTCTTTCATTCCTTTCTCCCTTCTTACACACACATAAGCTAAACTATCCTTTTTAAACAAGATTTATTTACTACATTATGTATCCGACTGTTTTGCCTGCATGTATGTCTGCCTAAAACCCAAGGAGGTGAAAAGAGGGCATGGGAAACTCAGGAACTGGAGTTGCTGACAGCTGTGCGTTGACATTGGATGCTAGGAACTGAGCCTGAGCTCTCTGGAACAGCAGCAAGTAGCAAATGTTCCTAACCGCTGAGCCATATCCCCAGTCCATACACAGATTATTCGTTACAACCCCAAACTAACAATATCCTATTTTATTTAGCTACAAATCAGCTAAGAATATTTGTAAAAGACTTAAAATGAAAAGCGAGTGCGTTTATTATGTTATTCACTTAAACATCAACCCTACACTTTCATACCAACCAGTAAATTTATTAATTGACTAATGGGTATCTAACACTGTTAATATTCAAGGACAGAATAGAGTATGCTCTTATATGAATAAAGGCAAGAAAGAGATGCAAATTCTATTGATATAACCAAGAGATCAAACCTAAGAATACACAGGATAGAACAAAGGACCAATAGCATCAAGAATCTATTCTGTGAAATAATAGGTCAATTTTCAAATCTAGATAATGAAATGGACATCTAAACTGAAAAGGCATTTAAACCCCCCCAATAGACACAAATTGAGAAGAGCTTTCTAGCGTATATTATAAGCAAGACATTGAAACACAAAGCAAAGAAATAATGTCAGAAGCTCTAAGGGAAAAATGCTAACTCACTCACAAAGGCAGAAACAGTAAAATAATATCAGGTCTCACTTGTGAGCAATCTAAAAGCCACAAAAGCAGGGAACACTGTATTTCAAGCCCTGAACACAAATAACTGCCAACCAAGATTGCGATATCCATCAAAGCTATCTTTTGAAATTGGCAGGGAAATAAGGATACTTAGAGACGGGTAGATACAAACTAACTTCTGACCACCAATCCAGAATACTTAAAGGCTCGCTTTCACAGAGGAGAAAAAATGACAGAGTCAATCATGAGGAGCCTAGGAAATAATAAAATCTTGAGAGGAGTCCACAAACAAAGGCAAGCAAGTTAGGAATTCATCACATTCAACTCGGCAAACCTGCAAACCCCAAATACTGATAAGAGGGGGAAAAACATTAATAAAAGTAGAAAATAGCTGGGCATTGGTGCCACAGGCCTTTAATCCTAGGAGGCAGAGGCAGGTGGATCTCTGTGAGTTCGAGGCCAGCCTGGTCTACAGAGTGAGTTCCAGGACTGCCAGAGTTACAACAGAGAAACAGAAGGGGAAAAAAAAAAGTAGAAAACAACAGACAAAATTACAGAGATTAGTAAAGACCCCTCAATAATAACCTCAGTGTAAACAACCTCATCTCACCAATAAAGAGACACGGATTAGCTGAATAGATTAAAACCAGATCCAGCTACCCGTGGTCTCCTGAAAACACACCTCACTGATAAAGACAGACACAGACTAAGCGTTAAGACACAGGAGTCAATAAAGTGAATGGAACCTGGAAACAGATGGGCAGAGCTATTGTTTGCTTCCTAGCTTTTTGCTCTGTGTTGCTGTGGGTCAAACACAGGTCTTTGCAAACGCTTGGCAAGTGCTACAGCTGAGCTATACCCTCCACCACCTCTTTTTTCTTAGATGAGGTTTTCCTGTGCTTCTCTGGCTGGCCTCAAAGGCCTCTTCTTTCTTCCTTTGATGACCATGTGCTTTGGTGAGGGGGGAGCATCACAGCTAGGCTTGTTTGTTTGAGACAAATTCTCACAAGGTAGCATAGTGTAGCTATCAACCTGACAACATAGACATCAAACCAACACTAGAAAAGAAAAAGCAAGCCACTATATCTCACTAAAGACAGCAGTTAGCAGTCGGTGGCCACTGGGAAAGGGTCAGGGCTCCTCAGGAATGTGTCCCACGCTCTGGTGTGTGGCTGTACACTGGTGAGCATGTGGGAGACTCCGATTGGACTCATGGATTATAAACAAAACAAAAGGGACATGAAGTTGGGGAAGGCTTAGAAGAAGTTTGAAGGTGAGAAGGGTGATATGATCAAAGTAATTATATAATGCATAAAAAAATTCCTAAAGAATAAATAAAATAAAATTGAAAAAGAAAATATAACTATAGTAAAACTATAGACAATGACTGTTGGGCTCCGAATTTCACAAAATAAACATTTGTGGGCATACATGGTCATATAGGCTGTGGTACAAGAATAGTGGGTGATTTTAATGTCCATTTTCATCTTTAGATAGATCACACAAGTCAAAAGTCAATAAAGAAATTTCAGGCTTACTCTAATAGAGTTGATAAAAATACAGTTAACAATTATTTATAGAATTTTCCATTCAGCAAACACAGAATTTACATTGTTCTCTGCAGCCCATGGAAATATCCCTAAAACAGGCCACAAACTAGCCCACAAAAAAGTCAACAAGAGAGGTGAAATGACTTCTTGTGTCTTCCCAGACCACAGTGGAATAAAACTAGAAACCAATGGCCAGAGAGACCACCAAATACAAAAGTACTTGGAGACTGAACTGAATACATTTTGAATAACCAGTGAGATCACTTAAGAAATAGAAAAGTATATAGAATCAAACGAAAATGAAAGTATAAGTTAGCAGGACCTTTGGGACACAACAGGAGCAGTTCTGGGGTGACTGTTTATAGCTAGGAATGCTCACCCTGGGCTGGAGTAACAGCCTAACAGATAAGAGCGCTGGCTGCTCTTTCATATGACCCAGGTTCAATTCCCAGCACCCACACAGCAACTCACAAGCACCTGTAACTGCAGACCCAGGGCATCTGACACCCTCTCTGGCTTCTATGGCACGGCATTCACACAGTACACAGACATACATTTGCAGGCAAAATATACATATAAAATAAAGGTATTTAAACCAGAGATATCTCAAGTAAATAACTTAATAATATACCTCAAGACTTAGATAAAGAAGAACACACCAAACTCCAAAGAAGTGCATAGTAAGAAATAAAGATCAGAGTAAAATCTAATGAAATGAAGACTAAAAGATTAATACAAGTCAAAGAGTAGCTTCATTAAAAAGAATGATAATCCCCTAGCCAAACTAACCAAAACATGAGGGAGAAGACAAAAATTAAGAGAATTGAAGGTAGAAAAGGGGCTTTGCAACTGATTCCAGTGAAACTCAAAAGATTACTAGGCAATACTTTGAAACGTTAGATCACCAAAGTGTCCAAATGAGACGAGGGTGTATGTTCTCAGTGTTCTTAATACAGTGTTCAACATCTTAGTTAGGGCTAAGCTGTTCCAAGACTCTAGAGGCTTTCTGTTAAAGACTAGAAATACCTTGGACTTGATGAACACATTCAGCAAATTAGCAAGAGACAAATTGAACGTACCGAAGCCGAGACAGCCACTGTGGAACTCAGCATGAGCATTTCTCAAAACACTAAAAATACAACTACCGTACAACCTTGCTGCTCCACTCTTAGGAACCCAAAGAACTCCCAACTGGTACACCAGAGCCTTACCCACTCGTGTTCATTGCTGCTATATTCACAGTAGCCAAGAAACAGGGCCAGCTTAGAGGCCTGCCAACAGAGGAACAGATAAAAAAAATGCATTCATGTACACAATGAAAAAATTTTCAGTCATAAAGAAAAATGAAATCATGACATTTTCAGAAATAGGTGGAGCTGGAGTTGACGTGAACCCTGGCGTGCAGGAAAAACTAGGCACAAACAGGCAGAACGCTGTGTGGGCCAGATGTTTGAAGGGCAGGTCTAGATGCTGGGATGGGCCAATCAGATCCATCAGAGAAAGCCTTCCGGAGAGCATGATAAGAAGTGGTGGATGCCAGTGAGTCAGAAACAAACACAGAGTCTGGGAGCACATTGTGCAGACTCACACGCTAAACCAAGATCGGGAAAACGTTGGGCATCAGAAGGCAACAGGCTGACAGCTGAGCAGGTTGCCAAGAATGCGGCTCGGGCACAGAGATCAGGGACATTTTCAGTCTGGGGAAATGGCTGTTAGCAAGGTGCTTACTGCACATGCATGAGGACCTGAGTGTGATCCTCAGGGCGTGTATGAAAAACTGGGTGTGGCAGTGCACACCTGTAACACTGGCACTGGAGAAGCAGGAGGCTACGAGGCCCTTTGGGACTGATGGCAGGCTAGTAAACTGAATGCCAGGTCTGCTGAGAGACAAATAGAGGAAGAGATGCAACATTGACCTCTGGCCTCCACATGTGTGACCACATACATGAGTACCTACACATGAACATGTACACACATACATACATACCACACTGCCACTCCCATACATGTGTACATACACATGAACATGTACACACATACATACACACCACCACCACCCACAAAAGAACACAGTCAAACCCAGAATGTGCAGAAAAATCTCAGTGGTGTAATGCAACGAAGTGTCTTAGGCTACAGGTCCACGAGGCACTGGGCAGGTGTTTAGTACACAGTCCCTGGTATATATTCAAAGGGAGAGCAGCATGGCTGGTCTGAAAAGGGCCAGCACACGAGTCACAATGCTCTGCAGGTGTGAGGCTTATTAGAATGGAAAGGCCTCATAGCTAGGACTGGGTCTTAAGGTGGGAGGGAGCAGCGCATTAAAGTGAAGGAGAAGCTTCCTGGAGGAATGAGAGGCAGAGGGCAGAGGGGCATTTTCATTGTGGTATTCAGAACATCTCCTTGAGCAGACTCGCCCAAGCACAAGGGAAGGAGCTGGCTTTTTAGCCTTTTAGTGGCAGGAAGTTTCACATCACATGACTTTATTCAACACAGTGTATGTGCCAGCGACGATGGAGAAGCCAGGCACGGGGTAGGACCACGCCTTCGGAGCTGACGTAGGGCCTCAGCAAAGACAGGGAGAGCTGCAGGGAGGCATGGCCTGGTTCAGGCAATGGGAATCTGGCCTAAAGATACAGACCCATGTCCTGACAGTCTCCATTCCAGAACCAGGGTGACATCTTGGCTACCTTCTGGGGAACTGCTGAATGCCACAGAGGGAAGGAAGAAAAGTGGGCTGAACTAGAACCCAGTCCTAAACTTTCCTTCAATTTCTGAAGTTCATCAGATGATCTAACCTAACTTAGAGCTTGGGAAGTAGAATCTTCTAGAAGATGCCTGTAAGGAAGTGTTACCCTAAGACAGGAAGCAGAGAGCAGGCATGCACGTATATACAAATAGCAGATTTTGATGATCAAAAACACACTGCCATAATAGGTTCTGAATGTGTTCAAGATAAAATGTAGTCTCTTAACCCTCCCAAAACATGGCTTTTAATAATTAATTAACTAGTTAATTAATTAATAGACACAGTTTTACTATTAGCCCTGGTTGTCCTAGAGCTCACTCTGTAGACCAGGCTGGTCTTGAACTCACAGAGCTCCACCTGCCTCTGCCTCCCCAGAGCTGGGATGACTTTATCTATCTCTTAGCGGCCATATACTCTGTATATTTACATTCAGAAAGCGTCAAACCCAGTGGAGAACGCCATCTAGAAGTCACTAGCGGTAGTGGGCACACATAGTGGAACCAGGAGACTGTGTTTCCTGTCTGGCTGCCTTAGCAGCAGTAGTATTTTGTCCTCCAAGGAGGACCTAGCTGCAGTGTGTTTGCAGGTCCCAAAGACGGGCCCATCTGTCAAGATGCTAACACGGGGCCTTTCCACAGAAACTGACTGGAAACCTGCCCACTCCTCCCCTACCTCTTCCTCTGCCTGTCTCTGTCTCTGTCTCTGTCTCTGACTCCCCCCACCTCTCTCTGTGTATCCCTCCATTCTCCCCTTTCTAGGTCACTGCCCATTCTATTTTGCTTGAGTTTCTCCCCTACACTTGACATCATCGGCCATTCTGTTTTTAATGTGTGTGGTGTACAATTATCATACACAGTACTGTCCAGCACAAGGATATTTCCAGACAAGCATATGCTGTATGCTGTCCGTGTTCCTCCGTCTGCCACACACCTCTCTTTTCCTCCTCGGCCCCTTATTGGTCCCTTTGTTTCCTGAACTCTTTCAGGTGTACTTTCATATAAACACACATGATTCGCATCTGTATCCCCGCCCCCCATTTCTCTCTGTCTGCTCTCACTCTAATCTCACTCACAATTTGATTCTATGTGGAAACACTGTCACACCTCAGGAGCTACCTACGGCAATTGCTTTCAACTTTATTTCCCTAACATGCACTCTTATGCTCTACATAAAAAATATAGTAGCATACTATACTACTCAGAGTATAAAAACAATCTACACGCACACACACACACAGACACAGACACACACACACACTTCAAACTTCTAAGTCACAAGCTCGTTCTAGATATACTTTTTTTTTTTCTACTTTTGATCTGCTCTTCTCAGATTAGCTCAGCCATGACCCGTGAAACCACTCTGAGCGGGGCAGCTGGGAAAGTCATCAAGATCTCATCTCTATCCCTTGGAGAAAATCAGAGAGTGTATGAGCGGGCCAAGGGCCAGGCTGTGCTAAGGACTCACCGCTGCAGTGTCTCCCAAGGAGGCACGAGGTGATAATGCCACCTCAATTTTTTATTCTTTTGTGACTTTCCTTTTGGATCTATCAAACGAGGCGCTGCGATGAGCCCTCTTCTTCCCAGAGGCTCACAATAGAAGGGAGGGGGGGCATAATCACCCCCAGGATAAAGGAGGTAAGAGTCAGCAGGGGCAGATAAGCGGGACTGCACCCCTGTGCTCGGCAGTCTTACTGGATGCTACACACAGTTACCGTAAGTACGCATGCCCGAGCTGGGCTGTGGGTCACGTAGAACCGCCAGAGTCCTCCTCGTTCTAGCCCTGGGTAACAAAAGGCTCCAAGCCCAGCCTTTGAAAAAGACAAAGCGGTGCTGCTGTCAGCAGTCAGGGTGATCCTCTAATACCTGTGTCTGAGAGGCAGCAGGGGCACACAAACCACACATTGTAGAGCTGAAGACAGAGACGTATGTGCCTCTCCAAAAGTAGACAGGAAATTGCCACGGGGCCGCACGGAACGTGGAGGTGGCGTAGAGGCTCACCAGGCCCGGAGGTCACCCTGCACACACTGTGTGTAGCCTTAGGCAGACTCACTTGGCATCTTCAGGTTTCCATTTTCTCATTTAGAACAGACAGGGAAAGAATGCCCATTTCAAGTGGTTGGCAGGGGTCTGAAGTGAGGTGTCATCTGTGGACGTGCCTGGTCCCCTGAATTAGGACCAGCATGTTACTCCCACCCCTCCCCCACTGCGCACACACTGCCTTCTTTGGACTTGGACATTGTGCTGTCTACCTCGTGTGGGGGAGTAGGGAGGATCCCCCTCCTAGACGGTGTTAGTGAGGATTAAAGCGGAGATATAAATATCCAGCACGGAGCTTGGCACCAGACACTCAATAAATCTGTGTTGTGAACAAAGTTGCCAAGTTCTCTGAAGTAATATGGCGAAAGTCTTTTTTTTAAAAAGGTTTTTTCACACAATATATTTTGATCTTGTTTTTCTCCTCCCCCAACTTCTCCCAGATCCTCATACCTCCCCACCCACCCAACTTCATCTTTTCTTCCCCTCCCCCCCAAAAAAAACCTCACAAAAATGAAAATCAAAGCAAACAAAAAACCAATAAGAAAAACAAAACACCATGGAGCGTCTTTTGTGTCGGCCATCTCTTCTTAGGCGTGGGGCCTGCCCTCCAGTGTGGTTATGGACACAGTGAAACTCAATGGAGGATAGCAACTGCAGATAGCTGTGTGGTTGGCAGGGGTCTCCTCTCAGTGCTGGGACCTGTCTGGCTTGACCCCATGCAGGCCTTGTGCACGATGCCACAGTCTTTGTGAGTTCACATGTCTTCCGTCCTGCGGTGTCTGGAAGACACTGCTTTGGTTTTTTTTGTTTTGGTTTTTGTTTTTGCTTTGTTTTTTTAGGTTTTAGAATCATTCATCACCTTTGGCTCTTACAATTTTTTTCTGCCTCCTCTTCCATATAGATCTCTGAGCCTTGAGGGGTTTGATGTTTTAAATGATGCTGCTTATTTATTGTGTGTGTGCCATTGTGGGTAGACGGAGGTCAGAGGTCAGCTTATGGGAGTCGGTTCTCTCCTTCTACCACGTGGGCCCTGGGCCTGCACTCACGTCATCAGGCTTGGCGGCAAGTGTTTTTACCCAGAGACACCTTGCTGGCCCACCAGACAGGATTTCGGAGCTCACCGCGTACTCTCCATCACCCCTCATCTGACGTATTATAACGTAACGTGGCTGCCTCCCGAAGACCTAAAGCACACGGCCTTTCGCAGTCTCACTGCCCCTTCAAGAGCTGTCCAGGAGGAGTGCAGAATGGTGTTTGCATCAGCTACTTTCCACGTTGCTGGGACATCATACCCGACAAGAAGTAACTTGAGGAAGGAAGGGTTTGTTTTGCCTCAGAGTTTAAGAAGGGAGGTAGTTCATAGAGGCAACAAAGGCAGTAGGAACCAAGGTGGCTGGTCACATAGTGCCCACAATCGGCAAGCAGAGAGCTGAGAGGACCAGCGACCTCAAAATCTGCCCCCAGTGACCCCTTCCTCAGGTGAGGTGTTCCAGGCTGCACAGCTTTCCAAACCCTGCCACCAACCAGGCATTCAAACACACACATGTCTGGGGTCGTTTCACAGCCAAACTACAGCAGTGTTTTAGAAGTGGATAGATAGGGATAAAAAAGAAATGAAGTAATGACAAAAAAACCAAAAACAAAAAACCTATCTTAACACTTGACGGTGAAGTAAAACAACAATATAAAAATCACACACTTGCAACCACTCAATATATTTCAAAAATAACACATAAGGGACAGCAGAACACTATGGCAAACCTTCTACCTTGCTCAGACCACGGCACTCCATACATGCCAACTAGCAGAGAAGACACGAACTGAGATAAGGAATCTTCTAGAGATGTGGAGGAGAAATGAGCAGATTGACCGTGGAATTTCTGTTTTCCACCGTGGAGAAGGGTTGTGGTCTAAAGCATGCCTCCGACCATGGTATTGTGAGGCACGGATCGGCGTGTGGCACAATGCGAGAGTCTCAGAACGTCTTCTATTAGCCCCTGTCCCACCCCGTCAAGCCCCAGAAGAACAGACAAGCAAAAGTCCACAAACTCACTTTATAGTTGGGAAAGAGAGAGAAAAATAGTTCTGGAGTACAGTGGCAAGGAGAGACAGCAGAATCTAGCTGAGCAGATGGAGAGGAAGTAAAGATCTGGACAGAAATGCTCAGGATGCACGCGGGGAAAAGAAAAGCCAGGAAGACAGTAACACAAACAAGATACGTGAACACACCACGTAAAGACCCAAGAAAGAAGAAAAAAAAAAAGTCAACAGAGCCCAGCATGCTTAACATACATGAAACACCCAAAGAGACACAGAAAAGTCCCCGTGAGCTTTGAGTTAAAGGAGAGCCCCCTCAAAAAAGGTCACTACAGAAACCCAAACAACTCTGCCACAGGAACAAGAAAGAAGCTAAGAGCCCACCCGCTGTCTGCAGACAACCAGCTACTTTCTCCTTATCGCCAGATCTGGATTAATGTCTTCAGAGACCCATGCGACTTCTCAATCTCAGGTGCGTCTTCTCGTCACTGTATCAGACAGGATTCAATATTTCCCCTCCATGCAAAGTCTGAACTTATCTGTGGACACACTTACTGTGTCTCCACATCAGACTGTGAGCTCCGTGGAGGGAGGGACTTGTGAATCTCCCCACCGCTTCTCGGCATGCAGCCTGCGCGCCGTGAAGGTCTGTTGGCTGAGCAAATGTGTAAACATGCGCACTCTGCGGGAGAATGGGTCTACGGATGACGACCACGGGCTGGCTTTGGATCTGAAATGAGGTGAGGGTTCCACTCAGCAGTGTTTGGAGCGGGGAGCTCTGCCACCGGGCAGGATTACAAGGCTAACCTCCTTGATGGATGGATCTACTGATAAATCCCTAGGGCACTGAGCTGCTGTGAACTTCAGGAATGGGGCTTAGCTGGAGAAAGTGGGACACTGAGGGCGGGGCCCCGAGGAGGAAGTGAGCCATGAGGGCGTGTCTGTGTAACGGAAGTGAGTCGCTGAGGATATGCCCTTCAGGAGGAAGTGGGAGACATCTCTGAAGGGGTGATTTTGCCCACCACCTTCTTCTTCTCCTCCCTCAAGTGAGCAACTCCTCATCTGTCTACCTGTCTCTTCCCGCACTTCCTGACTCCTGTGAGGGGAGCAGCGTGGCCCGCTGACCTGCCCTGCCCGGTGACATTCTGCCTCACCGGAAGCCCAGACCGAAACCTGTGGATGTGAGGGTCGGAATGAACCTTTTCCTCCTCTAGCTCTCTTCAGGTATTTTGTCACGGCCGTGGAAAGCGCCATGTTTAAGTGTCTGTGAAAGTTCTGAACCTTTTAACTGGAGCCAGAGCTCACAGCAAAGAGCGAAGCGGGTGATCCTGAGTTCTAAGGAAATCTCTAGCCTCTTAAAAGTTCCTTCGTATTGGCAGCAAACTGACTAAAGCAAGGTCTTACACGATGCCTCCCATTAGTAGAGTTAACTATTAAGAGAGGGAGGAAGAAGCACTCTCGTGTGTGTGCTGACTTTGGACTTTACTCCTGAAGTAACCACAGCTTGGGAGGAAGGCATGCCCTGCACACGGGCAGAGCAATGGCAGATTTAGCTCAGACGCAGAGAAGTCAGGTTGAGTGACCCCGGACACCCAGCTTGCAGACTTAAAGCAACTGGATCCAGCAAATAAGGCATTGCCGTGGCTCCCCAGAAGAGGGATGCTGACTGACAAGGAGCCTCCTTAAAGCAGACTCATGGGTCAAGGAAGCTCTCCTGACCCTGTAAATTAATCCATTAGAAGTTTTGATCTATGGGAAACTGGGGGATGGCTCAATTGGGAAAGTGCTTGCTTTGGAATCGCAAGGCCCTGAGTTCAGTCGCTAAAACCCACATTATAAAAAGGCAGACATAGAAGCGTGTGCTTGCCATCCCAGTAACCTACCTATCTCACCCGTCCCTGAGCTGAGGCTACAGACATATGCCTCGTCTGTGTTCTATGTGGATTCGAGGCATCTGAGCTCAGACTGTCATGCCTGTGTAGCAGGAACTTTATTCACTGAGCCATCTCCCTAGTCTCATCTAATGAGGAATAAAGGACCTAAATTTTTTGAAGGAGGAAGATAAAATTATTACTGATAACTAATATTTGAGTGCTTGCTGTGTTGCAGAGAGGTGGAACATACCACCAGATATGGAGACACCATCAGATACAGAGACACCATCAGATAGGACACACCACTAGATAGAAGATACCATCAGATAGTTAGGAGACACCATCTGATATAGAAAACATCATTGAATATGGAGACATTGTCAATTATGGAGACACCATCAGATATGGAGACACCATTGGATATGGTACATGGAGCAGTTAAATTACTTGTCCAAAATTATATAGAAATGAATCCTAACGCAGCCAGGATGACTACAACTAAAGCCACACGGCTCTTAAGGGCAGAGAAGCAAAATTGCAACACCAGACTCCTGCACACAAATCATAGAATGTATTTGCATAAACAGAAAAGGTCAGGCACTCAACAGGTCCCTTGATACATTCAAGAGGCATGGGTGCCACAAGAGGTATGAGACTGCTCTGTCATAAAACACGGGCTGTTTTTCAGTAAACTTTTCCTTCGCAACTAGAAATGGTACAACATCCTGAAATAATGATAAAAATACAGTATCATAAATGCATGAACTAGGAACATAGTCATTTATCAATCTATCATTATCAAGCATTATACACTGCACATAATTATATGTGCTTGACTTCTCCGTGACTGGATTCTCGGTATGTCTGTTTACACTATCACCACAAACGAGCGATCCGTGCTGGGGCTGCGTGCCACACAGCTACAGCACTTCGGGACATGAGGTGCTTTGCAGCTCCGTTATCATCACCCATGACTACCGCCACATGGGAGGTCCATGGTGGATCAACCTTTTCCTACCCTTCTCCTGCCTTCCACCCCAGAAGTTCAGCAGGAAACCCCTTTCTCTGCCTTGCTCCTCACAGTGAGCAGTATTAGATGTAATCAGTTCTGGAGCCTACATTTCTTTCTAGTGCCGCCCTTCCTCAAGGCTTGATCCAGGTCATCCTTATTTCCTCCAGAACTGTTAGACGCCCTTAAGCAGTCTTCTTTCCTGCAGTCTCCTCACCAGGCAAGCTCAGCATGTGCCTCTGAACTCAAAGCCCACCCATCTAACCCTGGCCCCACGGAGGCTCTTCCGTTTCCACACCCAGAAATCTCCTCCCTCCCTGTTCTCACTCTGGTCCAGTAGATCTCCACTTCAACTACACATTGGTCGACTGGGGAAGAATGTAAAACCTCAATACCAGGCCACACTCTATGCTTGTGACATCAAATCTCTAGGCACAGGAGCAAAGAGATATGGGTACTTTAAGACACCTCATCCCAACCCCAGTGACACGGAGCAAGGAAAGCTGAGTCAGTGTGGTACACGGGAGCAGACACTGCAGTTAGTCTGCAGTCATTGCCCCTAAAAGGCCTCGAATTCAGAGAACTAGAAACTGGTGATGTCCCAAGTCTGCTACTGAAAGTTTGTGGGTCTAGGAGTTGTCAGCAACGCCATGGCCCAAGCTCTACCTTGAGATGCCCTGGTAAGATGCGTGACTAAGTCTGAGTCAAGATTCTAGGGCTCCTACAGGAATTTAAAAAAAAAAAGACAAATGCTTTGAAGCTAAAAGTTCACTTATTAAAACCCAGTAGACAAAGCGTCTTTTCTCACTCTAATGTCTTTGTATCAAGAGTAATGTTGCTCATACCACAGGAGATTGTTTAAATATAGGCATGTTTAGGGGAGGAGGTAAGGTGGGTGGCATAGTGGGCTCTCAAGGAATAGATATCCTAAACCCAGTTTTACCCAGTTTCACAGCTGTATAAATGGGGGTAGTTGTTTCATCCACCCTACTGGTGGTGGTAATGACACTATAGGGACTGTCCATTGACTCTAAAATATTTGTCCAGCCACTGTGTTGGTCTACTACTGAAAAGGTGCTCTATTCAGAGAGCACCATGGTTTCCATGGAAATCTCTATGCATCCTGGCATAGAGATCTCTTTGGTACCAATGACCAAAGCTCTGCTCTCACAGGATTTTCAAGGAGAACTGACAGCCAGGTTTAGATAACTCATCCAGACCCTGTTGAGAGCCTAAGTGAGCTGTCCACACAGGAGGGCACTAGACAGCAGCTGCCTTTCATCATCAGGACATTTTACAATCTCTTACCTTCCTGTTTCTATCCCTCACTCCAACATGTTTACTAAATTACAGTCTTCATGCTCCATGGTCAGGACTGACTAAGTCGATCTGTGTTAAATAATTTAATGTTAGAAGAAAATTTTATCTTTGTTAAGATGTACGTATTTTATTGTGCCAGATAATGATAATTATACAATCATATCTACATTTCTGCCTTGTTTGATATGACATTTTAAGAATGGGGAAGGGAATAAATAAGAACAAAGAAAGGTATTTTTAAATATAATGTATTTTGGCATTCATAACTCACGTGGCTTGTATGATTTCTATAAAATTATATTAGTAGGGGCTGGAGAGATGGTTCAGTGGTTAAGAGCACCGGCTGCTGCTTCAGAGGTCCTGAGTTCAATTCCCAGCAACCACATAGTGATTCATAACTATCTATAATGGGATTTAATGCCCTCTTCTGATGTATAGACATCCATGCAGACAGAACATTCATACATAAAAATACATAAATAAATCTAAAATTTAAGAAATTATATTAGTAGAAATAAAAATGATTGAAATAGAGATAAAAGGTTATTGGATTATATGACTTAAAACATTATCTCCAAGTTATTCTGAAAATTAATAAGATCCATTTAAATTTCTTGTGAAGTTTTCTAAAATAATGGTTAGATAACATGCAGTGAAACATTTTTAAGCGAAGTAGATGGGTTTCTTTCATTAAATAATAATTGAAAGAGTACGTGATAGTTCTAGACTAGCATGATCAATGGGACTCAAGGAACAGCTGAGTATATTTAAGAATTAGGAAACAATGGGGCACAATTTCTAAACAGTTTAATAAGCAGATTGCGCTGTCAATGCCATTGGAATCAGCAAATGTGGAAGAACAAAAAGTAAAATGCAAAGGCCTACCCCACACCATACACAACAGTAAATTCCAGATGTGTTAAGGAATGTTAAATGTTGAATAGGAAAATATTCTAATACTGTAAACTGTAGGAACATTTCTATGCAATCTTATGGTGTTCAGAGGTGCTCTTAACTATGATACCAGCGAAGAAAAACACTAAAGAAAAATATTTGAATGTTTCGTATGTTAACATTAAAGAAACTTTCTGAGAAAAGGAAAAATGGAAAAATTAAAGAATGTTTCACCCTAAGATAAATGTGGACACAAAGATAAGTGATTACTGATACATACAACATGGCTTAGAAAAAAGATGACCCAGGAGCAGAGAAGAAATTGGCCATATAAAATGCCAACAAATCCTACAACCTCAATGAGCAAATTCTAAAACCTTCATCACATTTGTAATTAGAGAACATGTAAAACGGGATTTTTTTTTTTTTTAAAGAAGCCTTTTAAATTATGGTTGAGAATTTGGAGAAAAATGATATAGGGCTGGCTGGATGGCTTGGTAGATGAAGTGCTTGCCACGAAAGCCCATAAACCGAATTCAGGTCCTGGGATCCATGCAAAGGTGAAAGGAGAGACTCCCACAGAGCTGTCCTCACAGATGCTACCCCGCGCGCAATAATAACAATGCATTTTTATGGATATGGAAGAAAATGTAAACGCTGTTGGATGAACTGGTACTCAAACCTTGCTCCTGAGCATAGAGATCGCAACCCTCAAATCTGCTCTCTTTTTGGCAGTTTGAATATCTTACACTTTCCTTGAAAATAGTATCTTCATTAAAGTTTTGCTTTTTATAATAATATAGAATTATATACCATATAATTTTAATTTATAAAATAGTTTTTAAATTATCTCTTTTTTTTTTCACTGATATATCTACTTGTGTTTTATCACTTATTTTTCCCAATCCGCACAGACTAAAGTTTGTTTAATTTATTGGCCTATTGAAAAGACAGACTCCACGATTTAAATACCATCATTTTCTGCTTTTTATTTCAATAGTTCCTGCTTTGTTGTTCATTAATATCTTTGTCTATTTCATGCTTGTTTGGATGTTTTTAGCCATTTAATGAGATGGAAATGCTAATTACCCCGATTGGATTCACACAGTGAATACACATATCAAATTACCACAGTGCACCCAATAAACATGTACAATAACAACATTCTGAATAAAAATAAAATTTGTCATTCAAGTGCTTACTTTATTATTTCTTCTATCCTTTAAAATAACATAACCTAAATTTATGAAT
The DNA here is from genome assembly GCA_026225945.1 of Cricetomys ansorgei. NCBI lineage: Eukaryota > Metazoa > Chordata > Mammalia > Rodentia > Nesomyidae > Cricetomys > Cricetomys ansorgei. Next base: position 11,897,391 of record JAMJFZ010001121.1, on the reverse strand, counting down.
TTTCTATGTGAATTAATAACTATAACCTGTACATTTTGGCACATATTGATTTCATAATCACTTCGGCTTTGGGTTCTTTGACAACCACTTTTCAACAGTGCTTCATCTTGTGATTTGATTATATTTAAAAATTCTCGTGTCATTGCATCATTGTCAAAGAAAAACAGTGATGCCTTTTTGGCTTTAAGCTTTCTTGCAACATAGGACGTGTGTGACATTCAAACTCTCCTCTGTGTGTATGCACACGGATGTTCATGTTCACATGTGTGTGGAGGCATGTATGTGTGTCTGTTGTTGCAGGGCCTCATCAGACTGCTCACATTACTTCCTGAGACAGGCTCTCTCGCCAGCCATCTTTGTCTGGTCTCTACCTTGCAGGTACTTGGATGTTGAGCAGGCTGCCATGCCAACCCAGCTTGTCACATGGGTTCTGAGGACGTAGACTCTGGCCCTAAGGCAAGCTTGGCAAGTGCTCTATCCACTGAGACGTATCCCCAGCCTAATAGCTTCCCCTTGATACCAGCTCTTAAGGTGGGGGCTGTGCCCCACGTGTTTCCTCTAGGCCATTGTTTATAATGCTCAAGGTCTCTGTGGTTTTGTTTCATCAAAGTCCCAAAGGTATACAAAAAACTACCATGACTAGCTTTAAAATCTGGGACTTCAAACTTCTTGGTTTATGCATTTCAATTTATGTAAGTAGCTGCCCATGAGGTATGGTGGTTCTGACTGCTTTGTGGGGTGAACACATTAACAATGTGAAATGTGAGGCTTTTCACTTTTACTCTGATACCCCCATTCACATTTTTACACTTTGTATATTTTCCCTCCCTTCCCATTGCATTTATTCTTTCCATGTTATTCCATTTTAGGCGTGTGTCTTATAAACAATCAGTAGCTTGATTGTATTTTGAAGCCCCACCTAAAAGATCTGACATTTAACCCACCAGATTTATTATAATAAGCATTAACATTTGTGTTAGCTTTTGCCACATTGACTTGTATTCCTCAGATTTCTTGTACATAGCTTTGATGTATATTTCAGATATCATCAAAACGAACTCTGCATTTTGAGTACCGTTATTTTATAAATTGTTGACAACTGTGTTCTAGTTCAGAGCCACACTATCAATAATGAAATCATTCCCTGAGATGTGAAGTGCCTCTGCTTATCATGCAGGTGGGGTAGGGTTGTGTCCTGCACTAAGTAAACCGAACATAGTTCATTCATTCAGGGACATTTCCTTTTAGAAGTTGAGAAGAAGCAGCAGCAGCAAAGCAACCAGGCCCTGGTAATGACTCTCAGGGGCCACTTTGTATTGTGAGGCAAGGTGCAGCTCTTTTATGGAAAAGGCTGGTTGTTTATAGACTAGTAATGGCTGCCGTCCTACACAGGAGTGTATCCTCCGGGTGCAGTGCAAGGGCCCTGCAGTGAGAAAATTCAAATAGAAGCTGGAGCACAGCATGTCCTGGGAGAAGGGATGCAGGGTGTTGCTCAATGACCATCTTGTGTCTGTGGGTTAAGCAACATTGATGGCCATTTCATTTTTGTTTTTGTCCTTGGTGATTTGTGAAGTTTCTGGTACTATCTCCTCACTTACAGAATCAACGCAGCGTCCACCCCACCCCACCCACTCTGGGCCTTCAGAGTTTCCCTACCACCAACTACTTGATCAAACTCAAAATACCCACTTGGAGCTGGAAATTTCTTCCATGTGGAACATTTGCCAAAAGAGAGGGCCATCTTTTAGATAATTGTTTGTGTTTTGGCATCTCCTAATTTGTTACTTAGCAAAAAAAAATTGTCTTGTTAAACTTCTCTTGGTAAAAGATATGGTCGTGTCTTAGTGAATATCACCCTTTATGAGGAAAAGGGGTGGAGGATAGCAAATGCCCACAAGCCTGTTTGGGTGTCATGAAAGCTCACGTGGGGGTAATAATTACCTCATTATTCGCCACACTCCTAAAGCTCCAGCTCAAGAACGGCATGAAATTTTTGGCTCTTTCTATATTAAAAAAGATTGCCAATTTGGAGAGAATCCAGAGAGCACTGCTAATGACATGCAGCTAAAGGGAGTCCAAGAGAAGGGGGTGTGAACTGCCAAGAGATCAGAGAGCTGTAGAGATGGAGGAGACCACAGACCACTGGGAGAGAAAGCTCTTGAGACGAGGGAATGTTTCCTTCTGAGCCCAGACACATACATCTGTAGCTTAGGAAGAATTAAACCATGAACCATACAAAACACATGATGCTTACGAGTTGTACATTCAGTCTGAGAGCGGAGCAGAAATGGGCAGAAAGGAGGTAGACAGCACTGGAGGATTCGGGACGTTGTCGCGGTCCTTCTAAATACCTCAGGCAATGATGTCTGAAGCCGACAAAAATCTTAACAGAGACTCTGAGCAGGTGCTGCAGGCCATAAATTGGCACAAATGAGTAGAATTTCAATCAATTATTTTAAAGACTCTGTGGCCCGACAGATAGCATAGGCCTGCTGTCCTAGCTATTCAGGAGGCTGAGGTAGGAATATCCTAAGTAAAAGGCTTACGCACAGAGTGAGTTCAAGGCCATCCAGAAAATTACGAGATTATGTCTCAAAATATAAAATATAAAGAGAACTGAGGATATATCAGTCAGTGGCAAGTCTCCTCCCCTCATATAGAGGCTGTGGGGTGCAATCCCCGATACCAAAAAAAGCAAGCAAAACGATAGCAAAAAACACTCTTCTGGTCATCCATCTTTTTCCACATGTAAGAGACAGAAGACCCAACTCTTACCATAGGCGAGACCTGTGGTTTTAGAGGAGACAGCATGGACACCAAGCACAAGCTGAAGAGGCTGGGGGCAGACAGGTAGGATATGCAGCAGAGCACAGTTTCTGTCTGGAGCCCTGAATTTGACCCAGAGTGAACAGTCCTGCTTTTAGGTTTAGCCTAGGGATCGTACTGGCTACTTAGAAGAACCTCTCTAAATCCCACCAGAGTAAACATGAGCCATGGAGAATACATCTGTCCTGTGGCCACGTCAGCATCCTAAAACGTTAATGTGAAGAGTAAGCACAGGTACACTCAGGTACCACAGGCCTTTTCTTCTAAAATGTGTATCTAATTGCTTAATGTCAAGTCAAGCCAGATTCTTCTGCCCAGCCTCCCAGGCACTGCACAAGCAGGCCTTCACTTTTCCTTGCAGCTCTCTGTTCGCTCTTTGTCCCAACTTCTTATGGTTTCCACCTCTGAGTTCCATTCACATTCCAGGAGTGCTCACTGTCTTCAATGTTTCCCTGTGTGCTTACCCGTCTGCACCCACGACCTCTCCGCGCTCACGCTCCTCCAGTCCCTCTGCCAGTTTTTGACCTCTTCTGTGAGGCATCTAACCTTACCTTCCCTCTCCTCCACAGTCTTGTCTGCATCAGTCAGGCCTGGGCATAGTGTTTATCTGTATGTCTAACCTTCTAGTTTATAAATTCACAAAAGCCTTTACTAGATTTCAGACATTGTATTTTTCACACCGCCCAGGGAAGTACCGAAGATAGAACAGCTAGCCTATTGTTTTAGTTTCCTTTCTGCTGCCGTGGTAAATACCATGACCAAAAGCAAAAGGGAAATGAAGGCTTTATTTCTGCTTCCACTTCCGTGTCACAGGCCATCATTGTGGGACTGCATGGCAGGAACTCAAACAGAAACCGGAGCAGAAGCCACGGATGGACACTGCTTACCGGCTTGCTCACTAGCTTTTCCTCTCCGACCAGGCCCACCTGCCTGGAGACCAGGCCTCCCGCAGTAGGTGGGGGCCTACATCCGTCACCAGTTAAGATAGTTCTTCATAGACATGCCCGCAGGCCGATCTCATCTGGACGGTTCTTCAGCCGAGGTTCCCTCTTCTCAAGTTATGTCAAGTTGAGGATGAAAACTCACCAGCGCAGACATGGAAGCCAACGGGTTAAGTCAGAAGTGAGAGGGGAAAGTAGCCATCGATCAAGACATGGCAACATTGCCAGTTAATAAAACAGTATCGGTGTAAGTTCTTGTTGATGCTACTTGAGGAAAATTATGAAAGTGGATTGATGTGCAGTGCGGAGCATTAGAGAATGAGAGGAGACAACTTCCCCAGCGCGCTTTGCTGAACGGCTCCTCCCGGCTACTCCCCCCCCCCCCCCCCCCCCCCCCCGACCCTTCTCAGGGCTCTCTGCACAGACGCTACAGTGCTCGAGTATTGCCCATGCTTTCCTCAGCGCTTGTTTTCAAACACATTCAGCGACTGTATTCAATTCTGTCATGAAGTCATATTTTTACTAACTAATCATTAGATAGTTCAGTCACTTTTCTTTTTTCTTTTCCAATTAAAATTACTTAGCGCTGAATGCCTCTGAACAAAATTTTAATATACATCTTTTTAGGAAAATAGTATTTAAGATTTCCTTTTCTGTAAGTAACCTAGTTTTGTCTTTAACGAGTCCTAACATTTCTGCTTTCTCCAGCGCTGTGGAAATTGTTTCCTACCTAGCGCCCTGGTGATTCCTGTTATGCTCATGGGTTTTTATCCTGTCCAGGTCATGTGCCAGAGCTGTCCCCTGGGAGGATGGAGATGTCCTCACAGATGCTTTTGAATGAAGCTGGACACACTCCATCCTCTTTAGTTCTTAGCTGTTTATTGACAGGGCTTTGGGAAGACTTTTAAATGCTAGAGTCTTATATCCACCCATCCCCTCCTTGGTTCATGAGAGTGATGCTGATGTTACAGAAAATATATATTTTTGAAATTTTAATCATTTTAAAGCAGTCACCTACATTACCTTATTATTTCTTACCAAATCCAACAACAACGATGACAACCGTAGTAAGTGAGTGTTATTAGTACTTCACAGATGTGGAATACGAGGTGCTGGGAAGGTTCCCAACATTGCTGTAACAGAGCAGGAGACGGAAAGGGGCAGGAATGCCATGGAACACCAGCTTCCTTTCTCCAGGGGCTGAAATCACAGGAGGGCAGCTGCAGCTGCAGACAGAATCCAGCACCCTGACTTTCCTGGATGGGCCCTCTATGGCTGGGTTCCTCTTTCGGCACCTTTGAAGCCAGCTATGGTCATATGAATCTTTCTGGCATTGTCCACCTCTGGCCCTGGCTCTCTGCCCTTCCTTCCTTACCAGGGCTCTTGGTGTCTGTCCTTGGCTTGCCAAGACAATCCAAGATAAACTCCACATCTTAAGATTCTTATCCTAAACACGTCTGCCATGTATATACCGCATAAAGTCACCTATCCCCAGGTTTCTGGGGTCAAACATGGGGAGAGAGACATCGTTCTGCCTTGCACAGCTGTCAACCATCGGAGGAAGAGTCAGGTGAAGTAGGTGAAGATGCTACATGACTTTAGGTCAGTGGTTCTCAACCTGTGGGTCCTGACCCCTTTGGGAGTCAAGCGACTCTTTTCCCAAGAATCACTTAAGACCATCTGCATATCGGATATTTACATTACAATTCATAACAGTAACAAAATTACCTTTGTGAAGCAGCAACAAAAGTAATTTTATGAGGATCACCACAACGTGAGGCAATGTGTTAAAGGGTCACAGCCTTAGGAAGGTTGAGAACCACTGCTTGGGCAATGTGACTCAGGAAGCATGTTATTTGTTGGCCATAAAGCTGCAATCCACTCACCTGCTTGGAAAAACCCCCTCATGGGAGTGCACATTCGGGACACAAATGTAGGTTTCACTTGCCATTTATTAATTTATTTGCCCAAACTGAAATTTACATTCATTCAATTTGGAGAACTCCACCACCTATTGTACGGTACGCCTGAAACTGCTGTGTCTCTAAATGTTCCCAATAAAGGATTTTACAGAATTAAATCCTAATTGTGAAAACATGCTTACTGCTCACACTTTGGTGTGGCGTAATTAGTGTAATTAGTCTTGTGTACGGAGCCACTGCCCTGAGTGTCCCCGACAGCTGAAAAGCTACCACCATGCAGCGCCTCGTGGGCTGTTCCCACACACACGGCCAGGCAGCTGGTGAGTTACCTTCCTACACGGTCGTCAGGGGAAGAAAAATGGAGGCATTGGGTTCTCCGTTCTGAAAATAAAGACAGACTGTAACATATTCTTCTATAGTAACTTGCCTCTCACTTGTGAGCTTGCTATCCTGGGTGCTTGGAGAAATACGGGGTTACATTCAATACTGAAGCCAGTGTGGCCAGTCAAATGGGGATCATTACACAGCTTGGTGGACGCCACAAAGTGGAGGGGTCCAGTTTCTACTCAGAAACTCACGTGGACATTGCCAACCACCCGGCTAATAAGCTGTGAGGAACTCAACAGTACACCTGAAAGATAAAGTCTTAAATGGAAAGCGATGGAGATGTGTACTTACCAGATTAACTTCTTATATCGCATCTATTCATTTAGATGCGTTAATATGCCGTCTTCAACCAAGAACTCTTTCTGATCTAAGCCCCTGCATCTTTTCCTTTGACAAACAGCATCTACCGCAGCTAACTTGAGACTCACACAACCGTCGTTGGTTTCATGGAGCCGAGTCCTTAACAAAAGGCACAATCAATCATAAATAATAGAGCATTTCGAAATTTCACTCCGTGAGAATTTGTGAAGTAATTCCCCCCCCTCCCCCGCCCAGTGAATATAGGGAAGCCTGCTTTAAACAGTTGACTGGAAAGTGACGGTATGTTTTAGTTAACGGACTATCGGAGAATTGTTACAAAGCATATACATACCTAGCATACAGGGTATACAGTGATAAAGGCTACTGAGAAGTAAACACACTGCGATATTTGGAACAGGTGGACCTTTCAAAAAAAAGGTCCCTAATTATTCCCACACTGTTGAAATTATTTCAATTCTGCATCTCAGCAGATATGTTTCTATGGTGGAAACAGGTGTTCATCAACCGACAGTGATAAGAGACGCTGCAGTCGGGCTTGGAGCCTAGCCCACATGGTGTTGATGACAGATAAATTAGGAGAAAACTCCTGCGCAACATCCCACACTTCAGGAGGAGATTACACCTTTTTAAAAGGCAAACATCAAGTTCAATTGCTCATTGTCTGGCGTGTGGTTACGCCGAGAGACGGATCCTAAACATCAATAGAGCTAAACAACCACCAGATGGGCTGGGGAGAGGCCACTCCTGAACAATCCACCTGCACAAAAAGCAACTGGGGGGAACCAAAGATGTGCCCCCCCCCCCTGCTCAATTTGTTTCTTGATATTAAACAGCCAGTGTAATGAATATCATGAGGTTTTGGGGGTGCGGGGAGACGCGAAGAACTTTTTATTGAAACCTGTCTTTGGAGAGTTCCAGTGGGATTTTGGCTAGTGGAGGGATTCTGTGTGGCTTTCATGTGGGTTCCGGGCTCTCTGGGTTATTACAGGATTGTCAAGCCAGAGAGGATGCTCTGCGCACAGGACTCTGACCTGGAGCAAGTAGGAGAATTGCTATGTGCCCCCTTTTCTATGGATGCAAGGTAGCAGATGCAATTGATTTGGGTTTGGCTACAATCTGTATATAAGCTGCACTTCAGCCATGACTGTTTACAGAGTGAGCACCACAACGGTCACTCAGTGGGGACCAGCATCTGGCTAGAAACCATTTTTACTTTCAGACGTGACTAGGGTGCCCCAACAGTTCTTCAGATAATCTGGTACCATGCAGTGTGAGCAAGATGAGTTAGTAGTTGGTAGTGAGCCCGAGAGAAGGGAGAAAGGAAGGAGGGGAAGGCATCCCAATCACCCGCAACATATTCATGGCACACCAATTCCCCAGAACTCTGGGGGCTTGGTATTACCAAAACATGTAGAAAAATAAACTGGTGACCCACAGACCCTACAAAGCCCATCTCATGCTAAGCCCTTCTAGCTGACATTCAAGAGAAGGAGAAGAAAGGAGTTCAGAAGGCATCTTTTGGCCACTGTGTCCTACTAAACACCACAAAAGCCTCCACCTTTCGAGGCTGACGCCTCATGCTCTGAGCTGCAGTCAGTGCCTACTCAAACTTGATCTGACTTAATCTTCTGACAGCGCTGGGAGCTAGTTGGCGTTGTTGTTTGTACCTCACAAAGAAGGGAACTGATGCTCAGATAGTGAGGTAAATTTTCCGGTGTCAGATAAAATAGGCCAAAGCTGAAGACCATTCTGTGAGGTCACAAGGTAAGTGGCCATCAACAACGAGCTGTGACCAGCCAGCTGGTGTAGGGTGTAGGGTGATGCTGTGTGAAACTGGTGGACATGCAGTTCAGATCACAACATTTCAACTTCGTGATCATACAAAAGTGGCCCAGAACCACAGAGAGATGTTCAGTTCTGACATCCAACCTTCTCAGGTTCTGGGCACTGTGGGTGTGGGGTGGTCTCATCAGCCACTCTGTCTTTAGGGTGTAGCAGATACTCAGTGTGCCCTGTTGCTAGGCTAGGAGGCTCAGCATATTGGGTGTGTTAAATGCACACTGATGCGGGGTACTTCCAGTTTCTTAGCACACAACTTCAGTGAAGTCAAGAAGTACTTGTTATTACCTGTGCTAGCTCCTCCCTGGAAGTGGATGCTCAAAGAAGGAAAAATAGTGACAGCCTTATTTTAAGGCTTTGAGACATCTTTTGCTGTCAGTGGGAAGCCTTCCATTCATATGTGTTTCTTAGTCCTTGAGCTTTTGTCCAATGACTTACCTCCATGCTGTTATTTGTGTCCAGCGGGTCTACCGCTGGGCTCTTATTATTATAAACAACTTCTCTGTCCCACTGAATGCTTCTTGGTTTACATTTTAATTTTAAACACTAATTCTGTTACCCTGCATTAATTTTAGTCTATTCTCATACCTGTTGATGTATTTTGTTATCCTTGAAGGTAGCTTCTAGAGCTTGATTTTTGTTTCAAACTTTGTATTTGATATAAAAGTTAGAAATCTAAAATTTTAGTTATCTTCTTTGCTTTTAAATTAAACATAAGAAATTCAAAATTCCGCCAGGTGGTGGTGGTGCACGCATTTAATTCCAGCACTCAGGAGGCAGAGGCAGGCAGATCTCTGTGAATTTGAGGCCAGCCTGGTCTCCAGAGTGAGTTCCTGGACAGCCAGAGTTACAACAGAGAAACCCTGTCTTGAAAAACCAAAAAAAAAAAAAAAAAAAAAAAAAAAAAAAAAAAAAAAAGATAAGAAGAAAAAAATGAAATTCAAAATTCTATTTACAAGTTTGGCAGACTTCAGCAATTGTTTTTTGGGGGCTTTTGGTAGCGTCTGATCCTACTTATAGATGATCAAGCACATTCAGGTATTTAAAACTACATTCATACATTCAACATTTTAGAACATTTCAATTGGCTTAATTAGCAAACCTGAAAAAAAATTGCAAAATACATTGTTTATACAATTTGTTTCAGCTGCCAATATATAGTTTAGTCAGGCTTCACCTAAAAATTTTCACCCTAACTCAGTTTAATATCTCAATTAAATTACTCAATTTAACATACCAAGTTAACAATTTTATACATTTACATTAAAATTACAAGACTGTAATAGAACAATATTGTTTTTTGGATAAGTGGACTCAGACCAAGTTAAGCTCAACCGGTAAGACAGTAAATTCATGAAGACAAATTCTTTCTACAAAAGTATTTACATATTAGGGTTTGACTCTCTTAGCCTTCCAATACTTAATTTTAAAATTTCTTGGGGGTAGAAACATGTACATCTACTAAAGGATACCAGTTGCCATAGCAATTAGCTCAAGCTTCTTAACTGGATGTCTTTCAAGACTGAGAGGCGTAAAGCCCTGCATTCATCCTGGGTAGCTGAGAAACCTGAGAGTCTTAGCCCGGGGTGGGAGCAGCTTGGTCTGTAGACATCTTCTCACTACCCACTTAAGACTGCACCTGGCAGCATCCTTCCCATGGCCGCCATTCCACAAAAGCATTAGTTATTAACATATCATTGGTTCTGCACACGTAGCCCCCCCACCAGACATTCAGGTTTGAAATATGATATGCTTTATTATGTTCTACATTGCTTTTCGTATTTATATTACATATCATTTAAATGGCCTCTCATTTTTTCCTAGTAACAAGAAAAACCATGCTGCTTTTGACTTGTAATGACATTTGACACCGACCACCCCCCCATACATGTGTGATCTTCTACGTATCGACTTCTGCCTGAGGCCCCTAGATTAACTGAGAAGCTGTGTGTACTGCCCTCTCCTCTTCCTGCCCTCTTTACCCACTTTTTCTGTTCACTGGAGCCTGTTTCTCTCAGGTGTGATGGCGGAAGGAGCGGGACACTTCACAGAGTTTGCATCCCGTTGTTCCCAGGCTGGGAACCTGCAGAGATGGGAGGCTAGGTGGGTGCTTCCACTGAGCATTCCAAGGCTCTTTCGTAATATATAATATCAAACGGCTTTCCAGAAAAGACTCAGCTGGTGCCTCCCCAGTTGTCCTCACCTTGTTTCCAGACCGTGCAACTATTTCAGAAGTCTTGCCTACTTGATAGATACCAGTGGGATCCGATTTTATTTTCATTGTTTATCTGGAAAGGTAGTAAAGTTCTCAGGAGCCAGGGGTCTCAGTGGCCTGACCCGGATGAGCATACAGCCTGTGAGGAAGGAACTCTAATAAAGTGGGTAGGTTTGGGTTCTGGATCTAGCCTGTAAAATGTTGCTAATTCATTCCCTAAGTGGTTATTTTATAATTGATTCTATCAGGTACATCTGTGTTTCTGTAGAACCTGGGGTTGGGGGAGAAGCACAGTGGAGAGTTGTTTTTGAAAACCAGGAATCCATGTCTTCGTATTTAGTCATGGAACACTGGTACCTTGCTATATGAATTCTTATAAGGTAAATAAATTAATCAGTAAATCCACATTAATAGGAAACTACAGTCACAGTAACTAATTTGTAAGACCTGGGGTAACGCAAATACTGTGATAAGATATATTGGCCTGATGGTGTTTTGCAAATAGGTTTTGATTTGCAAAACTAACCAACACAATAGCAATCATTCAGCATAAAATATTCATATCAGGAATGTTGACTGAAGTGATTGAAAGTCATTCATTTAAAACTAATAAATAAACACGCTTGTCTCCCTTATAATCCCGCATCGTCACACCCAATTTAACAGTGTTCCTTCCCATTATTCCTGCTCATCTGCAGAAATGGCTGAGGATAAAATTCAGCTCCCAATTTCCTTGACAGATAAGGGGAGATGTATATATTTCCGCACGAACAGTCAAGATAGGAATAGCATTTCAAGCAGAAGGAACAGCATGAGCAAATGTGAACACTACGAAGGAGGAGGAGGAGGAGCAGGGAGCTGGGCATTGTTCATTTGATCTAGGGAGACCCCTTGGCAAGGCTAGCGGCACCACCACTGCAAAGCCGGGCTTTCTAACTTTAAATCAAGGGAGAGAAGTATTCTAGAGAGAAAGATCTCTTGTAAATTTCTCTAGAAATACACAAACTGGTTTAATGAAGGTTCCAACATACTAACACATATAAACTGTACATAGTTAAACCAAGCATAGTGCAATTTGGAATAGTATTTAACGAGCCCTCTTTAGTGAGCACACTGGTATCACAAAACTGACAACAGTAAGTCTTGTTCTATGCCACACATACGTAGGATCTAATGTCACCTGCAGCTAGCTTGTCTCACTTTCTCTCTTTCAGAGACACAAACTTAACCAATATGTGGCTAAGAGGTAGGAGACCCATGAGTTTGAACCCTTGCCGTTTGATTCCAGAGCCCATGGTTTTCCAAAGACTCTGGAGACCGTAATAATGCCGGTGATTTGGGAACATCACTAATGCGCTTTATCCTGACATAAAGCCACCTCTGCCTAAACCCTGTCTCCGGCTTAATTTGCCGTCCTCATGGAGCTAAATATAACATGGCCATTAACTGAGAGCTGGGTCGCTTAACTTTGTCCAGCATCAAGGCCATGGTGATGAACATGGAACATACAATCCCTTTCATCGATGACCATAAATTTCAATGTCCATTATCACTTCTGGATCCCAAGAGTGAAGTCACCCCAAATCCAGACAGCCAGTGATAAAGGTAGAGGCATGGAGGTCAGTGAGGGGCAGGGGCGAAGGGAGCAGCACCAAATGACAGGACTGTACGGCAGGAGGAGGCAGTGCCCCTCACCCTCATGCCGTCAAGGGCTCCTTCCACTCTGTGAGAGTAGGACCCTGGCCAGCAAAGGACAGACTGTTCACACTGAACAAAAAATAGAAAGAAAGGATTTTTAATCATTTGAAAATACTCTCACCTCTGATAATTAAAGAAACTCGAGTAAAAAAAAAAAAAGAAGACAACATTTGATTTTCTCGTTAGGGAAACAAGCTGAGCTATGAGGAAGTAGAATCTTGCATCATATTTAGGGTGCCCCTCAGCAGCACCTCAGTCGTTCACAGCGACATCCCCGTGGCCTGGTGATTTACCTGTAGGAGGATTAGGGCAGGCACCTTTGTTCCCTTAGTCCAGAGATGGCTAGGGCTGTGCTGCCTACAGAGGCAGATACCACGGTTCATAGCAGGCACTAAAATCCCCGGAGGTTGCAGGCGAGCCAGTGTCAGGAGTGGAAACAGTAAACTATTTCATTCTGACAGTTCTGGGAATGTTTACTAGACAAATAAATCGGCAAAAGCCAGATTTTATTTTAAATTTAAATGCTTTTGGGGTTTCAGGGGAGAAGAACCAAGAAAAACAGACACGGGGCATCTCTGTTTCCTTCCCAGAGTAGGCAGTTCCTGGGGCTGTAAGGGCTCAGAGGCAAATACGCTTAGGGTCCTGAGCTGGGTCTGTTGGGCTCACTCTTGTGTGATGTCACCCTTAAAGAGAAAGAACCAGGCCATCTGTCCCCCGGTCCCAGATCAGCAGCGTATGAGGCTCTAAGTGGTCACTCAATCATAAGACTCCTCCAGATCCTCATGAAGCCACTGGCAGCATCAGCCATCTACAACCCGTGCCCTGTTGTGATCAGGAATATTTTTCTGTTTTCAAAACACTGACCTTTGAAAACCTTGGTGAAAGCTGCTGTTGTAAGGCCCTGTCAGCCAAGACATGGGGTCCTTATCTCCATTTCTAGGCAGCACAGGGCGTGTGGTCTCAGAAACTCATGTCTGTCAAGCTCATGACATGGGAGATCATAGTGTTAATTCGGAAAAGGAAATGGTTTTATGGTATCTAAAGGAAAGGAAAAAAATTGCCTCTAACCCTTCTGAGAATCAAAGGGGCAATAAAGTGAAACAGTGCAGAAAGACTCACACTGTAAATCCATTTACTACCCAGCCTTGTTTACACAAGATTGATTCACTCCGCCTAACTAGCCACCGAAGCTTGCTAGCACGACTTCGCCAGAATTCCCTTTAAAGAAGTGTCTGACATTTTTTTTTTTTCGAAAATAGTGTTCAGCTGATTAGAGCCTAATTACACACATTGAATTAAAGGTGTGAGTGCGTAATAAAATGTTCCAGCTAAAAGGAATCTGTGCTGGGGTCTGATTTCCAGCTAGTAATTTGGCTGGGATAAAATGGAAACAAGAAAGCAGAATTGTTTAAAAGGTGCAATGTAATGACAACACGCATTCTAGGCTGCAAAAAAGAAATAGACAAATATACTGTGCATTTTTAAGTGGGATACGCTGTAATCAAAAACAGTCTTCGCTCCTACCACCATTTATAATAATAATACAAACCACACTCATGGAAGCCAAAAGCCAGAGGGGGAGTGGGGGACATATTTCCATTTTAACGCCTTTCGATGATCAAAGTGTCAGCTTAATACAATCATGAAATCCATTTACCCGTGAGCGTGCCACTGTGCCCAGGGACTGCGCTCCCTTCCAGCCCTATCTATTCTGGAACAGGTGCTACAGTCGTAAATTAATTAGTCTGTGAGAAGCACCTTGTTCCCCATCTCCCCAGGCCTCTTGTGGGTCAGGGCCTGGAGGACTTCGCCATCTGGGCAGAGTTTCTCCCAGAGAAGCAATCAAAGCCTGCACATTGCAGCCCACAGAGGCAGGTTCAAATGACAATTAACCTTATTAGGCCTCATTTTTTACAGTTTATAGTGTGTCAACACGTTGGCTCCATAAATAATCTGCCACATCAAACAGGTGAAGAAAAACGTTTCTCCCCTTGTTAAAAGTTTTAAAGCCCTCTAGAGAATAGAACATAATATTTAAGTGGTGTTGTTCACAAATATACACATGCCAGGATTAGTGAGGAAGAAGCCGGTTAGATGGGCTCCAGAGCCCAAATACAGCCTATCCAAGCCCCGTCACAAATTTCTAGATGTAAGTTTGTAGTGAGAAAACACTTGGGCTTCTTTTCTAGGTCTTTCGGTTTTCTCCTTCAGACCCACTGTCTCTCATGGAAGTGGTCTTTTACCATCTGGCGAACTCGGGAAATACATGTTTCTTTATGAGAATTATGCTTTTGCTCCTTCCTTCACCACAGAGATGCAGTAAGACCCTGTTGTCCTGGGAATAGAAAATAAAACCAATCAAGACAATTAACATCCACAGCTTGCCACAAAATCAACAGATATTTAAGCTACATTTTAAATCAGACTGAGCTTAATTAAACACTTCACAGATGACTCTGAAGCCTGCCACGAAATAAAAGCCCACTTAAAAGAAAACCTTTAAGCATAATGCAAAATCGAGTTTACTAACAGATTGCCACAAGGATTCTTGCAACGAGTCTCTGAGGGTCCTTATTTCTGCTCTGTTTGTTCACCGTGGACGCGGACTCCTGGGACACCCTGTCATCATTCAGAGTTCAGGTTTTCACACTTGGGAAAAGATGTGCCCTCTGCTGGCCTCTCCCCCTTTGCAGGATCCTTGGAGACCGACAGTGGGTTCTACTTGGTTTGCATTTGGAAGCTCCCTGACTGTGGAGGGCAGCTTTGCCTTCATGTGCAGCCCCTGTGTTGACTCATATGCAGTTTGAAGATATTTGTAAACTCCATTTGCTTGACACTAGAACTCAGGAAGTCATCTGATCCTGCCCAAAGATAGTCCTTGAGACTAGACAAGATTGAGGAAACAGGAACATCATAAAATGTAGCTTTTATAGCTTTCAGAAATAGTAGCAGGGTTAAGGAGTTGACCCAGTCTGTAAAGTGGTGCTGCGGAAGTACAACAGCAAGAGTTCAGATCCCCAATACCCACATACAAGGCCTGCCGTGCCATTGTGCACCTGCAATCACAGGGCAGAGGAGACAGGAGACATCTAGACCAATTGGTAAGCTCCGGGTTCAATGAGAGACTCTGCCTCAAAAATTAGGTAGAGCCCGATAGAGGAAGACACTCCGCCTCCATCAGCTTCCGGCTTCTACTCCAGCACGCCCTCTACACACATCCACCCGCATAGAAGCAGACGGTTCTCTTTCTAAACGTATTCTCACTGAAGTCCCTTTGGACTCGGGGTAGAATGTGTGCAGCCTGGAACTCCCCCCCCACTTACACTTTAAGGCTTTTATTTTGAAAGAGCACACGTGAAGCTTTCAAGACTCAATGAAGGTTTTACATCCCCTTCTAGTTTTGGTCATCAGAACACAGAGAAAAATGAAGCATGGAGGAACTTCCCTGACACATCTGAGCATCATTTGGGATTTGCTTTTTTGCTATCAAGTTCCTATTTGTTATCTGGAGTGATCTGCCTTAGCCTTAATCTTAACCTTAACCTCTAACTTTGTCACAGCCGTCCTTTAGTAGCAGTTTCCTAGAGCTATTACGTATTAGTGGCATCCATTAAGAACTTGAAGCTGGGAGTGGATCATGAAGTTCAGGCATCTATCTTGATGTTGAAAAATATCCCGAAGCGCCTCTGACAAAACAGTGCCCTCTAGTGGACACATGCTGACACCCGGAGACAGAGCCTTGTCTTGCAGGGTGGGGTGGAGACTGAGCGCATGATACTTAGTAAGAGCCATTTCTAGGGTAATCTCCAACATATGGAGGGCTTTACTTCATTCACAAGTAAATGTTTGTTGCGGGCCTATCAGGTGCCAGCCGGGTGTTACACATGTATGGATACAGAGATGAGTAGAACAGAGTCCCATCCCCCAAGCAGCTCATGGACAAACCCAATCACGTTTGAAAAGGGAAGATGGAAGGAAAAGTAGGAGCTTGAGGTATTTGCTGAACGATGCTAAGCTCATCCAACCAGCCAAACATTAAGCAGCTATTAAATGCTTTTGAAGGCCAATTGTCAAAAACAGCAGAAGATAGAACCAGCAAACTCTGCTCCCCAAACCCAAGGCCTTTCTCCGTTGCTGTCATTGTGAAAGATCTTGATGGCGTGTGTATATGGCAGAGGGTGGGAGGGGGTGGCCAGAGTTTCTGCTGCCTGTCAAAATGCAGGAGAAAGAGATGATTTATTTCAAAGTTCTTTGTCCTGAGACACCTTCCCAGAAGGCTATGCTAAGGACTTGCTACAAAAAGCATGTAAGCTGTGATGAGCAGGTAGGAAGGGTCAACTTCAAACCTGAGAAAATGTAGTCACTGTTGGACTTTGTAAGCATGGCTGACCATGTCCTCTACTTGCCTTCAACTCTGTAAATCGCTCTTCCTTGGTGCATGCAAATCAAACGTGCAGATGTTACTAGAGAGCATGACATCTCAGAAACCGATGGTGCTAAAGGAAACTAAAGCCACACAGTTGCTTTGGTGAACTATCCCAAAAGACTCAGATTCAAGAGAATTGGGGGGAGGCAGGGGAAGGAACTGATTGACAAAAGCTTATCTATCTATGGTCCTCCATGATGGAAGTTTTCTTTGCCTCCTTGTGTGGTTAATCACCCCACTTTGATGTGAGCTCAGGTAGGCTTACACCTAGTCCCGTTACCATATCTGCTATGTAATGGTGCACACTCTCTACATCCCAGTTACCTGTTTATTAGACAAACCTCTTGATACTTCTTGAATCCAGGAACCATGCCATTTGATACTATATTCTTACATCCCTCTATATTTTCAAAAAAACACAGAAAATAGTCACTCAACTAACATACTGTTTGAGCTATTGTTTAAAACATCTATTGTTTTGCAAGGAATAGATTACATGATTGCCAGATTCCATGGAATAAGCAGTATAGGAGTAGTTGATAGATGAAAAATTATCAAATGAAAAAATTACAGCCTTGCTGGTATATGGCAAACAAAAAAAAACCACACTACTAAAAACTTACAGAACACACAAAAACAAATAATAACTAAAAAGCTCAGTGCTGCCAGGACCCTACAGGACCCAACACATGTAAGATGTATGTTACTGTGAGCAAGCTAGACGATGTTGTGCAGACTCTGAGGCTATGAAGTTTATCAATTGATAATATATCATAATAAAGTACTTACAAAAATATAAAGGAAAATACAACATGGTCTTCTTATACCTCTTAGGGTTTGAGAGGAAGGGGAAAAGCTAAAAGGTTTAGGAAGGTTTGAGAGGAAAGAAGGAATTTTTTTTTAACGGACAGAGAAAGAGGAAGAAAGCAAGGCAGGGAAGATGAAGAATGAAAAGTAGGAATGAGAAAACAGTGAAGAACAAGGGAAGAGAAAACTGACAGAGCAGCACAAGGAGACGTAGTCTACACAGTCAGTTAAAAGACACGTGCGTATTGAATGGACGCTTGAAGCACATGTATAAATTTGTAAATAGACATGTAAACAGACATGTAAATTAGTGCTTGCCTGGTATTAGGCGTGGGTTGGACACCGTGCAATTGTGGTCATTCTGCGGACAAGCCTGCCCGGCAGGTCATTTTACAATGTTTCATGCCTCAAACATATATTACTCTTTCAAAAAAGCAAAATATCCATTAAGCACTATAAAATGCAGTCTATATAGCTAAAATATTTTTAGTGATATAAACACTTAGAACACAATGCCCATTATAAAATCCTATCCAGTGGAGGTAATCATAATTGTCAGAATAGCTTCTAACCTGACTGAAGCCGGAGTCAAAGGCAAGGAACATAGGGTGGCTGTCTACAAAGATGAATCTGTAGGATAAAATGTCCTCCTGTATGAAAATTCATATTTTTAGGGGGAAGGGATGTTAAAAGAGCTCGTCCTTCGTTTCTGAAAGTCTTCCGGTCTCTACCAACAGGGAGAAGCCCCAAACTGTCTCCGTCAACCTCTGATCACAGCACGAGGTGGGGAGAATCACGCAAACTGGGAATATTTAAATATTCTCTCTGCATAAAAGCTGTTTAGCTGCTGGACTCATTTCCTCGTGCTGTCCCTGAGCTGAGGAAGTGGATGGATCAGCAGGGGAGGCGAACAGATGCAGCTGGAGAGGAAGAAAGCTCAGGGGAATCACATTTGAGCAGCCGTGGGGGACAGGACATGACAGAGGAGAGTTCACAGAAGCAGCTGGCTGGACGGAGCCACACAGGGAAGGCTCTCAGCAAGGCGAAAGCAAGAGACAAGACTTACTTACAGAAGCCTGCAGCTTGCAACCCATCTAAATGTCCCCAAGGGGAACTTAAGTCACTTCCTCTTCCCCATCAGTCTTCAGAAAATCAGAAGGTACCTTTCAAGCACCCATTTAGCCTTTTTGACAATCATGGCCACTGCGGTTAAGCCAACCCAAGATACACATCCCTGCCAGCTGTCTCACCCTATATCCTTATCCCTAAAGGCAAAACCATGCACCTGGAATGTAAGGGGGCACCTAGAAATCCTCCTGAATGTCAGGACAGGCTCTCCTTCCTATACCCCACACCCCACAGGTGAGTGCTGCCTCTTCTGGCCATCTAAAGCCATCCCAGGAAAGATAATTCCTAGTCAACTTGGATGCACTGAGTAAGTAGAATTAATAGCAACTCAACATTCCTCAGAAGGCCTTTGTGTGAGAGAGCTGAGGACGCTGAACTTTTAGAAGCCGCTGTTTATAAAACATATCAAACCTCTTCATTATCAGTGTCGTGGCTAAGGGAAGAACATGAATGCATCTTCTGGGGATCTGCACTTTACCCCACAGGTGACCCTGAAAATTAAGATAACAATAGTCCTTGCCTTCAGGTTAGCTGGTCAGCCTATGGGCAATTGGCATGTGTTTGATATTTATATCTTCTTTAATTTTAATGGGGAGTGCATTTTCTTTTTATAAATTCCATTGTAAGATTGTCACATAGACTTCAGGACATTCACTGCCTGTGGGTGAGTATACAGTAAAATGATTGATTATGGATAGTCACGGTCCGTCCTTTCAGCACCTAGGACAGAGATTATCCCCCCCCACCCCCCAAGGGTTGGGAGGGATTAAATCAAGCACTTAGAGGGGAAGGTACTACAGCCCTGCCTCCAAGAGCAGGAGAACTTGAAATGCTAGCCTTCCAGGCTAAGCACAAGTTAAAAACCTGACTTCTAGAAATATTTAAGTAGCAAACTGTTATGACACGCTTTTCATTTTAATAATTTTCTTTACATGTATTTATCTATTCATGTGTGGGAGAATACATTCTATGCCACAAAATGTGTATAGAGGTTGGAGGACAGCTTGCTGAAGTCAGTTAGCTCTCTCCATCTCTACGTGGCTTTGGGGAATCGAACTCAGGTCATCATCGGTCTTGGCAGCAAGCTCCTTTATTCACTTCGCTGGCTTCATACCTATTTATTGTAGCTAGAGGGATTTTTTTTTGGTGACCTCAAGTTAAGTAACCACAAATCACAAGCCCCAAAATAAGTACAAGTTAGTATTCAGGAAGCTTATGTCCAAGTAACTTTCTATAAAGATGCCATTATTTTCTATTCTTTCACGTGGCCCAAGGTTAAGAATATCACCCCCTTTACAGATATAACATAAGCAAGAAAGTAAATAAGACGAAGGGTAGATAACAAAAGTGGGAACTTAAAATTGATGTACATTTAAGATGCTCTGGGTGACACACTGATAAGTCTTTTGTGCCGTCTTGATCTTTAGTAATCCTGAGAATGGGTTGTTCCTGTCTAGGTGAGAAACCAAGGCTCTGAACCCTCACATACCTGACTGCAGAGGCCCAGAAAGTTCAAGGGCTTTGGGTTCATATGTCTATCTGCATGCTTGTGTGTTATTAGACCAGTCTGTCTCTGCCTGTTTGATCTCTTCCCCCTTTCCTCCATCCTCAAACATACAGAAAGGCACAGACCACAATAAGAATTAAAATGGAAGTACAATGAAATATCAGACACTGAGGAGCAACATGCGAGGTAGTCTGGGTGGCAGAGATTAGCTACATCACGATGATGAGGAATCAGGTTCCAAAGCCAAGATGTGCAGAAAGCCATTTTTTTGATGAAGCTGTTAAACAGAGCACTCTCTGGTGTCTGTCGATGAGATGCTAAGTCTTTCCTTGACTTCTCCAAGAGAGCACTGTGCCTTCTTTGAGAGACTTAAGAACTTCCACTACATGATGATGTAGACTTTTCCCCTTCCTAGGAGTCATGAGTCTAGAGGAGAGAGACAGAGAGAGAGAGAGAGAGAGAGAGAAAGAGGGGAGGAGATAGAGAGGCATGCACATACCGTGCCCTTACAAATGTATCCAAAAGTGGCTAGTTGTGCATTTTTCTCAGATGGCATGCTTTAAGATTCTCCCAATTTCCATGAAAACATGCGCATGCGAGTACAGTGCAGAACTGCTCTGCACCCCAACCTGAATCTCCCAATTCCTTCTGGTAGAAAACTCGGACCTAATAAATGTCTGACTAGGAAGTGGCATCTCGTGGGGGGTCTGGATGAAGACACACGACACCACTGCTCTGCTCCGTGACCTGTGAGAGTTGGGTGAGTGTTAATGGCCGTTTTGGCACTGATTCAGCCGAGCTGCATGAATGAGCTTTGAGGTTTCTGTGTATTTCTGTACTATTAATATGGAGGTAGGGCAGAGCCTATACCCATTCACTGCCCCTGAATTACCTGCTAAGCACCTAGAATGGCCTAGGACAGAAATGGGCATAGGATGGATTCTATCCTGCACAAAGAAAAACAGAACATAAAAACCTGAAACTTCATGTGGAATCTGGAGGCTTATCGCTGAGAACTTGCTCCTTCGTGCTGGGTTTCTCCCCAGTAGATCCTTCGATGGCACAGAAATTATTCTGGCCAATAGCATCCACCTCACTGAAGTGTCTGACACACGTGAGAGCCTGAGACATTCCCGGAGAGGGTCCCCTTGGCACGCTTCATTCCCACTGGCTGGGACACACAGGAAAGTTTCAAATGGCTTCCTTGGAAAACACAATGCCTCTAGCCCACTGGGCTTTCTAATGTTTTCACTGATGACTGCACCTCCCATAACTGTTCTATACACTCTCAATTCTGAGACATGCAGGGCGACTGTGCCAGTGACACATAGAAAAATAAGTAAATGTTCTGAGTGCTTAGACAACTTATCGCTGGTTGTTATTATGAGAGAATAGTGCACTAGCAAACCTGTGTGCTGAATTCCATGTTTTATGGAGTCCTGACGGAGTCTGGTGACCTAAGTCCAATGTGTACATCTGTACATACTTATGGGTGCACGGTGGGAACGCACACATTTATACCAAACCCGTATTAATAATGCATGCCTTCTACCGACGAGGGAAGAGGCTTGTTCATAAATGAGCTTAGAGGCGGAAGCATATATATCACAGAAGCGCTCCTGCAAGCTTCAGCCTGCCTCGGCTGGATTGCAGCTGACAGGACCTGCCTGGTACAGCCAGCTGCGACAGTTCTCATCACAGGCCCCTCCTCACCGAGCCTTGGCTGGTGACAGCAGGGCTGACACGCAGCCCAACGAGAGTTCCATCAGGAGTCCCCTGGGCCCGGGGATCAGTGGGCTTAAAATATTAGGATTTGATAGAGTTAACACTTGCCCTTGAGCAGATGGTTTCGAACATTCTGTCAACACTGCGAGCGATTACTGCAAACAGATTCTCTGTCCCAGAGGAACGGGAGTGAAGTGCTTTCGAGCTCTGAGCCTCAGCTGAGAGGTGTAAAATGTGTCATTTCCAGGGTCTTCTCGCAGCTGCGAGAAGTGCAGGCGCTCGCCGCATGGTACAGCCAGAGCCACGACTGGAAGAAGTGCCCCTGCCAAGGTTTGAGGGCGCAACACAGACCTGGGCTGAACCTAAGCATAGTCTGAGCTTCCATTGTCTGTGATGCTGGGAAACACTGGTTAGTGGGGTTTCTCTGTGCAGTTTGCCACAAGGAGTATTAGCAGCCATAAGGCCCCCAGTGTCTGTCGTCAGAGTGAGAATGGAGAAGAGACTGAAAACAAGATCTCTTAAATTTTACAGAACAGAACCTCACACACTGCGTTTGTTCATTTAATATTTATTGAAGAGACAGAGCCTCCCTGTCAGTTGGGCTGGATATAAAGCAGGGGCACCGAACTCTTGGACTCAAGCCATCTTCCCGTGTCAGACGCAGACATCGCTACCACGGCCAGCTGGCTGTGCATTCTCAATCTGGAAAATTCACCTCAAGAAGGTGGAGAGAAGGAGTCTCCTCAAACACAAACTGCCACCCACTCATTGTGAATGCTCAGCTGTCTAAGGAGGAGGGAACCGAGTTATCAGTGATGGGTGGTCCTGGGAAACAACAGGAAAATCTCATTCCACAGCTGAGAGAATCAGAGAAACCGGGGTGGGGATGCCACTTAGCACCATCCCAGCAAATATGTGCGCAGTGCTTCGTAGAAGGCTATCAGCTAAGGAAGCTGACCTATAACTGGGGCATAAGATCGATCACAGAGTCCCGAAGACAAGCCGGCACTCCTAGGACTTCACCACAGAAGGAACATGTTCAGTATCACACACACACATACACGCACACGCACACGCACATACACACACACTCCTCCACCACCACATCTGATCTTTCAGAAAGCGGGATGCTGGGCTTGGCGGGGCATACCTGTCATGGCACCACTTGGGATAAGGAGCAGCAAGATCAGGAGTTCAAGGTCATCCTCGCCAACAGAACCGATGCAGGGCTGGCCTGGGCTACATGAGACCCTGTCTCAAAACAGAAACAAAAACAAATACCGAAACGAAACAAAGCACTCTTAAATTAATATTGATGAACTAGTGCGTGCCTAAGGAGTCTCTCTGAGCACGTCCTGTTCGGAAGGTCACGAGGCAGGTGCCGACTGCATGTTCCTGCAGCTGGTCAACCAAGAAGGTACTGACTCTGGTGGTGAGTGCCTCACAGGACAGCCAAGACTGCTGTCTTGTGCAAAGAGGGTTTTCTTTTTCATCCAAAGATAAGTAGAGAGAAGCAGGAGACAGGGAATGCTTACAGGCATATTGATCCAACCCCAGCTTTCACGCCCAAGGCCGCTGCAACCTGCCTCCCTTCCTCACCCTGCTCCAAACACCTGCACTCTTAAGTCCTTTCCTTGGATTTTTCTTTTTTTTAATAAGAAAAAAATTAACAAAGTACAATTTGTTGACAGTGTTCGCAGCCGCGCGGTGGGTGTTCCACCTATGCGCTGTCATGCGTTTCTTGCCGTTTTCTGCAGGTGCTAAATACACGCTGACAACAACATATGTTACCAATTGAGAATGGTGTTTAAAAAAAAAAAAAAACCTGGTAATTAAGGAGTGCTCTCAGCTTGAAAAAAAAAAAAAAAACGCAGGTGAAAGCTGCCTCTGCCTGAAGATTTCTTCTGAATTATTTTGCTCCGCCACTGAGGGAGTTCTGAACGCACACCAGAAGGGCGTTCTGAAGATTATTATCAGTGTGCACAGCGTAATAAAACAGATTCATCCTCAGAAGACTTGGGCTGACATCTCCCCCAGAAAACCCACTTATTCCTTGATTATTGTTGAGTTTTTATGTCTTGTTTCGTTTCCATGGGTCTTTTAAAGTTTCTCTTGCTCCTTTTAACAACACAGGTTTCTCCGAAAATCGTGCAAACACCACTAAAAGACTTGATTATGTAACTGTGTAAACCTCAACGCTGTCTAGAAACACTACAAACAGAATGGGTTCTTTGATCTTTTCGTTACTTTAAAGCTACAGACAAGATGACTCATGCACAATTGGAGGGGTTGCTGTAATTCCACCCTGTGAATTTCAGACGTGGTTTCTTACTACTGGCCATTGATAGCCGCGTGATAGCCACTTCCACATTCTTCCTTTGGGAACAAGCGGTGGGCCACTGATGCTGCTCCCAGAAGGCTTTGGTTCAATGCTGTGACTGCTCGGCACTTAGCTGCCCTCCCTGTTGGCCCCGATGGCAGGCCACTGGCCACTCTCTGTTTACCTGAAGAGTCTCACATCCCATTCCCAAGACCTTTCCAGAACAAGAGGAGACCAGGAAGGCTCTTGCTTTGAAAGCCACTTTTCTCGTTTGTGGTTTTCATTTTTGTAATTTGAGATAGAGTCTCATTCTGTAGCTGAGACTTGCTTATAACCTACTGTGTAGTCCAGATTGAGCTCTAATTTGTAGCAATCCTGCTTCAGCTTCCTAAGTTCTGAAGTGACAGCTTGATCTGCCATACCCGGCTTTTGAAACCGTTTTTTTGGCATGCTCCTGTTTTACCCCAGAACTCAGATACTTGGTCCTATTTTGTGTACTTGAAGACAATTGTGATATTAAAACAAAAACAAAAATAAAATGTATTATTTCTCTGGCTAAAATGTAAGTACCATGAAATCAGGAGGTGCACGTGTATGTATGTGTGTGTATATGTGTATATGTATGTGTGTGTGTGTGTGTGTGTGTGTGTGTATGTATGTGTGTGTATGTGTATGTGTGTATATGTATGTGTGTGTATATATGTATGTGTGTGTATGTGTATGTATATATATGTGCATGTGTGTGCGTATGTGTGTGCATGTGTGTATGTATGTATGTGTGTGTATGTGTGTGTATATGTGTGTGTGTGTGTGTGTGTGTGTGTGTGTATGTTGCATGTATGTTTGTATGACCTTCACATCTGTGTGAGGACACATAGAGGTGCTTCTGGCCAGAGGTTGACATCAGGTTTCTTCCTTGACCATGCTCCACTTTACACTGAGTCAGGGTCTCTTGCTGAACCCAGAATTTGCCAACTCAGCTAGACAAACTGGCCCAGCTTTCCCTGGGGACACCCCAGACCCTGAGCACTGGGCTTACAAGTGGGCTGCACAGCAACCTGTGTTTTACATGGATGCCATGGATTCAAACTCCAGTCCTCAGGCTTGCACAGCAAATGCCTTTCTCACTGAGCCACCTCCCCAGACCAGGAGCAGCACTTCTGCCTTCATTCCCATGCTGTTCCCTGGTGCTCGGCTCAAGACATACTAATCAACTACACTAACACATAGTTTAAGACAGAAACGGTTTGAATCAGTTGGTCTCAGATGAAGCTCAAGGACTTCAGTAAAGTCCTCGTGCTATTTGGTGAGTGACAGGCTGAGAACATTCTCAGTGCCTGGCTGCCCTGCATGGCCCTTGGGCACAATACTGGCATCCTCAGGGAGGTGGAGGAATCAAGATCTCCAGGCCCAGCCCAGTCCTGCCAACCAAAATTGCCACCCACAAGATCCTAGGAAGTTCTTTATCACTGAAAATCTGTGAATCCCTGCCTATTCCCCTACACTTCCTGACCAAGGGTCTCTAGGCAGCACGGCACGCAAGTGGCCATCACCAGGACAGTGGCTCTCTTCAAGCCTCAGTAGGAGAAATTGGGGCTTTTCGACTGACATCTCTGCTCAGTTCACCATGTTGAACTTCTAGACCCGCAGTTCTTGGGGTGTGGTCCCTAAACTGGAGGCTTTGGAATAGCTCACTTCAGACATTCTGAACTACAAACTCTAAGTTCAATGATCTCCCTCTAAAACCTGCTTGCCACTCTCCATTCCAAACTATGTGACTGTCTCTCAGGAGGGTCCTAGAAATTCCAGTAGACCATATTTCAGATTGAGCAAGTACTTCTGGCAACGGCACTCACGTTCAGTAAACATCAAAGTTTCAGGTGTGTCTGACATTTGGATCTTGTGATATTATGTCATCTATGGAGTTCACACTCAAGTTCCAAAACCATCTCCCAGTTCTTATAAAATTTAAAATAACTTCACAATTTTGTGTCGGGCCATACCCATGGCTATCCTGGGCACAGACGTCATGGGTTATATGTGCTTGTAGGATCTCTCCAGCCAGTTCTATTGGCAGTCATGGCTATGAGCAACTGATCTGTTCCATATCCAAATCTACCTGGCAGCTGAGCAACACACACACACACACACACACACACACACACACACACACAAAGTCACCAAGCCATGGGAAGTTGTCTGTAGGCAATGTCCTCATTGTACCAGTGGCAGGGCATGCTCACAAAATCTGGAGGCAGAATTCAGTCACTTGAGACCAAGAGACACAATAACAGAAAAGAATGAAGGTGCTGACAGCGTACCTCAGCATGCTGTTTAGTAATTTACTTTCTTTCTAACCGTGTGTGTGTGTGTGTGTGTGTGTGTGTGTGTGTGTGTGTGTTCTTCTGAGTGGCTGCCTGTGTGTGCATGTGTGTGTTTGTACAGAGGTCAGAGGGCAATCTCAATATTGGTTCTCATCTTCCGGCCTTTTTGAGACAGGATCTCCATCTCGGTCTCTGCCTCCCATCTTCCATAGGCCCGCTGGAGCTATAGACGCAACACTACCATGCCCGGCTTTTATGTGGGCTCTGGTGATTCAGACTCATGCTGAGGACGTGGATGAGGCACCCACGTGCCATCTCCCAGCCCGACTTTCTTATACGTAGAGGGAATTCATGATGAACTAAGAATGAATCATATGGTTGACACAGGAGCCAGCAACAGAGACACCTGTTGTTATCAAGCACAGTGTGTGCTCTGGAGTGCTTAGCTGAAGGTGTGTGGTCTGTGTCCTCTAGCATCAGCTTGAATGTGTGAGCAATGTGCTGCATCAGGATGCTAAGGTACTGACCATGTCTGACAAGGCAGGACTCTCCAGCTTCATTATAACCTGTGCCCTGAGCTTCTCAACTTTGCACATACCTGAGCCTCTGCTCCCTGGTGGCAGCCTCGGGATACTGGACCTGGTTCCTAATGGCCAAGATGATTGTCTACTCCCACACCCCGAGCAGGTTCTCCTCGCTCACCCATGCTGGTACTCTCTATAACACACAGGTTTATAGATGTGTATCGAGGCTCACTCACAGGCTGCTGGCATAGATTGCACATCTCACAAGCATTCTGACCTGGCTACTGAAGGTCACAAAGAGTCACAGGAGGCCAAGAAGTCCAGTGGTCTTTCATTCATGAAAACTGGCTGCTCCAAAACATTGCCAGGGAATCAGAAGGGCTAGATACCATCTAGATGTTAAGCAGGAAGCTGAGGATTGGACTTGGGTTCAGATCATAGCTCTGTTCCTGTCTTCTTCCAGCTGGCCAGTCAAGATGGGTCATGAGTCAAATTCTCCTTCGTTCTGATTCCTGCCCAGCCAGTATACCACAGAAAGGGGCCAGCCACTCCCTTCTTCGCGTGTCAGTCACGGCCTAATGATATCACTGCCCCTAAGGATTATTGGGTAGAACAGATGAGTGACTTTATGTAAAGCGTACAGATTATGTGGCTTGGGTTTCTAAATATTAGTCTTCATGCTGCTCAGATCTCTGGCTCATCCACAAGACATACACCTCACTTCTGGCCTTCAAAAGCTAGGATGTAATCCTTTACTTTCTAGCCCCTCATTCATTCATGTTTTGACTATAAATATCTGATTACGGCCCCACCACTTCACAAGTACCTGGTAAACCAAGCATTTTACATGCATACCATATTTGACACTTGAAACAAATCTCTCCCCCTCCTTCTTCCCCTCCTCCCTCTCTCTCTCCCCCTCCAGCCCTGTGTGCGTGTGTGTGTGTGTGTGTGCACGTGCGTATTCACCAACATATATGCATGTGGGTATGCTTGGCAGCTAGAGATCAACCTCAGGTATCATTCCTCAAGGTGCCGTTCACCGTCTCCTCCCCCCTTCTCCTCCTCCTCTTCCTTCAGAGCATGGTCTCTCATATTGGCCTGAATAGATTAGACTGACTGGACATCAAGCCCCAGGGATCTGCCTGACTCTACCTCCTAAACACTAGTGTCACAAGAACACATCACCACACCCCCTTTCCCCGCTGTAGGCTCTGGAAGTGAACTCGGTTCTTCACGCTTGCATAGCAAGCACTTCGAAAATGGACCCATCTCTTTAACCCTGTTAATATATTATTAAACTGTGCATGAATCGGTTTAGCTCAGAGAAATGACACGACTTCCTCAGAGACATACAGTTCCCTTGCTGATTGGTATTTAAACCCATTCGGCTTCCTGGCTTACAATATACTATCACTGACCACATCTGATGGCGTCTTTGTAGAATCTCACTCCGCCTGGTCACACATCAGAAAAGCAGATCTCTGTCTTCTCAAAGGCCTCTCCTCTCTGTGTTTCCAAGTTACAGTCAGACCCTTTTCTCTCTCTAACCTTTTCTGTACGTCCACTTTTCTTTTCTGAGAGCAAGGATTCTAATAGCACTTTCTCCTAGTTTCCAGATCTTGATTTCCCTCTGGACATCATTACAAGGTTGACTCGGAATTCAAGTGTCGTATTACCCCCTCCCCCACCCACACACAAACACACACACACTCACTCACTTGCTTTGCCTTGTTTATTTTTGTTAATGGCTTTGCCACCTCCCTTGGCAGTGGGATTCACAACCTCAGAAGCAATTGTTTAATGGAACTTCTACTTAGCAACTGCCACTCCAAACTCACTCTTTTACATACACTCCCCTCTTAAAAGCCTTCATGACCCTCTCAGTAGCAACTGACCACCATTATGACTCTGATTTTCCTAGGAATTAAGTGGCACATTAGTCAGAATCTTTCTTTGAGTTAGGCCTTTGGATATTCTGTAATCTTTTTTTTTTTTTTCCCTGAGACAGAGTCTCACCGTGTAGCCCAAGTTGGCTTTGAACTCTCCATCCATCCACTTTGGGTTCTGTTTTAACTGGTGTGTACCACCACACCCAACTCCTGTGCTTTAGGGGCCACATTAAAAAAAAACAAACCAACATTCTCATCTAGGAAGGTGTCTGTCTTTCAGGAAAAGCCACTCACCATCAAATGTTCAATGTGAATTGTTGCTGGTGCTGAGCTCTAAGAAGCACTGGCTAGACACAGCAGTCGGAATTGAACTGGTGATACAACGGCTGTCACGTGAGGAGGGTCTTATGTCATGCTTATCTGCCTGTTGCTTCCTTAAATTGATTGTTTCCAAGTAGTTTGAAGTTTGGGGGCAAGTTCATTCAGTGGTGATGAATTAAATGCATAAGCTCTAATTTGAAGAACATCGGGAGATGGCTTCAGATTGTTCACGTCTGAAGAACAAATGGTTTTAATGATGTGGGCTAATTAATGACAGCCATTTTCAACCCCACAAGCCTAAAATCAGAGCCCAGGGTCCAACCTCTTTTCCTTTAACTTCTACTAAAAGTCTGAGTTCTCTAGACAAGCTATTTGATGTGTCGATACGTGAACCTCTCTTTATTTGGCAAGAATCATAACACAGCATCAGAGAGCGAAGTCTTAAGAGAGATGGTTTTTCAAAGCTCACCCATGCCTGAATATGGCATCTGAAGCCAGTGGCCCCTAATCATCAGCAGCAGCCACTTGTCCTGGGTGCAGCCCATGGACCGGAGAGGCCAGCGCATGGCAAGACTCACTCTTCTAACCAGCAGCGTATGAGCAGGAATGTGAAGGCACGGCCTGGGTACTGGGTGAAATTCACCAGTGACACAGAACAGGATTTTAGGAGCCCAAACTAATTCACCTGGAATTTTGCCAAACTCAAAAAGGGGGGGAAAGCCATAACAATCTCCTTTCTGCTAAGAATAATTATGTGAAATGTCCCCAGTGGGGTTGCCACCTTATTAAGTACCCAATTGTGATCCACGGCTGCGAGGGCCTAGCTAACGACATGATGGATGCTTTGTATGAGATCTATAGGAAGGACAGGCAAAGTTAAAGGGTTTGTTATTTGGAAACATGAATGCAGCTGAAGTTCAGGGGCTCCTTAGGAAAGCACGTCTTTAGCTGTAATTATCGGGCATTACCACATTTCAACAATGCACAGACTGGCCATCGCTCTCCAATTCCATTTTTCTATAGATTTCAGTCTAGGTCTACTCCAAAGGGCAGTATCCAGGAAAGACACTATGAATCTAATTATTTTGATATTGTTTAAAGAACTAAATGGGGATCACAGCCGACCCCTTGACAAAGCACCATCTTTCTCTCTTTCCACACCCCCCTCCCCCCCAACTATTTGATTCTTGTCGTTCTGTAAGAGTCGGCTAGTGTTCTAGTCACCACCAAGGGTTAAATACGAATGCTGTGAACGAGACGCATAATCCTCAAGGCCTCAGAGCATTAAGACATGTCTGCTCCTTAGGGTCCATCTTTGTCCATAATCAATTTCTTCCCTTGGAGAACATTAATTGTCTGTAATGATAGCTTTCCGTCAATACATCCTTGATCTTAAAAGGCCTGTACAGCTTTTTCCTTTATTCAATCAAATCATCTCTACAATTGCCCCCCTTTAGTAAGATAATACCTTTTAAGCCTTGTATTTTAATATAAAAAATGAGAGGTAGCTGCAAAGTCTAATGGGAGCGCTACCGTTTGAGGATGGGGATGATGGCTTCCATTATCCTAAATAATGTTTGAAGATTACAGAAAGCACTGTGTTTCAAAAGGTGGAAACTAATCCACCACTTTCAAATTATTCCTTGCATAAAAATCTGTTCTGACATTAGGACTTTTTCTTTGCCCCAGTGACAGCACGGTATATTTAAATATTTGAATATGAAAGATAATTTTTTCAGTTCTGAGAAAGGCAAATAATTGCTATTTATAAGGACAAAATGCTGAATAATTCGTGGAATTGACGATTTGAAACACCGAAGCCTTTTATTTTGTTATTCTCCTGATAAGCCATTCCCACACACTTCACTCAAACCATCGCCACCCTAATCAGTAGACACTAAAATTATTTAATTGAGAGAGAGAGTGGGAGAGAGATCTCCCTGACCTCTGACGGGCTGCCTTTGCCGCCCATTTGTCTTCCTGGGCCTGCTTTCCTAAAGGCATGGATCCTTTTTCTAACTTGTCGCCTTGTTGATGCCTTCCGTCCGGATGTACCCTGCTTCTACACGGCTCTGGCTGGTTCCCGGGAAGGGCACCGCAGAGACCACCCCCAGCGTGTACAATAGGTGAGGGAGCTTAAGAAGCGACACGAGAAGGACAAAAGCTGTCTTTTCTACAGAATCCTTTCTTTGAGTAATTTCTATATTCGGTAGGAACCTAGCAACATTTCCATGCTGCATATAAAGTATCATTCTTATCAGCAAAGATTAGCAAGCCCTCTGAGCCACAGTCCTAGGCTAGCACCGACCCCCCCTACACACACACAAATCTGCCGGCATTCTAGGAACAACATGAAGAGACCCTATGGAATATAATTAACTGCAAAGCCCAGGTGATTTAGAAACCGATTAAAAGGAAATACGTATACCGCACGGAACCGGACTAAGAAAAAAGGAGGGGGGGTGGTGACACAAACATTACTCATAAATGGAAGGGTTTTCTAGTTATATATGCAACTCAAAATACTACATTTATGTCCTGAACTAAAATATAAGCAATATTTCATTAATATTATGTGGGATAGGGAGAAAAGGTATCTCTAAGACAGATAATCACACACTAACAAATGGCAAACCTAACAAAACACACACAAAGTGAGACCGGTTAACAACCAAGATAAGCGATGGGAATTGCCAGGGAAGCAGATCAACTTTATCCAGTGCCCTGATAAGTACCTATCTGCTCTTCTCCATTATGCTTTCTTGGTATTTATAAATTATCGTTTAATTATGCTGGCAAGTGGTAATTGTCAAATAAAGCTCAGATAGGCATAAACCCTCGGGCTTCACATAACAGAAAAATATCTGTGAAAGCTGGATCGATCCGCATGCTTACAAAGTAATTTCCTTTCTTCTTTTTATCCTTGCCAACAAATTATATGAACCGGCACTTTGTGGTTTGTATGCATTTTGAAGTCTGCGCAGATTACAGAAGAGAAAAATTAGTTGTTTCAGTATCTACCATTCCAAATTATTCTGCTGGTTTAAGAAACCACGTGCAGGGAGAACAAAAGAGCCAAAGATCAAGAAATCTAAAGCTTCCTCTTCTCAGAGTTGGTGCTTCGGGTCATTTTTCAATTGAGGAAATCAAGATTTGGTGAATTCTTTTACATATTTATAATGGGTTTTACATTAAACAGGAAGGATTCTGAACATGACATTCATCCCATTAGGAGAGATACAGAAATTTCTTGTCCTTGCTGAGGTTTAATTAGTACCCATCCACCCTACCTCTTTTCTATCAAGTACTGTTTAAAAAAAAAAATTCTTTTTTTTTTCCCTACAGCTAGCTGCAGTACTTCAGTTGTGAAGCATAAACACAAATAGAGGATTATGGTTTCTAGAAAAGATAAGTTGAGCATCAAGAGGCTATTTAATTTACATCTAATATTTAGACAACGTTAGCTACACGGCCAGCCACTTCTGAGGGGCTTTTATTTGCAAGGCTAAGCAGAGAAACATAGACAATATTCTTCTCTCACCTCCTTGCATGCGAGAGATGAATGTGGAAAAGCAAAACTACATATGCATGCATGTGCATGTGTACACACACATGTATACACACACACACACACACACACACACACACACACACACACACACACACCATCTGAACAAGCTCAGGGTTCTACTGTAGATGAGGTCATAACCTTCCTCTCTGCAGTTCCATTCTCCTTTTTGCTTTCCAGACACCTCCTATTTCTTCTGAGCCCGCAAAAGCACCACGTGCTCTCTGTCTCAGGCTGCACATGCTTCCGACTGCTAAGAAAGCTCCTTATCAGTTTTTACCAGTCTTCCTCATGCAGCTTCAATCCTTCCATGTACTCAAGGGCTCGCCATTCTTCAGATCTCAGTTCGAGTATCCTCTCCCTGGGAAAGCTCTCCCTCAGCCCCACACTCCAATCCAGGTGCGGTTACCTGTTCCTATCACAGCAAACACACAGCCTTTATTGTGTGTCAGATGACTCTATGTTCTGACCAAAGCTACACAGCAGCCAGTGCAGGAGGATGCTCAGCACATCAACATTAAGTATTTTGTCCAAGACTTCACAGCCAAGACCTGAGCCCATGAGTCCAAGTGTGTACTCTTAACCTCTACCTCTTTCTGCCAAATGTACACGCGCAACCCACTAACCACCGTGTGCCTAGTTTCCGCCCAACTCTAGAATTTGCAAACACCATGAGGCCCCGGATCATGTCTGTTTCTCTCAGGCTTGGTCCGTGAAAGGGAGTCAATAACTAATTATTGAATCAATGACTGAACATTAGCTCAAAATAAACAACACGGGCTGTGAGCTCAGGACTTATGTGTATCTCTGAGTTGCTTGAGCCACTGACAGTTTAGAGCCTGCCTGTGCCTTGGTCCGAGAAGGTGGGTTTGCCTGGCCAACAGAATCTTATGTGCTTGTGCAGAAGTGAGTGTTAACGCTTTGCTTTTCCTTTTGTCTCGTTGTTGTCGTCATTGATGGTCTAATGCCTTTCATTCTAGAGCCTTTTGCTAGAAACCGAAAGGATTGAAGTGACAGAGGTACTGCAAAATGTGTGCGTTCCATAAAGCCACCCCTCTCTACAGTAGTTTCCCTTAGAGACGGAAAGGGGCTGCGGTCAGTAGCATATATTTTAAGTGTAGATGCAAAAACACACCTTGCTCTGAATGCGTATGGGAAAAAAAAAATGGTACATTTTGGCATATTTTTCCAGCCAAAATGCAGGGTGCGCCCTAGGTACAATCTGTGTATTATTAATACTTATTCACAGCAAACAGGAATGTTAACAATGTTTTGTCAAAATGCATAACTCATATTTGAATATGCAGTCTAGCCTTGAATAATTCAATTCACAGCACTCATTTGAAAACTTAGCCATTTTCCTGTTTGGGCTTTGTTCCTTCGTACTTTTAAGAGCATTTTAGTGCATGATGTGAGCTATTCAGCAACCGATGCAAATTTTCTTTTTTTAAAAAAAAAAAGGAAATAAAATGCTTTTTAGTAATCAAAACATAAAAACACATCCAGAGTGGTACTTGGGAAACGGAACATAACTTAACCTCCATTCAGGCAGCCCTTTTTAAGTAAGAGATGTGCCTACTCAGGCTATTAATTGGGGATTGCAAGGCTAAGACGCATTTGTGTCTTGTATTCGTGAATACTTCCCGGGTACTCAGGAGTGGTTTCAGCTACCCATTCTTTTCCACAGGCACTATGCTGCTCCAGGCAGGAACCCTCCTCAAATGAGCTTGGCCTTCGGAGAACACTCTGGCTTCTGGGCCACATTGTTTTAGCTACTTACAGCCTAGTCTGTACGCCACAGCACTGAAGCACTGTCCATTATAATTAGAAATTTAGCTTTCAAAAATAAAGTATTTACTTCTCATTCCCGTAAAAAAATAAAATGAGCTGGTGGCTGGTGGCATATGCCTATAATCATAGCACTTGGGGGCTAGGATGGGAGGGTCAGGAGTTCAAGATCATCCTTCTACATGTGGAGTTTGAGGCCAGCCTGGGCTACATAAGCCCATGTCTCAAAAAAACAAGTAGAAGAAAAATGAAAATACGCTCCCATTTGCAGTGGAGGAGATGACCGAATTGAAAGTCAAGGCTTTGCTCAGAAATAAAAGTTAAGATACTGAACAATTATAAATCATTTTGCTTTTAAAAAAAATTGCAAGAGCAATTCTGTACACACCATGCACGCTTCTGTCTAAACTGGGTCTTAACATGGCTTCTCTGTAAGGCTGTGCAAACTTAGTACCAGTGAAATCATGGACATACAGTGGATCTCTAGTATTTATAAAGTACAAATAATCCCTCCCCTTTATGTGGATAACAGATGGTACTTTGAATGACCCTAAGGCCATCTTCTGATTCTTCAAAGAAAAGAATTAGGCGTGTGGATACTGTAGTGTGAGGATTAAGCCTTGTGATTCTATTCTGGGACTCTTATCCCGGCCACCCCCTTGTGGGTGGGCACTCATTCTTTTCCATTAGCCAAGGGGTTCTGGGAATCTAACTGAAATTTCTGACTGCTTTGTAATGAGCAGAGGACTTAGTGGGTTGTGAATCACTAAATGAGACATTGTGGAGACAGCATAAGAGGACAGCCTGATGCTTAAAATGGGAGACAGCAAACGTGCCAACATTCTGATCTAGTTTTCTAAGTAACGTTGGGATTTGATAGAGACGCTATCAAGAGGCGAAAGGGAGGGTTCTGTAGGTAAAGGTCTTTGCAAGCAAGAGGACCAGTGTTCAATACCCAGAACACAGACTCGTTAAAGCCAGGTACATTGGTACACACTGTACTTCTAGCACTGGAGAACAGAAAATTGGTGGATCCCTGGGACTTGCTGGCCAACCATTCTAGCCTACTGGCAAGTTCCAGGTAGGTATGTGGTCCTGTATCAAACAGGACAGGTGCACAGCACCTGATGTATGAAACCTGTCCTGTGGCCTCCTACACATGATCTTGCACATACACAAATACATACACACACACACACATACACACACACACACGCAGATATTAAGAAGCCATAAAATCACCTACGTGATGCTAGCCAAATGAATACTCCTTAGAGAACACAAAAGGTTTGAGCACTTAGCACAATCACCCCTATACAGAGATCTGACCAAATGATTTCCGTCTGAATGTAAAATAAGAAAAACATCTCATTACCGCCCAATAAAAAGCAGTGTGTACCACACACACTTCATTCTGAGTGTTGCAGAGACGACATTTAAAAAGCAAATGGAAAGGTGGAATCAATTCAGATATTCGTTTTTATTCATTTCACTTTATGAGTATATTTTACTCATTCACTATATTCAAAGAATCACTGTTTCAGCAACAAGGCAACTCTAACAAAGTATTAAGGAGATAAATGACATTCTTAGTACTAAGTCTTCAAAGCCAGTACGCAGGCCATGTTCAAGCGTGGACTGGCCACCTCTCCTGTGCATGAGTGTCACTTGCTGCAGTCACTACCAGACACGCGCCACACTTCGTTCACTGAGCAGGGATTCTCACTCTTCTCGTGGACTCCAAGTTTTAGAGCAACTCATGCTGGGCCGACGGCTCATTTGGTAAAGTGCTTGTCTTCCGGGCACGAGGACCTGCATTTGGTCCTCACGACCCACATAAACAGCTGAGGGTGGTGGCGTGTAATCCCATCCCTGGGTCTTGCTGGCCAGCCTGGCGCACTCACGTAAGCCCCACGCCAATGAGAGAACCTGCGCTCATGAACAACAAGACAGACAGCACGGAAGAAATGACGGTCTAGGTTGTCCTCTGTCCTCCGCTCACACGGGTACGCATGTGCAAGTGTACTTCAACACACAGGTGCACACGTGCATGTACACACGCAAATAAATAAGAAGTAAAAAAAAAAAAGTCATAGTTTTAAAGTAAAATTGAAAGTCTGTTAAAAAAAAAACCAGTGTCTGTAGTGGCTATGCTAACTGATGTCTTCAGCAAGCCTGCACAGCCGTGACCACGCCCACAGCATTGCCGCTCAAGTGCATAGAAATTTCTGCAGCCATACATACACGAGGATCCACATGGAGAATTTCAGAAAACATATGCGTGGGAAGCTGCATAATCAGGACCCTGGGTATAAGACGCTCGCCTGTAACTAACAGTATGTCAGGAAACGGGACTCAAACTCACGGAGTGCTTTCTAATCAACTCTTCACTATTAAGCTTATATCCTATTTCGTAAGTCTCTTCCAGCTCTACCTATCAATTCAACAAAATCAATGTTTGATGAGGCTCTTCCAATGTACCAAATACTAAGCCATATGTTAGAGATTAAAATAACATATTTAAAACATATTTTCCATTAGTGATGTTTGGGATGCAACAGGAAAAACACTAGTCAATGTAATTCTCAAGGTGCGACTGGAAGGCCAGCAGAAGAGTTCTGTCTGTGTGGACAGAGAGCAGAAACGACTTTAGATAGGGGCTAGTGCCTGAGTACATCTTGGAGGATTAAAGTTAACTTTCCAGGTAAAGAAACAAGGGGACAATGTCTCCAGCAGCAAACTGATCCATCTACGTTCAGAGATGCAGGAACATGTATAACCAGAGAGTGAAAGGGCTTAGCTGCTACTCAGCGAGGGAGGGTATTCAAAGTACTTTACAGTTAGTACGGCCTAAACTTGCCAACCACACAGAAAGGCAGCCCTACCTGCACACACTAGCCGAGTGTGAGTCCAGAAGCAAAGTCAGGTGTGCCTGGTACCAGAGGAGTACCAGGAGACATAGTCAGACTCATAGGGTTGAGATAATGGCTGGAGGTTATTCCAGTACTAGGGTAAATTGTGGAACGTTTCGTAGGTAGAACAATGTTATCAGTTATGTTTTAGGAGACTCAGCCAGGCAGCTCTGCAGAGTCAGAAGAGAACGAGATAACGCTTGGAAGAGTACAGGAGACCGGGTGGGACATGGCATGTAACTGGACCGAATCCATGGCTCTGGAAACAGAAAACAACAAATTCAAGGTATAATTAAGAGATAAAATTTGCAGAGCTGATGACCAATTGCACATGAGAGAAAGGAGACTTGACAGCAGATGACAGATGCGTGGAGATGTCCTGTCTGGAAACCCGTCACACAGAGGTGCTAGCAAACCAAGGGGTGGAAGGAAACACCAGCGTCGTGCCCTGAGCTGAGGCTATGTACAGAGGCGAAGGGCAGAAAGCAGATCTTGTTTATCTTTGGGTACCTTTAAACTGAGCGCTTTGGTATCTAACACATACACACACACACACACACACACACACACACACATTTTCTGAGCTGACCTGACCTCTGAAGCACTTGAGTCCAGATGATAAAGCCATGGAGATAAAAGAACCAGGACTTCATCTTTGGTTAAAATAGATCGGTTTTGTTTTTTTGTTTTCATTTGGATAAATTAAGAAGAACATAATCACGTCAGGATTGAATGCCCTCCTGAGAGGGCAGGTTTGGAACACAGCGGCATGGCAGCCAGTAAGTTTCCATGCACAACAGAAAGTGGTGATAGAGCCTCTGTGGTGGACACTGAAAGGTCCCCTTCCACTGTATCTCTGACTCATGCTACCATGACCACATTTTAAAAAGAGATGTAACGGAGTCTTGCTATGGGTTCAGGCTAGCCTCCAGCTCCAAGGCCAAACTATCTTTCTGCCTCTGTCTCCCAAGTAGCGTGGCTATAGTCACATGCCACTGCACACAGTTTAGTGCATACTTGCAACTCAGAAGACGTGCAGCCAGGAACTAATAGTCTCTTGTAAGTTCACAGAAGCATAAAAGCTAAGCACCATTCCAAGACACTGGTGAAATTAAACAGATCAACAGGCTGGTTGAGTTTCTGCCTTCTCAGAACCAAGTACCTCCTTTTTCAGATGATCTTTTGATCTTCCTAATAATTTAACCGCAGATGAAGACCCTGCTGTATGAAGGCAATGTGCTGTATGTTGATCTTCTGCCTTCTACTAAGCCACAGACGAGAATTATGGATCCTGTTGCTGAGTTTATTTGGGAGCTGGAAACTAGGTTGGTGGTGGAATGTTTGCCTTAAACCAAAGAAAAAAATCATCTCACATACCATAGGGGATACTGAGGCATCTCAGGCAAGTATGTTAATAGCCCTGGTCACTGAAAGCCATGGATATGTGGTTACTTCTGGAGGGACAGTCTCTGTCACATTTAAACACTACAAAAAGATGGGACTAAGAAGACGGCTCAGTCAGTCGAGTGCCTATTGACCCAAGTTTGGATCCAAGTTTTTATCCAATTTTGGAACTCCAGCATCCATGCAAAAACCAGCCAGGTGTGGTTGCACACACCTGTAACCTTAGTACTGGGACTGGGGTGAATAGGTAGAATCCTAGGGCTTACTACTCAGTCTAGTAATTAGTAAGCTCTGGGCTCAAGGAGAGACCTTTTCTCAAAAGATAAGACAAGTGATAATGGAAGACATTTGATGTCTCTCACACACCCCCACATACACACACATACACACATACACACTCATACATGCACATACACACACATATACCCACACATATACATACACACACACATACACACACACATATGCACACATACATGCATACACACATACACATACACACACATATGCACATACACACATACACACACATACACACATACACACACATGCACATACATACACACACATACGCACATATATACATACACATACACAGACACTTGCACACACATACACACACATATATACATACACATATACACACACATGCACACACGCATACACACATATATATACATACACACATACACACAGACACATGCACACAAGCACATACACACATACACACACGTGTGCACACACACACACACACACACACACACACACACACACAGAGGAACTTCTGGTCCTCCTGCCTCTACCTCCTAAATGTTGTTCCTGCCATGCCCGTTTTGTGTAGTGCTGGGGCCAGAACCCAGGACTTGGTACATATTGGCTGGGTACTCTAACAACTGAGCTCCATCTTCAGCTCTTGGCTTTGCTTTCCCTAAGATCCCTTCCACAAAACCCTGTGTCCAAGCCAAGAGACAAGCAAATGCAATGGAAAGTCAAAATGAGAATCTTAGGCCTACATTATGTATATGTATACACACACACACACATAGGAATGCACACGTCCCCTTACATCATTATCTTCCACATCTGACAACCATGCATCGAGTAGCATTTGCAAAAACACTAAAATATTATTATGTAATAATATACTTGTGTGAGTCTTCTTCTAGTCTTTTATGTAAGATGTTTCTGCTGAAATATTTTTCGGGTGGGAAGAACCAATAATATAAGCACTGTAGCACCTAGCCTCAGCTTAGGAACACGGTGTTGCCATTGACATCGCCTGCCCTGTAGCTCTTCCTCGACACCACTTTCCAATTCCATCTCCGAAGCCAAGGTCAGGATGAACCCAACTTTTATTACCATGCAATAATCACAAGTGCTTTCTAGGGTAAAGTTGGGTTTCAAAATAGTTCCTTTAGAATTTGTATTGTACCTGTCTGCAAATAGTCTGAAATCTTAAAAGAAATCTTAAATTTTTCTTTTTCTTTCTTTCTTCCTTCATTCCTTTTTAAATATCTGTCTGTTTCTCTCCTCTCTCTCTCTCTCTCTCTCTCTCTCTCTCTCTCTCTCTGTGGGTCAGTGTATATGCATTTCTGCATATGGTGAAAGCACTCCAGAATGCCTTTGTGTAAGCCAGAGGTGGGTATTAGGTGTCCTCCTCAATTACTCTCTATTGTAAATTTTTAAACACGATCTCTCATTGAACTCAGAAATCACTGATTGGCTAGCCTGACTGGTCAGTAGAGAAGATTCTGGTTATGCCTCCTGGTACTGTGATTACAGGCCTGTACCGCCACAGGCGTTTTATAGGCATACGGAAGACTCAAGCTCAAGTCTTCACACGTGGGTGTCAAGTACCATATCCAACAAACAACCTCATCAGCTCTTCAATTCTTACTTTAGCTGAATTAAACATAGAGATCAGATAGCTCCTGGAGTCTACTAACACATTAGCAACGCACGCATAGAGGACTGTACGGGGAGAAGAGCTGAGAAACTTGTTCTGAGCTGCAGTTCTGCTAACTCAGGATGAAAGACACTAGCAATGAACTAAAATTTCTAACTCCAGTGTAGGGTGCTCAGGTGAATTTCTAACTGTTGGATTCTAAGGATATTGTCCTGGACATAGTGGCCTACCTGCAGTTCTGCCTAGTCTGTAAGGAGTCTATCTATAAGGAGTTCACCAAGGGTCTGCCCTCGTCTATAGGGAATCCACCTTCAGTCTGCCCTAGTCTATAGGGGATCCAATTGCAGTATGTCCTGATCTATATAGAAAGTCCACCTGCAGTCTATCCTAGTCTATAGGGAGTCCACCTTCAGTCTGCCCTAGTCTATAGGGGATCCACTTGAAGTATGTCCTAATCTATATAGGAAGTCCACCTGCAGTCTATCCTAGTCTATAGGGAGTCCACCTGCAGTTCTTGCTGTGGTAAATAAAAAGTTTATGTGCAAGTCCCTGACCCAGTCTGTAAATTCCAGCTGTTGTTATTATCAGGAGTAAGCATGCTTGTCATTGAAGCTGAGGAGCCCACACAGTAGGGCTCTGTCTATGAGATGCACACTATGAACAAGATCTTAATTATACATCATACCTGATACAAGTCCTCCCCTAAGTGAGCTTTGCAAAAACCTCATGGGCTCATCTTATTGTTATTTTCCAAATAAGAACTTTGATTTCCATGGAG
Organism: Cricetomys ansorgei; assembly: GCA_026225945.1. Classification (NCBI taxonomy): domain Eukaryota; kingdom Metazoa; phylum Chordata; class Mammalia; order Rodentia; family Nesomyidae; genus Cricetomys; species Cricetomys ansorgei. Next base: position 11,855,912 of record JAMJFZ010001121.1, on the reverse strand, counting down.
ATTGAACCAGTTGTCCTAAGATGCACTGTCAGTGAAAAGCCAGTGGGAGGTTCTAAAGTTGTGGTCCTAACCCCAGATGTTACCTCCCTAGATTTGGACACAGCTTGTGGACTTAGTTTCAAGATCTGTGTACTGTCTTAGGGACGTGGTAATTTGAGCCTTCCCTTGCAAACAAGCAGCACAGTTCAGTTTCCTGACCTTTATTAGTAAGGTACGCAGGCTCACAAAGCTTTTAAAAGTAAACTGCCAGCCCCTTTCCTCTCTGGATTGTAGATGTGTGCCTTCACACTTGGCTGCCTGCCATCAAATGTCTTTGCTCAATGTTCCGTATGGAAGGGACAAATGCCTGGGAACATGCATCTTCTGCTTGTTTCCGTGACCCAAATGGTTGCGTGTCCTGGTGGTCTCACCGCTGTATCTGCTACCAACAGCCCAGCACCCGAATATCACCATTCTGTAGAAGTGGAGATGAGTCTCAGTGAGGCGGAGTAGCACCCCTGAAAATCTCCCAGTTGGCATCAAGTATGCTGGGGTGTTCTCTTTGTCTCTTCCTACCTGGTTCCGCGCCCTTCTGAGAAAGCTGTATTGCCCCTTGAGGGGGACAAGAACCAACTCCCACATTCACGGACGATGCCACTTTGACTTTGTGTTTGTGTTTTCACGGCATCTGAACGCTGAGCCAGTCTCAGGGACCCAGAGCTACAGGCATTCGTGAGCTGCCTGATGTAGGGGCTGAGAACAGAATTCGGGCCCTCTGAAAGAAGAGTACTTTCTCTTAACTCTTGGACCTTCTCTCAAGCCTGAGGTCAATCTTTTAGAAAAAGCACTTTAAGAGTTGAACAAGAGAGAAATTAAGCTCTTTCTTACTTTACATTACATTCATTTTTTAAAAAACTTTCTCTTAGATAGGGTCTCTTGTTATCTTGGGCTAGTCCCAAACTCACTACGTAGTCAAGGATAACATCCTGTCTCTACCTCCAGAATGCTGGGGTTACGGGCCTGTGCTACCATGTCTGATTTTTATAGGATGCTGGGGATTGAACCCGGGGATGTGGGCTTATCAGGCAAGTGCTCTACCTCTGAAGCTACACCCCCAGCCCTCAGATTCAGTTTTTCACAGCAAGCACTTGAACACATTAAATTCATGGGAAGCAGAAAGGAGATGCAGGCATGGGGTCTTTCTTACTGTGTCTTCAGCTCTCTGATCCCTGCACCTTCTCATTGTCGGCTACAGCCCTAGGAAGCGATCCCCCTCAGAAAGGGGAGAAGTGGCTCTTTGGGGTGGTTTTCCATGAACACATAGGCATCTATGGAGTCCTCATCCAACAGACAAGCATCTGTGGAGTCCCCATCCAGTCCCACCAGCATCAATAGAAAAGATAGAAGCAAAAATAGCATCTCTACATGTAAAGAAGAAAAACGCCAAAATAAATGCCTAGTATGACAAAAGCTGACTGTAGAGTACCCGCTCCAGTCTCCAGGCTTTCCCCTTCATCTAGGACAGCAGTTCTCTGCCTGCGGGGTGCAGTCCCTTTGGGGTTCCAATGATATTTTCACAGGGATTACCTAAAACTATATGCACATCAGATATTTACGTTACAATTCATCACAGTAGCAAAATTACAGTTATGAAGTAGCAAGGAAAATAACTTATGGGTAGGGGGTCAGCACAACATGAGGAACTGTATTAAAGGGTAGCAGCATTAGGAAGGTTGAGAACCATTGACCTGGGATGTATTAGAATCAGACAGGTCAGAAGGATTGAAAGCATTCCAGCTCAGAAACAACCCAAACCATCAAGGGATGAAAGGCAGTTTGCAGTTACAAACCACTAGACATGGGGTCATTGGTTCCCCAAGACCGGGCTTAGAGGATGAGAGAGCATCTTCACGGGTATTGGAGATAACCAAAATAAACCAGACTGGGAAAGCCAAATATCATATAATTTCTCTCCTTTGTAAATTCTATTAAAATCGTGGTGTGTGTGTGTGTGTGTGTGTGTGTGTGTGTGTGTGTGTGTGTGTATGTGTGTGTGCAGTCACATGAAGATCTGTTAAGGAGCATGTAGAAATAATTTTCTCCTTTCTCAATAAAAGGCATTGAATTAATCCTTACACTTTAAAATGTGAAACCAGTTCAGTTCAGTCCTATAGAATATTATTCTGAGGTAGCTGTATTCTAGGATGCTTCCTTGCCTGGGAAAAAGAACCTATTCCTAGGACAGAAGAGGCAGCAGCAGCTGTGTACCTGCCTGTGACTGTTGCCGTCTATTCTATGCACAGCAGATCAGATTTGGAACCCTGAGCTGCATTGCCCTTTGAGAACATCTCAGTGTTCTGCAAGGGCCCAGAAAGCCTTCATTCCATCCTAAAGCAATCGGCGACAACCTTGGCCAGGCTTGTTGGGATCCTTAGGTTTTCCAAGACTGAACCAGGAGAGGGGGAGCCAAGGCATCCATCTCCATCTCAGCCTACCAATGCCCAGATACCGAAAATTGTCTAATGAAACAATTCTGTGAGCTTGCATAATAAACTCCCTGCAAACTATTCAAAATCCAGACCTCCCATCACCAACAGTGAATAGTATCAACCCGAAAGGAGTGTCATCATCACATCCTTGTGATGAGCAACTACACAAGTTCCCGTTGAGAAGTCTCTCCAATGGTTAACCTTAGCATTTGTCAAAGGCCTACCCTAAAATCCATGAGGGATTCTACCTCAGTGTAGGCTACAGGAAAAATAACAGAAGTTCTGGCAAATTCTATGAAGGTTCAGAGTTAGGTGAGATTAAATGAACTTATAAAATTGCTCAAATTTCCACAGTAATAATTAATATGACAAAGGACAGAAAAAAATTAAGGATCACAATTTCCCACCTAATTATATGACCCACTCGATTCTAAAAATTAAAAAAAAAAAATCAGATGGGAAAACCAGGCTTAACTATATACCTCAAAATGCATATTTTAAGTATGTTCCACTAGATAGAAAATACATTTATAAAGACAAGAATGCCTCAGCTCCCATTATGTAAAGCTAGGGATAGCAAACAGGAAGCGAGAGAGAGAGAGAGAGAGAGAGAGAGAGAGAGAGAGAGAGAGAGAGAGAGAATATCACTAAGGTAACCAGACAGCCGAATGTAATTACACGAATTGGAATTCAGCCAGCCTGTGCAGGCAATGCCCACACTCTTCAGAAAATGTCATAGACTCTTTTAATAACTATGACAATTTTCTTCCATAAACATGTATTAGTAGGACGTATCAGAACAAGAATAAAATATTCTTGTTTTCTACACCCATGAGTGGATACACAGCCACAGCAATGAAGACAGAATTTAAATCTCGGAATCATGATTATGAACTTGCTTAGCTACAATAGCGACTCTTGTTTCTAGATGTAATTAAAAAAATATAGGCATAGAGGCACTCTGCCATGTGTTGCAGAATGCAAACAGAATTTAATAGAAAATAGTCGAAAGGAGAAATCTTACAGAGCCGGTGAAGGGTGGCACCAGACTCTTTCCACGGCTGCCTCAGTATGAGCGTGGAACCACTCTGGTTTCCTTGGACTGTCTAACAATGGATCTAGGTGCAGTGACATATCCTGCACCAGGAACAAAAGAGCCACCGAAAAGAAAAGGGGAAAAAATAAACTAAACAATTTCTTCAAAATTTTACATTGTAATGGAATGCATGGATATTTGCCAAAGAAATAAATTCCTGGTTTTCTTCTGCTGCTTAATATGGTTGGATTATTAAATTAAGTCATCACCCAACTACTACTACAACTACTAACTGAGCGCTCACAGGAGCAGTCCCTATTCTTGCAGACTACAAGCTGTGAACACAGGAGAGGAAACCAGAAGACGTTTTGCCTCTGTCTACACCGCCATGGCAGTGCAGGTAAGTGCTTGGCAAGGCTTCCGACTGCTGGAACACCGAGAAGATTGGCAAAAAGCAGGAAATGAGCGAGGATTGGATTTTATGAAAGAAAGCAAAGGGAGTTAAAGAGATAGAAGCACACATGGCATTATTTATTATGGAAGGTGGGGTTGTGCGTGCCACAGTGCTATGTGGAGGCCGGAGGATGACTCTGTGTAGTTGGTTCTCTCCTTCTACCTTTATGTGGGTTCTAGGAATCAAAATCCTTTACCTGCTTAGCCATCTTGCTGGCCCAAAGCTTGACATCACTGAAGCCTACAATCTTTTATGGTCCTCCAAGTGACAGAAGTCCCATTTTCTGCCACATATGCGTAAAACCTCCTCTTCCTTAGAGGCTTGTGGCCAACACAGGTGAAAATGATTCTGACTGTGTTCATTCTAATTTTTGTTTATTGGGGAAGTTGCCACTTGCAGTGTTTTGACAATATTAACGGTGTTCAAATAAACACCGTCTTTTTCTGGAATGTACAGAAGCAGATTCCTAGGGGAAACGTGGGCTCTGACTTCTAAATCAACAGACAAACAAGCGTATAAAACCAAACTTGAAAAGCTGGGTGATGTCTAGGATTTCAAGACCATTGTATAACACTGAAAAGTACGAGAAATAACAAAACGGCTTTATTCATTCCATATATATGTGTGTGTGTGTGTGTGTGTGTATGTATATATAAATATAGAACATATATGTTTATATGTATAAATATAATATAATACAGGTTATGTATGCATTTATATGTGCACATGTATGTGCAGGTGCATACACATATGTGGAGGCCAGAGGTCAACATAGGATGTTTTCTTCAACCATTGTCCACCTTATTTTCGGAGACAGGGTCTCTCTGAACCTGGGATCACTGTTAGACAGGCTCGCCAGCAAGTTCCAGAGATCCACCTGTGTCCACCTCCCCAGATTACAGGCTTCCTGTGCCCAGCTTTTCACATGGGCTCTAGGGAGCCAAACTCAGGTCCTTGTGTTTGTGTGACCAGCACTTCACCAACTGAACCATCTCCCCAGTCCCGGAAATTGCTTTAGACACGTAGTGAAAGATGAACCACAAGATTTGTCCCAGTCTTGCAGTGTGTGTGATTCACAAGAACGGACTATGCAAACATAATGCTCTGCAGCAGTAAGGAGGTGTGCTGAGAAAGGGCCGCTGCTGATGTCGAGGCCCCGCATAAAGATGGCAGCTCCAAGTGAAGGAGAACCAGCACAACTCCATTTTGTTCCTGGAAACCATGTTGAGTCTGTAGCTAAGTTAAGTTTCTGTTTACTGTAAAACTAGAGTTTCTGTTTCTCAGAGATGGGCTGCGCCCCACCCTGTAAACCATGAAATATTCTATAACAAACTCTCCAAGAACAGTTCCTTAACTGCTTAGTAAAATCCTAACTGCCTGGTCTTGCTTCTGTAACCACGCTTGCTTGGAAAAATATCCCCCATCTTGCAGTTTTGCACTATAAAAGAGGTATGGAAAATTGGCCTGAGGCTGGTCTCATGAACCCTGCCTTAGGGGGAGACAGCCGCAGATTTGGCTCTGACATGTGCATGGATAAAGCTTGTTTTAATTTGGCCGTGATTTGGGTCGGTGGTGCTTCTCCTCACGTCTGTGGGATTAACATAAGCAGATCTGAGAACTTGCCCTAACTGCCCAGGAGCAGTTCACTTCTGTTCTCCCTTGTTTGATTCTAGGATTCAAGGTGACAGATCATATATGCTTCAACACTTCAGTAAATACACGGCATTGTGCTCCATAACTGATGACCTTAATACAACCAACAGGCCTTTCCAGTAGAAACGCTGACTCAGGATTGGGAATGCCTGAGAGGTGATGAAATTCTGCTTTGGATCAGATGCTGCTGGTAGGATGACCCCCTTGGCTACCAGGATGGCGAGGGAGGCGGTTTGAGTAACCTAGCACCAGAACGCAGCTAACGAGAAGGCAGCTACATTATAGCCATGCATAAATTTTTTTCAGACCTTGCCATTACTGCCCAGAGCACTCACGGTAAGTTGCACATTCATGGGAAACAGTGTTTTTCTAGACTTTAAGTACAACAAATGCTTTCTTCACTACTTCCTGACTAGACAATTGTTTACTCCCTCCGTGGTTTCATGAAGTCTGTCACACAGACGAGGTTGGCCACGGAAAGGAGTAAACATATAGTCTCGTACCTTTTCCTACGTAGTTTAAAACTTGATCATGGGCCAGTTTCACATTTCAAGTCCATCCAAAACTCCTACAAAATGTAGCTTCGAATTTGAAAATACAAAATGTGAGTCCTTGAGAATGGGATCTGCACTGCTGCTCAGCAGGCGGGAAGAGTAGAAGCCTGGTGCTGATTTCATCTGCAAATGGTGTGAAATTGGAGTCTGGCAAAAAAAATAAATAAATAAATAAATTATATGTGTGTGTGTGTGTGTGTGTGTGTGTGTGTGTATACATATATTTATATATACGTGTGTGTGTGTATGTGTGTGTAAATGGCAATAAAAGTTTTCTTCACAATGGGACAAATGCAAAACCACGCCCTAGGCTGAGGAAGACAAGATAAAGCATCCTAAGGCTCCGGAAGCAAGAAAAGTAGCATTGTTGGCACTTTGTCCAAGGCCAGAGAGCCAAGACAAAGTTGAAACAGAGCGCTATTAGTAAACCTCGCTCTTCCCCAGAAGTTTCAAATTATAAAATTATGTACATGGCTTCTTTTGCATTGTTTTATTTGGTGGTCTTGAGACAGTTTCCCTCTGTAGACCAAGCTGGCCCCCAAACTTAGAGCAATTCCCCTGTCTCTGTCTCAGGCATGCTAAGATTGCAGTCCTGAGTTACTCTGGTGGTTGGAATGAGAATGGCCCCCATAGGCTCATATGTCTGAGTGCTTAGTCCCCAGTTAGTGGGGCCAGTTCGCAAGGTCTAGGTGGTGTGGCCATGCCAGAATAGGTGCAGCCTGGTTGGAGGACGTGTGTAACTGGGGGGGTGGGCTTTGAGGTTTCAAAAGCCTATGCCAGGCCAAGTCTCTCCCGACCTGCTTCCTGGGTGTCAGGTTATAAAGCTCTCAGCTACTGCTCTAGAGCCATGCCTGTCTGCTTCCGGTAATGATGATCATGGACTAATCCTATAAAACTGTAAGCAAAGCCCAATTAAATGTTTTATTTTGTAAGAGTCGCCTTTGGCCATGGTCTCTTTTCCAAACAGTACCTGAGACGGTCAGTCACCGTGCTTTACCATTCTTTGGGTATTTCTGTGAAATGATTTCAAGTTTTTCTTCTGTGGGCCTTAGAAGACAGTTGGCATGTGAAATGTTCAGGGTGAAAGGTGGAAAACTATGGAACAAGCTTGGGCCACAGGCACCTTAGAAATCCTTAGTACTTTTTTTTTTTTCCAAGAAGACAGGTGTTTACACTACAAGATGCAATATTTCCGTAAATTGATTCTTAATACTCCGGCACTGGAACATGACAGAATTTTAGAAGTTGTTTTGACTTATCTGCCTGATGAAGCTGTAGACACTGCCAGCTCAAAAAGAGGTTTAGATGTACATTACTAATGTACATGTTTGTTTTTTTGATCTTTAAGTAGAGGAGTGATTTCTCCTGGGAAAGCATGTTAACTCTGTAACAGTGTGTGCGGATGTGCATGCATGTGTAGGTCAATATCAGGTGTCTGTCTCAATCATTTTTTTTACTTTACTTTTTGAGCCAGTACTCAGAAAATCCAGGGCCACCATGACAAGCCACCACTGACTGGGTGTCTTAAACAATAGGAAACTTATTTCCCCACAATTTTGGAAGTTAGAGGTTTAAGATCCAAGTGTTGGAAAAGTCAGTTCCTTCAGTTGCCCCACTTCTTGGCTTGAAGAGATGGCTACTGTCCTGGTGGGTTTCTGCGGCTGTAACAAAATACCACAGTCAAGATAATATATAAAGACCAAAATTATACTGTCCACAGCTACAGCGGCTAGTAGTCCAAGACCAAGGTGTGAGCAGGTACAGTGTCTGGAGAGGTCCCTGTCTTCCCAACTGGCTCCATCTGTCACGCTCAGTGGTAGAGAGCGGAGCCACAAGACAGAAGAGGATCCCGTGTTTCCACCTGGCAGAAAGCAGGAGTACGAAGGAGACTCACTTGCTCCCTACAGCCCTTCACTTCTTAATTCTATGCCACTGATCTTTAAGTTTGAATTTGTAAATTGGAGTGGATCAGAACACGGCCGCTGCCTTGTCCCAGTGTCCTTACATGGCTGTACTTCTGTACCCATCTGGATCTAATTCTCCCCTTCTTTCATTGTTTGTGTCTCTCTATGGCGGGTACATGCTCATGTGGGCACATGTGTGTACAGGTGTACATGCACGTGGAGGCCAGAGGCCTCACCAAACGTAGAGCTCACCAAGTTGGCCAGGCTAGCTGGCCAGCACATCCCGGGGATCCTTCTGTCTCCACCTCTTCGGTGCTCGGATTAAAGCATGCACCACCAAGCCCAGGTTTTTCACATGGTTTGGGGGGATTGAACTCGGGGCACTCTGCTGACTGAGACATCTTCCCAGCCCCAAATTCTCCTCTTCTTAATAGATCAAATCTCATTTTAACTTAAGTATACCCTTAAAGACTCCATTTTTCAATATATCCATATTCTGAAAAACTAGAAATTATCTTCAGCACATGGTTGGGGATTAGTTAATAGGTCAGTCCAAAGTTTCAGAGGCCAAAGAGACTAGAGGCACCTGGGTCTGTCCAGTTTCTGTCACCGTAACCGTCTCCTCCTCTTCCAATTCATCCACCGAGTCACTCCTCAGAGACTTTCTAGAAGCAGCCACCAAGACTACCACCTGCTCAGTGACTGGTTTGTCCCTCATACACTGTTAAATATACTTACCGTGTCCACACAGTGCGCAAAGTGGCTGGGAAAGAGGCAGGAAGCCCTGTGCTCCCAGAGCTTCTGTCAAACACTGTCAGGTATTACGCGCATGGCAGCCAAAAAGTCGAAACATACAGACCTCTCTCTTTGCATCCGGGAGAAGGGTGGCTGGGGCTGTGGACCCAACAGGGATCCAGGCCTGCGCCTTACTCCCATTGCCTGGCAGGGAATTTGAGGCTCATTGGAGATAATGAAGACCATGGAGCCCTGGAGATTGAAAAGCACTACCGGAACACCAGGCGTTATATTAAAAGTCAGCAATTCGTCCTTCTTGCCCCCACCCGCTGATGGTCTGCATTATCACAAGTCACTGCTTAGTCAAATTTGAAGGCTTGGTGGCTGTAGCCAAATGCTACAGGTTATTATATGTTTCACAATTTGGGGGATTGATTCATTGAGCTTGAAATGACTTTTCTCTTTCCCAAAGTAATTCTTTCATTTTTTTTTCACATCTGGAAATTTTAAACTCTTCATATCCTACTTTTATTCATGGAATGGACAGTCTTCCTTTCAATCCACTCCATGACACACACTGTCTCTCTATTGCCCCCTCCTGTGTGGCAAGGCCACTCTGACTGAGCCCTGTTCCTAAAACTTACCCCAAACTCAACCTTTTTGTGGGGGTCTGTGTCCTTGACCCTCCCCTCCAACCTCAGAGATTCCAGGCTTCGAAGAACTCACAGCCTCCTCCTGGGCCACATACAGAGGTGCTGCTTCACACCATCGCTGGCTGCTCTTCCTTCTTCCTTCCAAGCCCCTGCTTCCCACGGCTGCTTTCCTTCCCTCCAGATGTACTGACACGTGGCTGGGAAAACATCATGCTCTTCTCGATCTGGAAATCAGCATGTGAGGGACAAGGCCAGGTGCTGTGTGGGAGGTGCCCTTGAGTCAGACTCATCCCCTGCAGTGGAATTGAAGGTTGTGTGTGGGAGACAAGTGTGTGACACGCAGTGCAATGCAGAGCAGACAGAAAAGGTGCTGCGCATCGGCCAACGGTAAAGTCCTTTCTCACCAGAGAACCAGGACAGTCCTTGGGCCGATGATGCACTGGAGCTGAGACTTAAGGAATCGAAAAAGAGGGCTCAGAGAGAAGGAGGGACGGAAGTCAGGGGTCAGAGTGAGCTTCTGAGCTGGCGTTCTGGAGGCCTAACCCGTGCAGCTTACAGGGGCTGAGCGACACTGTGTGATGCCGGGAACAGGTTGGATCCTGAAGGACTTTGAATGCCAAGGGACCTCTCTAGCAGCAAGGCTATTTTGTGGCTACTTGTCAGCCAGCCAGTAATCCTAGCCATGTGATCACGTTTATGCCATAACCCAGGAAGAAAAACCCAAATCGAGTCTCTTATAATCCTCACCTTGAGAGGAGGGCTCTTCTCTTAAAAGGGGAGGATAGCATTCCTACGGCCATGGCCCATGTGAATTCTAAACCGAAGCACTGTTGTAAGATGGATATCCCCATAAGGCAATTAAAATTTAATTCCATCTTTATTACCTTTAAATTAATGAATTGATCAGCCCTTACAACACTTTCTCAAGAGGAGCGTAGAACAGACTTGATCCTGAGTCTTCCTTTGTTTATAATTCCTACCAAGACTCCAAACTGTCTCACAGCTCAGCTGCCAGCACCAGGCTTCCTGGTCCTCCAGACCCCTGCCGTCTCAGCTCGGGCTTCTCCTTGACTGCCTTTGCATCTGTCCAGTGCTGACCCCATGCAACTGTGGGCTCTTCTGTGCCACGCACCGGGCCCATTTCAGGCTCTTCTCATGCCGTTCAGCACCTCTGCCCTCTCCCTCTTCAGTGTGACTGTTCGCCCATACCTCGTAGCTGCCTAAAATCTCAAAACTACTTCAGGTTCATCTCATCCTCGATATCTTATCAAACTGAAAACCCAATCGGTTTTCAAGCCCGCCTCCGTTGGGCCCTTTGTTCATAGATTTTGAGCCTGGGTCCCCGGGGCAGTTTTCTTGTGGTTTTTCCTGACTCTAATCCAACCCGGACGTGGCTGCCAACCTAATCTCCTTTAATGTATCACTTTCCTCATGCTGACTCCCAGCTCGATAGTCTTAGATAGTCTTAGTTCTCTCTCGCACACTCAACCCAAATACACTGAAAGCTCACTAGGAAATTTCACAGATGCTCTCTTCCCCGAGTGGTACATGTCATTATCCCAGTTGCACCGATGAAGACAGTTGAGGTGCCAAAATTTAACATGCCAGAGTCCTGATAACGAGTAGGCCAGGATTACAACCCTGCTCTGTGGGCCCTGCTCCCACGCTTCGCCTTAATAGGAGTTTGTAACTCTTGAGCTTAGATTTTAATAATCTCCATAATCTCTGCTTGCCTCATTTAACCAATTATTTTTTTTCTAGCTACCCAGCATAGCCTTCCCCTGGGGTCCAGTCAATGGTATTCATCTCATCCCTGCTTTTCCATGGCTTTCCTTGGTCATGTTCCAGCCACCCCCCCACCCCCACCCCATGCCCTGGCCTATTCGGCTAAAAGCCTTGAGCCCTACCAGGAGTTTCTGAAAGTGACTCTGGCAAGCCAGTCTTCCATTGCATTTGTATTCCAGACTAGTGGCTCACCGGCTAAGGATAAGTCCCATGGGGTAGTGCTGGTAGGTTCTCTGGAGTTCTATGTGCACATGCACACACTAAACTACGTGCCACCCACATACGTTTGTACTACCTTCTGAAAGTAAGTAGATATTATTGTGTGAAATAAAATAGCCACTTACAATAATCTGTGCTTACTTTTTGTTACCATGTTTTTTTACTAATCACAATCATTAAAGATGTATCAAGGCTAAGAACAATAGCTCGGTGGGTAAAGAGCCTGGCAGGAAAGCATGAGGACTCAAGTTCAATCCCAGGCACCCACACAAAAAGCCAGGTGTGGTGACTCATGTAAGCCCCTCACTGGGGACAGAAATAGGACACTCTTTGGAGCTTACTGGTCAGATGGCCTAACCTAATTGGGGAGTAGCTGGCCAGTGAGAGACTTTCTCAAAAAGCCAGGTGAACATGTCTAAAGAATGATACTCCAGATTCATCTTTGGCTTCTATGCATGTGAGCGTGCATGCACGCGCGCACACACACACACACACATGCCACAAAAAAATAAAAAATAAACCTATATTAGCTATTGCATGAATTTTGTGAAATATCTGACATTAAAAACGAATCTTTAATCTCAAGGGATGGAAAACACTGGTCTAAATGCTGAAGAGTAAGCAATCTTGCTGATATGCCATTGTATGCTTCATTTGATCTGGGACTGTTAAAGAGCTTCCTGAATTACACAGAAAAACTTGAGTTCAATTCTGATTCCCATAGTGCCACACCCAGCCGAAGTACATGGTGGTATGTGTATTGATTATTTATTTATTTTTTGTCAACTTGGCACAAGTTAGAGTCATCTTGAAAGAGGGAACCTTAATTAAGAAAAATCTCCATCAGATTGGCCTATGGAACAGTCTGTGGGGGCATATAACAGTCTGATAGGAGAGGGCCCAGACCACTGCAGGTGGTGCCACTCCTGGGCAATGGGTTCTGAGTGCTATAAGAAAGTAAGCTGAGCAAGCCAGGATTAGCAAGCCAGTAGCAGCATCCCTCCATGATCTCTGCTTCATTTCCTGTCTTGAGTTTGTACCCTGACTTTCTTTCATGATGGACTGTGATTTAGACCAATAAACAAAATAGATAGATAGATAGATAGATAGATAGATAGATAGATAGATAATATATAGACAGATGATAGATGATAGATATAATAAATAATAATGATGATAATAATAATAATAACATTAACAATCAAAAAAACCAAACAAACAAAAAACCTTTTCTCCCCAAGTTGGTCACATGGTGTTTATCCAGTAAAAGAAATCAAACTGCAACAGCATGCAACAGATTTGCTTACAAGCCTCTCCTCCAATTAATGCAATGGTCTGCACAAAAAAATTCAGACTCATTTGCTAAATGATAGCTGAGAAAAAGACAAGCCTACATTTTTTGAACACCAGGACACCACGGCTCTCAACAATTCAATAGACCAGGCTCCAGTCACAGCCAGTCCACATGGATTTAGGTCAAAGTGCTCCTTGGAACTTTATATTGAAAAAGAAGGGACTGTTACTAGAAGGATCTAAGTCCAGAACTATGACCTAACATGGTCGGATCTCTAAGTTCACAAACACCTCACTTCTGTTTGTAAAGCAGACAAGACATTCAAAGCCCTCACTCAAAGCCCCACACCTACACAGCATCAGAATCAAAGGGTGCTATCAGTATACTGGCCACAGATGTCTTCTATATGTCTCTGGGTAGAGGGTTGAAGGAGGAGTCTAGAGTCTGCTCCAGTAGGAACAGTTCTAATGGAAGAATAATGATCCATTGATTGGCATCACTAATGAATCTGGGTTTTCACAAAATAGATTTATCAAGTAACTGAAATTTGATCATTTAGTTTCCAAATACTTTATATTGAAAATATATATGATTGTATTATGTGTTTTGACTTCCATTAAACATTTTCAATCAAAAATAACCTTTCCTTATGCTGTTATTGGTGATTACTTTATATAATACAGGTATGAAACAAAGGTTTGTTGTTGTTTTTAAATATGCTGTACATTAAATAGGACCAAGTAGTGAACACTGGAAGCATTATAGGATCAAAAAAAATGTTACCCCCCACCAAACAATGTAAACTACTTAAAAGTCATATAAAGTATATAAAGTTTCTATATAAACTCTTCACTCTGATAGTTCTCTTTTACATGGCTGGAATATAATAACTAAAATCAATACATCGCATTGGAATCAAACTGTTAACTGAATGTCAGACTTCATTCAAATGTCACTAGAGTTTCTATTCATGGCCTTTCTTTGTTTTGACCCAACACAGAACCCTAGAAATTGGTTTAATCCGTTTCCTTAGCCTCCCTGATGAGTGATAGATCTTGCTCTGCCCTGTCCGTTACGGCCCTGTTACTCTTGGTGAGTTACTGGTCAGCTACTTTGTAGACTGCCCTTTTCTTTTCCTGTCTTTTCTAATGACTCTAGACCCTATCTTTGGTTCATCTTACCAGGGGGCACATGGTATGAAAAATCTTCCATCTGGAAGGTTCAGCCTGGTCAGTAGGTGAGGTAGCACATGCCGGGGCAGCCCACTGTTAACTGATTTCCCACTGTAGTTATCAGATTTCTCTGATTGACTCTTACTTCAGCATTGTTCCCTGTTAGCACCTCTAGCAGTTTGCTTCTTAATCTATCATAGGCTCAAAAATCAGGAAGAGACGGTTTGACAGAATTCTAAGTCTTTTTAGGGATTGGGCTCGGAACAAGAGTTTATCACAAACTTGCAAAGCTGTCTTTTTGATGGTTAGGCAGTTTTGTAGTTTCATCCATTTCTCAGTCTGGAGTGTTTCCATCTGGAATCTACATCTTTCATAAGGTTTAATGAGTAGCCTTCCAGGTGGAGCACTCCCTTGGAGGGATTCACAGATCAGATGGAAAGCCCTGAAGACAGAGGTGGAATTGAACTAGGTTCAGCTCAGGAAGTTGGGGTTACTCTCCCACTTCCCTGTCACAGTGGCCACAACAGGACACGGAAACAGGAGCGTGGCAGCCATGGGTTTCATATGTGTTTGCTGTATTTATTGTGAAGAGGACAGTCTTCCATGTCACCCAAAATCCCAATGCTACCTCCTGTTGATACAAATGCTAATCATTCTTTCTACCTCTCTAAGCTTTACACTCCGAGCCCCAAACCACCAGGCTACAGGACCAATGGGGAATACAACTTCGTGATGTCACCACACTATGAAAGAATACTTCTGGAATGCTGTTTCTCCCATGACGTCATCAAACTTACCTACTCCTGTTTATAGGATTTCACTGAAACTATAATTTCTAAGTATTTCATGTACTAGTCCTTTCTTTGTGAGGCACACAGCTCCTGTTATTTGAAAGATCTATGTGACCTATACACACTTCCGCCCAGAATGACTTAGAGTACAGTTTGTGTTTATCGTGTGTGGAAGGTGTTTTGTTTATATTTTTTTTTTATTTGAGGAGGCTAGATCTGGCCCATTCCCCTTGGTTTATACAGACCCAGTAAGAACCTAAACATTCTCAAACAGCGCGCCTTTAAATATGCGCATCGTGGCTATCTGTGTCCCTGGTGCACGGTCCCTAAAGATGACTGAGTGGGCTGTTGTTCCGTTGTTTAATCTGATAATTAGGCAGTTGCGAAAATCTTACACTTTCTTACGGAAAATGTTAACACACATTGAGAAGCTCTAAAGCAGAGAGCTGTAATCTGGATGATAAATGCATTACTCTGTTTAACAGGACTGTTTCACAGGCACAATTAACAATCAGCGGCCGCAGTGTAGACGGTGTTTTGATGCCATCTGTTGGAATAAGCCTTCTCGCTCTCTGGAGTGAAGCTATAATTTTCCGTTTACGGTTTCATTAGGGAACACACAAGATTAACAGCCCCCCAAAGCAGAGAAACCCAGACACTTTCACTGTTCTAGCCTCCCATAAACAATTAGGAAGTTACTGAAATTTTCTGAAAGAGCAATTAGAAAGCTGGCTGCGAGACCATGAAAAGCTGTCTTGGTTACAGCCTTAAAATACAAACAGTTCAAATGCCAACGACTTTCTCACTTTTAGTTTCAGCTGAGGATATGAGTTCTACCCTTTCAGCTTAGTTCTGACATTTACTAACTTTTAAAAATAATTTACCTCGGCCTAAATACCCTATAGCAATGCCAGTGAAGGAAGTTACCAACTCATCCAATAGAACACATTGCTGTTTATTGTTATTAGGCTATTAAATGCCGGATCAAAATCTCTGGGGTTTCTAATACACTAGGGGGTGCTAGCTCTCTATGTGTACACAGTTACAAGGCAAAAGCTTTCCCGTGATTAGTTTTGGGGAATTGTAAAAGTTGACCTTTAGAAAAATCTGATAAGAGTATATAGAGTGTGCTACATACGAAGAAAACAGGGAAAGAAGGGCCTTATTAAAATCCCAGCGGGACCACAACAGTAAGGGTGTGAGCGGGAACAACTGACATACTGGTATCAATATGGCCTCACTTCACGATTGGGTCATTGGCTGTTGTATCTAACGGAACCTAAGTAAAGGCCTTAGCTCCTCAGACACAAGGGCGTTCAGGTGTGAGCTTCTGGGCTGTCCCTCATGCCAACTGTGCTCCACAAGGCCAAGCCACTGGGGAGAAGGGGCTTCCTTACTAGAGACTTTGGCCTCTACCTTCAGAGAGAAGAAAAGCGACAAATCTTGGTTGAGACTCAAAATGAGCTCAGGATACTACTCATTCAGATGCACATTTAAAGAACTGATGTATTTGCAGAATGCCTGCTCCTCAAGGCAGAATTTTGGTGGGACACAGAATCATAAAAATGACAATGGCGAGTTGTGGTGGCGCATGCCGGTAGGATTTGCTGAAGGAGGCAGGGGCAGGAGAATCACAAGTTTGAGACCAGCCTGAGCTACATATTTTTATGGGGCTGGTGAGAGATGGCTCAGCAGTTAAAAGCATTGATTGCTCTTCCAGAGGACCCAGGTTCAATTCCCAGAACCCGCATGGCAGCTCACAACTTTCTATAACTTCCATTCCAGGGGATCTGATGCCCTCACACCAATGCACACAAAATAAAACAAAATAAAGTTAAAAATGACAATGATGTTTATATTTTAGCATATATTAAGCAACTTATTTAAGATTCTCTTCCACTGACAGGCTGTCAAGACATCACAGATGTTAAGATGCCACCATAATGCTCTATAGTGGGCTGATAAATCACCTCAAATAACTAACGAGTTTCTGCAGGTCTTGGTACATTTGCATAATGAAAGTTCATGTGCACACATGCACACACATGCACAGACGCATGCATAGACACCGGTGTAAAGAGACAAAAACAGGTTTTTTTTTTTTTTTATAGTTTTTAAAAAGAGAATCAATCCAAGAGGGACATCATCACAGATTCTATCACATATGGGAGGGAAATGTGTGTTTTCCTTTTGTGGGGGTTTAGTTCTCCCTCTTTGAAAAGACTAACCAACAGCACGCCAGATATACTCAAGTCAAGTGCAGTGGCCTGCAACTTTCTCCCTCAGAGCTGAGCTGCAGTTCAAGCTTCTTACCAAGTGTGTCCTTGGCACTTCATTCTCAAGGTCTAGTTCAACCTCATTTTGTTTTCTCCTCTTTTTGCTCCAGGAACCAACATGCACCCACATTGTAACTCTAATCTCTTCTGGAAGCATCCCCAGCTTCTGTGTATTCTCAGTTGCTGTTTCCCACACACACACCTCCTCACACCCCCACCCCCCACACCCCCGCAGGCCAGCAGTAATCAGAGGATCCACATACTCTTGCCTACACCAGCAGGAGCTTTCCCAGAGTCCTTTGACACTCTGGCAGGAAACATCTAAAAAGTGCTGGAGAGATGTCTGCGTCCATCACCTCCTGCAATAGCAGTTCTGTTTAACAGGAACAAATCCATATACTTCCCCAAAACAGAGCACAAACACAGCACTTCACTGCGTGCTAACCAAGCACATCTGAACAGTTAGTCGGGATCCTTCAGACCTAAGAGCATCAAAGACAGCCCAGAGATCATAATAATGCTAAAATACAATCATACCTGTCATTTTTATGATTCTGTGTCTGTGATGGCTATTCTTGGTTGTAAACTTGACTACATCTGGAATTAACCCAAATCAAAGTTGCTAGGTAGCCTGAGAAGGATTGTTCTTGATTGGCTCATTTAAGGTAGGAAGACCCACCTTAAACCCAGATCATTTGAGGTGGGAAGACCCCCCTTAAATCTGGGCCACATCTTTGGGTGGTGGCCTATTTAAAGGACATAGAAGACGGGAACTCTTATTCTTTGCCTGCTGCTCTCACTCTCCCTGGCAAGTTCATTCCTTCACTGGTATTAGAGCCTGATTCTTCGGGATTTCAGCATATACTGAAGACCAGCCGAGACATCCATCCTTGCGGACTAAACAACTATTGGATTATTGGGTTTTCAAACAGGAGACGACCACTGTTGGACTACTTCGACCACAGCCTGTAAGCCACTCTAAGGAATCGCATACACATCCATACATACATACATATATACATACATTTCTGTTTCTCTAGATAACCCTGACTAACAGTGTCTAACCAGAATTCTGCCTTGCAGAAGCGGTCTCTCTGCAAATATGTAAATTTTTCAAATACACTTTTAAAAGAGCAGTGTCCTGGGCTCATTTTGAGTCACAACAGAGATTTGTCACACATCAGATTCGCAGCCTGTCTTTGAGGGCAAGAGCCAACTACATCATTAAATGCCTTAGAAAATGAGCTGAAGGCAAGAAAATGCCTTCCAAAACAGTAATAACCAACGGTGGCATCAGCTTTGATGGCACAGTGTAAACTCAGACTCTTACCACACTCTTCCCACCGCCTCACAGGCTAGCTTGTGTCCTACATTGTACCCGTCCTTGAGTCTGGACTACGAGGGCTCATTTCTCATCCTGACCTACATTAGACTCGTCACCATATCTAATCTACTCAGTTTGTGCCTCCCTGTTAATTCAGAACTTGCCGCTTTTCATGTTCTGCACGGCTAATGCTCCCTGTGCCCACTGCCGTCACTTAAAAAGTCTTCCAACGGGCCTTCCAGCCTCACAAACATGCTCCCGACGTGGCTTCCGCAGAGCTCATTGCAGATTTGATAAAACTCAAATTCACGCAGCGACTTCACATTAAACTCAAGTTCAAGTCCTTACTGTGTCTTAAGAGGTCCGAGTGCTGCTTTAGCTGTTGGCCTCCAGGCTCATCCCTTCCCCATCTCATCTGCTTTGGAGCATTCGACGTCAGACCTTACAGGCCTGGCATTTGGGTCTTTGCCATAGAGGGTCTCACAGCTAGAACCTTCCCTCTCTGCCTGCCTGCTGAGGGGCCTTCTATCCTGCTTTCTCTGTTTTATAAATCTTCATCTTACCCTCTTCCCTGCTGCTCCCAATGACCCTGCTTACTCAATCATTCGTTTTCACGCCATTTCTTACTTTTTCGTATGTGTGTGATTTATTAATTATTTTAATATCACTTACCATCTTCTCTAGGTTCATAAGGTAAGGGCTTCTTCTATTTTGTTGATAGCATATTTCTTACAGTTGCCATTTTAAAATGTTCCAGTGAGCCTATAGTGTCTGGTAGTGGCATTATTATCCTGTTATAGAGTAATTCAATTTTCTTCTGCCATATATATACACGTGCGTGTGTGTGTTGTGTGTGTGTGTGTTGTGTGTGTATGTGTGTGTGTGTGTGTGTATGTGTGTGTGTGTGTATGTGTGTGTGTATATGTGTGTGTATATGTGTGTTTGTGTGTATGTGTGTGTGTATTGTATGTGTGTGTGTGTATGTGTGTGTATATGTGTTTGTGTGTATGTGTGTGTGTATTGTATGTGTGTGTGTGTTGTGTGTGTGTGTGTGTTGTGTGTGTGTGTGTGTTGTTGTGTGTGTGTGTGTGTACTGTAGAAGCATATGTTTCTACGGTGCTAGGTTCCCATATTATTTTTTAAATGTCTTTGTTGCTATTTAAAAATTCCAGTGCCAGGAATCCGTTACTTCTTTGGAAGTTTTTGGCCAATGAGGTTCCACAGACCCTCAAAGCTATTGCCATTCATCTTGGTTCCCCTCCAGAACCTGACAACAGTAAGACCCTATTACTGAATACAACACATGCTTGAGTCACAGAATAGGATGAAATCAATCTGGTATGATGAGCCTGGGACCTTTATCATTATTGGCTAACTTTCATAGTATGGGAAGGTGCCATGCAGGTTACTAGAGGAAAAAAGGACTCACCAACCATACCCAGCTATAAACTCTGTGAGCTACGATAATGACTGGCCTTAGAGCACGCCCACTGGTGTGATGCTGGCATGAACATCATGGGAGCAACTAACTACTTTCTGATTGGATTTAACTCCCGCTCCACAAGATGGAACCCATACCTGGCCCCATCATCCAGATAAGAACTTTTGGCTGGAGAGGTCATGGGTCTTAGGGGTGGACCTATTACTATGGAATTGTTAAATGGACATGGTATTAAATTGACTTCCAATGACTTGTTGTTATACCCATTGATCAGGGACTCTCTTAACCACCATCTGCGGAGCTTCTGTTTGCAGAAGATGGTAATTAACACAGAGATTCACAAATGGCCAAGGTGAAGAAGACAAAAGACTACAGAATGCCAAGCCTGAAGAAAGGTTATATAATGCACACACCCCTTCCAAGGCTCAGGGACTATTGCAGAATTGGAGACATAAAGAATATAGGAGCCAGAGGTGGTGGATGACTACAAAGTAACTGTCTTCTGGACACAGCAGGGCAGCTGCACGTATGGACTCACAGCAGTTGTGAAAGCAAGCACAAGTCCTGTGCAAGCCCAAGCTAGACCAAATACCAGCACGGCAAGTGATCCCACCCCTAACAACTATTGACAACTATTAGCTGCTCTGAGAGGGAGAGTTAGTTTTCTTTAAGAGTCCAGGTTCTCCAGTGGAAGATCACACATCCAAGAATATGTAAGCAGCATAAAGTGGTCTTCGTTGATTAAAAAAAATAAGACACAAAATTGGGTGGGTGGGAAAGAGGTGGGTCCAGGAAGAGTTAGAGAAAGGCGGATGAATGCGACTGAAGCACATGGTGTGGAACTCCCAGAGAACTAATAAAAATCATTTCTAAAAGTGATCTAGTGAGTGAATGAATTTTAGGATGATAAGTTAATACATATATATCACAAATTTTTCAAACATAAAGGTCTTTGTGTTATTATTATTACTCTACAGCTTCTATTACTGATCCTGGCATTAACGTTGGTGACACTTAATATTACCTAAACTTAACACCAGATCATTTATATTGACTTCCTAAGTTATAGTTACAAAGCACCTCTGACCTTTAGCTAATCCAAATTCTTGGGTTATTCTGACCCAAGTTACCACTTTAGGGAGAGCTTTGTATTGTATTGTATCTCTCAGCAGGAGAGAGGCTCCTTTCTGTACGAAAGGCCTCTCCTCTGGTTCTTACTGGAGCACGTCTGGCTATCTCTCTGAAACCAGAGAGATGATCAGAGAAAGCCTCTGTGTTCTCCCTTTGGGAAGGACACCAAATCCCTGACTATTCACCAGGAGCCTGTCTCTCTTCAAAGAAGATCCCCCGCAGCATTTCCCAGAGTTATGAGGGAACCATCCCAACACAATGCTGACCAAAGGCTCCCAGACACGCTTGGAGAACGCAGGACAACGCACAACCTTCTAGTGTGGGAGCAAGTCATCCACCCAACTCTAATTCCTTTACCTCACTAGTATGAGCAAGGGGGTTGCTTTCATATCAGTAATGGTGACATAATGACAGAATCACAAGAGACAGAGCATGATCTGATGTTGGAACTGAAATTTCGGAAGCAAGGTGTTCTTGCAGCATCTGTCAGGTCCCAAGTACAGCTGCTTGTCTTGAAATTTTTAGGAAATGCCATTCTAGACCACTGTTTCTAGAATTCCACCATGCACAGGAGACATCTAGTATCTCGTTGGATGCTCCTTTAGATTCAGCAGGTCCAGGGTGGCCCGAGACTTTGCCATTTTTAACTGGCTCCCAGGTGGCATGCAGTTGCTGGAACGATTGTGCTTAAAATAAAAAAATAAAAAATAATAATAATAAAAAAAAACTAGACTCCCTGAGCTCCTCAGATGAGTTCTGAAGTTACTGTGAAGACGATATTTGTGCGCAGAATGAGAGAAACTTCAAACACTTTTACTAACTTGCAGTATTTAGTTCCCCATGAACCGTGAGATGAAAACCCTCATTCACATTCTGAGAACGACTTGATCACAGTTGATAAAAGGCTCTCTAGTAGTTGCTGGAGTTCAGACCCCGCGACACAGCACAGTGAAATAGATCGGCCAGTGAGCTTGAACAGGAGACCCCGTTCAGAGGGCCGGGTGCTATTTTTAAGCTGTGCCTCCTGTAGGTAATTGCTGAGTTTAAGAAAATCCATGCTTAGCATCCGGGGGATCGCAGCTTAGACATTCACATGGCCATCTCACCAGCCAGGGGGCTCAGGTGAATACTGCGCAGTAGACTAGCCAGATGCAGAGAGAAGGGAAGAGAAAAAGGGTGAACATGTTCTGTCTTGGAAACTCACCCAAGTGACTGTTAAGGGAACACAAACAGTATGAATGTAAGGTGTTCGAGGATTTGACTGAATTGTCAGCCATTTACGTGGACACAGGTGGCTTCTGAGTTTTGTCCTGGATTAACCCTATCACTTAGTAGATATTGAAGAGGTGCTCTTGAAGGAATACTTCTCAAAAAAGAAAAGGACTAAACTGTTGATTTAATATTATGGTCATTTAATTTCTAAAACTAAACATGCAACAACAAATATCAGCTTTAAAAACCAGATCACTTATACATGGGGTCTTTCAAACGTCACCCTGCATCTGTCTGCAGACACAGAGGGTGCGTCCTACATTCATGGGACTATGTCCCATGTTTCTCAAGATGACAAGGATTTTAAAAATTGCTCTCGATGCCCTCACCCAGCAGAAGTTTCATCCTGGCCCAAAGCTACAGATTTGTTTGGTACATCATGTCCTATCTCAGGGTGCTTTCAAAGTTTCTTTAAAGGGACATTAGAAATCATAAAAGAATATTATCACCAGAGACAGACATTAACAACACAGCAGATGGGAATATTGAGGAACTGGAGGGAAAGGGAGATTCCCTGGAGGGCGGTGGGGATCAACAGGGAGAAGAAATGGCAGTTGGAACAAGACTTGGTTTACATCATGACCCTTGCAGTCAGAATTAAGTCCACTGAGAAGAAATTGTAGAGAATAAACTTGGTTCAATATTAAACAGATACGTAAAATAATCAGTACAGACTAAATATAAAATTGGTTGGCCTTGGCAAGTAACAAATTTTCTGTTCCTGGTGAAATTAAATCAGTTTAACTAATCAGATGACTGACCAATTGATTGTATGTATTTTACATTGGTTAAAGTTGGTTAAAGATATTCTATTAAATATGACATTCTTGGGGGCTGGAGAGATAGCTCAGGGGTTAGGAGCACTGATTGCTCTTCCAGAGGTCCCGAGTTCAATTCCTAACAACCACATGGTGGCTCACAAACTTCTATAATGGGATCACATGTCCTCTTTTGGCATGTTAAGCACTCAAATAAACAAAATAAATCTTTAAAAACATATATGACATTGGTGCCTAATAATAAATACTATTAGATAGACATCCATATTGGCTTGCTAGGGCTACCAAGAATTTCCAGACACTGGGTGGCTTAGATAGCAGGAATTTGTTTTCTCTTACTCTAAAGACTAGCTATCTGAGATAAGGTACAAGGAGGACCAGACTCTCCTCAAGTCTCTGTCCTTGGAATTCAGGTAACCACCTGCCCACACAGTGTCTTTCTACTGGGTATACACATCATCAGCATCTTTGGGGTGACTAAGTCTCCTTTTCTTATAAGGACACTAGTCATATTGGGTGAGGGCCCACCCTGCCAGCCTCACCGGAAGATTATAACCACCATGAAGGCTGCCTCTAATGAGGACAGCCAGGGGCATCCAGGTCCACAGCCACCATTCCACCCAACACAAACCCAACGTAGATCCAAATGCATTCAGAGAAGAACAACAACATCCAGGCTGACCATGCAGAGACTGCTTCTGGTAACTATTCCCCTACTGTCTAATGGAACCAATTACTTCTCTGGCATTTACGAGTTTTAGGAGTAATCTATAGGTGCTTTAACAATCCCGGGGAGGGTATATGTAGCTTTGTGCAAACAAGACAACATTTTATTGTTCTATCTAAGGTAAATGAACATCTTCAGATTCCACGGGAGGCCTGAGGCCCTGGATGGTATCAGGGAAAGATAGCACGGACATGCTCTGAGGTACTGACTGGGGAGAAAGGTCTTCTGTGACGTTTGGAGAGGATACTATTTAGCTCATGAACACAGTCACCCTTTTCAAAATGAAAAGGGGGTCACTGGAGCAGAGGCTGAAGAACAAACTGTACTAGACCATAGAAGGGTCTCTCTTTTTGTTTCCAGTTCTAAAACTCAAAGAACATAAACATTAAATAAAGTCCCACTGATTCCAGGTCTTATTCTCAAGAGCACTCTGCAGCAAATGAGATCCCATAGCTATGAGCCTACACTGGCCCATCAACTAAACAGCAGCAGCTAAAGCACTGATGAAAGTTGCTATTTCTGTTACACAAATAATATATTAATAGATTCAATGATGGTATTTAAAATATTTATTGCACAAATCACAATATTCATATGACAAATGAAAGACAAATCTTTGTCCAACATTTGTCACTTATACTAGTGAAATTTCATTTCGTGTTTTCTTCTGGTATACACGTGTAAGTCGCCACAACCAGATCTGCCTGCTATTCATTTCAAAAACAGGACAATATGCAGAGGCAAAGCTTTATAGGCTGTGACTCAGTTTGCAGATGCTGTCCCCGTGACTCTGCCCCTCCCTATGTTGCACTGTTTTATCATTCTAAGGTTAAAACACAAATCTAGTTTTTCATGTGTACATAGATACTCCCCTTTTCAGAAAAATTTAGTTGGCATATATGCTAGAGGATTGAAACAATTAAATGCTTGACTTTTGATGCATTTTGAAACATCTCAAATCCATTTTACCCTATCACAACATTTCAGATCACTAATTTAATTAAAACTTCATCCCTACAGAGCAGTGTTTTTCTATTCACGTTTGGTAATTGAGTAGAAATGAACTAGTGTCTGATGTTGGCTTCATGTATTTGAATGTCTGTCGCACAGCTGTTTTACGCACAGCGGCAGTATATTTTCTACCAGATGCTTACATCGCTTTCCCTCCTTGAGACCCAATTTTGGAACAAGGAGCAACTTTAGCTGCCCTTTGGTTTAGTTGTTATTTTATGAGACGAGTTCTCACCGTGCAGCCCAGACAAGCCTTGAAGTCTCCACTCCCCGCCCCAGTCTCCTGCTGCTGGGATTACACATGTGCGCCGAAAACTTGGCTCCCATATTTTCAAACCACATCAATTTTAAATGTTTCATACGGTGCCAAAGTTATTATAGATGTTTAAGGGCCCGTCTAACTTTGGTAGCTTTCGAAAACTCTCTGACCAGATGTTCTATGTACAACCGGGCCGCGGCTTACCCAGAAACGTCGCCACAGTCCGCAAAGGTGGGGGGCGGGGGGGGGAGGGAGGAGGGTCCTAAAGAGGTGTGAGACTCCCAGCACAGCCATCCTTGATCTCCCCGCATCAGCTCGCGGTGAGCATCCTTCACTCAGCGCTGGAACATGCGCTACCGTCACACACGTCCGCGTGTACTTACCACAACCGCTTGTGTTAAACGAGCTCGAGTTTTATTTGATTACTCACGCATGTTAACGGAATAAATGAAAGCTGCTTCTGGGCATGCGCACAGGATGCCCTCTCAGTATCACTGCTTTTTCGTTTTTGTTGTTGTTTTTTTTCCAGACCTGAACTCTGAGTCTCATCGAATTTCTATGCAGTTAGAATAACCGTTCCGAAGCTGTGAGGCTCCGCTTACATTTCACTATCAACTGCGTGTCTATACACTTACCCAGTGGGAAAAAGAAAACCATGGCAAAGTCGAAATTAGAAAACAGCTTTCTGCCGTCTCCCATGCCCAAAGTGTCCTTTCAGACGCTGTCCATCCCTGTCACCCAACACCACCCTCTCATGGTGGTCCCCTTTCTAAATGTATACACTTTTTCACAGTCTCTGAAATTTTTACATGCTTGGTTTAAATCTCCAAACAAAACCTATTTCTAAAACTAAGGCCATGTAGTTGTTTATCTTAAAAAAAATTCACATATGCAAATTCATATCCACATAGGAAGGAGGGCTGAAGGGACGAGAACAGAAAAGCAGAAGACAGAGATGGGCAGATTCTTCCCAGAGCAGAGGGCTGGGGGTCACGCTTACCACCACAGCCTACTCCGTCATCGGCACACCCAGGACTGTGCGTCCACTGAAGTTCCGAGCATTGGGGCTGTGGCTGGGCTTATTGCAAGTCTACTGGCTTCGAAGCTATGAACCATCTGGATGCCATTCTTACCAGAGTCAGTAAATATGAGACACAATAGGCTGCAGAAACAATCCAAAGGTAAGCCCATGGAGACTGAACTCCATTTTTTTATTGTTTGATTTTTTTTTTCTCTTTATGTCATGCTGCCTCTCATGGAGAGAAAAGCCAGAAGAAATGGTCTCTGAAGTTGGCTACAGGTAACTACCTTCTGTTATATAATGCTCCGAAGAAGCTGTTAACAAGACACAATGTTCTCAGATGTCAGGGAGGGGCTGAGGGCAGCTGGTAATGGCGCTAGGTTCCTTTCACAAAGGACAGAAGGGACCCAAGTGATGAGGGAACAAGAGGAAGGAGTTCAAGGATGGGGCACAAGCCTCAGACTACCCTGGGGCACAGAAAGTGTCTCCACCTTTGACAAACACTGGTCAGAGGGGAGAAAAACCAGGGTGGCAGAGGAAAGATTATTTGTGGGCACCGCCAAAGAAAATCTGCTCCTCAATTCTTGCTACAGAAGGCTCTTCATGTGTGTTAGGAATAGATGACCATGGAATGTTTTCAGACCTCCAAGAGCAGACGCTGGAGGCATTGTCTGCCTGTGGCTCTCTAACGCTCTGGATGACCTCAGCATCGCCGCTGAGCACTGATGACCATGCAGGTACATAGAATTTATCTCTGAACAGTCTTGCCATCAAGTACAGATCATTTTGTACCCGAAGATGATGTCTGGCCAAGATGTCATCTCTTTATCACGAACCAGAAAGATGAGCATGTCAGCAAAGCCGACCAGTGCAGGATGAAGGCCCCACACAGTGGGAGATTCCATCAGCATCAAAATGAAGGGGGCGTTGTGTGTAGATGCTAGACATCTTCTATGTGCCATCACGAAGAGCAGATGAAGAGACAGCACGAGCAGAGTCTCTGCCCGGAAGCCAAAGGGAACTCCCTTTCCCTGATGCTGTAACCTCTGCAGCCTTGGGCGGGTCACCTAACCGCTCAGGTTTGGTTTCTCTCATCTGCAAAATAAGTATAGTAAATGGGCCAGCCCTAAGCAAGATTGCCATGAGGACCAGACAGTGTGGCTACGTGTGAGGATCACAGCAAAGTACCCAGCGCGATAATGGGTAAGATGGTAGCTGCCGGTTTATTTTTATTGAGCTTAAAATTTAGTTTGAGGACAAACAATAAGGATGACTAGGTGACAGGTAGATATGATATCCACATTTTCTCTCTCTGTCTCTCTCCATTTGTGTACATATGTATACACACAAGTAGTATATGTGCAAAATATACATGCATGTCTATATACATATAAGATTTACCTCCACACATATGATAAGTGAAAAAATAGGATAAACGTCGTCATCTAGGGGTGTACTGGGTAAAATTGAACCTCCAGATTCAGGAAACTATCTTACAATGTGTTATTAAATAGGTTTAAACTTCAGTAGTTTTTTGTACTAAAAGCCACATATACTATAGCTCAAGGGTAATATAAGCTGTTTCTGCTTAGAATTGGTTAGATATACAATACATTAATATTCTGTAGCTATTAGTTTAGTAAAAGCACTATCACTTTCTCAGAGGATTCTAGGAATGTTGTTGATTGCAAAGGACTGAATAAAACAGGAAAACATAAATATCATAGTTGAAGATGGGCAACAGTAGTTTCTTCTCCTCCTATTCTCTTCCTGTTGAACAAAGAGATTTCTGTGCTTTGGAGACTCTGCGTCTTGAGATTAATTTTTTATATTAATTAAATAACCTGTTATAAATAGATAGCAACCACCAGTTCCTCATGTTATGTGTTCACCAAATCAGCATGTAATATGCTGAATCTCTACTTCTGCAGCCTCCCAGATTTTCACTAGTGTGACAGAAAAGAAACTGGAAAGACCAAAAAGCACTAGGCTTACAGCAGCAGGCATGAAGCCCCTACTACTGAGCAGGGCCTTATGTCCAAGAGACAGCTGTTGGTTACACCAAGATAAGAGTGCCACGATTGCACCACTGGGGATTTCTTGCCTCACTGGTCATCGTTGTGGTTTACAGGCGTTAAAACTGTGTAGCCAACTGACTGCTTTTCTCCCTTGGCAGCTTGCATAGCTCCTTCCAGCACTGTGAGAGCCAGTCCTCCGGGAGGAGGCATTCATGTCAGACCCAGCTCAATTCCTTCAAGTGCAGTGTTTACTCCATGTTATATACTCACATGTAAAGACTCAGAGCTAGGAGCCATAAACAAGAAAGAACAGGTGCTGTTTGTCTTTCTGGGTCTGTATTACCTTGCTCGGTAAATTTTCTAGTTCCAGCCAAATACCCATGACTGTTGGAGCCATGGAACCTAGAGAAGAACCTATTGCCACTTTCCTAAACCAGTGTATTTCCTAACTACCTTCCAAACATGTACCGTTCCACTCACAGATGACAGATGAGAGTAGCTTTCACCTCGCGTCAAAGTAGTTTATTTTTGAAGCAGGTGGAGATCATTAGAGAAATCCACAACTGGTCAAAATGCAGAGAACAACATACTTTGAGGTCCCAGCCTCAACTGATACATCTAAAACACAACCTTTACAACTAAGGCTCGGGGAACATAGCAGACGGTTTATCAGAGCCAGAGGACCGAGATGTCTGCTGGAGACCGTGTTTCTGTACAGGACAGGAAGGTGCACCCATGAGATCTCAATAGTACGGCTGCCCAAGAGAGATCTGAATAACGGCAACACCAATTGACACACCAACGTGGATGGGGGAAATCTTACAAGGTTCCATCCTAGTAAATAGCTATATTCAATTAATGACTGCCACGAAAGGGAGAATCAACCTTCCTTAGGGATGAATCCCTTAAATGATTATCCAATACCAATTGGTCAGTCATATATATATATATGTTAAAGCATATACATATGTCACTCACTCAAACATACACACACACAATTAATTAATGAATTATTTAACTAAAAAATCTTTAAGGCATCCAAAGGATCTCAGAGATCTGCTGTACCTGTCAATGCTTATGTTATTATAAGTTAGGACTGGAAATTAAATATAAATTTAAAAAGTAGTAGCGTGCCTATTATATATTGATTTAGACTTTTGTGAAACTTAACTACGTTTTGAAACTCAAAAGTAAGAAAAGTGGCCTTCTTCCCAGTATTTGGCTCCTGTCATCACCAAGCTCCACCCTGGATGCCTTTGTTGGGGGGTGGGGAGGTCACTGTAGAGGGTACACATTTCCAAAATCCTAAGTTTCACTTGGAAACTCAGGTTCTACCACTGGCAACAAACACCATCAGTTCTTTCCCCCATAGCTATGATGTTATTTGTTCTTTTTGAAAAGAAAATTATCTCTGCCCAATAGTCACATCTAAATGACCACTCTTTATCAACCATTCTTTTCTTAAGTAGACTGTTGTCCAAGTACTTTGTGTATATTTCATACTTCCTCCAGGAAAGAATAAAAATATTAGCTATTCGAGTGCCAAGATTTAGTAACTTTTAAGATTCATTGGAGACATCCTTCGTGGGCTGTTTTGTGTTTCCTACTAACTAAGGTGAGGAAGCACTAGCAACTCTACCCGAAACTCTACCATGCTGTTGCAGACACCTACAGCATGAGAACAGCAAACTACTTAACTAAAGATTAATATCAAAACAATTTTGACCCTTGAAACTCCGAAAGGATCTTAAAGAGATGGCTCTGTTGGAATTTGCATGTGGGGTATTCATGTGTATGTGCTCATTTGCAAGTACGTATATGTGCATGCTTGTGGACGCTAGAGGTCTCTATCAGATGTCTGAATATTCAGTTATTGCTCTCCACCTTATTTTTTGAGACAGAGTCTCTCACTGAACCCAGAGTTCACCCATTCAGTCAGACTGGCTAGTCACTGTAATCCCCTCCCAGCTCAGGGGAGATTATGCTCGCCGCGCCAGGTTTATCTACAGGAGCTGGGGATCTGAACACAGGGTCTCACCCTTATGTAGCAAGCCCTTTACCAACTGAGTCAAGCTCTCCAACCCCTGTGTTTGACTATGACAAAAGTTAACACACACACACACACACACACACACAGCTTTGCACAAAATATGCCATCATGGTAGATCTTTGGAGCTACCTTAAGTGGCTACTGTATCATGGTCCCCGGACATTGGCTTCCACTCAGACTCAGGTGACAAGCGATTTCCCCTTGGGAGCAAAGATCTCAAAAAGATATTTTGCTGGTGGTGGCTGTATCTGTCAATATTTATTTTATTAGAGATTATGACTGGAAATGAAATATAAATTGATAAAATAAGAGAGTGCTTTAACTCCAGTTCTGGTTAGGAAATGCTATTATATAGCTCCTGACATCCTGGTTTCGGTTCTTTTGAATTTATTTCCTGGAGAGGGATTATGGAATCACATGATAGCTGTGTTGTAGCTAATATGATCTGGGTTTTTGTTGTTTTGTTTTGTTAAGAAAAATCTACACTGTTACCCATAGTGGCTGTATTAATGTACATTCCCACTTTAAAAAATGCAAGCATTTACCTCACATTTTAGCCAACATTCACCTTTCTTTTTAAGAATTTTTTTAAATTTATTTTAACTGTACATGTGTATGTATGTGAGTTTGCATGACAGTGTATGCACGTACGTGCAGGTGCCCTTGGAAGCCATCAGGGTCAGATCCCCTGATATGGCTGCTGGGATCTGAACTCTGGTCCTCTGTAGGATCAATATGTGATTTTAACTGAGTCATCTCTCCAGCCCTGACATTTACCTTTCTTGTTTTTGATAACAGACATATCAGTGTGTGTGTGTGTATGCCTGTGTGTGTGTATAGTAACTCAACTCATGTGGATTGATTCTCTTTTTCCTGATGGCCAAGTATCTGTTCATCATTTGTCACCTTTACAGAACTGTCTACTCCGATGTTCTGTCTATATTTAAAATCTAGTGTCAGGAGATCGGGAATGTCTGGGTCTCTCTCTCTCTCTCTCTCTCTCTCTCTGTGTGTGTGTGTGTGTGTGTATTACTGAACTATAGTGATTTATATAATATATAACTATAGTTCTTTATATAATAAAATAACAATTCTCTTTTAAACTATTAGTAATCTCTCTGTCATTGTGCCAAAATATCTGAGATAAGCAACCAGTAAGTTGGTTAGTTCTTGACTTCAAAGGTTCAGCCCATGGTTATCTGGTTCTTGCTTTGAGCCATGGTAGCACAATGTATTGTGGGGAAATTCAGAGTAGAGGAGGGGGGCTACTTCATACAGAATAGAAAGCTAAGATATGGTATCATAGGGCAAGTTTTGAAGTTTGTAGTTATATCTAGAGTTTAATTTTCACAAATACCCCAGCTGCCGTTGTAGTTAGTAAGTAAAACACTTGAGTCTACCTGAGTTTGATAACTGATAGATTACAGCACAGTTCCCACTGTAGCCAGGCAACTTATGAAAAGAAGAAAGCCATGTAAGTCTTTCATTCATTCCTGATTTTCACTATTGGAATGGTCACAGAAACAGAGAATTTCTTTTTTTTTGTTGTAAGAAAAGCATGAGAGGCCTTGTGATGCCGAATAATAACTGGTCCTCATCTTTAGAGTTGACAGCTCACAGCCACTGGCAGCAACCATGGCAACCACACAGACCCATCATTCCCTTGGGCAGCCTGCCAGCTTCAGCTTGTACCCATGCTGGAATTGGGGCACATGCTCAGATGCTCCGTTCCTCCCGTTTGTTCGTATCACAATGTGAGTCACATATCTTCCAAGATGGCACAGTGACAATATGGCTCATAATTCTGAGGCGGTTAGTGATTTTTAAACCAACTGCCCCTTGAACTTAAAAGCCCTGGAAATATCCTAGAGCATCAAAAACTTCCGTGTACAAAAGTTCATCTCTCCTGTGGCTCCTCAAAACCGTATTGTGTTTACAAATCCTTCATCCAGCCATGTGCTCAAGCCTTTGGTTCAGAACTGCAAAGTCCTCCTTGTTGTTTAAGTCAGAAACATGGGGACATGAGGGTTCCTGACCCCCACTGTTTTCATGTAATGCCGCCTGGACGGAGGCAGCTCAGTGCTGGGTAGACATCAGAGTCTCCAGCTTTTGTAACGAACTGAGTTGTTCACAATGCAAGGAGATGATACTCTGGGACTAATTCAAACAACGCCCAGCTGTATTTTAGCAAGGTTGGAATAGATATCGGCTGCCATAGATCCTGTTTATAAGGATCACTGAAACAAGATGCACAGAAGCTTGGATAAGCTGTTCCCACGAGGAGCGGACGAACTGTGGTTGGAGACACCACTTTGGCGAGGCACTTGGGAGTGCTGAGGAGGGGGAGATGAGATTCCTAACCATTGGGACAAACACTTCATGAGAAAGCTAAGTCCATCTGCTGCAGGACTCTGTGTGACCATCAGACAACTTTTGGTCAGAATTAGGTTGGTCTGAGCAGTGGCAGAGCGACTGGCCCTGCCATCTGCTCAATTCATTGGAGCCTCACACCCTGGGAGCTAAGCATTGGTGCTATTCTTATCTAACCTGTGAGGAAACCGGAAAACAAAAGTTGAACAATGGCCCAGGGTCAAACAGGTGGTACTTATTTCAAACCTAAGCAGGCTGGCTGCTCTGTTGACACCTGTAACCACCAGAGCTTGATAACTCTAGTTTGGATTTGCTAAACCTTAATTTCTTATCTGATTGGTGTGTGTCATATTGCCTATTCTGTGTACTTGTTCCTGGGATTAAATTAAGTTATGCATGAAAAAATTTGGTTTAGCCTGGTGCAGTGGCACGTGGGTAACTCTAGCAGCCGGGAGGTGATGGCAGGAGTGAGGTGAAAGCCAGCCTGGGCTAAACGGGGAAAACCTGTCTTAATTATTTTCTCAGAGTTAATAAGTACTGGCTCTTCGTGAATATAAACATGACATCATTGCTGGGACCTCAGTCACCATCCAGGTCAGCTGCATTCCTGCAATATCCAATGAGTGCTCTCTGCTTGATTTTTACTCTTGGTTAAATATGTCATACTCTGTAAGTCACGTGCCTCCACTCGAGTCTCTGGCCATGCTATTGCTCCTTCTAAAATCAAGAGGCTAGAACTATTCAACACACTGAGCCATAAAAGCCTGTCATGCATTCCTTCTCTAAACAAGAACTACATTGGGCTATGGCCGCAGAAGCTCACTGTAGGTCTCTTTCTTGGGCTAGACTTACCCAAAAAAGCCTGCCACCGGTGCCATCTCTAGCCTCCTGGCCTTCTGTTACACTGCACTCTACCACATCTGAGGTCATTGACGTATTCGTAACTCCCGGCCCGTTCCACTGATAATCAAGCCAGCTCTGACAAAGCTGAGACAAACTGCTGTTTCCCAAATTCTCTGGCATCTCTAATCCCAGTCTAACATAACATAGGTGATTTGACATATATTTGCTTCATTTTTATATTGAATTCAGGGAATTATACCCATCAAAATAGAAGCATGTTTTATGTAAGTTCTCCAGCAGGGTTTTTTTGTTTTTTTTTGTTTATTTGTTTTGTTGTTGTTGTTGTTGTTGTCCAGGAATGGGAAATAAATTACAACACAAAAATCAAGAATTCAAACGACATATTAAAATCACATGCAAATGAAAACTTAGACAAGCATGGGAATTTTATTCCTGACACAGGGATACAAGCTAATATGTATGTAATACTAATAATGTCATCATTCACAACAGGTCTAGAGACCCACGCTACTCTTTGGGTCAAGCATGTGTAAATGGCTTACAGGGAGCAAGTGTTCCCTAACCCTACTGTTAACAAAAATGGGGCCTCTGGCCACCATCGCAGAGGAAGTTGGGAAAGGCTGAGAACTTGGCTGGTGGAGCCAGGACTCACAGCTGGGTTGGTTTGTCTTGAGGATCTCTTGTCTTTACACAAAGTTGAGATTAAGGGCTGGCTTTCCTATCTCTGAAGCGTCTCAGTCAAAACAACCCGCCAAAATGTACGCTAAACATTAGGCTCACTGTAGGCCACTCTGTTTCAAATAACCTCCCAGGAAATGTAACGTAATGCCAAAAAGACATTGGTTTAAGGGGATTTTAATTAAAAGGGGTCCCATATCCTGGGTGCTGTTAACAGGATGCTTGGAGCTGCTACACAACTGGAGCCATTGGGGGGTTCAGTGAGCTGGCTCCCTGCGGCCACACTGTCTTTGAGTCAGACTTCTAGAAAAGGTTTATTTATGCACCCATGGGTGAGGCGATGAGGCTCTGTGGATGACGGACAGCTTCATTCAAGCACGTCAGCCTGAGGCAGGGTCATTTGGAAGAGAAGACCTCAGGCAGCGCACAGAAGAGCTCCGCAGAGAAGCGGTCCCGTTACATTATGTGTCAATGTCATCATCCCTCTCTCTCTCACACACACACACACACACACACACACACACACACACCCCACTCCTGGATCTCTCAGCTAGAGAAACTGAGTAACTTCCTAGGAAAGCTGAAGAACTCTTGTTTTCTTCACATGGAACCACAAGGCATGAGCCCTGCATCTCTGATAACCACCAACAGCTATAACCAGACACACTATTCCTGCATTAAATTACCCTCAGCATCTTCAGATCAGATGTTTAAGGTCTGATCTACAAGGCTGAGCTTCTACATCAAGCAAAGGTAAATTTCTAGTGCTTTGTACTCCTAAGCATTCTGAAGACGGTAACTAAGTGTTTACTAAGAAATAAACATTTTAGAAGAAATATTCTTAAAATGTGGTGTCACCAATACTCTATAGAATGCCAACTTCCACCAAGTGGCTTCTATTTTTGTTTTAACCTCAGGACATTTCTTGTTGTGTAGATATTATCCTCTGAGTAAATTCTACAATGAATATGATAATACAATTTTTCTGCAGGCATCACGGGACACTCTACAATTCATTTTTCAGGTGGCTAAAATTCATTAGAGATTGGCATTTTAGAACTTAAAAATCTTTTCTGAAAAATAATCTTTGTAAAATTCCAGACATGTTCCCTCTCCCTTTAGCACACATTGGCTCTTGTTTTTTTTTTTTTTTTTTTTTTTTTTATAAGCTGTATATTGGATTTCCCAGGCTGTGTTTCCGAGCAGCAATCTACCGAAAAGAGTGCAATTATTTTTTTTTCTCACTCAAACATGCATTTGAGAGAATGGGTGGATCAGATAAAGAGAGCCGAGATGCTATTCAACGCAACCTTGAGTCGCTCTCTGTCTCTTTAAAAAAAAAAAAAAAAGGGTGGCGAAATCAATACAAACCAATAATAACTTCACATTTGTGGAAGCAACATGAATGGCTCTCCAAAATATTGAGACACATCCAAGTACATTTTCGTCGAGCTGATATTTATCAGAAGTCATTTGCCCCCGAGCAGATGCTCCGGCTCATTGTGCTCCTGTCACAAGTGACTAAGATTTATGACAGACAATTACTGCATCTGCAGTTAGCTGCCTTATAATCAGCACCATTATTTAACGATTGGTGCAATAAACGGACTCCTGTTACTGTTTATCAGATATCAGTCAGTCCTGGCCATTTTCTTCAGCTTCCAAATCACAGTATGGTGCAACCGCTGCCTTTTAATGGCTCGGCAGAAGCAGGGGCATTTTCACGGCCTGCCGGGGAGAGGAAAGAGCAGCCAATTACATGTATGTATGCTGCCCTCAAGTTTGAGAAGCATGCATGTGACTGCTCCAGACGGTTCCAAACCGGGGGAAGCTTTTACCGAGGTAAGGGCTTTTTATATTTAATGCGACAACAAACAAACAAAACCAAAAACCCTTTCTGATTTAATCAGATGTCTTTTCTGAATACAAATGCTACCTTGCTGCACCAGCCTTTTCTCTTTTCTGTGGGTCGCCAGCTAGCCTTGTGCACCCAGAAAGATAGCCATTGGCCCTAGAAAGTAGTTATCAGGGAACAAATGTTCTGCCAAACCCTGCAGGTCTTTCTCAGAAGAAAATGCTTAGGACACAAGAGAACTGAGGTCTTTACCAGGCAAACAGTCTGTGCACAGAGGTCCGCTGCATGGACCTACGTATTTTTCAATGCTGCACTTCCGATAGACAAACAGGCGCTATTTAACGTTTTTCCACGTGGGTTCGTGAAATGGCTCAGTGCATAAAGGCACCTGACAACCTGAGCTCAACCCTGGGCTCCACGTGGTGGAAGGGGAGAACTGACTCCAACAAGTTGTCATCAGACCACCACATGTGAGCTGTGGCACACCACACACACACACATTCACACATGCACACACACACACACACATC
The DNA here is from genome assembly GCA_026225945.1 of Cricetomys ansorgei. Taxonomy (NCBI): domain Eukaryota; kingdom Metazoa; phylum Chordata; class Mammalia; order Rodentia; family Nesomyidae; genus Cricetomys; species Cricetomys ansorgei. Next base: position 11,819,588 of record JAMJFZ010001121.1, on the reverse strand, counting down.
TTACACAATCACACACACACATACACACACACACACATACACACACATACACATACACACACATACACGCACACACACATGCATATACACAAAATAATATGTGATTAAATGCTTCCACAATAAATACTCATTTATGTTGCACAAAGGCATCAGGCCGAAATGCAGATGCTATCTGCCAGGTAGGACCACAGCCCAGCCTGGGTGATGCCACAAAGAGACAAATCAACAGTCAACAGAAGCACTGTGTGAGTTTTGAAATCGTCAAATGCTGGTCTAATTATTTAAAGAAAAAAAAAATTCACCATGCAAGAGCTTTCTGACTGCTGTCTTTGTTACCGTTTTCCATAACCAAACAAGCTAATTTTCTCATTCATGTCAATGCACTTCAGTACACATCGTCCATCATACGTACTTGGTGACTGCGAGCCCATATGGAAGTATTGATGTCTCTGCCTCTACTGTGAAAGAATGGTTTCAGTCACAGATTAATATGCTTCTTTCCAGGGAGACATGATACTTACAAGCTGGCTGATGTGTCCCTTTAATTAAAACAAATTGAGATACTGTGTGGAGATCATCTTTTCTTCGGGGGGCGGGGGGATGTTTACAGGGCTTCATTCAGTTAGCTAAGAACTTGGCCATCTTTTAGGTTGAAACTTTGTTTCGTTGGTTGGTTTTTGGTTTTTAGTTTTTCAAGACAGTTACAACAGAAAAACTGTCTGTTTCTCAGAGAAACAGAAAACAACAGTTTCTCTGTTGTAGCTCTGGCTGTCCTGGAACTCACCCTGTAGACCAGGCTGGCCTCGGACTCACAGAGATCTGCCTGCCTCTGCCTCCTGAGTGCTAGGATTAAAGGCGTACATCCCCACCACCCAGCAGGTTGAAATTTTTTTAAAAATATGTTTTTAATCGAAGTAGGACTATATGACTTTCTCTCTGCCTTTCCTCCCTCTGGGCTTCCCTCTTGGACCCCTCCCGTGCCCCCACTTTCAAACTCTTTTCCTTTGACTATTATTGTTTCTAGGTTGAAACTCAAAGCCCTCACAGACCTTCAAAGAGCAGGCCTCTGAAGTTGGCCTGTACCTTTGGCAGAATGATAAAAAACACTGTCTGATTTCCAGCCAAAAAAGCTGTCAGATGTCGCTCAATGCCACCCTCTCACTTGAGGGCAGATGAGGGGGAGTCAGGGAGGCAAGTGACTCTCACCAGCGCACAACTCTGGCAGAACACTTAGCTTATCAACCTCTCCGTGCGATGTCTGCACCAGGGGCCTTTGCTGCTCTAAGTCTGACAGGCCTGGTTTGGGGCTCCTTCCATGCTCTGCAGCTCAAAGAAACAAAAGCGTGCCTCAATTTGGCAGATCATCCTCCACCAGCTGAAGCTGGAGCCAATGAAGAACAGCGACTTCTAACCCAATAAGAAAACCCCCCACTGTGCAGATAATGCTGACCTTGAACTTGGGGCAGTTCCTCTCCCTCCCCTGCTCAGGAAATGGGCCACCATGCAAGGCTTGTATTTCTAATATGGTGGTACAGTTGCCTGTATACGTTTGGAAACATTAAATTGTTTTTTGTTAGTTTATATACATGATTCAAAAAATCATACAGTGGATTTATTTTTGCCAGTTTGGCAGCACCAAAAACATCTGTAAGTGGTAAGGAGGCAGAGGGAAGCGAGCTGCCGCCCTCCGTTCCCGATGGTGGGTGGAAACACGTAACAGCGTACACAGCTCTCCTGCTCCATTTTAGTGAGACTGGGCAAGCACTTTGGATGCATCAAAGAAATTGTTACATTTTCTTCCTATCTCCTGCCCTTTTCTGCTGGGTTAGAAGGAAAAATTACCCAACTCACAGCAAGGCACTGCCTTTGGGAGCCAGTGACAAAGCCACCAGCTCTGCAGGCTGTTAGCAGGTGTTCCTAAGAAGGCCGATCTGGTTGTCACTTTGTGAAAACACATGCTGGTGGCCCATCAGAAATGCACCTTGACACCAAGACCCGGAACCTATTCACTGGTCATGATGACCCCCAACAGATGGGCTACTTCCTAGCAAACAGAAAACAGTAACAGGAGGAAGCTGCCCTTCACAGAACTTCTGCGAGGCTCTTAGGGACAGATAATGGGGGGGATTAGCACCCAAGAAAAACAACAAATTGATATTGTACCAGTAATTCATGGTTGGTGACCGAGAGAAATATGGATGCAGCGAAGGTCTAGTGCCCTCCAGAAACGGCAGTGACAGCGACTTGGACCGGGTGAGGCTCTGCTGGGTGAGGCTTGCCTTCTAGGCAGGGATGAAGATGGGTGTCATGGCACAGACATGGCACAGAGTTAGCTGTGGAGGAATCACACTGCTGTTTATAGGAGCTCCGAAAAGAATTATTGGTCGTGTGCGCCTATGCGTGTATTATGAATGCACGTGTGCATGCACGTAGAAGCCACAGGTTAATCTCGGGTGTCATTCCTTAGGTGCTGCCCACCTTCTTCTTTGGCCTGAAGCTGATCAAATAATCTAGGAGGCTAGCTAGTGAGCCCCAGGGGTCCTCCTATCCCTGCCTCCTCAGCTGGGATTACAAGTGCACCCTGCCATGCTCAACTTCTTATTAAAAAAAAAAATATATATATATATATATATATGTGTGTGTGTGTGTGTGTTTACTTGTTTGTAGTGTTTGTGTGAGTCTCAAATACGTATGCATACCACACGCCTGCCTGCTGCCCAAAAAAGCTAGAAAAGGGCATCAGAGCCCCTGAACTGGAGTTACAAGGCATTGTGAGCTGCCCGATATGGATGAGAACTGAACCCAGGTCTCCTGCAAGAGCAGCAAATGCTCTTAATCTCTGAGCCATTGTCTCCAGGCTGATGCTTAGCATTCTTTTTACTGTTGGTTCTGTAGCTCAAACTCAGGTCTCCCTGCTTGCACAGCGGTCATGTTACTGCCTGGGTTATCTTCGCAGCCCAACACTGAATTATTTTATAAGTAGAAATTTGAATATTACAGTCAAGTTCACTAAGTAATTCAAGCAGAGCTGGGTAACATTTCTCCATGAATCCTAGCAAAAGCCCAGATGCCTTATCTACTGATAACTCTATCTAAAGCACACACATGGATATAGTTACAAGTCGATCAAGGAAGTGTCCATGAATGGCAGACCACGTCTGTGACAAATTACAGTGGTGCTGAGGAAACTCTGGTACTGTCATACTGCAGTGCCTCGGTCACATGCACATCATGATGCTGGCCACACCTGGGGCGGGGCACGAAGGTTCTACCTAGCAAGCCTTGCTTGTCAACAGTAATGAACAGCTGAGCTATTGGTTTTTTACTGTCCACACATTTTATTATTGTTTTATAGTCTCTATCAATGCATACAAAATGTTTCCTAGAAACCAACATGCTTCTCTTATTTACCGTGTCTCCAGAGAGGCCATTCAGAGTGACTGGCTTGCACTGCCATGGTTTGTGTAGGCATCCTCCACAATGTCTGCTAGATGACTACATTCCTAACACTGCAATTTTTAGAACCCCTCTGCACCAGTAAGCTGCGTTTATACCTTGCATTTATACACACAGAACTGCAATCATTATTGTGTCTCACTAAATTTGGTTTGGGTCCAGTATATACCAACTCATTGATAGAATGTAGAAACACACACACACACACACACACACACACACACACACACACACACACAAATGCATTAACAATGGGCTGGCCCTCGGACAGAGCCTCATCTTCTGAAGAGGGTGGCACAACGCTCTTCTCATTCCTCCCAATTTCCCCAACCATCTCTCCATTAAAAACACAGTTGATAAGCTGCCCACAGAGTCACTGTGTCCCAGTAGATTGGCAGCGCACCTTGAGGCTCTGGGGACGAGCATAGAAAAGCTATCAGGAAATAGACGAGTTCGCTGAGAAATGACTTTGGTCCTGGCGACACTGAAAGCCTCCTTAAGCTCTTTGTGAACAGATTGTGAGCAGGTTCTATAATGTGTTTCTGTGCGGCCTCTCTCTAGCCCTGCGCTTGTTTCTCCCTCAGGGAGTAAGTCATGTACCGCTCTGCACCTCAGTGTACTCGGTACGCTATGATTAGACTCTGAGTTCCGCGGGAGACCGTATCATAGTTGTGCTTTATCGGACCTTGCGTCGTGCCTACTCTAAGTGGCTAATAAACGTCTAACAGCTGCCCCCACATTAAACATTGGAAGTAGAAAGAGATCATTACCCCCTCAATAATCAGATAACTTTCCTTCAAACATTTTGTTTTAGTACATATACGTCTGTGTGTATATGAACGAGAATGTGCACGTAAGTACAGAGGAAGCCAGATGGGAACATCAGGCCTCCTGGATATTGGAGTGACAGACGGTTATGACTGACCCCATGGGAATGCTGGGAGCAGCCAAACTCAAGTCCTCTGCAGGAGCAGGAAGTGTGCTTAACTTCTGTACCATCCCTACACCATCACTACAGCGATGGCAAACTGAGTCCAGTGGCAGAGGCAAAGAAGCTGAGTCACTCCCGGACGTCTTCGGAGGAAAGGTCCTTACCAGTTCGTGATAAAAACTGAGTCTAGAGAGAAAGGCTGTAAATAAGCCTGGGTCCAGGCCTGCTCTTACTAGCTGTGTGACTTTGCACAAGTTGTTCATCCTTTCTGAGCCCCAGCCTTCCCGTACCCAATACCGGGGCAACAGTGACGTCTCATTACTGTTGCGAGCAAGCAGCCGGTCCAGCGTGGGAAACGTGATTCAGCACAGCGCTGTCAGGCCACACGCACTCCTTCAGCGTTTTCTTTCGTCCGTGCCATATGACCAGCTTCGCTGTAACCATGGTTGTGAGCCGGGGCAAAGTGTTTGATAATTCTGTCTTGTCACACTATTGAAAAGTATTCTTCAATAGCACGAAATTTATTATAATTAAGCATAGGAAACTTTTGGAAATTATGCTCAAATCTATAATTTCTTTCACTATAAAAAGCAGAATTGTTTTGGTTTTTTTTTCTTTTTAAAAAAAAAAAAACAGCAAATCAGTCCCATTTGTTTTGTTCGGTCGCAGGTGCTGGCTAGGTTTCTGCCTTCACATTCCCCGGGACTGAAAGATACCGAATTTCCTAGATATTATTCAGCTAACTCTACAGCGAGCCCTTCATGAAAAGCATTTTGAATCTCCTCTCTGCTCTTCATTCTTAGATGCTGCATCATTTGAGGAGTTCTTCCAAGGACTAACTCCCTATGTACAACTCCTGGTTAGAAAAAGATGTGCGATTTATAAACTGAAAGGCACAACAGAATGCGTTATCTTCATTCATTTCGTAGGTCAGCATCTTCAGGCCAGTTGGGAAGACAGCATGCAGTATGGTTTAACTATATAGGTTCGGTAAGAATTCAAATCACCTCCATGCCTTCAACGAGCACACAAAAGTGCTGACGAACAAACGCCACAACCCTCTTACATGCCGAGTGCACTGCATCTGGATCACGTAGTATCCCAGTGGGGGTGGGTAGAGGAGAGACCCTTCTATGCATTCCTAAGAGGACTGATTTGGGTCCTATAGCTGCAGTGAGCCAGGACCTCAGCCACCCATCCAGCCCTTCCACCACGAACACACCGTGTATGACTTTAGTTCAGGCCATGCTATGGAGACCTTGTGAAAAGAGCCTGAGGTTTGGAGTGTAGCTCCATCCTTTGCCACTAGTACCATGACCTAGAGAAAGGTACTAAATACGGACTTGTGGTTAGAGCATCAGATCTGGGGAAAAATTCCCATCCCTGCCTTCTTCCATCCCCGCCTTCCAAGCTGCCTGACTGGAGTGGGCTGCCTTGCTTTCCTACCACTGCTTCTGGGTTCAAACACAAGAAAACACTCCAACTTCATGAGACCAAGTAAGGGCTCAGTAGAGGGCTTGGTACCAGAGTGTTCCTGCCAAGGGCCTAATACAATGCTTAGTGCTGAGGTGCTCCTGTGCAGAGCTAAGTACAAAGCTTAGGGTGCTCCTGTGAAGAGCTAAGTACAAAGCTTAGGGTGCTCCTGTGCAGAGCTAAGTACAAAGCTTAGGGTGCTCCTGTAAAGGTCTGAGTATACAGTGCAGGCTATTCCGGGGCTTAAGAAGTATTTATTATAATTATTGTCAATAAAATTAGAGTAAGCTCACTCCCATGGTTGTCTGAGAAGGCAGCACAGTGAAAGATTTCATCAGCAGAGCATCAGCTGAGCCCTGTTTCAGACTCAGCTCACCATCTTATGTGTTACCAGCCACTGAGCTTAAGACACCTGATTTCTGTTGAGTCTTTGTCTGTGGCTCGACTTCGATCCAGGTATCTGCAGTTTCTTTTTTCTTCTTTTTCTCTTCTTATTCTCTCTGTCCTCTCCTCCTCTTCACCTTCTTTCTTCTCATCTTTATTTCCCCTGTGAGGCAGATGCTCATGACGTAGCTCAGAGTGACCTAACACTCAGATGTATCAGGCTGGCCTTGAACTTGAGACTATCCTCCTACTTCTGCCTCCCTGGTGCTGGGATTACAGCTGGGCACTTCCACGTGCATCTTAGAGAATTTGACTTCTAACACGGGTATGTGCTCTGATTGTTTTTAAATGGACAGAACACGGATGGCAACTTGGATGACCTGTGTCTGCTGCTGACATCTGAACTGCTTCTCCTTCCTGCCTCTCTGACCTGAGAATCCATGAGGATGGAAGCCTCTGGAAGCATGGAGTCCAGGCACAGATCAAGAGATGCCCTGTCGTCTTGGGCTAATATGGGCCAGGTGATGCCTGGTGCCTCCAAAGACCATGGTGATGCCCACAATCCATGCTCCTGCCACACAAGCTGGACTTAATTTTCTTTTATTTGCTCCTGAAGGGCACAGGGGTGGGAGGATAGAATAGGGAGGAATGGGAAGAAAGTGCCATCGAGATACATTGTATGAAATTCAAACTATTAATAAAATTATTATAAAAAAAGAGATGCCCTGTCAAGTCAGTAAGAATAAAGATAGAAGCTTTGGAGACGCCTCCCCTTCTAACAGCCTGCAGCTGGTGTGGTCTCTGGGGCATCTCAACCCACCCAGGGAGACCCTCTGCTGTGATGCACACTTCAGGGAGCAAGCCTGAAGCATTGGCTCGGCCACCTGACACTGCTCTCCAGCTTGTCTAATTTCAAGCCCATCTTCTCAGGTTTTTCTGTGACTTCTTTTGTCTTTTAATACTGATCTCCAGACTTAGTCAATACCTCTCGGAGCAAATTATTCATCAGGCACTCTTTCTTGAGACTAGGGAAGTGGTGGCTGTGTTGTGGGTACCCAGAATCTCCCAGGGGGGAGCTGAGCAGGAGGCCTTTCTCAGAGCCAGGGATTCTTCACGAGGGCCACTTCAAGGGTCTTGGGAGAGTTTTAGTGATGCACAGTGGTGTGGTTTGGATGTGAAATGTTCGCCATGGGCTCTGTGTTTGGACACTTGGTCTTCAGCTTGGGGAGCTGTTTTGGAAGGCTGTAGACTCTTCAGGAGGTGGTGCCTAGCTGGAGAAAGTGGGTCCCTGGGATCAAGTCTTGAGATTTTTGTAGCCTGGACAAGTTCCTGTGGATTCTCCGTAAACATGATGTGATCAGTAGGTCTCCTGCTGTGCCAAGTCTTCCCTGACATGAAGTTCTTCTTCAGACTGTGAGCCAAAAGAAACCCTTTGTCTTTTTTTCTTCAGTAAATAACTTCTTGTCAGATATTCGCTGACAGCAACAATTAAAGTAATTAATAATCATTAGGTATGAAGGCATTTCTCAGCTTTTAAAAAAATTAAAACCTGTTAGTTAGTCTTTATTTTAAATATTAATGTTTATTCCATCTCAAATCTGCGCATACTTTTAAGGAAGGACACGGGAGAAATGTACAGGTGAGTCAATTCTAACTCTTCTGGAATTCCCTGGGGGACCCTGGGGTGCACTTCCATATGAGAAGACTAAAGCACTTGACAAAGGTAACCCACATGAAGATGGCATGGGGGTGGTGAGGAGGTGGCAGGGCTGCAGCACAGCGCACCGCTTGATTCTCGAGTCAGCGCAGCAGGCTATTCTGAACTCTTTTGTATTTGCTTTAATTAACTTGGAGTAAGAGTTCCTGACAGAGACTTCCAAGGTGAGAAGCTGCCCACTTGGTCTCGAAGGTCAGCATAGCTAAGGCGTAGGAACAAGTCATCTTAGAACTATCTTGAGATGGTCTGAAACCAATTCTAAGACTTGAAGACAGTGGCAGCCTCACTTATGTCCCAGGTTCCTCCTCTATAAACAGGATAATGCTAACACCTTCCCTCAACCTTGCTAAGAGAACTACATAAAAGAAAGCACAGAGAGCCCTTATCACAGAGCTGGGCCCTAAAAGTCCAATGAATGCAAGGTATTTTACCCTCTGGTGAGCTCTCTCCTCTCTCTCTTGGCTAGTCTGGTTTCCCATGATCCATAACTAGCATGGTTTTTATTTTTTTTTGAAGTAACAGTAACAATTTCTTCCCTACCAAACTTTGGGAATAATTCACAAAGGATAAAGACGATTACTAAGATACTGCAGACATCTCCCAAGGCTCATTCTTTGGAGTAGGTCTGAGTGTCTGCCTAGCCAGACTGTCCCCAGTTCCTTCAACTCCTTCTCTTCCCTGTCCGTCTTGTTTTTCTCTGGGTCCTCTTCACTTGATTTAGAGGGAGAGGCACCAGCAAGTTTTGGAATCTGCTTAGTCAAGTTGGCAAGGCCTGTTCCACTCTCAGGAGTTAAACTTGTTATTTATTATTTCTTTCTTATTATTCCACCTTATTAATGTGAATACTGACATTCACCGTGATTATCAGGCTAACAGCTTTGATTCTTCTGAGTTGAGTATGAAGTCTACAACCCTCCTTTGTTCGGTGACATAAAAGCACTGCTGTCTGTCCATCTACAGATGAGAAAAGTGAGGCCAAAGAGGCTTCAGAAGCTGGATCTAGAGGCCCAGGAAGCTGCTAACTTAAGGGATGCGGAACAATTGGGAATGAGTTATGTTATCTTGTAGAGACCCTTATTTAAAATAAAAACACAATATAAATAAGTTACTGTGCGTGGTGGCGTATACCTGTGAATCTCAGCACTTGGGCGGCTAAGGCAAGGGGATATTGAGTTCAAGGCTAGCCTAGTCTACCCTTCCAGATCAAATAAGCAAAACATCCAAACCACAGTGAAAACAGCGCACAGCAGAGGCATTTGGGAGCAGTAGGAGCAACTGCTAAACAATGATACTTGGGGAATGATGAAAAGAAAGTTAACATTGGAAAGAGAACGTTTCAAGTGGCTACAAACAGTAGGCCCGAAATTCTTACGCAGAAAGCACTGTCCCACGGTTAGCACCATATGGCTCTCAGACCCTTGTCCTAGCTCCCATCATCAATACAAAAGAGTATCCCAGAATTCCCCCCAAGTTCTCTTTTGAGCCATCAAAGTGAACTCTGGGGAGGGTCTACTAGGCATCTTGTACCACAGACATAAGAACATCTGTTTGCTGATGGAATGCCCTCACAGGCACCCACCAGGATTCCTTACCAGAATGCAGTTTAAAATGAAGTAGTATGTATTAGCACCCTCCTTCCTCACTCAAGAGAGAGAAAAGAAAACCAACAGTAGCAAGTTGTTATCCTGAAAAAAGCATCTGTGTATGTGTGTGTGTATGTATGCGTGTGTGTGTGTAAAGCTATTTTTTTAATTTAATGTATATTTATTTTTATATATTAAGTTTAAAAAACAATTATGCAATCCTCTGAAATGAAATTTATCTCTGAATGAAATGAAGGGCAGAGCAAGAAAGTTCAGGCACTAAGCCACCTACATTTCCAAGTTCAAGCAGCGCTCCCCTAGCCAATTAATAAAATAAGCAGTGGTGCAGCAATTGAAATGCCCAAGGGAAAAGCCATCTGATGGCTTTGTTAAATCAATCCTTCTCTCCCTAACCTCATGTCATCTGAGAAGTAGAAGGAATAGAATAAGGAGAAGGAAATAGAATAAGTAGACAGATCCTACAGATTAACTTCCCAAGTTCCTAGAGGAAGGGAGGGATAAAAAGGGGGGTTACAGTCAAAGAAAGGTAAGTGCAGGCCAGCTCCAGGTATTCTGGGATGAACTTGGGGTAAGGCCTGCCACGCTCTACAAAGATATCACAGGAATAAGTTTGCAATTTGGTCAGTAAACTCCTTTAACTCCTTCACATAGTCCCATAATTTTACCTAGCTGTACCTAGGAACGGGACTGTCAGAACATTTTGTTCTGATGTATATGGCAATTTTATTCACTGCAGGCTCTAAGTAATTTGGATCTTAAATGCACCTTGCAAGAAATTCAAAATATTCATAGAAAATTTCATCATAGAGTCTTTGAATATCTCTAGACTAACCCCCTCGCTCCCTATGTCATTTACTGAGCACATGGAAGTAAGTGCTCACCCCTCTTAGGTATGGCTGTAGATGCTCCCTTACAACTAACCCTTGGGGCAGCTACAGTGAGGCTAATTTGCCCACAGTGCTGGCAGTGAAGGTGGGTCCAATCTACCCTTTTCATTACGTCCACAGGAGATTCTCTCCTCCCCAAGACCACTCTTCAGCGTCCATCCTCTTGTCAAGCTCTGTGGAAGGAATCCTACACCCCACACTGTCCTCGCCACAATCTTCAGGCCATGTGCTTCCCCGCCCCTTCTATCTTCTCTCCTCACCCAGTGATCTGTTTCCCAGGGAGAATCCATCCCTCATCTCTAGTGCTTGGTGGCTCTGTTCACCCATTCCCTCTATGATTCTAGTACCCTGGTGTCTCGTGATCCTCTTGTGTTTATATTAGTTTCTTACCCTAGGTCTTTCCTTGATCACTTACCCTCCTTTTCTCTTGCTCCACTTTCATTTCTCATCCCCCCTTCCTTTTCTTCCTCCTTTCTCATATTTAGTATAGTTTTGGGGATCTAGTTGACCCGAGAGCCTAGCTTGTCAGTACCCTGAGAACAGAGCACTCTCTTTGAGGGCTAAAGTCTCAGCACCCAGTCACATGAGACTGATATGAGGAGTGCAAAGCACTTATAACAAAAAGCGGGCCATCAGAAGAATATCAGTGTTCACGGCACTCCGCATTGAGCTAAATTATGACCAATATATTATTGTGTCCCTTTAGACCAAGATTAGATAAATGAGAACGGGCACGGGAATTCTCTGGTAAGTGCACTCTTCCCATCGAGACTCTGTGCAGCAGAATAAACACAGGGCTATGAAATGAGAAGGGGAAGAGAAGAGACCCCTGCAGCCTCAGGCAGGGGTACATGTATATGTATGTGCCTGTGCAAATGTTCCCAGATCTACAACATGCTGCACTGCTGGGTGGGGAGTAAGGAGTGGGGCGTGGGGCGTGGGGCGTGGGGCGTGGGGCAAAGGGTAGTCTCTGGGTCAGGACCAGACGTTGTCTTCTCAAGTTAATGAATGAATGAGAACATACGCCTTGAGAGTGCTCATGTTTTTCCATCCTATTTTGGTGGTCTTCGGAAAGCTTGATCCTTTTGCTTAATGCTTTGGACTGCAAGAAAGCATACTGTGAAATGCTGTATGTTTCACATCTGGTGTACACACTGCCTGGCACTCATAAGCTAGAAGGAAGGGACCGCTTATTAGAATCAATTAGTCATCTGGATATTTACATGAGTAAATAAAACATACCCCAGAGTCACCTTCCTAAGAGTTCCCCAGAACATGCTAGTATTGTATCCCACAGTTTATGACTTCCTTGTTCACACAGAGTGGTCTGGTTTCAAATGTTTGCATTCCATACGTGTTTTTAAGAATTATGAAACAGAGTCAGGATACTTCATTTTGCCTGCGTTCCCATAAACTCTAGTACTGATTTCTCTACCTAGTGACCCAGTCTCCCGAGCAGCTCAAGCAGCTGCTGCCTGCTTGGCGCTGCTGCCCAGATGCAGGAGTCACAGTAGTTGAGTTCTATCCTCTCCCTTTATTTTGGAGGTTTTCCTGGGTAGGTGGAGGAGAGAGCAGCACATTCCTTGTGCCTGTGTGGGCTAAGCCTGGGCGAGCATGGGGTTAAAAGCACTGCCGTAATATTAAGCACATGTTTCCAGCCCGCAGGGTGCCAGACTGAGACGTCCTCCAAGCCTAATTTGATAGATATTATGCCTACATTGCTGCAAGTAGCGATGGAGAAAGTAAAAATTTTATGGATGAGCAAAATAGGACCTCTTCTGGATGGAGTGTTTTTAAATCAGGTGTATAATTTACCCAGTGTCAGACCGCATGGAGAGCGCATTACTCAATTGAACTTACGCGCAGATAGGAAAGCCGTTTCTTTTAATAAGCACTTCTTCAACTTATTGGCTCTACAATTACTTACACCAAATTATCAGCAGCTGCTGCCTGCTTGGCGCTGCAGCCCAGACGAGGAGCCACAGTAGTTTCTAATCAACAAGCCACTCGAGGGCTCTTTATCATTTTTAGCTTAATTCCACTTTTATTTGGAATTTATTAATTGGAATATCCAATATTTTCACGGCAGAATTTTGCTTTGCTTCCATTAACAGGAAGCCTACCCAACGGCTGAGGTGATTAGGAAACGGGAAGGGGGGAAATGCCAGACTTATCTCTGACAGTCACAATGTTATATAAATTCTGCTGGGCTCGTGTTCCCTTGGAAGCTGGATTTGGGCCCTTTGATGAAATGCTGCTACTGAACCTTGCCTTCTGTATGTTTGGAGTCTGAGAGTTGTTTTAGGTCTGTGAATAGCACATCTTCAGCCGTATGTTTAATCCCAGCTTCTGAACCTCCACATGAAGGAGGGGTGACTGCAGTGCGGGCGTCCTTGGGCACTGGATGCTGTTCACAAACATTCCTTGCCTCTGACCCCTGGATGCTGGCTGCTCATCTCCAGACACCAGTGGTAAACACCAAACACTGCAGCAAAATTGTAGAATCAGCAGAGCTGTTTTGTGTAAGAGTCTGCAGCAGACCGCACATAAGGAGCCTTTAGGAATAGTTCTCCTGGAAAAGTACAGCTCTTAACTAACTTGTTGGAAACTTTTCAGACTGACTCCATAAATATCAGTTCAGGGTTCCTTGCTGTACAAATGACAGTACAGTGGAATCACGGAGGTTTAGTTGTTTAAATTCAACCACATTTTGAAGCTGCTTTTACAGCCAAAGCAAAAGAAAATGACTTAAAAAACAGTAAGATCAAGAAATACTTATATTCAAATAAAATAAACATCTGACTAACCGCTCTCCATGTAGACGGAACTGTGGACTAACTTCATAGAGTATCATTAAATTGTTTTACGTCAGCAGAGCCAAGAATACCTAATTTGAGACACATTTTACTTCTTTGAAATTACTTTATATGCTATTGCCAGCTCTGCATTATGAGGCAGAAAGGTATGAGGGGATAAATGCTATGACTTCAGAGAAACGTTAAATCAAGCTTAAATTTTTCTCCTGTGCCTTTCAAATTCACGCTAGTTTTTTAAACGTGAAGAATCAGGTGTTCCAGGTAAATTATACACATGTATAAACATGTCTTTCTATGTAAACTAGGGTCAAACTGCTGGAAGTAGTGGCTCATATCCGTAACCCTAGCACCTGGGAGACTGACACGGAGCATTGCATGGAGTTCAAGGCCAGCCTGGATCACAGTGAGACCCTGTCTCCAAAAAACAAACGAACAAGAAACAGCAAAACAGACCAAACAAGAAAATCACCATCAAAACTACCAGTGTGAAACTGGAATACAGCTCAGTGGAAGAGCATTTGCTTATGCTAATGTGCCCTAACCTCTGCAGTACAGCCCAAAACAAAACCTTCTATCAAGAACCACTGTTCACTGAAGAACAGGAAAAGGAAATGAGAGCCTCCTTTGAAAAGAATTTGTCATCTTCTCTCTTCCACCTACAGTACAAGGTGGCTCAACATGAAGCCCTCTGGCTCATTCCCCACCACACGTTAAATTAATGAACATAAGGAGGTAAAGCTAATCAAAAAACAAACAATAGAAACAAAAAGAAAACAAAATCACTACCAACAACATTGAAACTATCATTCTATTCAACAGTGAATATAATTAAGCAGCTCACATTTATTATCTGGGTTTTCACATTAAGCATCTCCACAGCGGTGCGGGTTTAGACCTGAGTAGGTTCCAGGAAAGCAGGGGACTCTATTTTCTCTCATCTTATTACTAAGCGGACCTAGCCCCACTCAGCTTGAGATCAGATGACAGCAGGGGCTTCAGGGTGGTTTGGCCACAGACGAGCCTCTGTTTTCTCACAAGCTTCCAGAACACCCTGGGATACAGGTTTGGTCTCCAGCTGGCAGTACTTTTATAAGGTGGAGTCTCTCAGTAGCACACTCAAGTGGGCTTTGAGGTTTTATAACCATGGGCCCGCTTTCTGTTCATCTTTTTTCGGTTTCCTGACAGTGTGGGCAATGTGGCCAGCTACCTCATGCTTCTGCTGATCTGACTTCCTGTCATGGTGGACTCTGCCCTCAGACTGTGAGCCCTGCTCTGACTTCCTGTCATGGTGGACTCTGCCCTCAGACTGTGAGCCCTGCTCTGACTTCCTGTCCTGGTGGACCATGCCCTCAGACTGTGAGCCCTGCTCTGACTTCCTGTCATGGTGGACCATGCCCTCAGACTGTGAGCCAAAACAAACCCTTCTTTCCCGAAGTTGCATTTGTCAGGCATTTTGTTACTTACAGCCATCAACCCTAACCCTGAACATTATCAGTGGCTGAAGAGTCGAAATACCAACTCCCCAAACATATTAACACATCCATATAACACAAAACACCAAGACATCCGCATAATCAGCTTGATCTTTAGACTTTTCTGGAATGATAGTCAGATCATGGGAAAATTCACTGCCAGCTTAAGGAAAACTTTAAGCAATTAAAAGTTCTGAAAAATAATTAGCTAGGCCTCAACTTGAAGTCAGTCCAAGCTGGATTCATTCGTACTTGTTGCTTATAGAATCGACAAATAAATCACTGAGTCTCATGTTAAGCCACAGATTCTGTTACCATCCCAGGAGAGATACCCTCTCCCCAGAGGTTCAACAAGCCTCTAACAGACTCCAGAAGAGCTCCAGCTAGCATTCCTCTAGCGGACTCAGAAGCCTTCATGGAACACCAGACTAGCCTCAGGTTTCTCGGACAACTCTGGTGTATTTGGATCATGTCAGAAACCTGTCACCGATCTAGGGATTTTACGAAGAAATAAGAGGGAGGCCATTCTCAGAGTGGTGGATTCATTCAGCCTTGGTCTCTGAGCCAAGAACTCTTTCCTCCTGCCGCCTGGAAGGCTCAGAAAGCTTTGGGTTTCCGAGATGTACAAGGCAGAAGCCGGACTCAGATCTGGCATTTGATCTATGACTTCAGTTCAACCTACTGTATGGTTTGTTACTTGGCAAAAAAGAATTAAAACTCAAGAGTTTCAAATGAGTTGAAGCCAAATTCAAATGTGATACTGATATCAGCTGTTGGTTTGGGAGGCAGGAAGAGGGTGGTTTTTGTCTTGTTCATAAGACATGTAATCCAGCCTGCCTCAAACTTATAGCAGAGGCTAGCCTTGAACCCCTGATCCTCCTTATGATTGCCTAAATAGTTAAAATGTTTAGAAACAGGCAACCCTTTGGTCTTCAAGTAATGGGAATAGAAGACTTGGTCCACCGGGACCAGACTCGCCAGAGCCACCTGCCCCGACAGCCTAAGCCTGAACAACACACACAGGCAGAGATCTCCACGGGTCAGGATGGGACCAGAGAACAATTTTTTCATGAGCAAACTTAGACCAAGAGAAACCTTTACTCAGCTTAACGAGTAAGTTCCTCAAAGTGACATTCTTTGAAAATCAACCCTGATTTCAATCCTGTTTAACATATTTATAAACCTCCAAAAGTTCCAACTCTACTCATTCTGAAAGCTTCAAGTAGAAGCTGAGCAAAAGAAGTAAAAGAGAGGCATGAAAACCTTAACTATTCTGTACAAGTGCAAATTCAGCTTATAAGCACAAGGTCCCATATCTCATGATAAACAGCACGATGTAAATGAATGGCTCTGAGCAGGAAAGCACATACCTAGAAGACACTGTGAGGATATTTGCTGAATTTTCTGTTAATGTAAAAAAAGAAAACATCTTGAAATTAGTTTGCTCTAAAACTCCAGTGCAGACGGTTCCTGAATGCCATGTGAGGTCATGCCCATCACATGCAAAAAAAAAAAAAAAGTATAATCACAAAACTCGAGATGCTATAAGCAACAGAGAAAAATCGAGGACATGCTGGGCTCGGATGGCTGAGGGGACTCAGGATGCTGCGGTCTGAGACTTCCTGAAACAGCATCTTTGGCTTGGAAAGGCAAATGCTGAGTGGGAAACTTGGTTTAATACAAACAATTATAAATGACATTGGATATTGGGTCTCAGGCTTGTCCTTCATCAGAGTGGTAGAAAAACTGCCATGGAAACATCAATAAAACTTAAGTTCAAGGTGTTGAAAGGAAGGTGCAGCTTTAGAGAACCCGGCTCTGGGGAACTCCACAGCATCCAGGCTCCCCGAGACCCTTCCATGAGAGGTACCTAAAAGACAAAATGTCTCCAGTGACAACCACCACTGTGTGAAAGACACTGCAACTGGGGCCACAGAGAAATTCCTAGAGCCATAACTGACACAGAACAAATCACTGACTTAAATGGAACTTTTGAGTGGAAAAGTCATTAAGAAAAATTAGCACCATCCATTCCTTTGAAAAGTGGGAAATGAACACCACATTAAGCTGAGGTTATATAAGCTGACCTGCTGACCTGCATTGTGAAGCAGGAGACCAGCCAACTTTTATCCAAATCCCCTCACTTCTTTGATCTCCAAGGGCTTTAGTAGAGTTTGCTATATTTGCTGATTAGCGGTAAGTTACTGGCCTTGCTGTCTGAGCAGGAAAAAAAAAAAAAAAAAAAAAGCATGTTTTCATCTGTGCATCCCCAGTAGAACCACAAGGCTGTGTTCAGAGCAAGCCATCGGTAAATGTTTGTTGACTTAAAAGACAATGGTGAAGGCTTTAATTTATCTAACACCAGCCATGGACGAATGATCATTATCTCCTTGGCTTGTGTTGGCGAACATGGGCATTTAAGGATGCTCTGTTGGTACATACACCAGGCACCCTCCCAAACAGAAACACAGCCCTGCTCTCCAGATTGACAGGCCTGTCTTTAACCATCTGATGCTCTCAACTCCAGAGAACACTCCTTCTTGCCAACCATAGTCATTACATCCAAGAGCATGTTTTGGGGGCAAAATGTTGACTTTGAACTTCAGCAAAAACTATTTTAGTTTATATTTGCTCTTTTAAAATATCACTTGTAAGAAAAATTTTATTCAGATTGACACTTGGCTGTCTTGATCTCTGGTCACCATAAGTACTATATCTTAGAGATGGGAAACTACTACAGAAACAGATTCTTTTCTTTTTTCTTTTTCGAGACAGGGCTTCTCTGTTGTACTCTGGCTGTCCTGGAACTCAGTCTGTAGACCGGGCTGGCCTTGAACTCACGGAGATCCGCCTGCCTCTGCCTCCTTAGAGCTGGGATTAAAGGCGTGCGCCACCGCCGCCGCCGCCACCACCCGGCCCTTTTTTTTTTCTTTTAGTAGTTTATTTTTTTTAAGTTGGGGCTTTAGCATTTATTCTGTAGACTATATAGCTGCACATATGTCAGATTATCGTTTCCTTTTATTCATCTCTTATTATTGTGGGAATCCTGGTGTGTAGGAAGGCATCGTGCCATGATGTGTGCATGCAGGAGCCACAAGGCAGCTCGGGTTGCCAGGCTTGTGAGATAAGCGCCTTTATCTGCTAAGCCAGGCCATGGGAAATGCTTTAAATAACTTCCTCATCTGCAGTTTATCAGGTGAACCAATACTGCCCTATCCCACTAAAATAAAATACGTTCACTAATGCTCAACTAGTTGACACCAATCCCTACAAAATCAAACACCATCAGCTCCCTCTCACACTGTAAGCTTCCAAAAGGTCTAGGGGGACATTAATCTGCTACAGAAAGCCCACAGACTCATGAAATACTAACATGTACCTAATGAGATATACATTGGGAAAGTTGATTCCAAAATATGGTAACGAAACAGAGAGAAAGAAAGGCCACAACTGACCACTGGTTTGGCAAGGTGAGGGTTGCTGAAGCCCTTGGGGAAGCAGGCCATGGTAGAATGGTGGGGTGAACCCACTCAGCACGGTAGTAGTTAGTCACTGTGTGGGCTCACCAAGACAAAGAGGCATGTTCATATATGTGAACCCTGACAGACCTCAGCAGAAGGAACCACCATCCTGGCCAGCACCATACTCCCAGTGGAACCCCGAGCATCTCAGCTCAGGTGTTTTTATTCTTTCAGAACACTCAGGTAGTCTACTGATAGCACACACAGATCATTAGCAATGAAACAACCACCACAGAAACCCAACACCTGCAAACAATACAGAACGCCCCTCACTAAGGGTAGCCCCTCACCCAACAGTGCATAAAACAATTTCAAACATAACTAAAAATAAACTTCCCCAACACAGCCCAGTCTGTGGAAGGATGGATGAAGAAGCCATTGACAAAAGAGAGCCCAGGATGGAGCAATGGCCCAGGTGGTACAAAGAGAAAGATCTGAATTGGATCCCTAGAACCCATGTAAAGAAAAGCCAGGCATAGAATTCCACAATGCACATGTGTCACGTTTTCATTATCGACTGACCAACCGAAGGACATTTAGACTGTTTCCATCTCTGGCTATTGTGAAGAGAGCAGCAATGGGCGTGGCCAAGTAAGTGTCTGTGCAGGGGGGTGTTGAATTCCCTGGGCGTGTGCCCTCTTTTCAAACGCTGTCCCACAAGCTCGGTCCATAGGTAGAGTTGTCAGCATTAATTAAGACAGGGGGCTCCAGGTGGGTGTGAATTTCAGATAATATTCTTTGTTCATCTGAAATGCAAATTCAACAGGGTATCTGTCTATAGTTTACCTGTTACAATACTGTGACAGATAACTGCTTTCAGATGACTCAATTTCTCCATTATACACTGCCATATCTGAGGCCAGTCATCCAAGAAAGGGGCAAACAGAAGCTGACAACCCTAGGGTGATTAAGAAATAATTGTTGGTCAACTTGTCATAAGTCAATACTTCAATCTCCAATGCAGCAGTCGATTAAATCAGTATAGCTTTTTGTTGTTGCTGTTAATTTAAACGAATCGGACTTTGTGATTGTTTTCCCTACTTTCCTAACAACACAGTGGTCTTCGCTTCACTCTCCGTGGAAGACTGTCTTTATTGAACAATATGAAACTTCTTGTTAGTTTAAAAATATAAAGCTTGAGCTTTATTAAAGTGAGCATGAAAGAGATGCCAGTGTATTTTAGTCATGTGTAATTTTGCTTGGATATTTTAAATTTAAATAAAATTGAATTTATCATATTGAGCTTCAAAGCATTTCCCTCTAGTGTTTCCTCTCTCCCTGAATAATGTCTTCCTTCATGGCCAAGTCAGAAATATTAATTACTATTCATTTCTTTTCATACAACTCACATACCTAAAAACATGAATTTAGTGCTTACTCTAGTTAGCAATACTATCATATGAAGAATCTGTGAGTTTTAGCATTCTTTCTTTTGTCTGTTACAACCCAATGAATCATAAGCACGTACATTACCTAAGTACAGCCAATGTTCTTTAGAGAAATAAAACCAATGTCAATCAGGATCTATCTGGACAGATTATTATGAAAGTTGGCTCATGTAATAGGAGACTGAGCAATCTCATAATTTGCCACCTGCAAGGAGAATGGTCAGGTTAGCTGGTGACATAATTCAGTCTAGTACAGAGTCAGGGGAGCAGACAGCAGAGGGCTTGGTTTGAATCTAAAGGCCTGAGAATCTGAGCTCTAATATCAGAGGGCAGTAAAAGATGGATGCCCCAACTCAATCAGAGGGACAGTGTTCTTCCTCTGCCTTTCACAGAACTGATGGAACCCACTGGGCCGATGAGGATGATGAAACTCTTCTCACTCTGGGCTGCTGACTCAGAAGCTCACTATCACGGAAGAACCCTCATAGGCACACCCAGACATCGTGTCTCACCTTCTCTGGGTAATCCTAAACCCAGCCAAGCTGACACATAATACTGTCTCAGATGAAGAAACTGAGGCACAAAGAGGATGAAAGTTTTCTTCAAGTTCACATCACTGAGCAGGACTAAATCTAGAACTTAACTACTGTTAATGACTACGAACTGAATTCTCTGGATTCTACTTCAGGAATACCTTTTGTATTCTTCCTCTTCATCCATCCAGTGACCTAGCACAAAACCCCCATCTGTCATAACTGGTCCCTTGAACCCTGTATTAGCTTCTTAGGGCTATATAGCAAAGTACTACAAACCAGTTGTATCATAATTCTGAGAAGCCAGAAGTCTGAGATTGACATACCGTAAGGACTGGCTCCCTCCAAGGGCTGTCAGGCGAGGGTCTGCTGTGAGTGGAGATGGACATCTTCCTGTGTGTCTTTCCCTATCTTCCCCCTGCTCCTTGAGCATATCTATGGTGGTTTTCAAAAATCTTTTCTATAAGGACACTAGACTTCTGGGAACAGGATTGACTGTCCTCCAACATGACCTTGTCATAAGGGAGTTATGTCTGTAAAGATTCTTCTTCCAAACTAGGTTCCATTCAGAGGCACTGAAGGTTAGAAATCCAACTGCCCTTCAGCAAGGGTAAGGAAGGCTTATGATTCAGCCCGATCTCTGCCTTCTACCTGTTCTCCTCTGGTCATGAAAGTGCTTTTGCTAAAATTCTATTCTAATTCTCTCACTCCCTTGCTTCTCAAAGTTTTGTTTTCTTTTTCTTTTTAAGGACAAGCTACAGTTTCTGCTAAATGGGGAGGCATGACACGGGCCCTCCAGGGTAGTCCAGCATGTTCTGGGTGTGCCACTGCAGCTTTGCTTTCGGCCTCTTCCACTTTCTTCAGTCAGACCCTGAACTTTAAACTTCCAGACATGAAATAAACTTGGCCTGCTCCCCTCCTACTCAAGGCCTTTGTGTGAACATGGATTTGGAACTATCCATTGGATCCTGGGGGACTCATCAGTGAGTATGCAACCAAAGTCAATGACTGACCCTCCCCCAGAATTCATCAGTAACCAGTAGTTCTCATGAACACCTTCCCAACCTATGATTGACAGCTGACGGGCCAGTCTTGCACAGGCCTAATGAGGGCAATCGGAGTTGCCATGTGGTTTTGATTACAATGACCCTGTCATCCCCACAAAAGAGCATTTCACAGTCCTTCTTCCTATCTTCTGGCTCTTACATTCCTTCTGGTCTCTCTTCCATGATGTTCTCTGAGACTCACATATTGAATCCTCAGTCCCCAGTATGTGGTATGATTTAGAGGACTGTGGAATCTTTAAGAAGTAGGGTATTGGAAGAATGTCTCCGGCTGCAGGCCTTGATGCCCACCCGATTCCCACCTGTGTTCTTTGCTTCCTGGTTTGTTATGGTGTGAGGAGCACTCCCTCACTGTCCCACCACACAGCCTTTCTGCTGCACCCCCCAGACTCATCAGTAGGTATGGACTGAACCCCTCTGAAACAGTGAGGGAGAGGGGCTATGCTTGGTGTGGGGCCAATTACATTAGATGCATCGTCTCTGATCTTCCCAGTGACCCTACACGGTGCTGGGTGCTACCCCATTTTATTTTTGACACTTTAGCTTGTTCAGATCACCTAGCACAGGAGTTACAATGTAGATCTCAAAGCCAAGCCAGTCTGTCTTTTTTTTCCTCATTGAAAGGTTCTTTCCTACCACCCCCCACCCCAATAAACACCTCCTCATCGCCCTGGATTCTCTAGAATTGTTTCCCTTCAAAACTTTGCTTGGCCAATTATATAACTATTCCCTTTCCTTCAGCAGTGAAGCAGGAATAATTTTCGCCTAGTCTATTATACTCTACGTAGCATTCCTGTATCCTCTCTATAGATAGCCCAGACTGGCCTTGACCTCATGATCCTCCTGCCTCAGTTTTTCAATGCATTGGAAATATAGGTGTGTGTCACCATGCTTGGCACGATCTCTCTCACAGTGAAAAATACACTAATTATAATTTTAGATTTACGTATGAGATGTCTTTTCTAAACAGGAAGCTCCCTCGGGGGTGGGGGGGACCAAAACACCATTTCAAACTCCTATGTGCCCTCCCCCAAGTCTACTCAAAGTCAGAACCATTGAAACATCCTAGAAATGTTTATTGACCCGTGCAGGATGCTACGTGATCACATTGACACAGCTTGGAAGCTTGAGACCGTCTTGAGGGGGGACTGCCCTGGAAATGCGGGCACCACCAAAGTCCACGACCCTTCTCCTTCTTCTCCCTCAGCACAATTATCACGGGTCCTTCTCTGGGAACAGATAATGACATTAACACTTGAGATAGCTCTGACTGTGCTTCTGATTACACAAGGGTCACCACCACTGAAAGTTACAAGGGCTCTCTTTTTCCAATAAAAACATATTTTTTAAAAATTTCACTTATTGTGTTTTTTTTTTTTAATTCTCTAAAACTAGATTTTATAAAAAGGTTGGAAGGGAGTGTGTTTTTCCACGTTTCTGCCCAAAGCAGAGGGCAGCCCCCTGCACTCCACTCCAAGCCCATGCATTTTCCCCTTCAAGGAAGCCACAGTCTTTATAGAACTATTTGATTACCAAGAATTTTACTTTCAGAGGCAACATGCACTGACCAAAGAGAGCTTTGAAATATTGCTGAGCTTTTATTTTAAAAACTGTGTTGAGGGGCGCAGCATGAGCACACTGTAAAAACAGGAGGAGTGCCAGGATCACTCCCACTCAACGCCACCCCCACTGTAATCCAGTATTTGGGTAGTTCAGCTAATTAACAGCCGGGTATGGTCATAAAGATGCGATTGTCACGTTGCTGTTTCAAGTGGTTAAGCTCTGAGCATTCAACTAGCAGTTTCTTCTCTTGCTTAGGTGAAGGTGCATAATTATTCTGAGTCTGAAAATAGGAAGAATGCATATGTACGTTTTATTATTATCCTTAAAGACTGTCCAAGTTCACACGGTGTTTTCAAATGTAAATAGATTCCTGAAACTAGATGTAACTATTTGACTGCTCATGAGTTTTATGTGTCGGCTAATCCTCTTCGTTGTGATCTTTCATTTAACTTTCAGTTTGCTGTATTCCAACAGGTAGTTAGAAAAAAAGCTTAAAACAGAGTAAACTGTTTGTAAGGCTGGACACTGGAAGGAAGTCGGCTGCATTCAAGTGATTGGTTCCGCCACTCACCACTCCAAAGATCTTGCTCCTCAATTCCTCTGTGCCTCTGTTTCCCCTTCTGCAAATTGGTTATCATAACAGCAATGGGCCCACCTACAGGGCTGATGTGAAATGCAATGATATAGCACATGTGAAAAACCAAAACCCTCAGCAGATGGGAGCAGCCATGGCCTGGCTGCTGTCTTCTGCGCTTCCCTGCTTCCCTACCTCAGCCCACAGCATGAAGTCTCTTCCTTCTCACACATGGCAAACCCTTATGACTGTGAAGGTGTTAGAACATCACATGAAAGCGGCTCAATGTTTTAAACCACGACTACGTTGATCAAGAAACAACTCTGGACTTAGCCGTGGTTATAAGCAAAGCTGTGCCTTCTCCACAACATCAGAGATATTTATGAAGAGCAACAGAACACAGTTGTGCAAAACAGACCTTGGCTCCATGTGACCTCAACATGTGAGATGGAACCCCTCACAGCCACGTCTATGAGAGCCCTACCCCGATTATCGCATCTACCCGAAACACCACAGGGGACAGCCTTCGCAAGTTATGACTCGTAGGTGACACAGAAGATATCAGATGGCTGTGTCCTCTCCCATTTGCCCTCATCTGTGTCTCCATACACCCTCTCCTCTACATCTTCTGGCCGCCCATGTTAACTGGCCCACGGGAGAGTAAAGAGGATTCAAGCACAGGCAGAAAGTATGCTAGAGGATCCATCTCCCTTTCTCTAGTTTGTCTTTGATGGGAACTGTCTGTATTCTATGGCCCCAGCACCTCCCAGAGAGTTTACAAACCTTTATATTTCTTCCCACCAACAGCTCCCCTCTTGATTTTCCAGACTTCCTGATTGGTCTTTCAACACTTTTGGGACTATGCTGATAAACTACTGATCCATATCGGGTCCTGTGTACAGTATGACAAGTGAATAAACACATGGGTAGAATCCAGGCTTCTCCTTTGCTCGTTGTTGATGCATGGCTAATACCAGGAGGAAATGCAAACCCTGTCATCCTGCTAAAGAACCCCTAGATTCAACTACAAGATGACTGGTCATTCTCTACATTTGTTTTAAAACGTTAATTTCCTGGGGAAGTATTGAGTCTGCCCAGTGCTTTTTCAGCAGGCACTGGTTTTATAGATGGGGATGGCAAATCCTGACAGAAGGAAAGCAATAGCCTATAAAGCAGGAGCTGCTATATACTGTGCAGGACAAGAGCCCCTTGGCCTGCCCATGTCCTGTTGTCACTGATCATTCCAAGAAGGCCTCACTTTCAAAGAGAGTCCTTGGAAGTATGAGATCCTTAGGTAGTGAGTGAATGCAGTGTGAAAGGCAGAGAGCAGAAGATCTGAGCAGGGAGCTCAGGACTGAGGTGAATCAGGCTGAAGATTGAGAACTGAGATGAAGGGTGTCAAATGTCAGGGAATGGAATGAGCTGAGCGGACCGCACCCAGAGGTGGCCCTGTGACTCTCAGCAAGAAAAAGTTAAATAGTCTAAGTGGGAGGAGAACTCAAAGCAGACCTTGTCCAGTTGACACTGACCCTCTGCCCCCATCGGAAGAGTAATTTCAACTGGCTAGATATCTAGTGATTGGTTGGTTGGTTGATGGATGGATGGATGCATTGACTGATTGAGGTAGTGGTATAAGAGAGCATGATCTTGTCTCCAAGCCTGGATTTCAGAATCCCTCTGGATATAATGACTAGTTCTTTTACTTCATGAATATGACGTTGAAAGCTCGATCACACATTGTCCACTGTATATCTAAAGCTTAGTGAAAACTCAAGTGTCAGAAGGGGTTTTTTGTTGTTGTTGTTTTGTTTTTCATAAACAAGATGAAGAAATTTACTACCTTCTTCCTCCTTTGTAGGGATCAGGGAAAAAAGACAAAAAGGACAAGTGAATAAAGGTAAAATTTACCCTTTATTTTTAATGAAATGGTCATTCTACAAGTTGACACTCGTATTTGTCCTTGATGTCCAGTTCCTAGCATAGGATCTCATGTTTGCTGGTATTTAATTGCTGCTGAGGAAAGGAAGGGAGATGGGGGGCGGGGAGAACTAGAGAGGGAGAGAGAGAGAGGAAGGAGGAAACATCAAAGCACAAAACTAAAAACGTTAACAAGGAGTTCCCAATTCTATCTTCCCTTTTTTATTTTTTAAATCAGGTAATAAGAAAAAATTTGCTTTAAAGGCAAATTTTCTGGGAAGTGTAGAAAGCTACTTAACAACCCCTCCCCTCACTTCCTCCCCGGTAAATAGACACACGAAGGGAGAGCACGGATAAATGAGATCTCTATTCAGGCATCGTCCTCATAGGAGTTGTGTTTACCTAGCTTCACATTAAAATTTTGTGTCAAATCTCCAATCAAAATTTGAATTCACTTCCTCCCAATCATTTCCACGCTTTTAACAGTATGTAAATTTGCTTCTGGTTTAACTGTAGGGACTCACTCATGTGACATCACAAATACTTCCTCCAATCACACAGATGGACTCATCAAATTCTTATTTCAAGACAGCCTAAAGATCAGATGCCTTTGTGCTCCTGGGAATGACGTCATGTGTGTGCCAATGTGTGTGCACGTGTGCCTGTGCTCCTGTATAAATTACCATGAATAATTCGCTGTCTAGCTACGCACATGGAGGTCGGAACAGCCCCTCCTTTTCGTATGTTCCTCGTCCAGGTTGCTGTGGGCCAAACTGAGTACCAACATCAGCCAGGAACTGAAAGGGAACATGGAGCAGTGTGAACATGCTGGTGCAAATCCGGGAGCATCAGTCAGCTGTGGAGGATGGTCGGACAGCCTCTGAGGCACAGGATGCCATTTTGGAGCAAACAAATAATGTGGTGTGGTATAATTCTTCACAACATTCTTAATTCTTTATAGTGTTATTCTGTGGGATGTATGGGCAGGTGATTGGCAGACTCAAAAAGCAGAAGGAAACACAGTTTGGGGCAAAGTCGAAAGAAAGTTCAGCATTTTTCCCATTGAACTACAACCACCGCTACTCTGTGTTAATCTGATTTTGTTTTCCCATTTGCCCTTGAGGGTTAAGATGTCATACAATAGATCCCAGGCTCAAAGAGCCAGAGGTTAGCATGCCCACATCACTGTTACGCTTTACCCTGAGCGTTTCAAGGGAATGCGTGACACCCACTGCCTGTAAAACTCCCAACACTTACCACAAAGAAATCGGAACGTGTTACCTTCACCCTTCGGCTTAGTCTAGCTCTGTGTATCTTCTCCCCCTCAGTCATCACCACTCTCAGAGAGCTTGCTGCATGCCTTCTCATTCTCCAACAGACAGGCTGCGACTGTACCATTGGCTCCTGACACCACTCAACAAGACCCAGCTGTGCCAACACATACGTCCTCTCAGTCTAGACAGCTTGCCATCCACCCATCCCTTAACCGTTCTCTTCAGTGATGCTCCCAGCACCTCCCAATACACCTGGTACACTGCCAGAGACACCTGAGTCGCTATCGGTCCACACACCATGTGAAATACCTTGCTGTTCTCACAGGAAGTCACTTTTCTACTGTCAAGGGAGTAAGACACATTGGGTCATAAGACATAATGACAGAGTTCAAATCCTCTTTAGACACAGGACCTGCAGGGTCCCCTAAATATATCTTATGGTTGTCTGGCTTGGTGTTCTTAAAAAACTCCTACATATTGGAGGAGGCACGTGATCTCTGACCTCTTCACCCGCCCTTGGGACCCTTTTCCTCCTGCGGGGTTACAGAGTCTACCCTCAGTGTAAGGATTAGTGCCCCCCCCCCCCCCGGCCTTGTTCAGACAGGAGAGAGGGGAGAGAGAGGGGAGAGATGGGAGAGAGGGGCGAGAGGGAAGAGAGGGAAGAGAGGGAGAGAGGGGGAGAGAGGGGAGAGAGAGGAGGGGGGGGGAGGGAGGGGAGGGAGGGGAGAGAGGGGAGGGAGGTCTGGATGTATTATATAAGAAAAACTTAAAAATAATGGGTTTTCTTGGAAAAAAAAGTTATACTGTAGTTTTTTCCCTTTGGGTATGTACCATTGATTATTTATATTTTAATATAACATTTTTATTATTTCTTTGAGAATTTTATACATGCATACAATATAATTTTGATCATTTTTTCCCCTAAGTCTTACTAGATCCACCCTCCATCTCCCTGAACACCACTTCCATGTCTTTTTTTTTTTTTTTTTTGAGAACCCACTGAGTTTAATTCTTGCTGTCCATAGTCACAGGGGTATGAGGCGAGGCAATCCACTGGAGCATGGTTGACCTATGTGCCAAAGAAAACTAATTCTCTAAATTTAAAAAAAAAACGAAAAAAACCTGATCATCTACCCCCTAACAGCCAGCAAATGTCAACAGCGCCTCAGCTCGGGAGGCTTGCGAGCCACTCTCGGTTCCGCATTGGCTGGCTTGATCGTTTGTAGGCAGCGGCAGCTGTTGCGAGTCCGTGAACGAAGTGGCTCCGCCGTGCCCAGGAGACACCGTTTCACTCCAGCCCTTCCGGACCACTGGCTTTTTACAGTCCTTCCGTCCCCGCTGCGCAGGAGAAGGTGTAACACAGATGTCCGTCTGTGGCGAAGCATGTCTCAGACGCTCGTTCCTGGCCTTCGACTAGTCGCGTGTGCTGACCACTGTCTGCTGACTACACAGTGGAGCCTCTGTAGGGAGGAACGAGAGTTGCGGTCTTCTGTGTGCGTCTAGAAACGTATTTGGAGGGCAGCTTGATACTATGTCAGTCTATCGGAATTCTGGAACTGATCAAGCTCACATGGCTGGGCAGCTCATAGGTCCTGGGTGTGATATTTTTCTGTGGTTTTAGATTTTATTAATGTTTATTGTTCAAGAGTTTCATACATGCACATAATATGTTTTAATCATATCCACTATTTCTCCCAGCTCTAGTCTCTCCTGATTTCATTTTTAATCCTGAGTCCATGCGATGCTGCCAGAGAGTGCAGGGCCGTCTATGGCCCGTGGGTAGTCTTTAGAGGGGGTCGCATCCCTGAAGGAAACTGTCTCTTCCACTCTCAGCCGATATATTCTAACCTATCCATGCTGGGATTTTGGCTGGCTTGATCTTGTGAAGGTCTTGTGCATGTAGTCACAGCCAGCATGAGCTCATGTGCATAACAATTCTGTTGTATTCATAGAACAATCGCTACAGTCATCGACTATTCTTGACTGTAGAAGTCATTTCATCCCCATGTCCACAAAGCTCTGAGCTCTGAGAGGTGGGGAGTGACAGAGACGACCATTTAGGGATGAACATGTCACAGTTTCCCACTCTCTGAATGCTGGCCGGTTTTGGAACTCTGTATTAATAATCATCTACTGCAAAAAGAAGCTCCTATGATGATGGCTGGAGATGCAATGATTTATCTATGGATATAAAGATAAGAATTTAGGAAGCAGTTTAGTACGAGGTCCATTTAGAAAATAGTAATAATAGGTTCTCCCCTGGGACCTAGGACCTATCCAGCTAGGGGCTCTTGGCCTTGCTAATGGTGTCAGGCATGAGTTCCATCTTGAGGATCGCGTTCTAAATCCATTAAGAAAGTGGGTGGTTGTTTCCATAATAGTCTTGCCACTATTGCAGCCAGAGGTATATCTTGCCAAGCCAGTCATTATTGTAGGTAGCAGGATCAGAGCTGGGTAAGGGTATTTATTACTTTACTCTCCCGGTAGCATGCATAGCTCAATTCCTTCATATTCCTTGACTTAAGTTTGTTGTATCTTCAGCAGTAGGGTCTTACCATCAAGTTTTGAAGGGTTACCAGGAGAAATGACAACAATCTGTAACATTTGGTGAGTCAATGGGAACCACCAACCAATAACAAAGTAACTCAAAAACTCAAGTAACTTTTACTTAGCAGTATGATTTTTATCTAATATTCTGTGATGTCTTAGAGGCATTGCCCCCCCCATTATAAGGTAACTCCATTTAAACTCTTTTTATATATCTTATGAAGCTTCAACAGTAGTGGGTTTCCATATGGATTTTTCTAAGGTCTGTAATGTGAGTTCTCTTCCCCATACTCTGTCCTGTACCGTGCCTTCCCATTCCCCACTTTATTTAGCCCTAGTTGCTATAGTAGTTATTTTTTTAAAGATTTATTTATTTATGTATATGAGTGTTCTATCTGCATGTACACCGGTGTCCCAGAAGAGGGCATCGGTCCCCATTAGAGATGGTTGTGAGCCATCATGTGGTTGCTGGGAATTGAACTCAGGAACTTTGGAAGAGCAGCCAGTGCTCTTAACCACTGAGCCATCTCTCCAGCCCACTATAGTATTTTTTTTTAAATACAAAGGAAAAGCATGTTTTAAAAGAGCATAAGGTCACGTGTTAAGTAAATATAAAAATATGCAAGGCAGGGCTCAGTTTACAATGCTTCCATTTAACAATTTTTTGGTACCACAAAACTGACACCCACAGAAACAGCAGAAACTACTGCAGACCTGGAACTCGGATATCTTTCAGACCTAACAATCTGCAGCACAGAGTTCGCTTACCATCTCAGCCCCAGAGAAGAGCTGCGGCTCTCAGCCAGCCACGCAGTCACACCGACACTACACCGCAGCTTCTGAACTGTCGCATTTGAGGGACTAGGTAAAGAACATTGACATTTGACTATAATACATTCAACCTACGATGACTTTATGAGATCAACCCAACATTAAGTCCAGGAGGGCCTGTATTAGGAAAGAAGAAAGGATAAAGTGCTGGCCACAGTTATTTGTATGGTAAAATTGTGGTTGTTTCTCCGTAGTTTCTATGTTTTACAGAATTTTTAGCATGGTTGTAAAGTAGGTCCACCATAGTTTCCCTTTCAAAAGTAAGTCTGATTTTCACATGGACGCTTAAATTAATTGTGATGGTTTCCAATGTGACTTGCGTGCGCTGTTTTTAATGTGCAAACATTGTGTTCTGTGTGTGCACCGAATGCCTGGACTTGACTGTCCTAGCACAGCATTAACCCCCAACCCGGATGATGAGAGTAGGCCTGGAGAGTCATGAAAGCCAGCAGCCATCGCCCTGCAGTGAGAGAGAGGCCAGAGGCTTTTAGAGACAGCTGATCTGTTGTAAAGACAGAAGCAAGCCAGGGGAAAAGAGAAAAGGCAATTGGTCGCTTTGAGACACACACATTGGTACTGGGGGGATGGCAAGCATGAAGACCTGAGTTCAATTCTCAGGATCCACATTTAAAAACTGGGCCTGGTGGCATATGTTATAACTCCAGGACTGGTACGGTAGAGATGGCTGGATCTCCGGGGCCTGCCAGCCAACCAGCCCTGCCAAATCAGCAAGCTCCAGGCCAGTGAGACCCTATATCAACCAACACAATGGAAGGCACCTGAGCAAAGACACCCAAGATTGACTGCTGGCCTTCACATACATGTGCATGCATGCGTACACACACCCATGTCCACACATACACAGGAAAAACAAAATACAGGAGCATGCCAAGTAATGAAAACTGATTGACTGATAGGATGATAATAAAATTAAATTAAAACATCTAAGGATTCCATAAACTCTTGGTTTCCTTATACTCCTAAAAATGAGTTTATCAGACTCCTTTTTCAGTTTCAAGGACAAACCTAAACACACCAGTGACTTTCCACCATGTGCCATGTCCCTGTGCCGTTTTTCTTTTATTCATGATAACCTCTAAGAAGGCATTTATGTGCCAATAAAGAGAAGACATGCTAAAACCATTATTAAAATTTATGTTATGAACTGTATGACCTCGGGCAAAGAGCCACACACTCAGCCTGGGAACTCCACCCCTGTAGAGTCAGATGGAGCAATCACATCCATCCACACTGGCTGGCTGCAGACCGTGTGGGTTACACCTGTCAGGCAGTGAGAACTATTCCAAATATGCAGCAACCAGAGGCTGCACTTGGTGATGTTTTCATACAAGAACTCTGAGCTGAGAACAGTATCAGAGGAAAGGGGAGTCTGATTGCAGAGGCACTGTAAATGCTGAATCCCATTAGCGTCTCTGGAGTCACAGGTCAAATGTCCTGTTAAAAGCCCTGAGCTGCAAGGCTCCTATGTGTTGCCACTTGCACTGAGGATTTCTTAGTTCTCCTTGGTTCTTTTGCTGTTTTCACTAGGTTCTCTTTAAAATGCACTAGGCTGTGGATCTTGCAATGCTGAGTCTCTGATATTCTCCTTTTTTTTTCTTTGCAGCAGAGCCTCTAATTTTGTTGCAAATCTTGCCTTGCATGTGTAGGTAGGTACCCAGCCCCGCTTAGTGTTTAGAATACAGGCATATGCCACTCTAAATATAGCTACTCATCCCACAGGGTGACAGTGGAACACTACAAACAGGATAAAGCTGGTTCTACATGCTGTTCACAAAATGCAAGAGAAGTATGTGATTTCCAATGACAGCTTTGTTATGCTCTTAAAAATCTATTATGCTATTTTGTTATTTTTATTTGTGCATCTGTGTCCGTGTCCATTCCGTGTGTGTGTGTGTGTGTGTGTGTGTGTGTGTGTGTGTGTGCATGGTTGTGGAGGCCAGGAGAGGGTATAGGATGCCCTAGAGCTAGAGTTACAGGCAGTTGTGAGCCACCCGACATGGGTGCTGGGAACTGAACTCGGGGCCTCTGGAAGGCAGCAAGTGCTCTGAGCACCCCTCCAGCCACTTATCATTCTCTTACCAAGGCCACATTTTGTTGCTAGTGAAGAGAAAAGCTTTTGGATTTGGGAAGAGTCAAACCCAGTACTCAGCTCCTACTGCAGGCTCAGTACCCCATGCACTGAGCTCTGACTCTGAGCTTGTGTTCTTGTAATGAAAGACACTGTCCCCTCATAGGACTGAGGAACAGTGAAAGAAACCAACTGAGAGAACATGTCTGAATATCAGGGCATGGTGCAGGCATAGTGTCTGGGCTCAGCAAGCTCTGGAAGCGTTATTTTAAAAAATAAATAAGTAAATAAAAACCCATATTTTCAGATCCCAAAACACAACTTTATTTTAGGCAACATGTTCTGGGGGCAAGAGTGAGTCAGTAGATGGGGTTCTATTTCAGGCTTGAGAGCTTTAGTCACAGGAACTAGCAATTTCCCTTAGACTCCGAGGTGTGATTATAAAAGAAAGTTCTTGGTGTTTACCTGCTTGTGTCTACAGGCTATAAACTGTACCTAAGAATGAGTGGCACAGAAACGCGCTTTCCATAATACTGTCCAAACCGCTTTCTATGTGTCTACTTTCCTTAAATTCTATCTCACCTGTCAAGTTGCTAACAGCTCAGCTTACAATAGATACTAAGCAGCCACAGCTATGGACCACAGCATGTTTCTTAGAGTCCAGGAAACCTGAAGTTCGGGAGCGCTCACTTGCCAAGAGCCTCTGGCTGTATCCCTTCCCTGTGCTTTCCTGTGCATACTGAAAGGAACAGAGAGAAAGAATGGATTTCCTGGGTTCCCTTGTGAAAACATACTCAGAAATGGTTTTGCTGGGGTCTGGTGAGATGTTTTTTTGCAGGCTAAATAACATGAATTCAGTTGTAGTTCAGACACTATAGCCTCCTCTCAAAGTAAACAATAACACCACCCCCACGCTTTCGACTCTCTGTCCAACTACCGCTGAGTGCTTGCGGATGCTTTCGAAGCTTCTCCTTCCTGGTGGAGCTTTAGTTTGGTAACAAAGCTGGCACAGAAACCCTCAGAGTCAAAAACTATTAAGACCTCTGGAAGCAATCTCTCTAAAGCTAAAGAACTCAAGCACTATGTTTTAATTAGACTTTACAAGATTTCGGGACTCTGTCCTGTCGAATGAGAATCATCCATCCCCACCCTGGGTTCTGCCCGTCACTCTGCTGTCTCTGTCCATTCAACTGAGTGCTGTCTCCCGACAGGAGATGAGGCAATAGAAACAGAAATGGTGCAAGGAGATCAATGTCACCAGCAGCAAGAATAAAAGCAGACTTGAGAAGTCTGCGTAGAAGCCTGCTCTGTTCCGGAGGGGTCACCACCACAGCTGTGTGAATGCTGTCATTTTTTTTTTTATTTGCCTACAGTGACACCTGCTGGAAACAAAAATAAATTTAAGTTGTCAAATACAAAAGCAACCTTTGAAAAACATCAGCCATATCAGCGGCAGCAGCACCATGATTATTTTGACTAAAAATGCATTCCCTAAACATCGAATTTGACTTTGAATTTTCCTTTTGAATTTTCTTTTTCGTATGAGCAAGAGCTGCATTCTTCTTGATGATGTTATCATTTTACCTGTATGAGGAAGCTGGGATTCGTGTCCATGAGATACACACTGGTGTTAGGAGGAAGCCCTTAGAAGCAGCTTGGTTGTGTGATGTTTCCATCTGGGATGCTGCTTTATATCTTGGCCTATTGACTGCAGTGGGTGGGAAGGGATTTTGGAACACTGGCTTAGGGACAATAATCAAGATATCTCTTGGTGGCTGAAATACTTGCTAGGAATACATTCAAGCCATCTTGTCCTTGGGTTTTGGGGGCCATGTTTAAAGCATGCTTACAGAGCCTGCCATTCTGCATTGAGCAACCAGTTGGAGCTTCTACAAATTACTATTGATTTCAACATTAACTTAGCATACAAGGATTCCCACCGTGAAGCGACACAAGGGAGGATTTGTACACTTAAGGCCCACTTCCATCAATAGAATCAAAAGATCCCGTCTACCAAGAAAGTGCAAACGTTCACATGGAAGTGCCTTTCACAAAGTCAATCTTAACCCACGACTTGGCATTTTAGAGTTGCTATGAACATGGGACACATTTACAGAATAAGATCTGGACACCGTCTCATTCTGAGTTCGGTCCCTTTGGCGTTTTCATTGTGATTTGTGTGCTTTGCTGGCAATTCCTTCCATTTATTTTTTTCTAACTGTAAGACTTGCCATTGAAGTCTGGTTCCTGCCTGAGGCATCTACGTAGAGTGCTTTAAAAATCAAATGTAGGAAAAGACTAGACTGGCCGCTGTGACCGCACCTCCACTTAGAATGCCCATCAGCACTGGGCATGGGGTTACTTCCTACACCAACACAAGGCGGTTGTTTCATTCCCTGAGGTGAGATAGAGATGGTTCTCTACTTCATCGCACCTGCTCTTATGGGGGTATCTTTGCTCAGAAGTCAAAGCTTACAGGGAAATAGGGTTTTCTTATATATTAACTTCCATATGCCTCTGCTCTCTAATTCCTTCAGCTCTAAAGACGGCATCTTTATACATTAGTAAACAGTGGAGATAAAAGCCCCCGTTAGTCTACACACGAGACACTCAGCAGTAACTAAGGTTGACTCCAGGAGGAGTGCTGCCTTCATGGCTGAGCACAGGCAGCATTTAGCTCTGCCAGTGTTCCATCAGGGCTGTGATGGCTTGGACATCTGTGCCCTGCTGAAATCAATTGCAGTATTGCTGGGGGCGGTGTTTGCCTAGGTGATTAGGTAGTGCCTTCATGAAGCCAACCATCATTAGTGATGAGTTAGTGGTCTCATATAGAACCGAAAGAGCACAATGGGCCTCTACCGTGTGAGGACACAGCTGGAAGCCATTGTCTTAGAAGCAGGAAATCGGCCCTCTCCAGACACTGAATCTTCCAACATCTTGATCTTGGACATCATGAGAAAGAAATCCTTGCTGTTTATAAGCCATGTGGTTATGATATTTTATAATAGCATTCAGAATAACCTAAGATAATGAGATATAACTAACTTTAAAAAATAAGTGTTTTCACCCGGAAGTTCCACGAGCTCGGTGTCTACAGACTTTCACAATGGTTAGGACATCTTCTTTCCTTCTTGACTCCTTGGCTTTTCAGGTGGTAGGTTTTTCTGGATTTTTCACATTACAGGAATAGGAGTTTAGCACAGCAAATAGATCCCCTCCCCAGACCCAAATATCACTTAGGAGGCCTAGGGCTTCTCACTACACAGAACATAGAGGCCAGAAAAAAGTGTACATATATGTTCAAAGTGAAGCTAATTCAATCGGCACTCTTGAGAGGGTACCACTGTACTTAGGGTCTGCATTTCTATTTTTACTCATTTAATTTTATATTTATATTCACTTCCATAAATTGTATGTTAGATACCAGAGTAAATATCAATTTGATATTCAATTTAATAGCACATAAAAAAAAACCACTGAAATTGTTACCAAACTGTATTAAAGAAAGTACGTACCTCAGTCTTATGCATTCTTACAGGGCCACCCTCTGAAAGCACCTTTACAGATCAGGGGAAGTCTAGGTCTTTAGTCTGGGAATATAATAGTGTAAGTTATGGTCTGTGTGACATCTTAAAACAGGCTACCCCATCATCTCAAGGACTTCCTTTCCATTCCCTCAGAATCCTAGTATGACTGGAAGCACAGGAGAGAGGTGAAGCCAGTGTGTGTGGTGAGTATATGCCCCTAAGGTCAGTTCACAAGCTGGTGCACTGTTTCCAAACTCAGGTTTTCAATGGTTCTCATGCACAAAAACAGCGGTGAATGGAACCTCCCACGATGCCCTGGACATCTGTACCTTTAATCTACCTGGTAGGCCTTTCCTTTAGGATTTGTGGTAGAGTTTTCAACAAAGAGACTTGTCTGCACACTTGGAACATGATCCAGACTGTTAGAAAGATTCTGTGATTCATCTGAAGGATAACACACAATCCAAACAAGACATCCAGAGTTCCTTTAGGTGGGGAGATGGATACTGGGAGGGACCCAGGAGCTTTTATTTTCCTGAGATGCTTTTGATCTGTAAAGATGATCTTAGCTTAGAGATGCCCAAGGGTCATCTTTGCCACCAGATGGATAGAAAGAGAGAATCCTTTTAGAGTAAGTAGGAGTAGAAACAGATTCCATTCTAGCACCAGGACCATCCAGTTCTTAGCAGACCTATCTTCCTACCCATAACTGATTATTTAATATATTCCTTGAAGATATTTTTGGATATGGTTAGCTATTGTGGTGTTGCTTAAACTAGATTAATTTGTTCTCTCTCCATGTGACTAAAAAGCTGATTTCCCCGTACATCTGGAACACCGTAACATGTACGAGACACCTGTGTAAGGAACTCACAGTATGACCAACACACCATTGCTTGTACTAGGCACCAGTGTTGAAATGCATACCACAGAAAACACAAGATACCAGTGTACACAACAGTACACCCAGCACATCATAGTTTGTGCTAGACATTGACTGATATAGAAACATACACCTCAGCAGGCAATTCTGTATTTAAACTGTTAAGTAGTCATAACGTTCCAGAAAGAAAAAAATCCTATATAAACAAGTGTCTATACAAATTGTATGAGGGTCATAGTTTTTTTTTGTACTTAACATGCAAGCTTGCTTCTGTTTCATAGTTTCATTTCTTTAACCCAAAAGTACAAAGAATTTACATAAGCTTTGTGTTTTCTTGTGTTGGAGTGACATAATAAAATAATGTGTCAACACTTGAGAACACACTGTAACCTTTCTCCCTAAGTGAGCCTGGCCTACGGTCAGGAGCTGGAACGCTCTGTGATGAGCCTCAGAGAAGCAAAGTCCTGTCGCTGCCAGAGGGGACTGGACCGCATGTGCCAGGCAGAGGGGACTTCTCCAGGCCTCAGTGGGATGCGCTCCAAGGATAATATGCAAAGTATGGCATGACCGTGAACGAGGCGTTTATTGGGGCGCTGATGTCTAGCTGAACACAACGGTGAGGCTGTGGACAGCGCCGAGCACTGCAGGGAGCACAGCATCTGCACCCTAAGGAAGGGCCCTCCTGGACAGGGAGTGTGGGGGACGGGGTGGTGGGGGGGCGCAATGGAGAATCTGCTGTGGGGAGGAGTCACACTAAAGGTAAAGGGGAATGTTACGGTAGATATAGTTTTGTTTATATTTTCTAGGAGATTGAAAAACTAATAAAAACTTGTCTCTGAGGCGGGGAGAAAGGGGAAAAGGAAAGAGTCAGAGAGAAGAAAACATTCCAATTAACGAAGTGTTGAATTAATGTAAGTTTTGAAATTGGAATCAGATGAATGGTAATATTCTGCATAATTAAAAATGAGTTAAAAAGGGAGAAGCAGTTCATAAAAATTAAACCAAATAAAAACAGATGGACTAAACTGAACATTAACACTGCAGCCTAAGCACAGAGCACATACACATCTGACATAAATGCCTTCCATGGGGCTAGACAGATGGCTAGGCGGTCAAGAGCACTTGCTGTTCTTACAGAGGACCTGGGTTCAATTCCCAGCACTCATGTGGCAGCTCACAATCATCTGTAATGCCAGTTCCAGGGGATCTGACAGCCTCTCTTGACCCCCAGGGGACACTGCACACACATGATACACAGACTCGCACACAGGCAAAAACACCCCATACACATAAAATAAAAACACCAAAACAAAATGGCTTGGCTGTGTATCATTCACATATAAAGAAAAGCAGAAATCAAAGGAACAGTAAAAATGTCCATCAGTGGCGGATTAGCTCAGTGTCTTACTACAGGAAATAGCTATTTACCGCAGGCTCATCATAGCAGGAAACAAATAACCCCTAACTGTTACTAAGTCTACTGTTATCAGGAACTGGGATTTTAGCACAAAGGAAAAATAAAAGTATAAAACAGGAAAACTCCAAAAAAAGTTCAGTTTTCCAATTCAAATGCAATACGAATGCCTGTTTTTCCTCTAGAATCTTCAGGTTGTGGTCTTTAAGTTCTCTTTCCCAATATAAGAAAGCAGAGAACACTGGAAAATAACTGACTCTGAGTAGGGAAATGCCTGGGTGAAATGATCCTCCAGCACCTGTTTTACAAAACACTGGGTTCATCGAGAACACAGGAGCGAGATGACACAACTGTTAACAGCACTTGCTGATCCTTCAGGATGGGAGTTTGGGTCCCAGAAACCCACATGGCTGTTCACAACCACCTGTGACTACAACACCAGAGGATGCTGTATCTTCTTCTGAACTCCAAGGGCACTGGCACCCACACATGCACACTCTCTGACTCTGTCTCTGTCTCTCTCTGTCTTTGTCTCTCCTTTTTGTCATACACACACACACACACACACACATAATTAAAAGGAAAAATAAATCTTTTTAAAAAAAATAAGAATATAGGAGCTAATTTAATGAAATATCATTGGCCTTAAAAGGAGTGATATAAAAGAGTTATGGTTGTCCCTGATCTATATGCTACACACAATGGTGCTGAGACGGGTCTCATTGGCCACCACTGGAGGCTGGGAAGGTACCTACTCCTTACTGAAAAAACGGACAAATAAAAGTATGAAGCTTCCGAATCTCCCTACTTCCACAAGCTGTGTTTCAGGATTATCAGAGGCATTAGGCCTCTTTAAGGAGGAATCTTGGCTAATGCAAAGGGAATGATAAATTTACAAAATCACCATTTTGTAGCCTGTCTTCTCAGTACTGCACATCAAACCCAAGGCTCCACGCACACTAGGCAAGCACCCTCCACTACGTAGAACCCACAATTTGTGACTAAGACATGAAAGCACTCCCTGAAGAAACACTAGGACCACCTGTGATTAGTGTGCTGCGATTAATGATGAGAAACAGCAAGAAATAGAATTTGTTTTCTTGGGAAAACAATTTGACCTGGAAGTTTGACCTTAAGGAAGTTTCTAATTCTAAGCATGGGGCTAGAGTCACTACCATACATTTAGAAACAATATCAATATCAAGAACATAAATAATGCCCTT
Source organism: Cricetomys ansorgei (assembly GCA_026225945.1). Taxonomy (NCBI): domain Eukaryota; kingdom Metazoa; phylum Chordata; class Mammalia; order Rodentia; family Nesomyidae; genus Cricetomys; species Cricetomys ansorgei. The sequence continues at coordinate 11,780,500 of JAMJFZ010001121.1, read as the reverse complement.
AAAGTGCAATCAGCTGGACACAGAAGGTCGGAGATTTGGGGTGTGGACTTTACTATTTTCAGAGTAAAACCACCTGCTCTACAGTTAGATATTCCTTGGCTTACACTCCAGAGCCACCCTAACTGTACTTAAGGCTTAAGAAAAATGCAGGTAACCTCTCCAATCCTTAGTGTTCTATAATTCAGGGACACGAAAACTAAGGGACGTGAAACAGGAATAAATACTTTAAAATAATTAAGATGATGAAATAAAATGAACCAATGTGTGCAAGTGCACTGGATTCTGACTTTCAAAATATGTTCAACACAATCAAGGAAATGTGAGTATAAATTGGATAATAGATGATAAAAAGCTACCTTATGAAGGGTGATATATATTGTCTTAAAATGCAACGTGTTTATCATTGGAGATGCATGGTGAATTAGTAGTGTTTGATATCCAACAAAATATTCACACAAACAATAATAAACTTAAGAAGCTGAAAATGTGGACAATGACTGGAACTTGGAAATATGAAAATTAATTATCCTACATGTTTAAATGATTAAAATAGTCATAATGTAAGTATAAAAATAACAATAATTACATAATAATAAAGGGTATATACATTAGCTGACTGGGAAAAAATTTCTTGATGCATTAAAGCTTTCTGATGAAAGTTAAGTCAGCACCTAATGATAATGGTGAATACATCTTTGTCCTCAGAAATTTACCTAATGTTTAGCTGGAAAAGGTGGAAAGCATCCCCAGAAAAGAAAGAAGAAAAGAGGATTCTACAGAGACAACGGCATTACTTAGCATTTGGGGGGAGGTGTTAAGCAACAGTGCAAGCTCCCTCCAAGCTGTCTATGGTGTTAGTTACCATTTATGTGTATTGCTTACCCTTCTGTTGCTGTGATAAATTACCATGACCAAAATCTGGTTAGGGAAGAAAGAGAAGCAGAAAAGAGAGGAATTGGAGCAAAGCTATAAACTCTCAGTCTGTTCCCAGGAACACACTTCCTCCAGCAAGGCTGACTGCCAAAGGTTCCATAACCTCCCCAATAGCACCACCGACTGGGAACCAAGTGTTCAAATGTGTGAGACCACAGAGCCATTTATCATTCAAACAGCCATAGGTCACTCCGGAGCCATCTCATGATGCAAAATGCAGTTAATCCAACACCAGAAGATAGTCTTTAACAGTCTCAGTATTGTTCAAAAGTCCAAAAGTCTCCGAAACCCAAGGCAACCTCTTAACTGTGAACCACTGTGCAATGTAAAGACCCATCACATACTTCCAACATACAATGCCATGGAATATGCATTTCTATTCCAAAAGGAAGGAATGGAGCCATAGTGAGAAAAGACTGGACCAAACTAAGACCAAAACCCAGCGGGACAAACTCCAAGTCCTATATCTCCATGTCCAGTGCTGGGATTTTAACTTCAACGGGCTTAGGTGGCTCTGTTCCTTCTGTAAGTCTCTCTCTCTCTCTCTCTCTCTCTCTCTTCTCTTTCTTCTCTCTCTCTCTCACTGGTTATATACCTTGTAGTCAGCTCTCCTTGGCAGAAGTCTCACGATGCCAGCACCTCCAGCATCTTCGCATGTCCACCACAACCCAGTTCGTGCAATGGCCTCTCAGGGTCTCTTTGCATGGACTCAGGTACTGTCACACATCACCTGGCCTCCGTCACTCTCTGAAACCATGGAAAAGTAATCCATGATCCTCCTCAATCGTGCATTTTTCCTCTTTCTAAAACCAGCATCAAGTGGATGATACCGCCAAGTGGGACTGCCAACTTGGACTATAGCTTCAGTGCCATTTTTTTTTTTCTTTTGCAATTGCTTTCTAGAAGCAGTAACCCCCCTGGGCTGGGTGGGACTTTGCCTCCGGGCAACTTGCTTCTCATCAGCAGAAGTAATCTTTCTGACAGTTACAGCCCCCTTTTCAGCACAGGACTTGACCGAAATTGCAAGCTTCCTGGGCTCTTTCCTCTCCCCACGGCACAGCTTTTGTTTCTCTCTGCACCACTTGCTGCTCCTTTTCACTTTAGACCTGCACTATGATTAATCAGACCTAACCACGTCACAGATTCTGCGCTTATACTGCCTCAGTCGCATGCAAAGTCTCAGGATATGGGCAGAATATAGCCAGACGCTTTGCCAAAATATCAAAGAATGTCCTCTGTCCCCATTGCTAACAGAGCCCCTGATCTCTAAAGTATGCTGAGCTCTACTTTTGAGATCTGCTGCGTGCGTTACATCTTAATACCAGTTCCCTCCAGGTTCAGGTAAGAAGGATCCATTGAGCTCCTCTTACCGTATTCAACAGCTTTTCTAGTCTAAAGTCCCAAGGTCTTACACATTCCCCCACAAAGCAACATGGTCAGTTTCTTTATAGCAATAGCCCACTTTCCTGGTACCAGTTTCTGTATCAGTTACTTTTCTGTTGCTGTGATAAAATAGCATAACCAAAAGCAAGTCAAAGAAGAAGATGGATTTCGGCTTACAGTTCCAAGGGGATAGAGCCTGTCACAGCAAGGCAGTCACAGCATGATGTCTGGAGCAGGAAGCTGGCCCGTCGCATTTTTATACACACAAAGGCAACAGAACAGGAAGTAAGGCTCTAAGCCCTCACTTATAAGCCCTACTTGCCCCTGCTGGTGGGCTTCCTCTAGCAAGGCTGTCCCTTCTAAAGACTCCATAACCTCCCCAGACAGTACCACCAACCAGGCATCAATTGTTCAAACACATGATCCATTGAGAACACTGCTCATTCAAAACACTACAGGTCACCTCATTTTCTCAAGAATATTTTAACATTCTACCATTTATCCACTCTACCTTACCATCTTCAGAACAAATGCAACCATTTGGAATCAGAGATGCCTTCGTTCAGGCCAAGCCCTATCTTAATTATCCACAAAACCTCAGGAATGATAATTATGTCCATGAGCTTACTTTTCCCATCTGTAAAATGGGCAGAGTGTGCTCTCACTCCTTTCTATACAGAAGATCTAGTAATGCGTCAAGTGATGTTCTTTGACACTTAGTTTTTGTTTTTCCATCTCTCTCCACAGTGGTAGCATTTCCTTTGTCAAATGCAGCTGTCGGGCCCTTTCCAGAGCAACTTCAGATTTCTGCTACGTGGACTTAAAATTAAAACCTAGAAATGGCAATGCTGTCTGCTAGTTAGTCCCTCTTTCTCTGCTCTTCCTTCCTGTGCCGCATTGGGTAACGAGGTCATCCTTCCCTCTCCCTAGGGATATGCCTTAAAACATCAGTGGAGAACTGAAGGCATAGCACCATGTCCCATTCGCGTTTGGTAGTACTACGCACAGCACCATCACCGGCCGGGAGCTGACCCGCTCGTCAGCTTCACACCGTTGCTCTTTGAAGCCATCGTGAGAGGAAATGAGGGGTTTTACCGTGACAGAAACACTGAGGTACTGGGAACACCTGACGATTCCAACAGCTACCAGATGATGGACCAAAGGGCAGTGTACACAACAGCGATAAACTGGGCAGCTGGAGATTAACATTCACAAGGCGGGGAGAAGACCAGAAGATTTTGTTGCCATACTGGAAATAGCACCCAAATTAAAACTTTCAATTACTTATTCCTTGAATCATTCGGCTTAATAATTTAAGAGCATGTTTGACTGCAGAAACTGAAACCACAGATGATAAAACCACACATGAAGGAAGATTATTGTATGTTCTGCTTCCTGCCACAGTGTCCGTCACACCACAAGGAACGGGTGCTTTGTGATGAAGCGTCCCTGGGTCAATACACAGCTTTCCGAAGTAGTCGCCATTGTAGGCTTCGCAGGATAATGCAGCGTTATTATTTATCTTAGGAATCAGGATTTAAACCCAAAGTATTTGAGATATGTGTGTGACTGGTATTTAGCTTCGAGTTTGAAAGAGATTGACAGGTCATTATAGCCACAGACCAACTGCTTGCCTAGATTAGGATCAGAACTGGATCTGTAGACCTTGTGACAGAATGTGGCCAAGAATCATCTCGAAGCCCAGGTACCCAGAAGACACAGCCTATATACAGTGCTGTCGTCTCCCACAGTCAGGCAGGTGTGCATGCCCTCTCTCGGTCAACAAGAAAGGATCGGTTTTCTAGCTAAATTCTTCCATTGCAGTAACAGCTCTAGCCACTCTTTCCCCTCTGTGGACATAATAGCTGTCAAATATGGGCCCGAATCATAACCACTGGGCTTCCCTGCCCTCGGGGAGGTATCTACACTGCTTACACACAGTCTGAGAGCCTCGTCTCTCCACACAGAAACAGACCCTGGTGTAGGTTTGTATTTGCTGTCTACTGCGAGTCTCGGGTCCGCTTTTCCTGCCTTCCCACACTACCTCTGCTCTTCTCCTGTGGAATCAGGCCTCTCACTTCCTAGAGAGACTGGGGGTCTAAGAAGGACAGTTATTTCTCCATCCCTGCCTCCTTCTAGAGAGCAGATATTTCCTATGAACCTGAGACTTGGCTTCATAATTCCCAAGAGCACTGGGGACCCGCTGAGGCCCACAGGTCCCTCTCTAAGTAGTGGTGACTTACTACAGTCTCTCTTCACTTTTCTTTTCCATTAAATAAATATGAAAGCAAGTAAAAAATCCTGTCATTTTTGGGCCACTGAGTAGGAGGAACTGTGAGACAATGGTTCAAGAACCTAAATTATTTTGAATTTTTAATGTCAGCCTGACAAATTTAGTTTTTCCTCATACTCATTTAATTATAGTTAGCCATGCAGGAACGTCTCAGTTAATTGTATTGGGGTTTTTTTTCCTTTCTGATTTTTAAAAGTTGAACGTCCATGAACCGTGTACTCTAACCTGTTTAACAAGAAACAAATCCCAAATAAAATGAAGTACAGGAAAATACACAGCGCTCTTCTAATTAAACTCTACGCCAGCCCACCTTGAAAATGCCTAAATATTAAGGGTATGAAACCAACCAACCCTAGGAACTGGAGAAATGAAGCTTTAATAACCGTTAATTACCACCAGGTGCGTTAGTGCGTCTGGGAAACGCTCCTTTTATCTCCCTTCAGGTTCCGCAGGGACCTTGAAAGCAGTTGCATGGATAATGAAATACAGAAATTAATTCTTGGTTTCATTAAAGTCCTGGACCAGGGCGTCCTCACTGACAAGAGGAGACGAGCATTAGTGAACCATCTCGGGTTCTCTCAGGAAGACTTGGTATGTACACGGAAAGTGAAACACAAGCAGCGGAAAGGGCTGTAAGGGTTACACCCGCCCAGCCACTGTAGGGGGAGAGAGAGGTGAAGGAGGTCCTGAAGTGTCTCATGCACGGCTGACTTGCTCCATCCCAGCCGCCATTCTAGCCGCAAAGAAAGGAAGCTGCCTTTACAATCGAGGTCCCATTTCAACAGGGAATGAAAGCTAAGAGGACTAGAGGAGCGCGTGCTGCTTCCTACGATGCAAGCGCGTAATCTGGATTGTAAGGAAACACTGCTCATACTTTTTATCTTCTTGTAAAATTCAAAAACTAAATTGGGTTCCAAATGAAATTTTTAAGTAAAAAGGTGAATTTTCCTATCAAGAGATGCTTCACTTGCTTTGGGAAATAAAGATGACAAGAATTAAAATTTCCCAGGGGAGTATTTGAGAAGAAGTCTGATCATAAGGTTGTCACTTGGGGTTATTTGGGGTGAGGTGATGGCTCAGGTGTGAGAGACGGGGACGCCGCGTGCTTCCTGTGAGCGCAGATGGTAAAGATTGCCTGACTCCACCTTCTTTGAAGGGCTTTGCAGTTTTTAACTCACAAAACAGCCTTCCCAGCCTTAAGCCGGAGCATCCACAAGTAAGCTCTCGGAGAAACCAATGCCTGCCTGCCTTTCCTTCCATGTTCCTCTCAGGAACATTTCACTTGAGAAAAGTCTACCCCGAAACCCAAACCCAACATTTAACTGTAATGCTAAGTCACAGCACTGGACGGTGGTAGATTCTGCCCTTCAGTTTTCCCTTGTTTTGTGTCAGTTACGAAAGGCTGGACCATCCTGTGGGAAGCTGAGAAAAAAAAGAGATGCAATGAATTCCTGCTGGAGCTGGGCTCCTTGGGCGGCAAGAGCACACCAGCCCCTTCCCTGTGCAGCTCTTTATCCAAGCATCCCACCTTACTGTCAGTCTCAGAGTGGGGAGGGCTCACACAGCTCCTCTGGACATCATTAGCTATTAGCCATTTAGAGACTCACTGCCCCACTCCCCACCAACTTCTCTCGCCTCCCGCCTGTCTCCCTCCATCCTGGAAGTTTGAGCAGGAGGAACTCAGAGCAAGTGGTGGGGAGAGAGCTATCTGAACTGGATGATTCCAGATGACAGATGCACAGGATTGGATTACGCCCAGGTGACTCCGCCCTGCCCGTTGTTCCAGTGACTCGGGGTCACCCATGGTGACTGGATTTGAATCAAGGATTCATGCACTTCGTGGAAAACAGACCCTTTAGGTTGCTCCATGAAAAGAAGACTGCACACAGTCAAGTAGCATCCAGAAGCATGAAGTGTCCCCTCATCAGGGGACTAACATTCATAACCTTAGGCAAAACTTTGGAGGAAAAGCACCAGGCGAAACTGTAGAACCCATTTAATTCCCTACTTTCCGAGTCTAACATCAGCACACCGTTTTGTAGTTCTTTGTAGTTCTATGTGGCATTAAGTTCTACAAAATTCTCTGTGCACCTTCAAGCCTGGGTCACTCGGGCCAGTAGATTGTAACTGAGGACACACTTGGAATTTAGGAACAAGGAAGGGTGTTCAAGTCAAGAAAGACTTGGAATGAGAAGGACAGGATTCTGCCTAGGCAAGTCATTTTTCCACTCCAGTGGCTGGACTGCATATCTATAAGGAAGAAAGTGAGTTACTCAAATGGATTTTAGAGTATTTTAGAGTATTCTAAGAAAAATTAATTGAAGAGTTCAGATTGAACGGTGACTCTCCTTGGCAACTGGGGCTAGGACCGTGGCCGACAGGGACACTGCTCACTCTGACCCCATCAGGGGGATGGCTGAAGGCACACTGATCAGACCTTCATTCCCGTCAGGGGGATAGCCTGTAGGGACACTGTTCAGAACCCCTTTCTCATCCTCAGGTTTGCAATGAGCTCTGAGGGTATTTCAAGGCCATTAGATGGTAAAAATTGACCAATAATGGTGGTTTGGTTTGAATTGTTACCCCTTTGGGACATTTTCAGAGTAGCATAACGGCTTTAATATGAGAGTATGGTTTGTTTTTTTGTTTTTTTTTCAATCATTGGAGCCAAAAATCTGTTCATCCTGCTAAGTGTTCAGTGACACCATCCACAGGCATCTAGGCCAACCCTGCTGCCATTAATCATCCCGGCCTTCTGTCAAAGGCCCCAAATCCCCAGGATTAGAGCCAACCACTGGCCTACAGTCATTCCAGTGCTCTCCCAAGCAAAGCAACACAAAAGCCAAACCAGTAGGTTTTCAGACTGGAAAGGCAGCCCATTGTGTCACTGAAGGCTGCTGTCTGAATCTACTCAAGGTCACCCCATGAGGAATGGATGTCCCTTAGCATTCTTAGGGGAAATGGCCCGAGCCAGGCGGCAAAAGTGGTCACATGCCTGGGTACTGGCTCAGGGAAGTGATTGTTGTGGGGAAGAACGGGTGTATGGCTGTGTATGCCATGCTCGGGGATGGCCCTGGCCCGGACCCTCTGATGTCACCCATAGTCACACCACCCGTGTTTCTGGGAGGGTATTCTGGTCATCTTGACTGTTTGCTGAAGGTGGAGCATTTGGGAGAAGTCCGGAGTAATTGTTCTCTGGAAATCTGAGCACAAGATATATCTTAATTTACTTTTACCTAAGAGTATGGGGCAGAGGTTCTGTGATGCTTGCACAGAGAAACCCCTGGCTTTCTAACCACCCTCAGATGGCTCAGGTCCATGCCACAAACTGTATCCGAAGCCACATCTCGAAAGGTTCTGTGGGGATGACGCATTCAGAACCAACAGCAGTGAGTAATAGAAGTGTGAGCCTACTTCCAACAAGAAGATTCTACCCAATATGCTTCCAAAAGCCACAAGCCTCTGATGTCCCTGAGAACAACAGCTTCTGTGCAGTGCTGGGCATGGCTGGGCTTTTACTCATGCCTTACCAGTGTCCTGCACCACAGAAGCAAGGAGACACAAGAATCCATGGGTATGATATAAGAAGCAGGAAGCCATGTCATCTGACATCTGCAGACATATCCTGGATCCATTTGTTGAAGTCAGCACCTGCTTCCATATCCAAATCAGAACATACTAACAAGAGAAAGTTTTGTATTCTAAGCCCAACTCCAGAAGCTATTTCCTACCTAATTGATTCCTTATCAGGACATTTTCTGATCAGGGTCAGCACCTGAAAGGGCTTTCCTCAAGTACTGCCAGTGACTGCCCTGTCTAAGCCTTTACTCTCAGTCTCTCCCACAAGGATTCTCCTGACCCTGGAATCTCCTAGATGACTCATTTTTAACTCCTCAGTTAGCTAAGCAGCTTTCTCTACACATTTGATATGTCCCTACTCCACCCACAGGATTCCCCACAAAAAGCAAGTAACCTACTCACAGGAGTAGATTGACACTTTCAACACAGCCACTCCCCAAACGTAATGTGTTCTAGGGAAAGGGAACCCTAGATTCCCTAGATAGACCATGGATGTTCCTGTCACTGGCCTCGTGAACCAGCACCAGGTCCATGAGAATATCCAAAGCAGCCTGGACCCCAAGCCTCTGCTCCAGGCCCACAGCAGCTCCCAGCCTCAGCCCACTGGTGTTCTAACTCTGCGTGTGCCAATCTGTTGTTTGGCACGGGAGTCGAGCTCATCGCCTGCTTTACTCCTTCTATTTTGGAACACACCCAGACTCTCCCATCTGTGAGTCACCCTCACCTAACTTTACTTCCACCATACTTCTGGCCATTGCTTTAAGGACAAGCATTCACTCAGTCAACCTGGGTCTGTAGTGTCCTGCCTGCCTGTTCACAAGATCCATTGACACACTCTCTCTCTCCCTTCCGACCTTGACAGAAGACCTAGAAATTGCCCACTGCTTTAAAGTCCAACTCTGTTTTTGTAAGTGATCACACCTGGGGGTGGAGATGGTTCTGAAGCAGAAACACCAATGTCAAGAATTCTTGATTCCATTCCTTTTAACTGGTCCATGAAAAACTTCTCTAATGACCTCCAGACACTGGCAGGCAGCCTCACCTGAAGAATACTAATCTAAAGTCGACATTTCTGACGTTGAACTTGACTAGTTATTTCCACATCCGCTGCCCCTTCCTGCTCCACTGTTTTCTTCCCTTTCAGCTTCCAACATCCAAATATCATATTCCATCAATTCCATCCCTATGCAGTACCCACACCAGCCCAGGTTCGCATTATCTATCACTGTCTTCTCTCCCTGCTTGACTCAAGTCTCCCCATCAACCTGTTTTCCAGCTCCAGCCTTGCTCTCTCTAACCGCAGTAATCTTTCTAAGATACAATGTGTCTATGTCCCTCTTCCATTCTAAACACACAGGCCCCGGTTACCTTCACGGTCTCGCTTCTCATCAGGACACATTGTCGTCATGATTCAGGCTTTTTGTCTTCAAAGTCCTCACTCCTCGCTCTCCTCTCACTGAACGGTATGCGCTGAGTGTGCCGCGTTCTCTCTTCACCGGGGCTCGAATGCGCCCTTCCCTCTCCCTGCCCTGCTCTGTCTTCGCTTAGCCGTCATTGGTCATCACTCAAGTATCAGTTTGAGCACTGCTTTTTCCAAGAAGCCTCTCTCGAGTCCTCCTCGTGTGCTTCCTGACCTGGGTGGGCGTCATCTCCCTGTGTTCCTATTGTAACAGGGGCTTAACGACCCTGCAGAACTCCCCCTGAGGTGCTGTAACATTCCATAAAGCCAGGACTGTACTGTCTGTGTCTCTAACTCCTCTTACCCCAACAGACTAAAGACATTTTCCTCCAGTTTATGGCAGACTATTTGCATGAAGTAATTCCCAATAAAGATGGGTTGGTAGGTTAATGGGTGTTGAAACCTCCTAGGGTAGTGCTTCTCAACCTTTCTATACAGTTCCTCATGTCGTGGTGACCCCCGACCATAAAATTATATTCATTTCTACTTCATAACTGTAATTTTGCTACTGTTATGAATTGTAATGCAGATGTCTGATATGCAGATGGTCCTAGGCAGCTCCTGTGAAAGGGTCATTTGACCCCCACCAAAGGGGATACAATCTACAGATTGAGAACAGCTCTCCTAGAGCCTCCTGTACTGATCATCGTAACCTTGACAGCCATGCCAGTTAGGTTAGGTCTAAGCTCAGTGTCTTTCCACAGGCATCGATCCTGACAAATCAGATTTTTCTCTTCATGTCCTTTGAGACGCCATCTTTGGGCTATTGTTAAGTCAGCGGTAAACATGGTGCCGAGGCTGTATGTTCTAAAGAATATTGTCAGTTGCAGAATCTTAGTAGAATATTAAATGAATTACATGTCTTGATTTTTTTGCCCAGTTATCCATATAATTTGGGGGTAGGGGGAAAAGAGTACGATTGTTTTTTCTCCTCTAAAATATATCCAACCTGAAAAATGCCCTGGAGAGCATCGAGTCATGAAGCAAGCTGGGTCGGTGTGAGGCGTTCTCACTAAACTCTCTGCTTGATATAAAGGACCACTTAAGGGGCTGGGAAGACGGCTAGGTCGGTAAAACACTTGCTGCACAAGCGTGGGGACTTGCGTTAAGATTCCCAGCACCCACTTGAAAAGCTAGGCACAGCATGCATCTATATCTTAGCCCAAGGTGTGTGTGGAGGGGAGGGACAAAGACAGGAGGGTCCCTTGACAGTGCTAGTAAGCCCGTCTACCCAAATTAATAGGTTCCAGGTTCAGAGAGAGACTGTCTCAAAGCACAAATGGAGAGAGACTGAGATAGGCACTTGACGTTCACCTTTAGCCTTCACATACATGTGCACACAAGTACATGTAAGCCTGAGCACACATGTACACACAAATACACACACACACACACACACACACACACACACACACACACACATTCACATTCATACACACGCCACACACCAGACATACAAGGGTCACTTAATGATACACCAGGGACAGGCCTTCTGAGATGCTGCAGAGCACAGAATTGCCTTAATTTCTAGCTGTACTTGGTAAATTCAACACCAATTCACTCTCTGGCTCTGCGAGGCTGAAGAGCAGTAACTGAATCTTGTAAAGTGCTTATCACGTAATTATGCTATTAAAATGACACACGTCAGTCAGTACACACATTGTCTTTGTCTCCGAATTCTTTGTCTTCTCTGTTTTATTAGTCAAAACACTATTTTCAGCACCATCCTTAAGAACTAAGAAATCTATATTTAAATAGTGTTATTAGGCAGCGAGATAAGCCTGCAAGGGAGAATCAGAGGAACCTGAGAGGGTACCCTGACATCTGGCAAGGGAAAACAGGCAGCGGCGGGCTGAACTTGGTATGCTAAGGCTTTTGTGACAAAGATGCAGCCTTCCTGCTCTCTGCCCCATTTTTCCCATCACCGAACTCGGGACCCCCTGCTGCTCATAATCCAAACCTGTCAAGAACAAACATGGGAAGGACAGCGCTGGCTGCACATGTGAGGCCAAAGCACGGCTAATGTAACTGCTGTAGGCAACTGGAATTTTGAAGGTAACTTCGATTCTGTCTGATTTAATTCTGAAATATTTAAAATGCTCATTTCCAACTGGATGGAAATTTGGGAAGGTGGTAAGTATGCTTACAAGAACTGAAGTAACTGAAAGTTTTTCTTTAAAAATCATTCTTTTACATTGCTCAGCTCTGCTGCTAAGTTAGTTCAAGTTAGAGAGATTCAGGGGGAAGTGTATTAACACTGACCAAGGCGTCATTTCCCCAGGGAAAAGAACAATGGCTATGTTTATGTTATTCAGAAGGCATATTTTGACTGTTCACAACCAACTAAAATGCTGACACACCTATAAGGACAGCTATCAGACTGCAAAAGCAGGAGACTAGGTTGCAGGCCCTGTAAACTGATTGTCACACAAGCACAAGGACCTGAGTTCAGATCCCCAAAACCAACAACAATAAAAATGTAATCCGATTGCTGAAGAGGCAGAGACAGGCAGAGCCTGGAGCTCACTGGTAGCCCGTCTACCAAATCAGTGACCCGCCAGGTTCAGTGAGAGACCCTGTTTCAAAACACATAGGTGGGAAGCAACTGAGTAGGATACCTAATATCCAACCTCTGGCCTCCACAAGTACGTGCACACATGCGGACGACACACAAACATGTATATAAGCGTATACTATATACACACCGAAAAGATGCAAAAGAGAAAGTTGTTATTGGTTCATACGATCAAAATAAGCAAAATGATTCAGAAAACATCTCGAACATGTGCACCAAAGCCAATACACTCTGAATTATCCAGAAGTTATTTTGTGAGTTTTTTAAAGGAAAAAAAAAAATCTCTCTTGCTTCAGAAGTATGGATTGTTCTTATAAGGATACATAAGGACCACAGGTGAAAGAAAGAGCGTGCAGTTTGCCCAAGAGGAAGTCATTAGAACCTCTGGGTCAACAAGAGGTGAGTGCAGAGCACAGGGAGAAATTACTCAGCGGAGGGTCGGGAGGAAGGTGGACCTAAGACAGAGAATCAGGGCCTCATAGGACTGGGACGGATGGAGGAGAAGATTTTTCAGCTGAGGAATGAGGAAAAGTTAATGGACTGGGGAAGAATCTAATGCGAGTACAAGAAACAGAAAGGAAATTTTTGGAGAAAAGTCACAAGGAAAAAGAGAAGTTTATTCAGACCGGAGTTGCAGAAGAGAGAACCCGGAGATGGGACAGCACAAATAAGGTGGGGTGGGGGGTAAAACAGAAAGAGGGCGCCGTAAGGAATAAAGAGATCCTGAAAATCCAGGAGCGTGGCCCGGGGGCGGAGCACTTCCTAGAATACATCCAGAGAGAGATGGGGGGGGGCACTGGAGAATTTGGACAATAAAAGCTTAAGCATTTGGGGAGTCCATAAGAACAAAATCTGCAAAATTTAAGAGTAGAAGAAGCTGTTGTTGGTCGTGGGCTAACAAGAAACAAGCAGACACAGACTAGGCCAGCACTACAGCACAGGGTTCCAGGCAAGGAGGCTGAGCGCAGGGTGGACCTCCCTGGGGGCAGACAGGGGAGCACAGGAGGAGGTTAGGAGCCAGGGAGCACAGGGTGCAAGCTAGCACCAGCAAGAAGAGAGGGTTCATTGGTTGTAAACAAACTGTGGATGGAGGTGTGGGACATTCCTGCAGGGAGGAACAGTGATTAGATTCTCCTCAGAAACACAGCTGTTGAGTTTAATTTACCCTGGGTAAAGTCATTTCAAAACAGGAGGAAATTTAATATGAGTTTGCAAGTGTTTGCCTTCCTATAGTCTGAGGCAGTCTGAACCATGGGTCGAAGTCCACCCACATTCGCGAGTGCTACACCCCACAGTGGTGTGTAATTTCATCTGGAGCTCCTAACATCTCCTAACACCCCTCCCCCCACCCTCCAGCACGAGGGGCTCCACACACCACTCCCTCCCCACCTCTCTGACTTTATACCTCTTTCAGTTTTAAGGCTTCCTTCAGAAACTCGAGTTGTGACAGGCTCCAGCCCCTGAGGATATCCAATCTGGCTTTATTTTAAACTTCTGACAGTCTGCTGCTTCTTGTTCCTTTTATGTTCTATTTTTGGCTTTTCTTGTGTGTGGTGTGTGTAGGTGCATGTTCACGTCCATGCACCTGTGTTTACGTATGCCATCGCATGAGCACATGTATACACGAATGTGCAGAAGTCAGAGGCTGACTGTGGTGATGTGAATGAGAATGGCGCCCAAAGGCTCATAGATTTGAATGCTTAGTCACTGGGGACTGGCACTATTTGAAAGGATTCAACGGTTTAGGGGGTGTGGCCTTGTTGGAGGAAGTGTGTCACTGAGGATAGGCTTTGAGGATTCAAAAGCTCACGCCAAGCCCAGGGTCTCTCTTTCTCTCTGCCCATGGATCAGGATGTAGTTCTGAGCTACTACTCCAGCATCTGCCTGCATGCTACCATGCTCCCCACCGTGATGATAATGGACTAAATCTCTGAAAGTGTAAGCAAGCCCCAGTTAAATGCTTTCTTTCTCAAGAGTTGCTTTGGTCACGGTGTCTCTTCACACCCACAGAACAGTGAATAAGACACTGACATGAGAAGTCTTTTTCGATCACTGTCCACCTATATTCTCTATAACACAGGGTGTCTCACCAATCTTGAGCTCACTGATTGGCTAGATGGCTGGCCAATGAGCCCAGGAGCCTCCTCAGCACTCAGATTACAAGCCTACTGCTGTATCAAACAGCTTTGCATGGGTGCTAGAGATGGAACTCAGATCTTGGAGACAAGAACCTTACAATAGACTTCCCCCTCTGCCCTGGTCTTGAGCTCACTGTAGCTGAGGATGACTTTGAACTTCTAATCCTTCTGCCGTCATCTCTCAAGTGCTGGGACTACAGGAATGTGCCCCATGCCCAGTTTATGTCGTACTGGTGATCAAGCCAAAGCCAAAGTCTATTCTAGGCAAGCGCTCTTTCCATCATTTTAAGAAGAGACAACTTAAGCGCTATTTCTCTGCAGCAAAGGACTTACAGGTGGGTCAGTGCCAGGAGCATGGGTATTACAAATGAGGGTACGCATTTAAGTCTTCCTCCTGACACCAGCAAAGTTTTATCTCTGAGTCTCGGCTCATCTAACACTTGGGATTATGTATTGGATTCACTTGGGGAAATAGGTAAGGCTTATCTTTTGGGAGAGACAGCAGCACCTCAAGTTTGATAGTAGACTGGGTGTGGTGAACCACATCCATAATCCAAGCACTTGGGAGGTAGAAACAGATAGGTCAGGAGTTCAAGGCCAACCAGAAGCACACAATAGGTTAAACTAGGTCACATGAGATCATGTCTTTAAAAAACTACTTAACAAATGAATAAATCAATCAAATTTGATACTAATGTTATTGATAGTAGAGCATAAGTTTTCTTGTATTGGGTTAGCCTATTCATCTCATTTCTCTGTTCTCAGCATGGTTTTCTAATAATTAATGACAAATATCTCATCAAGGACTTAATATCCATGTATAGTAGCTAGGAACTATTAAGAATGACTAAATATTTAATGTTTTAGATGACCCATTGTAATGACTCAGACTTCCAATGGAATGAGTTAACGCATCAGCGTAACATGTTGTGAAGGTTAGTGCTAATTATCTTTTTGACAGGATCTGGGGATTACCATGGTGATTTGCATCGGGTGAGAAGACCTCTGCAGGCGGCACCATCCCTTCGGTGGAACACTGGACTGTCCAAAAGGGATAAAGTGAGTTTAGCACAAGCATCCACTGCTCTCTGCTTTCTGACTGTGGATGGAATGTGACCGGAAGCTTCAAGTTGTCTTCTTCACCGTGGTGGACTCTACTAGAGCTGTGAGCCAAGATGAGCCCTTTCTCTCTTAAGCTGCTTTTATCAGGAGGATTTTTGTTTGCTTGTTAATTCGTTTGTTTTTATCACAGAAAGGCATGTTCCTCAGCCACTCTGTGTCTCTGTAATGGTCCCTGCACGTGCAGAGGCAGATGATCTTTGTAAGGAACTGCTGCGGAGCTGTGCTAATTCAGAGATGAGGAATCCTAGGCATTTGTTTTCATTTTTCCCTGAACACAAATTCATTTGAATCTTTAAAAAGTTTGAATAACACTTAAACATACAAATATCAACAAACAGGCCCTCTCACCGTACTCACCACATACCTTCGCCAGCCTCTCTGGCAAGCTCAGCCCATCCCGGCCAACAGACTCTTCTCTGGCTCTCCATCTCATGCACACCAAGGTCACCATCCTAAGGCTCTGGCCTAATGAGTCCTTAAGCTGCCATCTCCAGGGTCACTCACCTGGTAAACACTGGTCAGTTCCTTAAACAGCTCTGTCTCACACTGCAACCATAGCTCATGCCTGCTCCAAAATCTACTCTACTAATTCTTGGTCTTCCAAGCATTCTTGCTTTGTTTTTGTTTGTTTTGGTAGGGTTGGGTTTGGGTGTGTGTGTGTGTGTGTGTGTGTGTGTGTGTGTGTGTGTTCGTTCATATGAGTGTGTACTCATGAACCCATGCCTGTGCTTTCTGATTGGAGGTTGTGTTATGCATTTACAGCTCTGGGAAACCAGCCATATGCTGGATCCTTTATGCCCATCATCTCATTAAAGTCTATCAGAAACACCATGGTGCAGACTAAATATGCCCTCCCCAGGACTTGCGTTCTGATCCCTTGGGTTTCTATTTTGGTGCCCATTCCTCTCCACACTCAGCCATACGTGCAAGCCTGCCCAGCTTTCCAAGCCTTGCTAGAACCTGTAGTAGTACGCTGTTGTAGGAGCTCAGCAACAGGACACGGAGGCATATTCGTATCTGCAAACCCTGCCAGACCTCAGCAGAAGGAACCACCATCCTGGCCAGTGCTGGAATCCATTGTGAACCCCAAGCATCTGAGCTCAGGTGTATTTATTCTTTTAGAACTCCTCGGGTTTTCTACTGATAGCACATGCAGATCATTAGCAATTAAACATCCCCCACAGAAATCCAACACCTGCAAACAATATGAAATGCCCTAGACAGCCCTTCACCCAACAGTGCAGAAAACAATTATTTTATGTATAACTAAATATAAACGTCTACAACAAGAACCTCAAGCTTTTATCACCTTCCCTGAAGCGGTAAAGAAGCAATTCCACTCACACCTTGAATGCCTTGACCAAATTCTTAGCTGCCAAAATCCATGACATTGTCTGGGTCTTTATTCTGCTTGAAAGTAACAATCTGAGTAGGACCAGTGCCTGAACTACAGTGGGTCAAGCCCCCTTGGCTGGTTAAGACTGTTCTGATGCTCTCTGCTTGTCCTATTTGTCTTTTCAGTCCACCAGGTACTCCCTAATCCCTCCCAAACTTCTCTCCTGCCTTTATATTCTTCCACTGAGGGCCAGCAAGATGGTTCAGTGAGTAGAAGCACTTGCCATGTAAGCCCAATAGCCTGAATTCCAACAGCAGAACACATAGTCAAAGGAGAAACCTGACTCCAGAGAGTTGTTGATACACACACACACACACACACACACACACACACACACACACGCTAGCATACACACAATCACACATGCTCACACTACAATACACACGCTTATACATACACACACACTCTCCCACACGTACATCCACTCACACATACTCACACTCACACAATGATGACAAATTATTTTCAGTGTTACATTCTTCTCCCTCTACAGCTTCACCTTTTAGCACCGTGACCTCAGTTACATACCTGAGGGCAATCTAATGAACTGGATCTAGTTATAAATGCCTTTACATAGCTCATGCTTTTTACAGACCATGAACTAAAAGGCCTGTTTATATTTCAAACTCAGTCGAGTGCAAAACTAAAGCATGCGCATGCCTCTCCCCTGACTTCCCATGTGGAATGATACTGCCATTATTAACTACTCAATAGTCATTATCGCCACCATTACCGTCATCACTCTCTGGAAGGAAAATGAAAGCCTGAAGTTCAGTTCACTATCTCAAGGCCATTCTGAGCCGAGATATAATCCCAATATTTCTTTACATTTTGCTTTTCTTAATTAAATTTCTTTGAGAATTGCATACATGACTACTGCATTTACATCAACTTCACCCTTTGCTTTCCCCCATTCAGCTCCTCCAGTGGTCCTCCCCTCAAATTCATGACTTCCTCATCTTTAATTACTGTTACACACACACACACGCACACGCACACGCACACACAAGTACAACCTTCTGAGTTCATCTGGTGTTGTTCAAGCATATAATCATCTTCTAACTTTCATTCTCTACTACCTTGCCCCAAGCGCCTGAGATCTATTTATTTCTGAAAGTGTTTCTTCTATCTCTCTGTCCTTAATCCCTCACCTCTTAAGTGGTCTGCAGTCCACAGCAGCTACAGTTCTTCCTGTTTCAGTGCAATGATTCCTGCTCACACCTCTGACATTGTCTCTGTTGCAAAACTCCAACTCATTTAAGGCCCTCCTTTATGTTATTTCTTTAGTAATATATAAGTGTCTGTTTGTCTGTTTATTTATCATCTATCTATCTATCCATCCATCTAATTTTCTATTCTCCATACATATGCTTTCCTGTGTGATCTCCCACCATGGGTACAATTAGGGCAAGATAAAAAAAAAAAAACAAAAAACAGAAAACCATACAACATGGGAAGGGGAAGGAGCCCTCACCTGGGGTCTGGCTGTGCCTTTTACCAGCTGTGAAGCAGCAATCAACAACTACCCCTGGCCTTTCTCCCTTCCCAGCTGGAAGCCTTCAATTTTCTAGGAATCTTAACTGGAAACCTAATTTGCAGGAAATTGCAGAAAAATCCTAACCCGCTTCTGCAGTCCTACTGGCTCCTGGTGTCACCTTATCAGATTCTAATTCCATTGAAGACATGTCAGAGGACCCTCTTATCCCACTTATGAAAATGGAAATGAAAGGGAAAAAAGGTTTCTTAGCAACCTTTTGAGATGTAACTCGAGAGCTACCAAAATTGTATACATGTCTAATGCTAAGACAATTCATCACAAGTGTCTCTTGAATATCTTACTTTCTGAGACTCTCTTAGAGAAGTCCACACCTGTTCTCTTGGATATGGGTGTATTTTTCTTTGTGAATGCCTCTCTTTCTCTTAACCTTCATGCTTAAAAACTATATTTAGATTATCTTTAATAAAATCTCCAACTGTGCTTCTTACTGGCTAGTCCTGAAATTCTTTTCTGTGTCAAAACCATAAATCCCAGTTTGGCCTGAGTTGAGGTCCCTAAAAGACTAGGAGAATCCTTCAGACTGCTGAGTGTGGCAATACAGAGCTATGTCTTTGTCCCCTTGTTGCTAGTATCTTCCTCTATTCCAGATCTTATCACAGACTTGGCTGGGGGCTCCTTGAGATTAGAGGCCCTATGTTTGCTTAGCACATAATGAACATGAAATAAATCTCTGTTGCATTGGTGAGCTGGTCCACTGTTTTTCTCCCAATACTGTCACTTCACTGGGCCTCTGATCTCCTCTTACTGATCTGCTTCATGCTAACCAACAGCATTTTCTTTCTTTCTTTTTCTTTCTTTCTTTCTTTCTTTCTTTCTTTCTTTCTTTCTTTCTTTCTTTCTTTCTTTCTTTCTCTCTCTCTCTCTCTCTCTCTCTCTCTCTCTCTCTCTCTCTCTCTCTCTCTCTTTCTCTCTCTCTTTCTTTCTTTTTCCTTTTCTTTTTGTTTGGCTTTTCAAGACAGGGTTTCTCTGTTGTAACTCTGGCTGACCTGGAACTCACTCTGTAGACCAGGCTGGCCTTGAACTCACAGAGTTCCTCCTGCGTCTGCCCGCCCAATCCCCACCCCCCAGTGCTGATATTAAAGGCATGCACCCGCCACCACCCAGCCCCAACAGCATTTTCAATTCTGTCTCCTCCACACATTTCCAGGTTTGGCTGATAAGTTCATTTTCCTGATGCAGATCTCTGAGTCATAACTCTCTTCTCTTGTTCAAAAACTTTCCAATTGCTTGTGGAACTAAAACAGGGATGGAGGATGGCTGAGCAATTAAGAGCTCCTGCTGCCCTTGCAGTGGACTCAAGTTGGATTGCCAGCACCTATGTCATTTGGCTCATGACTGCCTGTAACTCCAGCTCCAGACTTGACACCAATTTCTAGCCTCTGTGGACAACCTGCACAGAACTACGCACAGATACGTGTTCTTGCACATAATTAAAGATAAAAATAAATGTTTTATTTTAAACAAAAAAAGCTAAGACAAGGCTGGTAAGATGACTTAGTGGGTAAGGGCGCTTCCCTTTGAGCCTGATGACCTGAGATCAATCCCTGGAGCCCAACTCCTGGGACAAGCAACTCCCAACTCCTTCCTGTTATCTTCTGACCCACACAGGAGTACCGTGGTGCACACATTGTCCCCCAACAAACAGATAAACATGTCAATGTAAAATAAGTTTTTAAATCTAAAATTCAAGTCCCCGAAGTATAAAAACAAAACAAAGCTATGCAACATTCCCTGCCAAATCTTTTAGTACAATTATGTAATAACCCAACACCCAACATGGCGCCATGCTGTTCGCCACAGTCTGAGCTTCAATTTTCTGCTTCCTTATGAATTCCTTTCATTGGGGAAAGCTTTCTCCATGGCGTCTTTCCTGACCCAGCATGGACAAGTAACCCCAATGTTCACCCCACAGACCCCTGCTCATGCTCCTTTCATGAACTGAATCACTTCTAGTTTGCTACAATTAGAGATGACGTCACTAGATGGCCAAAATTCAAATCCAACTACATGTTCTTTGTCTCATGCTCTACCTCATAATACATTTCAATTTTAGAACTTTAGACTTTCCTGCTGCCTCAACACACTCACACAGAGGCTAGAGGTGCCTGACTTGATGGCCTTGGCTGGCTCCCTTAGACAGACAGACAGACAGACAGACACACACACACACACACACACACACACACACACACATACATTACTGTTTCATTATGACCTGTGGCTGTAGTTGACTTTGTTTTCCTATGCTTCTTGTAGGTTTTCTCTTGTGGCTACCCCCCCGACTGATGATCTCACAAAGGAACACAAAATACCTGTGGACTGCATTAACACACCTTGCCTATGCCAGCAAACAAATGCAACCTCATGGAATTAAAAGGCTTCTGCACGGCAAAGGAGGCAGTTAATGGCATGGAGACAGTCTGCAGAATGGGAGGAAATCTTTGCTAGCCAGCACCTAACAGACAATTAATATCTAGAATATACAAATAATTTAAATGCTTAACAAAGAGTCAAATATCCCAATCAATAAGTGGGCTAATGAAATGAACAGAACGCCCAGCCTCACCAGCTACCAGAGGGATGGGAATTAGAACTACACTGAGACTTTCTTAGTCTACTCAGGATGGCAGTCATCCCAAAACAAGTACTGGGAGGGTAGATGCAGATAAATGGGACCATATACCCTGCTGGCGGGAATATAAGCTAGTCCAACCGCCATGGAAATCAGTACAAAGGTTTAAAATTCTAAAGCTAGGTATGCTAATGACCAATCTATACAGCTCCTGGGTATTCACTCCAAAGACTCCAAGTCAGCATATTACAGAGATAGGTGCACATCAGTGTCTGTTGCAGAAATATTTATAACAGCTAAGTCATGTGGCCAATGTAAATGGCCCCAAAGCAGACAAATAGGTAAGGAAACTGTGACGTACCTACAGAGTGGGATTTTTGTTTTCAACCATAAATACAAATGAAGTCATGTTACTTGCAAGAGAATGAACTAGAGAAATTTAAGTGAATTTAGAATCACAGAAATATTGTATGTATCTCTCCTATGTAGTTCCTAGATTCTACATAGATACATAAAATTATGTAAGCGTAGCTGACATGAAAGTGAAGCAAAACTTCTAGGGGAATGAGAGGCTAACAGGAAGGAGTGGGAGGGGCTAAAAGGAAGGAGTTGGGAGGAACTAAGAGGTCAGGATGGGGCTAACGGGAGGAGAATGGCTAGGAAAGAAGGATAAAGCATGCTAAGGGAATATGGTCATATAAACTATATGCCTGTATGAAAATGGCCTTGTGTAATACAGTACCCTGTATGGTTAATGAAATGTACAAAAAAATAAAAAATAAGGTTCCCTTCATCCAATTATATCTCATTTTTAAAACTTCCCCGTGATTCTCCAATCCTACTCTAGCTCCAAGCCTTTTTTTCTTCTTTCCTAGCAAGGCTCCCTGGACCAACCACTAGGGCACACTCTCCTCCAAGGCCTCTAATGCCTCCCTCAGCCACCCACACTGAGGTCTCATGTTCCTCTCTAACCCACTCTCATCAACAGAAACCTTGCTGCTCAATACCACAAAGAGCTTTGCTTGGTTCTTACATTTCTACTAAGATAGTGCCAGGACTCTGCCCTGAGAGGGAACTCACCTGAGCTCAGAGTTTGCAAGCCTAGCTCTGTCTTACCCTTCTTCAAATTCATCAAATCCAGGAGTATGTCCTTTAATATTGGCCAAATGAAGACTCCCTAAACCTGCTCTTCTTTGTAGCCAGGGTTTGTGTCCTTTTGCGTATTTTAACCTATATCCTCTTTAATTTTTAAATTTATTATTATTATTATTACTATTACTACTATTATTGTTATTATTATTATCATTTTAGAGAGAATGGTGTGTGCATGTTGAGTGAGGCACATGGTACCCCTAGTGCGTGTGCCAGTGCACACATGTAGAAATCAGAGGACAAATTTGGAAATTGCTTCTCTCCTTTGACTGTGGGTTCCAGGGATTGAACTCAGGTCATCAGGCTTGCAGGACAAATGCTTTTAACCACTGAGCTATCTTGCAGGCCCCCTAGAGCCTCTTTAAATAAGTGTGTAAAATCTCAGCGCTCTCCTAATACCGAATGTGTCCTAACAAAGATGTCCACCTCTCCCCCAGAGCTTTCTCTGTGCTGAGGATGGCTGACCCAGCAAGCAAACCAAGTCAAGCATGTAGAATCCTTGTTTACAATGTCTCAGTCACTAAAGCAATATTTTTACATTTTGTCAAAATGCACAATTATGTTATTAAACAGGCTTTTGAAATTATGAATGGGAACTGCAAATCCCCATTGCCAGGGCGAATGGCTCTCTCACTCTCCTACTTCCCCTCATGACAGATAATCCAGAGTCCAACTCACCAAAGTAAAGTCCTTCCCTAAAATTGTGTAACTTCAGGTTACAAAGTCTTTAAATTTCTCTGACCCTCCTGAGCACACAGTGCATACTAAATAAATACCTTGCTAGAGAAACGCCTCAAATGGAGTGAATCATTTTAAAGTTTACTTTATGTTTACAGATCGCTCTTCCTTTCCACATTCCTCCCTTTATGCCCCTAAATTAACTCCGAGGAGTTAGAGGTATAGACGCATAAATACCTGTTTCTATTGTCACTGCACCAATGGTGGACTGTACCATCCCCACGACAGCTGAATATTTTTGACAAGCCATAAAAGTGATCTGTCTGGGGTCTGAGGCTATAGATGAGTTTATAGAGTGCTTGTCTATTATACAGGAAGCCCCGGGTTCAATCCCAGTGCTGCATGAACCGGATGTGGTGCACATGCCTGGAGAGCTGGAGGCCAGAAGCTCAGAAGCACAAGGTCATCCTCTGCTACATAGCAAGTTTGAGCTACATGAGACCCTTCCTACAACAGAGAGTGAGTGATCAGGTTGGAGAGATGGCTCATTGGTTAAGATTATTTGTTGCTCTTGCAGAAGACATGTGTTTGATTCCCAGCACTACATATAATGGCTCATAACCACCTGTAATTCCAGTTTCGGGTGATCCATTACCCTCTTCTGGCCTCTGTGGGCACCAGGCATGTCCATGGTACATGGACAGATATACACGCAGGCAAAACACCCATATACATAAAATAAAAAAATGATTTTTAAAAATTAAAAAGACAGTGTTTTTTTCCCATTCTTAAATTTTCTGAGGATATAAAAATGACCTTCTCTTTGGCCACACTTGACAACAATGGGGGGAATGAAATTGTTTTGTAGACATTATTCACAAAAAGTAGATCAGTGAGGACCTGCTATGTGTCCAAAGAGATATCATTTCCCTAGGAGGTAAGAGGAAACCCTGATCCATTCAGGACCTGTAGCTGGGGTCCTGCTGGCTCCCACCTTTGAGCTGCTCAGACATGGATTCCACTGGAAGAGTATCTAGCCCGCCTTCAGTTGGTAACGGGAGCAACTGAGAGTCACTGAGAGTTTGCTCCAGCTTCTTAGCCCGGGGTAGTGTAGCATGTATACTAGTCACCAACTCTGTCTGCAATCATCTTCCTGGGAGGAAAGATGTCACCACTTCTGACATGGCTCAGAGCACTATGTAAGGAGCCTGCATCAGTGATGTTCATTTATTTTAAGCCTCAAGTTCTTTTTTTTTCTTTTGAGACAAGGCTTCTCTGTAACTCTGGCTATCCTGGAACTCACTCTGTAGACCGGGCTGGCCTCAAACTCACAGAGATCCACCTGCCTCTGCCCCACAAGTGCTGGAATTAGAAACATGTGCCACCACCACCCGGCTAGTTCATTCTTAAAGTACGCATTCATCAGAGCTATGGCAACACAGGCCATTTTAGACATCGGGTATATTTGACATCATCTCCTAAAAGACCTACGGTGACTGGACAATTGAATTCAAGGCTCTAAGAGCCATGTTACATCAACTACTTAAATCACATGCAGAAGCAAAGCATTATGAAAAGCTGTGCAGAAAATGCCAGCGTGTATAAGCAAGTCACTCTGAAAGCTTCTAAAGATCTGTGAAATGTTCCTCAGTATTTCCTACAAGCCCCAAATTCAAAACAAATTTCAGTCCATTTACACTTCCATCCCCAAAGCTCCATAAGGAGGTCCCAGAAGTGCCTGGCGGAGTCCCTGCTATGCAACTGCGATCTCAAAGCACAGCATCACAAGTCTAAACCATTCTGTATTAGCCCCGTTCCCATCTTCTGAGCTCTCCAAGGCGTCTTCTCTTACTTGACATGGTCTCGGATGTAAGTTTGTCCTTGCTTGTTTAGGGGGCAAATGTAGAATATCATTTCTCATTGGCACAAGCGATGAAATTTGTAAGATATCCTCAGACACAGAAGACTCACTCAGTCACAGAATAGTGTTACTTGGTAAGTTTTTTTTTTCTTTATTTCCTTCTCATGTTCTAACTGTACTTGCTCCTCTAGCTTCAGCTTTCTGGTCAAATCTATTCTTTAAGAACTTGGTCTTGGCCCCATTAAAGCTAAGGTTTTGTGAGTTGTTTGGTTTGGTTTGGGTTTGGGATTTAACTTTTGACCCAGTCACCACAGGAACTAGAAACAATAAAACCCCCGAGAAATACTGTTAAGGGGATGGCCCAGTGTTCTGTCTAAAGTCCTAAGAAGAATATGCTTTCAAGACAATGTCTAAAAAAACCTGTGTGTGATCCTTCAAGGAAAACGTATGATAGGATAATTTGTAACTGCGCCATGCCTGTTACCACTAAGTGGGTGAGAACTATTGCCAGGCAGGTTTGGAGGGTGAGCTGAGCATGGCGCTGAGCTGAGCTGCACACACTCAGTTCTAGGTGCTAAAACAAACCATGCTGCTCTTGTGTGCTAGAACATGGGTGAGTTAAAGATGGAGACAGAAAGAGGGCTCCGGAAGCAGAACAAGACACCTAGGAGAGCCAAACAGAACATGAAAAAAAGGATTAAAACGAAGACCTCCAGTGCCGACAGGCTAAGAAGGCACTTTCCACACCAGAATGTTACGTAGGGATGCTCCAGTACATTTGGCAGGACATGCAAAGTAAATTCCCCTCCATGTATCCCCTTCCCATAGGAAAGTCTCCACTTGTGTGCTCTCTCATCCAGGAAAGCAGATTAGTTTTAAAATATTCAGAGAAGAACCAGGGTCTATGGCTCTGGATTGGCTTGGGACAGGAACTAGAAAGAGGGTAAAGTTGTTCATGTGGGTTGTCAACTGCAATGGATCTGGCATCATTTAGAAACAGCTCTTCTACATTAATCAAGGTAGGGAGACTCATCTACCATGGATGATACCATTCCCCGGATGGGACCTGCATTGTATAAATAGAGAGCTGAGGAGCAGCTCTCTGAGGACAGTGTTCCCAGTTCCCTCCAGCTTCTGCTGCCATGGCTACCCCACCCTTGATGAGCACACCCTAGAACTGTGAGCCAAAATAAACTCCTTCTCCCTTAAGCTGCTTTTGTCAGAGCATTTTATTACAGTAACAGGAAGTGAATAAAGACAGAAGACATACACATACTAGGCAGCACAGGAACCCCGGACATCAGCGTTACTGCCCAAAAGGTCTAGGTGTGCAAAGAGCAGAACCTTTTTGTGAACCAAGAGCATCTTGGTTCAGTCAGTGGACTTTGGATGCCTGCATGGCCAGAGATCAGTACTGACTTGCTCTGATCTTGCTTTTCCCTCTATGAGACAATGGCTTCAAATTCATGAGAGTGAATAGCACCACGAAGGGCTTACCATGTGGAAGCAATAACGGGGCTTTGTTTTTGTTTTTGCTGCTGTAAACATTGAGTCAAAAGAACCTAGACCCAAAAAAATTTAGTATGTGACCTTTTTATAGCTGTGGCTCTTCTGTACCTAAGTCTTAGACCTAATTATTTATAGCTGCTACCTCAGAAAGCATGCAAAAGGTTGGGCTACAAGAGAAGGTACTTCCTGTATCACCCATCTTCCCGTTACCATTTTAGTGCATGGTGACAGTTGGTACTTTTCCCTCCACTGCCATGCTTCTAGGGCCACAGAGTCACGTGACCATTAACTGAACCAATCTTTGTATTGATCAAAATCTGCATATGCTTTATTCCTGCTCCCACCAGTACCTGACTGTCTCTGGATTTGGTAGTGATGTCAGTGTCTAAGGAAACCCATTGCTCATCACCGGATAAGGCAACTGGACCAATCGTCATGGAGATTGGTCATTACAAGGAGAAGTCACCTCTAACATCTGCCTAGAAACATCCCACTTGTCAACTAAAGAAAGAAAGATTCCCTTTACATGCTACTGAATAACCAAGAACACAGCTTGGAGTTAAGACCAACCAGCCGCTCCTCAGTACCCTTAACTCAGAGAACAAGCACCCCACCAGTCCAGCAGCCTAGAGCCCATCAGAGTCTCACGGCATACACCCTTACTTGCCTGGGGAGGCAAAGCTCAGCTTGAGCCACCTCCTTCTCAGGTCCTATGGGCCTCTGAAGAACAGTGGAAAGCTCAGTGGCATTGTTGTAATGGAAAAGCTCCCAATGCAAGTGGCTCCCCATGCAAAATTCCAAGCAGCCCCAACAAACAGGTAGGACCCCAAAACATTCCAATGAGTCTTGGTTACATTAGCACTCACAGGCTCGCCCCTTCCCTCTGTTCCTATAACTTTGAAGACACCACACAGATCTTCGGTTCCTGAGATCCCCGGGATTAAATGATCGGTGGTTGTTTTCATTTTACAAAGAATAAAATACGCAGTGTGCCAGTTGTTATATCAAAAAATACGAAGCTTGAAAGCAAGAAATCCAGTGTTCCTGGTGATCTGATCACTATCTGGAAATTAACCGGCTCTCCAGGTCCCCAGCATGCAGATCTTACAGAATACTGTTTAAACCTGAAGGAAGAAGGAACTCTCACCGCTCTACTAACAAGAGCCACCAAAAATCCTCAACAAATCAAGCAGTTAACCATCTGTAGGCTGAACCGGTAGGTCCTATGGGCTTTCTAGTCTGATTACATATTTCTAGCACTTTCTTTACAGAGACACTTCACATAACACTGAGACCAAGCATCTCTGTCTCACCAGTAGTACTCACAGACAAGATGCAAGATAAAATACGCGAAATAAAATATTGATTCTACATGAGACCAACAAACAGCACACAGTATCACTGCTGAGGTACTGATGGGGGTCAGCAGTAGACACAGCATCACTCCCCAGGAACTGATGTGGATCAGCAATGCATAGAGCATCATTACCCAGATACCAATGGATCAACAGTGCACAGAGCATCACTGCCCAGATGCTGATGTGGGTCACCCACACAGAGACCACACTGCCCCGCTGAGGTAGGTCACTATACACACCAATTGGCTTGTGCTCCCTCCTGCTTCCAGCCCTGCTCCTCAGAGTTCAGTCTGCTTTCTAGGGACTGTTGTAAATCAGAGGTAAAGCCCCTTGAAACTGCAATACCAACGCAAACCAGTAACCCACTGCCACAGGCCAGGCAGCTTGCCAGGCGTGCTGTTTTAAAGTTAAGCATTAGGAGGCAGCAATGGCTCAAAACCACAGGCAAAGATGTAGCTGCAAAAAGTGGGGAAAGAGAAAGGCCAATGTATGGAAAACAGTCTTGTTTGAGACAAACTTCTGGGAATTGGGATTCTATGTGAAAAACAGTCAGAAGGAACAGGGTTTATCCCTCACCAAGACTCCTGTGAGACTACTGAGTCCTGTGTTCTACATTCCATCATCTCCATTTAAAAACAAGCAAAAAACACTTCAACCCGAGGCCTAAAGGGTTAAACAGTCATCAAAGTCCCTGGCTTCACTTGGCTCTGGAAGCAGGAAGGCTGCCACTGAGGGGGTTCTGTGCCCCACCTTGCTTTAGAAATGTGATCTTCCATATAAACACCCTTCAAGCCACCCTGAGACATCAGAACTGGCTGCGCTGGCTTGCTCCATTCTGCCTGAGCTATTTCTCAAACTTAGAATAACATTGTGGTTCCTGGCATATGCCAATGCCCCGCTTGCCTTTTTAAAATTACCTGTGGCATGCACTCTAATCCAAAGTATCGTGTGTCAGATAACACATCTGTCTGATTTTCAGGAAGTTAAAAATGCACTTTTCACTTTCTCAAGCGGGAAAACTCTCTTTGTTGTTTTAATTATGGTTCATTGAAACATTTAAATGACAAGAAATCTTGCTTAGGTTACCTTTAAAATTGTTTGGCTTTTAGTACCAAAACAACTCTTGCTTCTCTCTGAATGCTTATTGTGAGGAAATAAGCTCACATAATTTATAGGACGATTTTATCTCATGCATAAATGGAGAGAAACCATGATGAGTGTGAATTAAAACTACAACGTACAAGTGGTGTTTAACACACATAAGCACCTCCAGAGCCGGTGTCAGGGATGATCGCAGTGTCTTACACTGCTGTGCTAGAATGCATGTGTTCCTCACCACACAATGCTCAGCATCGCACAGGACACAGGAGCGCCGCATAATATTGTAAAGAACAACTAAGTCAACCACAATTCACATCGAACAGCACAAATATGGCAGGAAACCCACTTTCCTTCACCGCAAGCATGCTTACCCCAAACTCTTCAATAAATCAAATCTCAGCTCTATTGCAACAAACTGAGTGGCGATGGAAGAAAACAGCAGTTACTTACTGTTCTTGGGACATCTATCCACATCCTTCCGGTTCAAACGGATTTAGATGGGGTCAGTGCCACGAGGAAATCTGGCAGGCGAAAAGAGGGGGAAAGCAAGTGTTAGTCTTCTGGAAATTCACATCTCCGGGTTTTCTTGAGGCAGTTCCCACAAGATCCCAGCACAAGGAGAGAAAGAAAAAGTTGGAGGATCACCACACCCTCAGCTGGCGAGGTTCTGTACAATCACACGGAGCTCCAAACTTTCCCAGCTCGGACTGCTCAGTCTCCTGGGCTGCAGACATCCAACTTCGGCCCCACTGGTGACGAAGGAGTCCACAAAACCACGGCGACTTCCACACTCCATCCACAGCTCCCCGCTTCTCTCCCCTTCGCCATTCACTTTTTCCCTTCCTACGGAAAGCTCATAGGTCTGTTCTCTGTGCCCCCCCTAGCCAGGCCTGGCTTTGAAATGCATTTCAATCTCTACACAGACTGCTTTCATTGCATTTAGAGTCCCACTAAGGCCCAGCTTTAAAAGCTACGGATTCTTTTTTTCTTTAGCCTTCCTCACAAAGGAAGGGTATTTTGTAAATTACCAGCTCGTTCAGATCAACAAAAGGTACTTTCATAGAAAGCCCCATTTCATTTTGCTCAAATTTGATTACAAGGATGGAGAAAAGGGAAGGAAGTCAAAAAGAAAGCCCCAGATGGCTTTTCCATTCATCGCGGTGAATGAGCTTTATCTCTGCCTTTTGAAACCGCTGCCGTGGAAAAGCATTTCTGTTGGCTTAAAAAACTTGACAAAAATTATTGGTTTGCCATTTCTCATGCAACAGCCATTGGGAACTGGATGAAAAGACTTTTTCATGGGATCGCCTGCTTGGATCAAAATAATGGAGATTAGGTATTTCATTATAAATTACAGTGGGAGATAGAGCGCCTGTCATATTAATAGCTACCTGCTCGTGGCCTTCAATGTAGCTGTTCTCCTAGACAAAGGACCAAGAGGGTTGTCTATTGAGCTTGTACTTTAGGCCTGATCAATTTTCTATCATCAAGGCAAAAGGTGAGATGACTAACAAAGGAATTCACACATGAGCGACCTCATAAGCCTATAGATAAAACAGCTTAAAGAGGCCAAATTCATCCTGAAATTATGGATGATAAACTACATAAAGATGGAGGAGAAGACAGAGCGGAGAGTGGGAGAGGAGAGCGGTGCTCTGTAATTCTCTCTCTCTTTTGGCCAAATGGACACATTAAAAGAGACTTGTTTTCAGCTGCAGATAATTGCAGCCTGTGGTTTACAGTGGTCCGCTAGAAATCCTTCCGCCTACTCCTTTTTCCCCTCGGCACAGTTTCAGTCATTTCGATCGCTATTAACGGCACCATTGTGTTCAGGATAAGAGTCGCGCTTACGATCTAAAAAACGGAAAAGAATTGCAAACAACACAGGCTTCCCACGCTGCACTGGGAAGGACCGTGTTTGTTCTCTGCTCCGGGTTCCTGACAAGCATGGCAATTCTGCTAGGAATCTAAAGCACTTTAGAGTCTAAGCTGTACCTGTAATTAGAACACATAATTTCAATGAAGTACAGTGAAACCCAGGACTCAGTGAAGATTCTGTGGATAACCACTAAAAACAAGCTCCTTCAGCAGAGACACAGGGAGGGATGGGTGATTCCGTTCCATCTAATCACAGGAGATATTTTAGATTTCTAATCAAAGTCACTCAAAGGTCTGCAGGTATTCCTAAAGTCCTTTACCCTTTACTATTGTCATAGAATTGTCCTCAACTTAGAAAAAAAAATAGTTAGACTAGGTTTTCTTGTCACTCATTCATTGCTCCTTGAATTCAGGGTAATAGTAAAGTATCTTCCGGGAATAAAAACCGGGGTTTACAATTGTCCCTATTACCTGGAAATACAACCACAGTCTAACATTCTAAAGCTAGGTAAAAATATATAT
The DNA here is from genome assembly GCA_026225945.1 of Cricetomys ansorgei. Classification (NCBI taxonomy): domain Eukaryota; kingdom Metazoa; phylum Chordata; class Mammalia; order Rodentia; family Nesomyidae; genus Cricetomys; species Cricetomys ansorgei. Next base: position 11,749,433 of record JAMJFZ010001121.1, on the reverse strand, counting down.
GAACAGGAAATGTTTTCCATGCTATTTTAAACCAAACAGTAATATAAGGTTGGCAATATAAAAGGGCTTTTAGCTGCCTAAAAGCTTGAGAAATATCATAAATACTGGCCATTGCAGCAATTGTCAAAATAAGGCCAGATTTGGATGGGCCCACAGGTATAATGGCTTCCAGATCTTGGGCATGATGCCTTTAGTCTACACACACCTACATTAGTAATTGCACATGCACAGTGACAACACAAGACATTCATGTATGGCTGGATCAAGAAATGAGAATGTGAAGTACTCTTTGCTGTATTCAATGACTCCACATTGTCTCAGGCTGCTATGCCTTCATTTGCTTTACAGAAAGCCCTGGAGCCTTAGACTGCCTTAACCATTTGGGGAGACAGAAAATTCAAAGCTATTAACTGGTAGGGACCAGTGAACAGACAGGCTCTTCCAAGAGTGGTATGAATTTGGATTGGCATGAACCTTACAAAGAGCGATAGAACATGTCCTAAGAGTCAGAAATTCTATGTATCCCTTGATCTAGTTATTCTGTCTTTAGGAATTGACCCAGAAAAAAACATCAGACATGAAGAGAAAGGTTACCGCCCCTTTCCCCAAAAGATATTTATTACCCTTATTTTCTTTCTTTTGCAGTGATAACCACTTACAGGTCACTATTACAGTCCAGTGAGGGAAGGCAGGGCAGGAACTCAGAAACAGAAGCAGAAACCATGACGACAGGCTTGCTCTCCATGGCTTGCTCGACTTGTTCTTTTATACAACTCAGAACCACTTGCCTGGGGATGGCGCCACCCATAGTGGGTTGGGCCTCCCCACATCAATCATTAACCAAGAAATATGTCTCCACAGATGTCTACATGCCAATCTGGTGGAGTCATTTCTTCAACTGAGGTCCTCCCTTCCCAGGTGACTCTAGCTTGTGTCAAGTTGACAAAATCTAACCAGCATTCCTACCAAAGAATCAGAGAAGTGGTTAGGAACACAAATTTGGGAACCAGACTTGCTGAATTCTAGTGACAATGGTGGGTAGCTTGGTTACTTGTCTTTCTATGCTTTGGTTTTCTCATCTGTGAATCAGGAATCTCAGACTTTTAATCCTAGAGCTTGGGACTGAAGCTAGAAGAGGAGTTCCAAGCCACTGTGGTCTAGTCCAGCATGAGCTACCTACCAAAACCTTGTCTCAAAAGGGAGGAAATGGACTAGGTGTGGTGGCACATCCCTTTTATTCCAGTACTCAGAAGATAAAGGCAAGGTTCTCTCTGAGTTCAAGTCCAGCTTAGTCAATAGAGTGAGTCCCAGGCAAGCCAGACCTACCTTCTGAAACCCTATATGAAAAAGAAAGAAACTCTCCAAAATGCTGTGATTTAGTAAGATAAATAATCAGCAGAGAAGATAGAAACTTAGAGGAAAGAGGAAATACTTGCAAGTGTAGATCTGATAAGGGTTTGGCATCTAGACTGTGTGAGGAAAACATACTAAAGAGCAATATATAACCAATAAAAATGGGCACAAGACTGACATAGACATTGCACAAATGGCTGAAAGGTACATGAAAGAGACTATCTAGTCTCATGAATCAAAACCCTGTATGCTGCTGCTGAGGTGTCTCAGCGAGTAAAGACACTTGCCCCTGAGCCTGATGACCCGAGTTCAGTCAGAACCTACACTGTGGGAGAAGAGAACTGACTCCCGAAAGTTGTCCTATGACCTCCACATGTACACACACACACACACACACACAAACAATGAAAAACACCCACAAGGAGCTATCATCCCAACACACAGAAAGAATGGCTATTATTAGACTAAAAATAACAAGTGTTGGAAAGACTATAGAAAAAAGAGAATCCCTGGAACTATTATTGCGACTGTGTGCGAAGATTTTTCAAAACCCTTAAAAAACAGAATTATTAGGGACTGGAGGGACAGCTCAGCAGTTAAGAGCACTGGCTGCTCTTTCAGAGGACCAGGGTTCGATTCCCAGCACCTACCTACACAGTGTTTCACAACCATCTGTGTCTCTAGTTCCAGAGGGCCAGGCACATGCATAAGATACACAACATGCATAGCGTCCATATGCCCATGCACATGGAAAACTTTTTAAATAAACAAAAAATCAGAATTACCATAAGTCCTGTTAATCCTTCTGCTAGTGTACAACTCAAGAAAATTAAACCTGGGCTCTTCCAGCAGCAATATTAAAACAAGGCAGCCTGGGGTGGAGGAAGACAGAAGAAGCAGGAACCCCAGAGCACTGAGCTGCACTAGACTAGTTAGTCTTAAGTAACTGAAGCAACTACAAGTTGGAGACTCTCCAAGACCATCTTGTCTTAGGAGTCACGGTCTTGCTACATCTAAATTGGCCTTGGACTTGCAACCCTCCTACTTGGGTCTCCCAGGAGCTGGATTACAGGTGTGTGCCTCTATCCCTGGCTTCCCAAGATATTGTTAACACCCAGGAGCATAGCAAAATGGGGTTAAAGTTGTAAAAAAAAAAAAAAGAAACAAATTCAGACTTTTCAGTTCATGCATTGATGAGAGGAAAAATATGTCCAATTGAAAACAGAAACTCTTTAAGAAACTTCTATTAATAGAGAGTAAGCTTCAAAAACAGGGAAACACCACAGGGTCCAGAATTTGTACTTCTGGCCAGCTGGAGACCTAAAAGGGCCTCCACACCCAGACGCAAAGCAGCGTTATCTACAGCATCAATGGGCGAGTAAAGATGAGTAGCCAGAAGAGCATATGTGTAGACAGTGGACCGTTAGTATTGCGGAGGAAGAAGTTCTGACATCCAAAGTCAAATGAGCCAGTCACAGAAGGACAGGGAAGAGGGGCTAGGGACCTAGCTCAGGCTAGAGTGCTCAGCCAGGCAAGTACTTGCTGCATACGCATGATGACCTGAGTTCAGTTCCCAGTATCCATGTAAAGTGCTGGACACTCCCAACTCCAAAGTCCACTCCCCAGTTCCAATCCAAAAGTGAGTTCTAGTTCAGTGTGTTAAAACTGACCTGCTGTCATCCACACCTGCAGCCAGAATGAGGGCACATGAGGAAGAGGGAGGGAGATAGCTCCAGAGACTCAAACCTGAGTTCTTTCATTTTCAGTTCGGTAAACAACACTCCCTTTCTTAGGCAACAAATCCCAGTCCCTTATTGGTCGTTCCGGCTTACCTTCACGTTTAATTAGTCTTTCCTTGTGTTTGTACACACACATGTGTGTGTACATGCTGTGATGTACACGCGAAGGTCAGAGGATAACTTGTGGAAGTTGGGTCTATCCTTCTACCATGTGGGTGCCGGGCATTGAAATCAGGTCCTCAGAGTTGGGCAGCAAATCCTTTTACATACTGAGACAACTGCTACCCTCCCCCTTCTCGTGTTGTAATATGTGCATTGTGGCATGAGAAAGCAGAGGAGTTTTTCTTAATGTGCCATCTCCCTTGTGCAGTGGGTGCTATTTGTTTTTTGTTTGTTTTGTTTTTGAGACAGGTTCTCTCACTGGGACCAGGACTTAACAAGTAGGCTAAGCGGGCTGGACAGCAAGCCCCACAAGCACGTGTCCATCTCCACCTTTCCACATGTGCTCTGGGGTTCAACTCCCATCCTCATATACTCGCAAGGCAAGCACTTTATAGGCTGAACCACACCCCTCTTCCAGCCCCAAGTCTCTCCTGTTCTTCTCAACTAAACTATCTATGGTTTAACAATTGCAATCACACATAGACTGAACTTCCTCTCCCTTTAGCCAACATAACAGTGTTTCGAACATCTGTGGCCCTTCCACTGCTCTCATCAAAACTTTTCTGTGGTTCTCCAAATTATGAAATCCTTCAGGTTACAGAATCAGGTGGTATATTTGAACTTATTCTCAAATATAAAGCTACAAGCACTTCTGTGCAGTAATAAGAATTGTGAACAGCTGTTAAATCCGGCAGCCAGAGCCATTGCCAGAAGGTCACCTTCCTTAGCTGTTGGAACCAACTTCCTAGGTGTGGATTCTGGAATGCAAAAAGCATGCTAGTCTAGAGCACCAACAATTGTCTTCTCAATGGACCACAAATAGAGGATTTGTTGTTCTAATGTTGACTCTGCCCACTGAGCTATTTGGGTTAAAAGCATCTAATTTTATTAATGCTAATGGAGGAACTTTACGGGGTCCTCCCTCAACCTAAGCACAGGTCAGGGAAGACTTTGTCCTGGAACTTGACTGGCCTGTAAAAAGGCATCATGTCAGCTAGCTGAAGTTAGAGGTTGGTGTACTGTGGAAGTTCTATTCGTTAAGCATTAAGGCCTGTGTATTGGTGAGTGGTGCTTCTCCTCAGTAAAATACCTAGATGCCATGTGCTCCAGGTTGGAGCCATAAGAGATTGAAGTAAGCCTTGTGAGGCCTAGGCTGTCCAGGTTTTCCATCTCGGAAAGTTGTCTTTGCCCTTTATTGAAACTGTCACAGATATTAATAGTTCCTTTACAATCAGGGCTATGTCCAGTGATGAGAGCATCATGATCGCAAGCACAAACCGAAGAACAAAGTGCAGCTGTGGACCACACGCATGCACACCACGGTTCAGTACTCGCTTCCCCTTCGTGCTGAGCACCTTTGTGTGACTTGTTCTTACCCGGAGCACCCTTCCCTCCTCACGTGGCAGCATGTAAGTCATATCTCAAGATCTAATTTAAATGCTACATCTTTTTATAACATGCCAAGGCCAAAGCGTTACCACTAAAAGAAAATACTAGAGCTGGGGTTAGATCAGTGGTAGAGTATTAGCCTACCACGATTGAAGCCCTGGGTTTAGAACAACGATTTAAAAAGAGGAGTAGGAAGAGGCTACCTCAGGATTAAGCAGCAGCATATTTCATATAAATTTTATTTTAATTGTGTGTGCACAATTGTTCTGATCTAAAATGTAATAAATCAAAACAGTCTGGAGCCCCACAGCACAGCCCTGGATTTAGACATTACATCAGAGGGTCTCAGAGCTTTGATGCAGCGTACTCATCCATAGTATGACACCAATCAGAGCTTTCAAAGTAAACTCTGCCATATCCATCTGCCCCGTTAGACCATGAGTTCCTCCATGGAGGGACCGATAATTGATGGCTCCGTCTTTGAGGATCCAACAGCCTATCAGTTTTTGTTGAATTAATGAATGAATGTATAAGAGTATACCCTAGATTGTTGTTGTGTGGGGGGGCGGGGGTGCTTGATATTTCCTGGTATTGAGGCAGAGAAGAGGATCACACTTCTGGATGATGGCTCAGGGCCCAAGAGTTCAAGTTGACTCTGACTCTGAACTTCTAACTTGTCCATTATGCTGTATTACCTTTAACAACCTCCCTGGCCTCGCTGATCTTGCCTATCTCCACTGCACATGCTGGCTATGTATTTAATGACCTGTGTGGCCTCTGGGTAAGGCATCATATCTCAACCGTATGTCACAGTGGGCTCAGCTACTTTTGCCACAACCACAGGCACTGAGGAATAAGCTATGACTGTAGCAGGAAAACTATGATTTTTTTTTTAATGTGTTGGAACAACCTACTGACAATTTTATTTTCTTGCTTTAATTTGGAATCAAAAACAGAAGCAGCCACTCTTCTGCCACAGGCCAGCATTTCCTTATTTGCATCTCTCTATAACGCATACCATGCTACACGTTTGTTACTTTGCATCTGCCACCCCTGTTGGAATGTGAGCTGTGCAAAGACAGAAATAATGGAGGAGCAATAAACTGCTATCTCAGGCTTTGTGTCCTTCAGTCTGGACTTGCCTTGGCCTACTGCTGAATTAAGAGTCTTTTCTTATGAGAAAGGGGAAAGTCAGTATAGGCCTGGCTACCCCAAGCCAGTCCTAAAAAGCCTTTGTTTTGGAAACTTTACGCCTTTAAATACCATGAGAGGTTGTCTCAGGTGGGAGAACACGAAGGCTGCAGAGTTCCATGGTTTGCAGAGGGCTCATTTCTGTAAGATAATGCTGTTTCCCGGTTTGTCTAGAGAGCTGTCCAGAACTGTGAGGTGTTTCCTCACAAGATAAAAAGTTAGCTTGATATTACTTCAAAGATATTAAATAACAAATTCTACTTAAGATAACTACACAGGTGAGCAGGCTCACCCTACCATTCTTAAGTGAGGTTACTTAACACCGTAATCCTTCAGTACTTTTAGCTAGACTAAGTTGTGAAAGTTTAAGCTTAGTTTTAGTATTCTATTAGCAACAGGAGAAGTGATTTGGAAACAAAGTAATACTTGTACTATCCCTTTAAAAGAAAGCGCTTTGCCAAGGAAATAGTGTGAGTAAAACTTACATTGATATGCTTAATCTACTAGAAAATTAAAATGTCAACAATTATGGACACACTAATCTACAAATATTTGCCATGCTGCTTAAACTATTCTACCAAGCTTCATGGTAAGTTCTGTGAGGTTTCTGCTTTTTAATCTAGTGTGAGATGTGTTTTGAACTTCAGTGTCATGAATTGACTTCCTTCAAAATGTTACATTTTAGACCATTTAAGTTGGTTGTGTGTTCTAGCTGGATTAGCCAAGTTTATCTGTGCTAACTAAAATTTAAAACATTTGTATTTACACATGGCTACTAATGGAGCTGACCAAGCTCATCTGCAATGTCCTTAAGCAATGAAACAATTTTAGCATTAGCACAATGCAACCAATTGGACACACAAGTGGTATATGGTGACTAACCTCATAGGGTCAGGGTCAAAGCTTTGTAAGGAAACTGAGGGGCTGGGGAAAGGGTTTGAAAGCATAAAGAACTGAGTTTGGATCCCAGTGACATGTAAAGAACTGTGTGTGGCCACACACCAGCACACTGAGGGTGGAGGCAGGAGCGTCACTCCTTGCTGGCTGCCAGTGTAGCTCCAGGTCCTGAGAAAAACCCTGTCTCAAAGGAACAGAGTGGAGAATGACAGAGCAAGTCACTCAACATCCTCCTCTGGCCGCTGCACAAATGTGCACAGGCGTAGGAATGTGCACACACATACCATACTCACACACACACATACACAATAAAAATAATGATGGCTGTTTGTCCTTTTTAATTAATCTAAACCCTAGGATAACTCCTGATGTCTTCCTTCAGACTACAGACTGAAGGAGCAGTCCTTCAGTAAACTTTGCTGACTACCTTCCAAATGCATGGCTGATATGTGAACTTTCTATGCTTCGGCAAGCTTAGTCCAAACCTCATGATGTGGACGGGTGCCATAGCAACCAACTAACCTTTTTCATTCTCTTTCTCCCTCTGACAAGTTTTTTTTCACTGCCATGAAAGCAACCCTCTTAAATATTTACATCAATAAAATAGAACACGGAGCCCTGGCTGGTTACCTCTGCACAAGCACACTAATTGGCAGCAATTCAGACAAGTACCATTTGTGATAATCGGTCGCTAATCGAAAGGTCCTAGCACCTAAGAAAAATACAAGCCCAGATTCTGTGACATCAACAGTGAAACTGAGAAGTCCCACACTGGAAACCCCACATTCAACAGTGTCACATGATCAGAAAGAAGCTTCCTGGTACCTTGGTTTGCTCAGAGAGAAGGTGTTCATTCACATGTCCAGCTGGTCCTCAGACTTTCTGGAGGGGGGGGGGGTTGATTGTTTTTGAAACACTGTTTCTCTGTGTAACAGAACCATAGTAATTGTCAACTTGATGGAAATGAGAATCACCAGGGAGTGGGCTTCTGAACACACCTGTGGATGGTTATACCTGGATTACGTTAGGTGGGACTACTCACCCATTGTGTATGACACCATTCCCTGACTGGGAGCCTGTAGTGTGGAGATGTGGGCTGATCAGCAGCATGCAATGGTTTTTCTCTGTTCTTACAGATGCAACGTAACCAACTCTCTCACACTCCTGCTGCTGTGACTCCCCCTCTATGATGGATGTAGTCTAGAACCGTGAGTTAAAATACACCCTTCTTCCTTCTGTCAGGGTATTTCATCACAATAGGAAAAGAAACAAGAAACTGACAGAAGGACCTAGCACCTGTGTTTCCAGTCTTGAGCTTCTGAGAGGCCAGTGCCACGCCTACTGAATGACATGCTCCCTGCCATAATGGTCTAGACTCTAACCCTCTGGAACCATAAACCCCAAATAAACTCTTCCTTCTCTAAGTTGCCTGGACTGTAGTGTGGCTTCACAGCAATAGAAAAGTACGACACCAACCAACCTTAATGAAAGAGTTCTATAATGTACCTGATCAGAATAAGCAGGTTCTGGTTGGATTTGAGGCCTACTCCACAGAGGGAAATCCATACCTAGTACTGGGAACCTAATCAAAAGCCCATGACTAGGGAGGCCATAGGCTCTAGTGGAAAAGCTACTGCTGTTGCTTTACTAAATGTGCATGACGCATTTATCAAACTGCCTAAATCAAGCTTCTAAATCCATGTGTTTCTACCATAGACTACTGCTGCTCTCAAGCTTGGCCAGAGAAGCTTTTTTTTACAGTGGGCAGTAGTTAGTGCAGACTCATGACTGGTCAAGGTGCTGAGATAAGGGAACGCTGAGTGTTCAGTCCTGAGAAGAGACTCACGAGGCCCAGCCCTTCCTTGAGGATTTATAAGCAAGAGATGGTTTCAGGGAAATGGAGAGACATATTCTTCAATCATGTAGCCATTGGTAAGATGCCAGCCCTCCTGTAAAGAATTCCCCATCCATGCTCCTGTAAGTAATTAAACTTGCTGGTCCACTCCCCGCAAAAGGCACGCAAATAGAGGGAAGACTAGTTGAGAAGAGGAGGGGATCAGCAGTAGTAGAAATGGGACAAGAGAAGAATCAGGTGTATGTGCTCAAAATACATGTGTGAAAATACAATGAAACCCATTGTTGAATATAATTAATACATGCTGATTAAAAAAAAATACTAACTCACAAACATGTTCACTGTTATCAAGAGAACAAAGCAAACGTCTCTCAACAAACATCAAAAATATACTTTTAAAGTACAAGAGATCATAGAGCTGAACAGCTGAAGAGTCCACTAGAGAGGGGCCAGCAGCAGCTTGGATCGAGCAGGAGTGGGCAGAATCTGCATCAGAGACGAGTGGCTGTGAAGACAGAGAAGCAATTGAAGAACAGAGACGATGCTCCTGGGCCTGCACTGTGACAGTGTTCCGACCTGGGACTTACGAGAAGGGATGAGCTCAGAGGGGTGTGACCTAACAAACAGGCCCAAGAGAGCTCTCTTGTACGAGTTCTGCACTGTGAGGAGATGGCAGGCTGAAGGAATCTGTGAACTAAGAAGCAGGCACTGGCCAGACACCAAATTGCACTTTTACCCTGGACTTCTTTGCCTCTATAAGAAATACATATTCACTTTTAGCCTGTGATGTGTTGTCATAGCAACTGAAGCAGTGGAGAGCTTAGGAGTAATGTGAGAATGTGCCAAGGAGAAAAACAACCAAAAGCCACGCTTAAGTTAAAAATGGATGAAACCTGAGGAAATCCATATTCTAGAAACCCAAAAAACAGTGTGTAAGAGGAACTTGAAAAGTTCACGTTTGGAGCTGTGGAAGTGGAACTGTCAGTAAAGCACTCCCTGTACAAGCATGAGGAGCTGAGCTCAATCCCCAGAACTTGCACACAGAGCTGGCCGTGGTCTAATCTCAGCACTGGGGAGCTGGGGCCAGGAGGATCCCTGGAGCTTGCTGGCAAGCCACACCAGCCTGCTAGGTAATTCCTGGTCCCGCTGAGAAACACTGTCTCAAAAAACAAGGTGCATGGTGCCCAAGGAACAAAGCCAATGTTGACATCTGGCCTCCAGAAACACAGAAACACACACACACACACACACACAGTTGGACACAAAATAATGAAATTATCAGAAGTCAAAGACAGATAGTTTTGAAAGTACAAAGAGGAGAGAGTTCCACAGAGATGTCAGTGACTTTTGCCAGCAGGGATCAGAAACAATAGTGTGACGTCTTCAAAGCACCGAAAGAAAAGTGCCTCCTGCCAAGAATTCTATACAGGTGAGATAAAGCCTCTCCCAGGCTGCAGAGAGCTGCCATGACTGGACTACCAGAATGCTAAACGGTGTGTTGGCATCACTAAGCAGCAGCACCGTGAGAAAGCATGTTACCCGGGGACAATACACTTAAGTGCTAATCAGAGCACTGTATTGCGGTGGCACTGTTCAATCTATTTCAATTCCAGTATAAAAGTTAACAAATCTTTCTGCATAACTGTAACTAACGTGCATATATACACAGTGCAGGGGCCTGGGGAGAGGGCTCAGTGGATGGAATCACTTGCTATGCAAGCATGAGGAACTGAGTTTGGACCCCCAGCACCCATGTAAAGAGCCAGGCATAGCCACACATGCCTGTAACCCAACGTCTGGAGTGGGAACCAGAGACAGGAGGATGGCTGCAACTCAATGGCCGCAAGCCTAGTCGAATGATGATGAGCTTCAGGGTCAGTAAGAGATCCCATCTCAAGGGAATAAGAAAGAGAGCAACAGAGAAGGGTGCCCAGTGTCCTCCTCTGGCCATCACATGTGCTCACACAGGCATGTGTACTCTATACATATACATACGCCACAGGCAAAGATACATAATACAATAAATGTGTGGAGGGGGGTTGAACTTAATCTGTAATCGACTTATGTGACTGTTTTTACCAAGAGACACTGTATAACATATACATATGTATAACATATACATATGTATAACATAACTACACAAAACCCTCTAACCCGAAGACGGTGGGAGTAGGCATTGCGCACTGTAATAGTGGGAAAGATCAATAAGGCAGAAAGCAAGCAAGACAGGAATGTCAGAGTAACAGAAAATAGCCCGCAATGTGACAATAGTAATGGCTTTCCTACCATTCCCTACTAGTGGAAAAACCATCCAAAAAAGGATAAAGTGGCTGAGCGGGTGAAAAGCAATACTGCACATTACATGGAAGGGGTGAGGGGGTGGGGGAACCTCACGGTCACCAAGAGAGAACGGGGTAAGTATATTATAACAAAGTATATTTTAAGTCAAATGCTGTAAGAGATAGAGAAGGACATTATATATTTACAGAAAGGCCAAACCTTCAAGAAGATATCAATACAAATGAACTCATACATCACAGCATAGTAGACACAAAGCAGATGCCAACCAAACTGGAGGGATACAGAGACGGCAGCACAATAATCAGAGACTCAGACACGTGACTTCTGTTAATGCACAGTGCACCTAGGAAGATCAATAAGACAGGGAGGGCTTGTGCAGCAGACCTGATCATAGGCGCCTAATGGGCACATGCTCCACCCAACAGCTACAAACACAGACTTCTTCACTGCATGTGCATGTCCAAATATCACGTGCCAGTCACAAAACAGGCCCACAAAGATAAGGCTGAATCATAGCAAGTTTTTTTTTTTTTTAATCACGGTGAAATGAAACTAGAGATTAATAGCATAAGGAAAACTAGGAAATCCATGTATATGTGAGAAGTAAGCATATTCTTGCACAATCAGTGTGAAGCAAATAAGTAAAAAAATAAATTAGAGAATACCACAAGACAAATTAAAATGAAGATATAACACAGCAAAACACATGGGCTACAATAAGCATATTCAGAGGGGAGTTCATAGTGATAAACACCTAGATTGAAAACAAATGTTCTAGAAAAAGAAAACAAAGTAAGCCCAGGGGCATAGAAGAAAATGACAAGCATTAAAATAGATACAAACAAAACAATAGAAAAACTGTCAAAATTCTGGTTTATTTTTGAGAAAATACACTTAATAAACGTTTAACTTAACTAACCCTAAAGGACAAATGAAATCAGTAACTGAAGAAGAAACGCTAAATTAATGTCATAGAAGCACAGAGAGCCACAAAGGACAACTGTGGACAATTCTACATCAACAAATTGGAAGGCACTGATAAATTCCTAGGAGCAAGTACTACCAATACATGCTTAAATGTTTAAATACATGTTTAATTTCTTAACAAATGCATTATAGAGATGTACAAGGTCTGAGAAAGTCTCATTACTATACAGGAATTGAATCAGTAGTCAGAATCCCTTATATTAAAAATAATGGTTTCACTTAAGAATAGTGTCAAACATTTAAATAACTCACATCTACCCTTCTCAAACTCTGACAAAAGAGGAAAGGGATGCAGGGATAATCCAGACTCAACTTTGAAGGCCAGAATTGCCTTGATAGACAAGGACACATCAAGAAGAGGAGATCGCAGGCCACTATCCCCGATAAAGGCGGGGTGCAAAAATCTGCAGCAAAACACTGTTGAAATGAATCCATTAGTGAATCAGATGGGAGAAATGAGTGTTATCTGTCACAGGCAAGGGTAGCTCAACATGTAAAAATCAGTGAGTGTGGTATACTACAACAGGCTAAGTGGGAAAGGCCACCAAATTATCTCAACAGATCCAGAAAAGGCATTTGACAGCATTCAACACCCTTTCACGATCAAGAACTCAGCAGACTAGAAATAGAACATAAGGAAAGTGGTATGAAAAACCCACAATGAACAGAATAGTCAGCAGGAGCAAACAAGGATGCAACTCCTTCCATTTCTATCCAACATTATACTAAAGCTGTACTGAAATCCAGTAACCATGAAAAAGGTGGGGGGGGTCATACAAATCAGAAAAGATAAGGTAACATACTCTATTTGACAATTACACAGTATACACACACACACACATGTACACATATATATGTGCAATCTTATAGAAGAAAACCCTAAAGAATCTAACAAAGAGTTTAAGAAGCAAATGCAGTAAAGTGGCAGGACACAGACTGAGGGAAAGCATCAGCTGACAAAGTGCAATAGATAGATAATTCTCCAAACATTAAATTAAAAAAAAATCCAGTCACAAAAGCATTAATAATAAAATGCTTAGGTATAAATTTAAGCAAAGGGGTAAAGATCTATATGCCAAAAACAGAACAGTGATCTAAGAGTTTAAAGCAGATAGGATAGTGGGGACCTTGTGTTCACAGATTAGAACTAATATGGTTATGAAGACATACAACTCAAAGACATCTATAGATTCAGTGGAATCTGATCAAAATTCCTATTGAATTTTCAAAAAAGAAATCTTAAAATTTACACAGAGCCATAAAAGATCCCAAATGTCCAAAGCATCCCTGAGCAAGAACCAAGCTGGATACCCCACTTCCTGGCGTCAGAATGTGTCACAAGACGACAGAAACCCAAACAGTCCAGTTCCTGTATTAACAGACCAATCCAGTGCAGCAAGGAGCCCAGAAGGAGGTCCAAGTATTTACAACCAATCCTTTCCTGCTTTTTAAAGACTTGTTTTTATTTTTATTCATGTGTGTCTGTGTGTCTGTGTCTGTGTGTTTTTAACTGTGTGTGACTGCATGTGTGTCTCTGTGTGTGTGTGTGTGTGTGTGTGTGTGTGTGACTGTGTTGGGGTGTGTGTGTGTGTGTGTCTGTGTGACTGTGTGTCTGTATGTGTGTGCTGTATTCATGTAGGTGCCTGTGGAGGTATCACCTGAAGCTGGAATTACTGTGAGTCATGTGACCTGGGCACTGTGAATAGAACTCAAATCCTCTACAAGAGCAGTGAGTGCTCTTAGCCACTGAGCCTTCTCTCCAGCCCCATTAATGCTCTTTAATAAAGGTTCCAAGAATACAGCACAGAGCGAGTACTGGTCTGAACAATGACTTTGGATCTGACTCCAAAAGCACAGACAAAGGAGTGCTGTCAGCCACTACGGTAAGGGACAGTCCACACAGTGGAAGAAGACGTTTGCCAAACACACCTGCTAAAGAATTAACATCTCAAACACATGAGGAAACACTAATAACTAGACAGGATCAAGAGAAACATTTTATTTATGTACACATGTCTATATTTCTGGGGAAAGAACCCTGAGCCTTTAAATGCATTCCAGAGTGTGGTCACACTGCCAGCTCTATCATCTATTTTTTTAAGGAGTGAAAAAAACAAAACAAAACAAAACTCAAATAGACACTCTTCTGAGATGACATGCAAGTGCTCACCAAGACGACAAGATGTCCAGCGGCATGCCTCATGCTTCAGAGTGGCCATTATAAATGAAATAATAAAGTAAAAACTACAAGTGTTGGGAAAGATGTGAAAAAAAACTGGAATTCTGACATATAGTTAATAGGAATGGAAAATGCTACAGATTCCAAAAAACAGCATGGAGATTCCTCCAAAAACAAAAAATATAACTCCCATAGAATCTAGCAATGTCACCAAAGGTGTTTGTCCCCATACTTTAAAATGGAATTTCTGAGAACTCCAGCTCCTTAGTGTTATCCACAGCAGCTAAAATATGGAAACAATACAAATTTCCATTGACCAATCACTCTAGAGGGAAAATCTGTCATATAAAAAGATACATGCAATAGAATATTATGAAGCCTTAGAAAGAAATGCCTGTGATGTGTGACATCATAGATGAAGGTTGCGACTGATTATGTGCTAAGCGAAATAATTCACTAAAAGAGAGAAATGTGGCAGTAGGCACCTGCAGGAAGAAGCGCATACAGTCAATTCCATAGACCCAAAGAGGGGACTGGGGCTGGAAGGAGGAGATATGAGAGCTCCTAGACAAGGCCTGGACTCCCGCCCTGCCAAATAGAGCTCTGCTCCACCGCACTGCATATATATAGAACAGTGATGATTCCTGTATTCAGACACCCTGGAGGGTGGATTTCGTGTCCTGTTTTCACCAGGATGAATTTTCACGATGCGATTAAAGGCTGTGGTGGTTAATATTGATTGTTAACTTGAATGGGCCTAGAATCGTCTAGATGAGCCTCTAGCACAACTATGAACATTTCCAAGACGTTAAGCTGAAGAGGGAAAATATACCCTAGTTGTGGGTGGTACCATTCTATGGACTGGCATTGCAGAAGTTTATTTCCAGGTATGTTTAAAACGGTTGTTCTGTGCATTGTTGGGTGAAGGGCTGCCTATGCCTTGGCATTTTGTGTTTCCTTCAGGTGTTGGCTTTATGTAAATTCCTCATGATCTTCACGTGCTATCAATAGAACACCTGACAAGCTTACGTATCAATACAAACTCCTGAGATGAGACGCTCAAGGTCCCACTGTTCAGTATGGCTCTTGCTATGACAGGTGGTTCCCTCTGCTGAGGTCTGGCAGGGTTTGCACCTCTGAAAATGCCTCTGTGGATGTACTGCTACAGACTGGGGTCCTGGACTGAACGAAATGGAGACAGCGAGCTGAGCACCAGCATTCATCTCCTCTGCTGCGGGACTGCAGATGCAGTGTGACCATTAGCTTCAGGCTCTTGCTGCCGTGCCCTCCCTACCATGGTAGACTGTATTCTCCAACTGGGAGAGAGAATAAACCTCCCTTCTGTGAGTTGCTTTGGTCTGGTACTTTGTCACAGCGACAATCGACAAACAAAAACAAAGCAAAAGTTGTTCGTTAAAATCCCAGTGACTCTTTTGACACCCCGTTGCTTCCTCTGTTCACTGATGGGGATTCCAAAGCTTGAGGTCAAAGTAGTTCACAGTTGGTGACACACCGAGAAACGCAGCGCAGGAGCTGAGGTGGGAGCCAGGCATGCTGGTCTCGGACGCTCACCTTTATGTCTAAGCATATGAAGTGATGGTCCATGGGGTGGCTCAGCATGCTGTCTGATGACCTGAGCAACCCCTAGGTCCCGCACAGTACAAGGAGAAATCCAACTCCAAGTTGTCCTCCAAATGCAATTAAAACATTTAAAAGTCATTCTGCGGGGGCAGAGGGGCTCTGTAGGGTATGGAGCACAAAATGGATTTTGAAAGTAATTGTCAAGCCTTTGTCATAAGGGACAGTCACATTGCCTCTCATTTGGAAATCTAAATAATAAGGCCGACATTTTACTAGGCAGAAGTCTGTCACTGGGCATCACCTTGTCGGCTGTGGAGGGAACGAAGTGTCCAATAAGACAACCATCAGCTAAGAGAAAATCAGTTTTCTTCAATGGAGTCTCACTGGGTACATCAACCACATTCCAGGGCAGGCCCCATACCCAGAGGATTGGCCAACTCAGAATGAGTTCCATGAGGGTTTTTTGTTGTTGGTTTTTAGTTTTTGGTTTGGTTTGGTTTTTGTGAGCCTTTTGTTTTGTCTTGTTTGGTTTTGTTTTTTGGATTTTGGTGGGGGTTTTTCTGGTTTTTGTGTGTGTGTGTGTGTATGTGTGTGTGTGTGTTTTCTTGGTTTTGGTTTTGGTTTTTGTCATATTGAGTTTTTTGTTTTGATTTTCACTTTCTGTTTTTTGTTAATTGTTTGTGTTCTTAGAACGAGAGAGAAAGACACGAAGTTGGATGGGTAGAAGGATGGGAAGGAGCTGGACCAGGGAAAAAAACATGATCAAGATATATTTTATGGGGGGGGGGCTTTAATTAGAAAGAAAATAGAGAGTATTGCAGGTGTCAGTGATAAAGGGACTAAGAAGCAGAACAAGGTGAAATCAGCTACTTGAAGGGAAAAAAGCAGTATATAACCCAAAGGGTGCAGCACACGTGCTCGTGGGCTTCGTGCCGTACAGCCATGGCACCACAGTACTGGATTTGGAGGCTTGGGCAGCAGAAACCGGCCGCTTCTGCTCTGGAAGCCGGAAGTCTGTAGTCAGTGCCACTGACCAAAGGTCCTGCTGTGGCGGCACGCCTTCCGGAGACGCCGAGGACATTCCGCTTGCCTCCTCTGGCCTCCGATGCTTAGAGCCACCAGCACTGCTTGACTCGTGGTCACCTCAGTCCAGTCCTCGGGCCTCGCTGTGCCTCACTTCCCTCACCGTCCTCTCCACCTGCGGAGCCCTCTCTGGCCTCCTACGGAAACACCGTGTGCTGGGTTCGTGCCCCACCTCAAGCCTCTTACTCAGATTTACAGATTTTTTTTTTTTCAGATAAGTCCATGATGAGCATATCATAAAGATGAGCACTTAGCTCTAAGCAGCAGGGGCCCTGCTGACAGGGAAGGGACAGGCTCAGAGTAGACTGAGAAACCTCTAAACACCAGATGTCAGAGATCAGTGAAATCAGCACATGAAAGGGGGTCTCTCTTGGACCTGGAGACAAATCACACTTTTATAAATATTTTTTCTTGATGTTCTAATGAAATAGTTGAAAATGTAAGCCAGTGTAATTAGTTTCATGCATTAAAGTTGTGCTCAAGTGAATTCTACTGTAAACTACATGTAATTTAAACACTATGGATTTGGCCAGTTCTGAATAATTCCTTCCTGGTTTTATAGGATTCTAGGGGACAGTGCCAACCCTAATCATACTCATACAGAAGAGAGAGTGCCTCTTCCACCCCAGCGACCTGTGGCAGACAGACCCATCTGAGGAGGAGATAAAATGCTCAGACTGGTGGAGAAAGAGGAGGAGGACTGGACAGATAAAATCCCCCTGCACTGTAAAGGGTTTTTCTTTCAAATGGGGTATGTAGCTGTTTTCTGCTGTTTGGGTCTGGATTCTTAAAGGCTGCAGCCATTCGTAAACACTGTATCTAAGCTTTGAAGCCTTTTGAAACTGTTACCTTTTCACTCTCAACTGGACTCCTAATGGAACTCCATTCCCCTCTGGTTCAGCTTCTCCCAGCAGTTTCTGAGAAAGATCTAACTTGTATCTAATTTGTAACTTTTTAAAAAATCTCAGTTTGATCAAAGGGTTAAGAAGGGGAGGGGAGGGGAGAGGAAGGGGAGAGGAAGGGAGGGGAGAGGAGGGGAGAGGAGGGGAGGGAAGGAAAATCTTTACAGCCCCTTTTTGACTGTCTTTATCTGTATCTGAGGCTTCCCAGCAACTGTCTGCCTTCTTTCTTATTCTCTAGAACAATCTGTCTTTATCTATCTGAGCCTTGTTTCTGCCTGCTTTCCCTATCATCAGCTTTGGAGCTCACTTTTTCCTGACACCAACTCTGTGCTCACTCTTCCCTGTCTCTACCTCAACTGTCTTTTCCAACTGCCACACCTCTTCAACACCTTCCCCCCCCCTCCAAGCTGTTCCCAGAAGTCCAAGCAACATGTAATCATAAGGAAGGCTGTACAGCACAAAAAAAAAAAAGCCTCCAGGCAAAGTGTCTCTCTACACTGCACTCTATCCCAGCCCCCACACTCCTGTGTGGGGAGTTACATGCACAGGTACCTGCATGTAACACAGAAAAGCATTCACTCCTGCCACAAGAAAAACCACTCGGAGCTGTGTCTGCTTTGACTTTGTCGACCAAGCTCGAAGTCCCAGGGTAATTATTATTTGCCCTGTCCGGTTCTCTGCACCTCTGCCTCGGCCAGGATCTTCTGGCTGATTCCAACGCACTTACTCTTTCCTCCCTCATTTCCAACCTGCCTCTGCCACCTTCAATGCCGCCCCATTCATAGCGAATTCCCGTGATCCCGCCAACTCTGGAACCAGGATGGGCAGGAACTTGGGAGAGAATTCGGTCCCGGAACACCAGATGGACCCTGGGGATGGAACCTAGGATTTTGAACCTGCTAGGCAAGCTCTGTACACTGAGCTATACCTCCCAGCCACTTTTTACACTTGTTATTTTATGACAGGATCTCACCAAATTGCCCAAGCTGGCCTTGAATCCACCAGCCTCCTTCCTGCCTCAGGTCCTCTAGTAGTTGGGACTGCAGGCATCCATCCCGAGGCTCTGTTTATAGGACTGCCTCTTAAGAATTTGGCTACGGTTAGCAGCCTCTCTGTTTCTGTCTCCTGAACTATAAAACAGTGGGGTGGAAGCCCCCCCCCATTTCATGAAACTTTCTTAATCATTGGAGAAATGCAAAACGCCCTACGAAGAGCATGGAATTAGCACTCAGTTTAATACTTTAGGTCCTGAGGTACACCAGAAAGCAAGGCTCCACTCTTGGGAGCTTTCTCCTTAGAAATGGAAAGAAAATAGGAAAGTTTTCAACTGCCAAATCGTTTTCCAAGGGGCGGTGAGGACAAGTAGGACCGAGACACACTGCATACATGTATGAAATCTTCATAAAATTTAAAAATAAAAATAGATGTATTTATAGTAAAAAAAATTTACTGAGATGCTTTTATGATTGATAAAGTGAAATCTTAATTAATAAATATTTAAATTGTTAACCATTCAACCATTCTACTAGGTTTAGAAGGAAGCTTTTACTTGTTTCTGCACATCTGTGACTACTGTTGAACGTATGAAAGTTAGACAAAGCCATGTGTACTCCTGTGAAATGTCTTAGGATACCCACTAAATAATGGGAAGGAGCTCAGATCATGCATACAGGCTGTGCTGCAGCTATGTGAAATAAAGACATCATGCAAGACAGGGCACTGGAGTTAATGCTGACTTCTAAGAAGGAACTAGAAAAGTTTCATGTTTTCCTCATCTTCTGCAAGAGCATATAACGCATAATATTTTTAATAAAAAATTTCCATTTCATTTCCAGTTGTCGCAACACCACTTTTAAAAACTATCTTTTCCTCACTATGTTGCCTTTGTTTCTTTGCCAAAGACCAGTAAGCTTGGAGTTGGGTGCGCAGTACAACGGTAGAATGCTTGGTGCCTGCCATGTACAGGGTCCTGGGTTTGGCTGAACTTACATTTCTGTTGTGTTGGCTGGTTTGTCCATCGTTTCACACATCATGGTGTCTGTAAGATCTTAGAGCTGAGCAGGGTCCTGAACCAAGTCAAGCCCATCTCCCTCTACCTCCTAATAGGGCAATTATAGTGGCAGCGGGGTGGGGGTGAGGGGTTGTGAAATGTGCCATCTCTGACTATTCTTACACAATAAGCAGAAGGTATTCTTAAATGACAGTCTCAGTGTTTTACATTCTTGACAGGACCCAGGATCGCCTTTGGGCATGCCATGAGGGACTGTCCTGAACAGGTTAGATTTGGGGCAGGTCTGTGAAGAATTTTCTTAATTACGTTAACTGAGATAGGAAAGCGTACCCTAAATGGAAGGCACCATTTCATGGTCTGGATCCTAGACTAAATCAAAAGGAAAATATAAGTTGTACACCAGCATCCATCTCTATTTCCTGACTGTGGATACAATGTGACCAGCTGCCTCAAGTTCCTGCTGTCATGACTTCCCCACTATGATGGACTGTAGCTTCAGGCTGTGATCCAAAATGAACCCTTTCTCCCTTAAGTTGCTGGGAGTTTCAGATTCACTTTTAATTCGTGTGGTGTGTGTGTGTGTGTGTGTGTGTGTGTGTGTGTGTGTGTGTGTGTGTGCTCACCGAGGCCAGAAGAAGTCCTTCGATTCCCCTAGAGTTGGAATGGTTGTGAGCCATCTAATTTGGATGCTGGGAACTGAACTTGGGTCCTCTTCAAGAGCAGCAAGAGCTTTTAACACTCAGCCATTTCTTTAGCCTCCGAGCTGCTTCTCTGAGTTCTTGCACTGCTTCCTGAGACAGACTGCCATGTGAAATTAAGCCAAATAAACCCTTTCTTCCCCGTGTGGCTTTTGGTCATGGTATTTTACCATAGCAACGGAAACCCTCAGACACCAGTTCTCTTCTGCCTTCCTCCCTCCCCCCTCCCCTACCACTCTACATGAACACACTTGAAAGTGACATGGGACATGTCTTCATAGTTCTGTGTTTCCTACTTCCCCCTAGATGTTTGTCAGAAGGGAATCACAAAGGGCAGCAATAACTGCGCTGTCGTAAGCACCTGCTCCATTCACAAGTCCAGCCCATTTCTTCCTTTCAGAAAAGGGCCCTCCGATAGCATGTGAAGACATCCTGCTTAACACAAAGCCTGACAACCTGAGTGCAATCCTCAGGTCCCATGTGGTAGAAACAGAGAATCGACTCCCACAGCGTCTCTTCTTGTGCTTGCCATGGTGTGCATACACACATGCATGTTCACACACATAATCAATAATTAATAAATATGATGAAAAATTAAACCTGAGATATCCACAGAGCTACTATAGTCAGCTAGTTATACACACTGAGTGGCAGTATGTCTAGGGACAGTTAAGCGCAGAAACTGTTACTTCATGGACTAATGTATTCTTAATATTTAAGTACATAAGCAATGCTTTATAAATTTAAACTGTATTTCTTCCCTGAAGAACCCATATACTTAAGAAGGAAAGGCCAGATTATCTGGGAAGAAAGATGCCATCTAACTTGACAAAATAGAAAAACGTGAGGCCACCGTGGGGTTTAAATTTAAGAATCTTGGATGCTGTATTTTTAATTCTATGATAAATGTGAATGGTATATATTGAGAAAACTCTGGCAATTAAAGAGGTATTTTCAAGAATATCTTAATTTGTAGGACATGAAACCCTGGCAGCCACCACTCCCTACCGGCTTAGCTGCTGGAGTGGGGCTGGACAGCGTGTTTCAGACTCATGAAAGTGATTACAACCATCTCACAATTCTAGTCCTGTCACCATGACAACATGAACATATAATTATATACATGCATTAGGAGAAGACCGAAGAATGACAAATACAAAGGCATGCAGGGATGAATTTTCTTTTGGTTCTGTGAAGAAAAACATAGAAAAGAATAGCTTTCTAAATGTTGCTTTCAAAAGAACGCCATGTTTATGAAAATAGTTAATTCGGTGGATTTAAGTGTAATGAAACTTAAACACTCTGACCGTTCCCATTCCTCAGCCCTCCTGATTCATCGCAGCTCTAACAGCACACTCAGCAGCATCCAAACAAAACCAAACAGCAGTGAAGCTTTTCTCAGCTTCCTGTAATTTGAGTGACAATTTATGTAATTACAAGTATTTGACAACTTTTTTTATCATTTCTAAATGATTATGGATATCTGCAAGTTTAGAAGATTATATTTTGAAATGCATTTATATACAAACCTGCCATAAAAAAGGCAAAATAAATTAAGCTTTTATTATGTTTAGGCTGTTGGTTTACAGTATGATATACATGAAATAAGAGTTTTCAGATGAAACTGAAGGGAGGGATTAGTAACTGGATCTAAACAGTAGCAGGGCAGCTTGAGTCCCTTTTGTTGGTACTTGGAATCTCTCTAAACAGAATCATTTAATTAGTCTCTTCTGCATCAGACGGAGGATGAGCTACAACACACACACACACACACACACACACACACACACACACACACAACACAATCTGTCATCACCCAAGAGTGAGCAGGAGCAGGAATTGATCAAGTGCACCTAATACACATATCAATCCTCTAAATCTAAGGAGGCAAACTAAATCTGCCAGGCTCCAAGGACGGGGGAGGAGCTTCTTTGTTCAGCATTAAGCAAGCATTTAACACAGCCATGCTGAACGATTGGATAAAGAATGGCATCCGTTACTAAGGCCTCAGCAGCCAGCTGCTATGATAGACACACAAGTGTCCAGCTTCTGACGTTGGAGCAGCTGACAGGAGGACTACGCATCCTGTTACTTAAGACAACTCCTGTTTATACCTGTTATTCGGCATAACTTTTAAAGTAATGTTGACAGCTTCAATCTCAAACATGTCTCAGTTTAGATAATCAATTGCATGACCACTTTCACAGGAAACCTATACAAACATCCCAAATCCAGCACTAGACTGGCTTCCCGAAAGGGGTGCTGCCTGAATTATAAATGAGTGGTGCTCACGAGGAAAGGAGTGGAGGACCAACCAGATTCCGCTAAGGGAAGCCTCTATCAAATTTCCCAACACAAGAGATTTCCCTTGCTTTCAAACTTCCATGGTGTCCCATGTGGAGCAGTCCTGGTTGCTCCAACTCCCTTAGCAAAGGCTCCTGGAAATTCTCAGTCCCAAGAGCACGCTTGAAACCAACACGAGGGCACGTCTTCATGAATCTGTTTCCTATTTCCCCTTAAACATTTGGTAGAAGGGGATCCCCCAAGAGCATATAGCAACACCCACACTGTTGTGGGTACCTGCTCCATTCACAAGCCCAGCCCTCTCTTCCCTCCAATGGCAGGTGAAGACGTCAGTTAAACAGCCCCACACTTTGTGCTATGTGGGAGAGAAGTGGTACATTTCTAGGAATGGGGTTTCAATGGGAAATGTTCCTGTGGCTTTAAAATTTGGTCCCTATCCAGTGGTACTATGTCAGAAAAATATGGAGGGTGGAGTCACACTGGAGGGCCCTTAGGGGCATGGCTTGAGAATTCTTGGCCTGGCATCATTTCCTGTCCACTCTCAACTTCTTGGCCTTGGATACCATGTGACCAGCTTCTGTAACCATGCCTTGCCCATCATAATGGACTGCATCCTCCTGGAATTGTGAGCCCAAATAAACCCCTCTTCCCTTGCATTGCTTCTTGTCAGGTATTTGGACGCAGCCACAGAAAACTATCACATTAGGCTGGTTGGACATTCTCTTCTTTACCCACATTTGTTAAATACTGGCTAGAACAAAGTCAGTATGGAGCAACATAGACCTGGGAAATGGAACGGAAATTGTGAAGACATTCTTTGGATCTCTAGATGCACAGTGATTGATAGCCTTTGATTTTTCCTAAAACACAGAATAACAGTTTTATCAACAGCTAGACAGGAGAAAAATATTTCTGCGTAACTGTACAGTAACAAGGAGCAGAGTGGAGAAAACTCTAGTCTCTTGTGGTGGCCTTGGTTAAACAGTCGTTGATCTCAGTTTCCAGGCATGAGACTAAAGGAAGTTGCATTATTTTGAAGTTTTGAACCCTCTCCTTTCCCTAGATCTCACAAATGCACATGGCAAGAGGAACGTGACTTGTGGCCTGGTGACTTAGGAGGTGAAGACTGAGTTGTTTTCTCATTTCTTTGGAATCATTGTGGGAAAGGGCTGCTGAGTGGCTGGGCCTCCTACCCCGGCTGCTGACCAATTAGGTATGGCTGGTTTAATCCCTGATCTTTCTGAATGTCTGCTGCTGTCTGACGACTGCAGATGTGTCCTCAGCTAAGTAGCTCTGCAGTGAGCACCAGCCACTGAACTGGTCCCTAAGGTGCTCTAGTTCCCATTTGGCCTCTGGGCCAGGTACCTTCTCTGCAGTCCTCAGCTCTGGACTTGGTAGGCATACCAGCAGCACCTTCCCTGACCTTTACACCCTCCAGAGGGCATGCTTGTGGATTCTTTCCGTACTACCTGGGATCTACGGGAGACTTGGAGCATCTAAACTCAAGTGTTCCTTCTGTCCAACCATATTGAGCCACTACTAGTTAGTGTCCATTATTTTGGAAAAATACCTGAGTGAACTTTTAAGAAAGAAGTGTTTATTTAGGCTCATGGTTTTAGTCTGAGGTCTCTATGGCTCTGAGGTGCTGACTGCATCATGACTTTTGGCAGGGGAGAGGGTCCGAAGAGAACTGATGTCTTGGGTTTCCTATAAAGCACCATGATGCAAAGCAACACAGGGAGGGAAGGGTTTACGTGGCTTTATACTTCACACCACAGTCACTCATCAGAAAGTCTGTGTCACACTGACAAAAAGCAAACCAGCACAACTGATCCTTTGTCAACTTGACATACGAACGCATCCCTTATTAAGATATATATACTAATGTATATTAAGATATATATGTATATAAGCTATATATTACAACCTTCCCTTTCTTGTTTGTCCCCATGGACTCATATTAGTGTAAGTATCACAATATAAAACATTTCAATGCTTGAAAGTCCCAGAGTTTTTAAAAACTCAAACACGTTAAAAGTTTAATCTCTTAAGACATTCAAAGCCTCTTTCAAAGTTCAAAGTCTTTCTAAAATAGACAAAGCCTTGCTAAAAACATACAGAGCTTCTTTAACAATGGACTCCTTTAAAAAAAAATCATTAAATAAATAACGTATTTTCATACTTCAACGGGGATCAGGGCACAGTTACATTTAAATCAAGCAAAACAAAATCTCAAAGTGTATAAAGCTCAGTGTTGGACATCGGGAACTCATGCATCATCTTCTGGGCTCCAAAGAGCTTGGGCAGGTCCAACACGATGGCTCTACCATCCACAGCACATATAGCCTATTTCACAGGCTCAGGCTGGCTCCACGCCATAGCTGCTGCTGTCTTTGGTGGCCAACCCATTGCACTGTCATCTCCAAAATACCTTTACCACTAGCCTCTCCTAAGATATCTTAAAGGATTCTGACTCTTCTACATGGTGTCAATCCTCAACTTCTTCCCATGGCCCTTTCAATTCTGAGCTGTGGTTGGACCTGCTGAGCTGTGGTGTCCTCTTTTGACCATTCACAGTGATAAGCCTTGGCTGCTCTCCATGATCCCCAAATGCCTCCAAAGTCAGTACCACCTGGGAGACACTTACACATTATCTTACATATTATGGTTTGGCTGCCATCACAAGGTACAACCTTGGATTCGTCTGAACACTGCTTCTGTATGCTGACCCTGAGGAAACACTTCCCATAAGACTTTACCTCAGTCATGCTGTGCTCTTCCAATCCCAGCAGATCCTTCACCCCAGCTGACCAGTATTGATTGTCCCAGCAAAGCAAAGATTTCATATCAGTGGTTCTGGTCTCTTCTTAATCACCATTGATTCTCCAGACCCAGGTGAACAGACACCAGCTTATTAATATAAAATAGCACACAAATAACCCTGATAGAGTCTCTACTTACCTCTGAAACTTCACAAGCCAGGGATCCATCAACTGCATTGCTCTCAGTATTCTTTCAAACTCCCACAGAACAGCCCACTGAGCTCTAAGCACTCAGTGGATTTTGCAGTTCAAATGCTACCACAGTCCTCCAAAAAGCACACAGTAAGGTCTGTCACATCAATACCCCACTTCTGGTATCAATATCTTTCTTAGTTGTGTTCCTATTGATGTAACAAAACCAAAAGCAACATGGGAGGGAAGGATTATTTGGCCTATGCTTTCTTATCAGAATCCATCATTAGAAAGTCAGGGCAGAAACTCAATGAAGGAGCATGGATGCAGGAACAGAAACCATAGAGAAATGCTGCTTATTGACTTGCTCTCCAGGGCTTTCTCAGTCCACTTTTTTATACAACCCAGGAACAGATACCTAGAGTTAGCACCCCCTACAGGTGGCTGGACCCTCCCACATCAATGATGAATCAAGACAATACCCACAGATTTACCTACAGGCCAATCTTCTAAATTAAGATCCCCTGCTCCCAGATATGTCTAAGTCTGTGTCAAGTTGACAAAAGTTAACCAGTACATATGCTTGCTTCATGACAGTTATGCAGTAAGGAGAAGAAGGGACTGGAATCCCAACATGCCCTTCAAGAGCATGCCCTCAAGTATTTAACATCTTCCATTAGGCCACACCTCCTAAAGGATTCCACCACTACCTGATACCACGTCAACTCACTTTTTCCTTCTTTTTGTCAAGATGTTTCAAATCGAAAACCCCATGAGAAAACGAAAAACCATGATGAGTATTACCAGTTTTCATCTGTTAAAAAAAAATGCTACCCTAGCTTAACTTTTTAAGAATGCAAGCTTGACTTCTGCTTGAGAAATCTCTTTTACTGTAGTTGATTATTAATCATTTATTTCTTTTTATCCTCTTGCAATGGCCATTTTACTTCCCTCCACTCCCTCAAGAATATAGGTGGGTGGTAAACATGGTAACTGCCTAGTACTAGTGACTTTCCAAATCATGTAGTAGCCACATTATTAGAAATATATAGTAGCTCCATAGTGGCTGCATTATTAGAAATACGTATCTCTACACCAAACAGATCTAAAGCTTCAGGAACAGATCCCAAGAGCTGCATTTTAACTACCTACTCCCTTGCATACTAGAGTTTGATAACCAGTGCCTTATGTGTATATACATGGAAGATCCTCCTTCCATGCAGCTGCAGATTATCCAATGTGTCTTTCACAAGTCTCACCAACCCTGAAATGGCCACATTATCACTTTATAAGGGTCACACTAGACAGCTTATTCGTTTTTCCAAAGAAGAAATGACACGAAAAACGGAGGAATAACCAAGACAGCCATCGTTGTACATGAACAGGACAAACATGAAGTATCTAGTGAGCATAAAAAAAATTCCACAGCTCACAAAGCCTCCCTGTGGGCTTCAGATCCCTGGCGTGGCATCATTCAGCATGAAAGGAAGAGCATCTACTTACAGACATCTCTGGCCTGAGTTACTCTTGGATAGCTTTGCGATCTGGCACGCATTGTTTACATGTCTTTCTTCTCTAAAGAATTGAGTATTTATTTGCTCTTACACTTTAAATAATAAGAGATGGAGTACTCGCTTTCTGGCTCCAGATTCCTGGACTCCAAAGGCAGGCTCTGTATCAGGAAATTACAACATATGACAGCAAACAAGCTATACATCAGATCTGCGCTCAGAACATGCTGAAGAGTGACGTCTATAGCATATAATAATGGAATCACACACTCAGGTCTGAGACAGGTGCATGTGAGGATGACATCACTCACTCAGGTCTGAGACAGGTGCATGTGATAATGATGACATCACTCACTCAGGTCTAAGACAGGTGCGTGTGATGACATCACTCACTCTGGTCTGAGACAGGTGCATGTGATGATAACATCGTCCCACTCAGGTCTGAGACAGGTGCGTGTGATAATGATGACATCACTCACTCAGGTCTGAGACAGGTGCATGTGATAATGATGACATCACTCACTCAGGTCTGAGGCAGGTGCGTGTGAGGATGACATCACTCACTCAGGTCCGAGACAGGTGAGTGTGATGATGACGTCATTCAAGCTTTCTTTTTACTTTTGCCTCATAGTAACTCTGATTATACTGATCTAAATTGTAAGCAATCAAAACTAAAGCAAGCTGGTATACCTTAAAAATATTAGGATGCTATTCATTTAAAGACCTGAAAAGAAGGCTGGGGAAGAAATATAGATGGTCTCCACGCTTCACGGTTCGGCTTAAAGTCTTTCTACTTTATAATGGTATGAAAGTGATACACATTTGGGAAAGGAAAAAAATACTTTGAATTTTGAATTTAGGTATTTGGGGGGGAGCTAGTAAATTCTGGTACAATACTTTCTTTCCATCTTGGTAATGCAATTTGTGGTGGTTTGAATGAGAATGGCCCCATATATTTAAATATGTCCCTACTTGGTTAAACTGTTTTGGTAAGAGTTAGGAGGTGTAGACTTGGAGGAAGTGTGTTACCAGGGGTGGTTTTTGAGGTTTAAAAAGACCATGCCGGGCCCAGTCTCCCCCATCCCCTCTGCCTCCACCTTGTGGGTCAAGATGTAAGATGTCAGCTACTACACCAGTGATATGCCTGCCTGACTGCTGCCATGCTCCCCACCATGATGATCATGGACTTCCCAGATGAAACTATGAGCAAGGCCCTACTTAAATGCTTTCTTTTTTAAGTTTTCTTGGTCGTGGTATCTCTTCACAGCAATAGGAAAGAAACAATGACAAGACTCAACAGCAAATCTGCAACAGGGAACTATGTTACTGAGTTAGAATGATTGGTACCGTAAGTACATTGAAAGCATTTTTATCTGTATCTTCAGTTCATGTTGCTTTATTGGGCATGACCCCACTCTAAAGTATATCTGCTCATCTGGGTAGAAATAGGAATGAAGACTGAAGAGAACTGATGGATGTGACCTCAGGGAACAACCACCAACAGGAACCAGGATGAAAAAGCATTCACTTTTTTTGTAATCCTCTCAGGAAATAAAAGCCCAAAGACATTCTCTGATAGACTGACTTGAGAAAGGTCTCCACCCTTCAGCCAGATAAAGGTCAAGCATCTTGGTGATAGTCTCACACAGCAGAGAAGTAAATCCCTAACAGATTAACCTATTGCCACCAAAAAAAGGAGAAATGAATGTTGGGTAGCCAAGAAACATCCAGTATATTGACACAGAATAGCGAGTGTTCACTAAAGAACCAGAAAACCTGAGAAGCTGGCCTCTCAAAACCCCATCTCCAGTGACAACCAAAGCAAGCTCAGGCTTCCAACTCAATTGTCACTCTTCTTCCTGGCCACTCTACAGATCCAATTCTCTGTCTTTAACCTCCATGCACAGATAGTGGGCTCTGCATTACATAACAGTGAGTATAAATTTTAACTTTTAAGAGCACAGATGCTCCGGTGGCAGTAAGCCACCCCCCTAGCAAACCACTCCTCCCCATTTCCCTGGATTTTTCTCTGTTGTATTTAGAGTACTCTCTCTGATGTCTCAAAAAATGTAACCAGGTACTTTGTTTCAATTTAGCTATAAATCAGCCCTAAGGTGCTGGATAGATCGACTAACATCTCTGAGTCTTACTTTTCATATCTGTAAAATGAATACTTTAGGTCATAGATATGAAAATATTCCTTCTCTATGATCTTATGAAATGAAAACAAATATGAGATCTATGTATTTCTGAATACATTTTCTCTAAATTCATGAACCCCTAGAGAAGGGCTTGCACTGTACCATTTAGCTCTCTATAACTTTCCCAGAACAAATCAAGAGACTGTCTTTGCCCAAAGCTTACCTCCTGCCATCAGTTTTAGAAGCTGCAACCAAATGATGTGACATTTCCCCTTGATTGAAATCACCAAGAAGAAGGCACCTCTAGTTTCTTAATACCTGGGTCGATCTTTTCTCTATCATTTTGGGTAGAAATAAGAGTCTTTCTAGGTATAATGTTTAAACTTAAATCTTTATAATGTATTTGTGATATAAAATAAAAATGTTTTGACAACAACATAGCAAATAACCTTCTATCCATCTTCAAATTTTTTCACTCTGTCTAGTCATGTCATAGAGAGTGTACATTTGTAAACTGTAAATCCATCTGCCTTCCAGGGCTCAGCGTTAATCCACCCCTTTATGTGAAACAATGCTACTGATTCCCATTAAAGCTTCCTTGAATAAAAAGCTATTTTTATGTTCCCAGAAATCCACTTTTTTCTAAATCTCATTTCTTTTTATCTTGACCACCACCACCGCACACTTTCTTTGTTCAAAAGAATAAATCCTTTCTGAGCCCACAGATTCAAGTACCACAGACTGTGATCCCCAGCACTGACACTCCACTGATACACCAGCAGGAATGCTCCCTCACCTTTCACCTTTAAAAAAACCATAGCAGTGGAAAAACATGCTCCTTGTTGACTAATTAATGATGGGGAAATCATGTCTCACCATCCCTCGACCTTGGAGGCCGGTTTCAATTGTGGTACATATGAAATAATTAATTTGGCCAGGAATGAATCAAACGTAAACACAAATTTCCATTTATTCTCAATCTCAACCCCTTCCAACTTCTACCTTACAGATTCTCCTGCATTTTCATTTATAACCTTTTAACACTTTTAAAACACTGACTACAAGCTTCCTTCAGAACTTTCCCATTGTGTTTCATTTCTCTCCCAATCTGTAGTGGACTGCCTTGCCAGAAAGCTTTTTGTGCTGTGAAACCTTCCTTAACATGCCGCTTGAACTTCTGAGAACAGCTTGGAGGGAGGTATATAAGAGAGAGAGATGTCCATTGGAAACAACAGTTGGGGTAGAGACAGGGGAAGAGTGAGCACCAGAGTTGGTTGGGTGGTGTCAGGAAAAACTGAGTTTCAGAACGGATGATAGGAAAGCAGGCAGAAATAAGGCTCAGATAAAGTAGAACTAATTGGGGTTTTTTTAAAAGGTTACATTTTAGAACTTTCTCAATAACTGCTGTTCCAGGCCCCAGGGGGTGGAGTTCTGTTAGGAGTCCAGTTATGAGTGCAAATGTAACAGTTACAAAAAGCTTAGATGCAGCGTTTAGGAATGCCTGCAGCCTTTAAGAGCCCAGACCCAAATGGCAGAAAACAGTCATACATATCCAGTTTAAAAGAAAAAAATACTTTACACTAATCCATGGGAAGAAGTTTAGTGTGTGACACACAAATTATTAAAGTACTCCTAAAACTTTAAAACCATTTGACAAATGCAAGGAAGTATACAGGCACAACCACTGATCCCCAGCAATAAGGGCCCAGTGGAGTTCAAGCACATCCCAAACTCATCATCTTCTGCTTATTCCCATGTTCCTATTTCCCAGGCTCCTGCCATCAGTTCCTTTAGTTCCACCAAAAGATACTTTATATCACATCTACCTTCTTCCAATCCTCATATTAATTACTCTCTAAATCTCATAGGTCTTTCTCGAACCTTCCCTCATGTCTTTAGCCAATCCACCATGCCCAACGCAAACCTGTGCATCTCATACATAACTGTGTCAATAGTTTCCACCTACACTCCTGATTCCATTTCTCCCCTTTGGCTCTCTGTTTGGCACTGTCAGTGACTATCTCCCAAGACATAGCAACCATGTCTACTTCTAATCTGTTATCCCACATATACTGAGGCCAGCCATGGCAGATGATGCAGCAAAACTGGAAGAACTTCCCAATGTCTCTCTCCTACCCTATCCTACTCACCTTACTCTACCCTACCCTAATCTATCTAACCTTATCCAACTCTACCCTCTCTGACTCTTCTCTGCCCTGCCCTACCCTACCCTACCCTACCCTACTTTATCACACTCTACTCTACTCCAGTCTTTATCCATCCTACTCTAGTCTATCCCACTCTGCTCTACCCTACCCTATTTTCCCTATTCTATCCCAGTCTCCTCCGGCCCACTCCACTCTATTCTGCTGTGGCCAACTTCCTGCTATGATCTCCCATCAGCTGAATCCATATGAGTGGGTCTAGGGAACATGTGAAACGTGCTCCACTTTTCCCAATTCCCTCTTTATTTTCTACATCTACTCACCCTGAACGACCCAGCAAAAGGTTACCTTTGACATCAGAGTAAATCGTTCTGATTTTTTCCCACACACCTATATATCACAATATTTCATCTCAATTTGTTCATTTGCTTAGATTCTCTGAGGCTAGAACACTATATTGTTTCATCTTTCACAGATCTTTAGTGGACTGTGGGCCTTGTGCATGTCTGTATGCATGTGTGTGTGCATGTGTATGTGTGTATGTGCATGTGTGTGTGCATGTGTGTGTGCATGTGTGTGTGCATGTGTATGTGCGTGTGCATGTGTGTGTGCATATGTGTGTGCATGAGCATGTGTGTGTGCACATGCGTGTGTGCATGTGTGTGTGCATATGTGTGTGCATGTGTATATGTGTGTGTGCATGTGTATATGTGTGTGTGCATGTGTGTGTGCATGTGTGTGTGCATATGTGTGTGCATGTGTATATGTGTGTGTGCATGTGTATATGTGTGTGTGCATGTGTGTGTGCATGTGTATATGTGTGTGTGCATGTCTGTATGCATGTGTGTGTGCATGTGTATATGTGTGTGTGCATGTGTGTGTGCATATGTGTGTGCATGTGTGTGTGCATGTGTATGTGTGTGTGTATGTGAGTGTGCATGTGTATATGTATGTGTGCATGTGTGTGTGCATGTGTATATGTGTGTGTGCATGTGTGTGTGCATGTGTGTGTGCATGTCTGTATGCATGTGTGTGTGCATATGTATATGTGTGTGTGCATGTGTGTGTGCATGTGTATATGTGTGTGTGTGTGCATGTGTGTGTGCATGTTTGTGTGTGTATATGTGTGTAAGTGAATACACTGAGTGCCAAGCAGAGATTCTTGAAACATATTGCATGAAGAGACCTAGAAATCAAAATTAATGCTACTAATTTAAATCACAGATCCTTCCTGATGTCAATCACAACCGTTTGTCCAAAGTACCTCTGCCACCAACCAACCAAGAAGTACCTATACTTCCCTATATCTATGATTTTTTTAAAGAATCACATTTATATTTTTCTGATCAATTTACTCTGATGGCCACCTCAGCCCATTGCTGCTGAAGAATCAATCAAGCAGAGAATCATGAAGCTTGGTGCAGTTTTCATGTTGTCATTGAGTTTGTTGGGATCAGCTCATACTATACAGCTTCTGAGGCAGTTCTTTTCTTAATTCAAGACTAACAACAGAAAATAAAGCTTTTAAAAGTAGAAAGTATTTGGTAAGGTCTCGATCCTGTTCCTTAATTCAGTCTTACCCAACCTGGAAGAAGGGCAGTTTCCTAAATTGGGCTCTCTTTAGATTTCCTGCCTTACATAAAGGGAGAAAAAAAATGCAGAGACACTTGTGAAGATCACAGAGGAAAGGTTACTGGAAGACTGATACTTAGCTTTGAGTCCACAAACCTTCACCTCCCACCACATCTTACTACTACATCAACAAGGTTCCAGAATAATAGTCAACTATAGTGTTAGAGCCACAAGACCTAAACTCTACTTTAGAAGTTTCTCAGGAGGACATGGGGACAAAAGTTAGGACTGTAGAGGCAGCTAAGGACATAGCCTCTTTCTTTAGTAGGCTAACAAAAACAAACTAACATTGTAGGTTAATTTATTTCAATTTCTGTTCCAATATCTCTGAAATCCTCCTCAAAAAACACTGGCCATATTCTAAGTCACAATTTCAACAAAGGTCAAGGCCCCTTGTGATAAAAGCCCCAAAGAAGCTAAGATGAAAGAACACATCTAAACATGACATAGGCTGTAATTACAAACCTGTAGCCAACATAGTGCTAAATGACATAACTTGAGAGTAGTTTCCCTAAAGCCAGGCACAAGTCAGAGAGGCCCACACTCCCTGGAGTGCCGACCCAGTAGAGCACTTGACATCTTAGCTAGGAGAACAGAAAAAATCAATTCAAGGGACGCAAATAGGAAAGAAAGAAAGAAGTCCAAGTATCCCCGTTTGCAAACAGCATGATTCCATACTTAAAAGACTTCAATCTCCACTAGAAAACTTCGACTTAACACTTTTAACAAAGTACCAGAATACAAAAATCTGGAAAAAAATTCCATTAACAACAGGAAGTTTATTCCCTACTGTCTGGTTTTCACAATGCTGGAAGGTGCTATGTAGGCTTCAGGCTGGGGTGTGTGTGTGTGTGTGTGTGTGTGTGTGTGTGTGTGTGTGTGTGTGTGTGTGTGATCTGTGTATTCTGTGTATGTCTGTTTCTCTCTCTGTCTGTCTGTCTGTCTGTCTCTCTCTTTTTGTATGTGTATGTGTATGTGTGTGTATGCCCATGGGTGCAGTAGTGTCATGAATGTTACAGGTATATATCCACTTTTGATTAGATTTAAGCCAAAGGGGGGGGCAATCTGATACTATAAGTTTGGGAAAAAATAAAATAAAAAAACATCTATACACACACTCACAGATGGATAGGGAGGTTACAGGCCTACAGACAAATCTACCCACTATTCTGTTGGATGGATAATGTATCAGAATGCCCTCTAAATTCGTATCTTTATACTGATACATTAGTGCAGCTCTCAGACTGCATTAGAGAAGTTTCTTTGTTCAGTGAATGGCGGTTACCGCAGAAACTCACAGCTGGTTGAAGTGCAGAGAGTAAGAGTCAGGAGTGTTTAGCCACAAATGGGACATCTACATAACCCTTCCACAACAAGTCTCAGAGACCATCATGATCGAAGGGACACAAAGATTATAAGAGCCAGGGATCAAAGGAGACCACAGCAAAATGGGTCTCCTGGATATGACGAGAACACTACACACATAAACTCACAGCAGCGGATATGCACACAAGATCAAGCCAGCTAATGCTCTAGCATGTAGTGTGAAGGGGTTCACAAGCTCTCACCCCTGAGGAGCTATTGTCAGTGTATGGCTTACATGGGGAAGAACAGACCAATCATGATCAGTTCCACATCCATAAGTATATAGACAACACAAATTGTAGTCGATGGGTTATTAAAAACAATAGAAATGACATGAAATGTCTTGGAGGAGTTGGGGATGAAAGTGATCAAAATACATTATATATTCTAAAAGAATTATTTGTTAATGGCAGACCAAGAAGACGGAGGACCTGTACAGTGAAAGCTTGAAGACATTGAAGAAAGAAACTAAAGAAGCTAGGAAGGTTCCTGTGTTTGGGAGAACTAATATTGTGAGAATGACTGCATCGCCAAAAATCAATCTACAGATTGAATTCAATCCCCAGCAAAATCCCAATGACCTTCATAGAAACAGAAGAAAATTATTCCTGAATTCATATAGAAGGACAAAAATAAATAAATAAATAGGGCATTGGCACAAAAGCAGGTGGGTGTGGTGGTTAAATTGGTAGAGGACCCAAAAATGAACCCACACAGTTACAGCCACCTGACCTTTGCAATGAAGCCAAAAATATATATTAGAGAAGATACAGCATCTTCAATAAAAGATGCTGGGGGAAAAAGGGTAGCTACCTGTAGAAGACTGAAACTAGATCTTATCTCTCACCTTCCATTTTTACAAAAGTCAGCCTCAAATGGATCCAGGACCTTAACGGAAACCTGAAAAGTGCTAGAGGAAAATGAAGACAAAGCACTTTGAGATGCAGACGTAGGTGGGACTTTCTGAATAGGATGGTAGCTGTTCAGGAAGTCAGGCTAACAAGTGCGCGGAAGGACATCATGGAATTACAAGCTTCTGAATTGTGTAGGAAATAGTTAATCCAGTGAAGAGGCAGCTTGCAGCAGGGGAACACCTTTGCCAGCTAGATAGACCCCTAACAGAAGATTAATATCCAGAACTCAAAAAACTAAACAACAAGGAACCAACAAGCCATTAAGCACAGGGGGAGGGGGTGGGGTGGACAGAGTGGGAGGTGGGGTGGATGGGGTGGGGGCAGGGTAGATGGGGTGGGGGTAGGGGTGGACGGACAGGCTGGCCAGCCAGCCAGCCAAGGCAAATGGAGTTCTGAAAAGAAGGAACACTGATGATTCTTTTTAAGGTGTACAGCATCCTTCATCATCAGAGAAAGGCAAAGTAATCTACTTTGAGATTTCATCTCACACCTCTAGAATGGCTTTTGTCAGGAAAACAAATAGCAACAAATTCTGGCATGGACGCGGAGTGAAATGAACCCTTATGGGCTGTTGGTAGGAGCGTAAACTGACACAAAACCACTACAGAGATCAGTCTTCAGAGGTCTCAGAAAACTAAAAATGGAAGCACTACATGACCCAGCTAACGAACTCCTGGGCGTACACATAAAACTCTATATCCTACTACAGAAATACTGACCCATTGTCCTGGGTTGCTTCTCTGTTGCTGTGATTAAACACTGATCAAAAGAAATTTGTGGAGGAAAGAGTTTATTTAGCTTATAAGTTACAATTTCCATCATCAAGAGAAACCAAGCCAGAACTCTGGAGGCAAGAACCAAAGCAGAGCCCATAGAGTGCCGTTTACTGGCCAGCTTGCTCCTCGTGGCATGGTCAGCCTGCTTCTTAAAGGACCCAGGACCAACTGGCTGATGCCACACATAGTCCCACATAATTATTGATCAAGAAAATGCCCCACAGGCTGATCTGATGGAGGAAGTGCCTCAACTGAGGTTCCTTCTCTCTAGGTAACTCTAGCTGGTGTCAAATTGACAAAAACTAACCAGCACACACATCCATGTTTACTGTTGCCCTATTCGCTGCAGCAAGGAAATGGAACCAGCCTTGGTGTCCACTCGCTGATGAGCAGATAAACAAACTGTGGTACACATGCCCAGCGGCATTGTGTTCAGCTGAAAAGAAAAATAAAATTTGCAAGAAAATGGGTGGAATTGAAAATTATTATAAAGCGAGGTAACCCAGGCTCAAAGAGACAAACACTGTATGTTTCTTCTCGTATGTGGGTACTGAGTTCTTACTTTTAAATATGTACATTTATTTGACGTAAGTGTATGTAAAGCTCAGGAGAGTGGAAAGAGGGCCATTGGGACGGGGGAGGGGGTGAAGAGTCATTAGTGATGGGGGTAGCACACATGCGATAGGAAACGGGAAGGAGAATATTGGGGATGGAAAGGTTTAAGAAGGAAGGAAGGCAAGGAGATGGGAAAGAGGGGTGTGGGAGAGGGTCAGCCCAAGGTAACAACTCACAGGAGATCTGATGCTTGACAAGCTAATCAAAATATAATTTTTTAAAAGGATTTGAATGGGCATTCCTTGTAAGAGTGGAAAAAGCTGCTCCCAGAAGTCATACATTTTTACGTGAAAATCGCAGTGCCAGAAGTGGGCTCTCTCATTAGTTGTTGGTTAGAGAAGATGCGGAGACTCCAAAACACATACAGACAACTGCTGCTACTATTGGTCTTCCACTAGAAT
This sequence comes from Cricetomys ansorgei, assembly GCA_026225945.1. Classification (NCBI taxonomy): domain Eukaryota; kingdom Metazoa; phylum Chordata; class Mammalia; order Rodentia; family Nesomyidae; genus Cricetomys; species Cricetomys ansorgei. The sequence goes on along the minus strand of JAMJFZ010001121.1, from coordinate 11,712,327 downwards.
AAAATAGGACGACCTTATTGTCTTCTGGCTAATCCAGATAGTTTCCAGAAGGTTCTATGCAAGCTGCTGAACAGAACCGTCATCAACAATCTCAGTCATCTCTGCAGCCGTACGCAATACCACCAACCAACTAGGCAAGATAAGCCCACTGGTGCAATAGTAACAAGACTGTTGTGGGGACCACCAACAACTTCCTGACTGGACTTGATGCTCATTCTACAGAAAAAAAAAAAAAATTACGTCTGGCACTGTAAATATAGTCCAAAGCCTGTGGCTAGGAGAACATAGGCCATACTGGGGATTCCATTGCAGCTGTTTTGCTAAACGTACATGACCTAATTGTCAAAGTACCTTCTAAATAACTACGCTTGTCTTAGTTAGGGTTTCAATTGCTGCAAAGAGACACTATGACCATGACAACTCTTAGGAAGGAAAATATGTAACTGGGGGCTGGCTTACAGTTCAGAGGTTCAGTCCCTAGTCCATTACCACCATGGTGGGAAGCATGGCGGTGCGCAGGCAGACGTGGTGCTGAAGAGGTAGCTGAGAGTTCTACATCTGGATGGGCAGGTAGCAAGAAGAAAGTGACACTGGGACTGGCCTGAGCATATGAAACCTCAAAGCTCCACCCTCCTAGGGGCTTTATGGGGCCATTTTCATTGAAACCGTCACAACGCTGAAGCCCATAGAAATAGGGATGCTACCAGTTGTGGTCAGAGAAATTCTTTTTGCTGTGGTCAGCCATGGCTCCAGAGGCTGATGGCTATATGTCTATTGAATGCTGAGACATAAGTAGAACATCTCCTCTTTTAAGGCTCAGAGAACACAGTGCAATAACGAGTGGAGAAAAGCGTGAGCACGAGAAGATTGGTGGCAGATGGGTGGAACAATGAATTCTTGGCATGGCGTGACTGCTACACGCTCGAACTCACAAAAGCTACGGTTACCTGCACAAGATTGAGCCTGTCAACATGTTGCAATAAAAGGGGTAGGGGCTCATGAGGCTCCACCCCGCCCTGAGGATTTATAGCCTGGTGGGGGTGGGGACAGGAGGAGCCCAGGGCCTCACTGGCTAGTGTAGCTGAAACAGCAAGCTCCAGGTTCAGTGTCTCAACAGATAAGGTGGAGGGAAGTAGATGAAGAGACCTAATGTTAACCTCTAACCTCCCAGGGCATACCCATGGGTGAGCACAGTTGCACACACGTGTGACAAGACGCAGGGACCCGAGGGTGGGCTGTGAGTGGCACAAGCCAATAAAGATGAGACAGGTAGATTGGTTAAGATCAGTAAAATATGGTGACGTGTTGGATATGGCAGATAAGAGGGTGTGCGAAGACTGACCTGTAGGAGAAACTAGACCTGCCGCCGGAACAAGGCCTGAGACCTTTCCAGACAGGCCCAGAGATGAGAAGCTCCACAACAGCAGCCTGCAGTCCAGGGCCAATGGGATGCTGGGCTGGACAGAGGGTTTAAAAGGGCTTCCCCCTTCCTGAAATAAACGAGTCTGCTTTTTGCCACTTACCCGACTCCCAGAGCCCGTGTGTCTTGGTTCTGCACCAACTCTACCCCCGCCCCCAAGGGTCCCATGGATGGGCAAGCAACACTGACCCTTGCACTTCCAGGCTGCATAATTAGAAGATGGCAGGGTCAGACCTTGAAATACAGATCAGTAAAGAGTACCAGGTGTTGCTCAGAAATTAGGAGGTTTGTGGGGAAAGCACTGTGAAGTACCGTTGGATCAGCCGAGTAAAGATGTCAGAGAATCCGGAGATCAAAGGAGACTCCAATTGGAGATAGAATTTTCAAGTCATGGAAGTTACTTCTTTTCACTGTCGTTACTCATCTTCTCATTGCTGTGCAAAACATGAGGAAATCACTTAAAGGAGCAAAGGCTTGTGGGCCGCGGTCTCCAGGACCTCAGTGTGTGGTAAGCCTGCTTTGTGGCTTTCAGGCCTCTGGTTTGGAGAAGCATTGAGATGCAGCTATTATACTGGTGGTGTGCAGGCGGCTGCTTACCTCACAGCATTTAAGTAGGAGCAAGTCCAGGACAGCACACACCCTCAAAGGCACACCCAGCCACCTGCTCCCTATAAGTAGGCCCAGCCTGCCGTTCACACTGCCTCTCAACGGTCTAATCATCTCTGACGCCATTGTTGTATTTATCCACATGTGTGTCATGGCCACTTCCCCACGCGCACATATGCATGTGTGGTGCGCGAACACACACAATCAATGCAAATGAAACCCATGAGCTTTTGTAGGGACCGGCTACATCCATGACATGGCTCATTCACTCAGAGAGTACTGAATGCCTCCCATGTTCCAGACAGAAAGTAATGATGGCATCTTCTCCCTCCAAGAATAATGCTTCCCTCTTCCTGGAGAAGAATTTCGGGAATTTCAGGTTAATCTTCTACTTGCTTTGCCATCTGGCCTTGATTCATTATACCAGGGTTGTAGAGAGACACTCAGATTTTCAGGGTGAAAAAATGATTGGCCTGTTGTCCTCTAGCCTGTGATGAATTGCTGCGCCATCTCTTCATACCACCCCCTTCCTATACCCTGTAGTTCCAAAGGCCTTCCCTCCCTCCCTCTACTATGGAAAATTCAAGCTGAGTCAGTTCAGACCTCCTCGGTAGATCATCCCAAGAACTGGACGTGGAAAGATGTAATGTCCTCCCACGATAAAATTCACAAAAGCATCTTCAAAGGGATTTTAGTCGCCGCCAAGGACAATACTGCACAGGACATCAAGACCGTAGTTTGCTGGCACTAGAATTTTCCATCAAGCCCTGGGCTCTTCCTCATTCCCTATCCTTGGTCTCATCCCTGTTCACTGTTTTAAAAAAAATTTCACAAGATATTGTTTTCTTTCAACCTGCCTACTTCTTCCTTGGGGAGGGTTGTCTAGAAGAATGCGACACTTCAAGAGCTTGTTTTTACACTAGAGAGAGAGAGAGAGAGAGAGTGCTAATCTAAAACACAATGTCTTATAATTCCTGTTATAGACTTCAAATTTTCATATAAAAATGTCTATCATAATTTGTCAATGCACACTTTCATGATTCTTCATAACTGTAAGTCAAATGGAAAAATAATTCAGTCAAGCATGTAATACAAACATATGATGCCAGCATTTGAGAGGCTGGAGGATCACCAGTTCCAAGGCAGCCCAGACAACACAACAGCAAGACCTTGTCTGAAAAATGCAGAGGTTGGGGATGGTAGCTCAGTCACTGAGTGGCTGGGCATATGCCAGGCCCTGGACTTAACCCTAGCACCATGACAAACAAAATAACCAGATAAAAGCAAGGCATGGTATACATGCCTAACTTCATTACGTACTGTATACCTTGATTATAAACCCCAAATTGACTGCAAAAAGCCATTAATGGGAAACCTAAGGAATTCAGAAGACTTCCCAAGAACCTTTCCCCAGTAAAGCCCAGTCAACCCAAGCATCTACCCAGCATCACAGGAGGACGCTCTACACTAGGACAAGTTTGGGTCACAGTTCTGTGTATAGAAATGTTTGTAGACAGAACTTTTCCAGAGGAATCCTACTGTACCACTCATTCTGAAAATATATTTACTAACTGAACACATAGTTGACTTAATAATGTAGCTACACACTTTAAAGTGGAGAAAATGGGAGGAGGAGGAGGAGGAGGGGGGAGGAGGAAGGAGGAGGGGAGGAGGAAAAGGGGGGAGGGGGAGGAGGGGGAGGAGGGGAGGAGGAGGGGAGGAGGAAAAGGGGGGAGGGGGAGGAGGGGGGAGGAGGAGGAAAAGGGAGGAGGAGGGGGAGGGGGGGAGGAGGGGGAGGAGGAGGGGGAGAGGAGGAGGGGAGGAGGAGGGGGGGACAGGGAGGAGGAGGGGGGAGGGGGAGGAGGGGTAGGAGGAGGGGAGGAGGGGGAGGAGGAGGGGAGGAGGGGAGGAGGGGGAGGCAGAGGGGGAGGATGCAGAGGTTGATACAGTTCTGCAGGGGTGGGGGTCCCCAGAACCTCTGGAATTAACAGTTAACTCTCCAGTTTAAATCCAAGACATTCTTAAGAAGGGCCTCTTGAGGTATCTTTCAGAAAACGATAGTCTTTCCAAAGTGACATGCTGGCTATCCCATACATAGAAGTTTCTAGAAACTCGTTAGTAGAGGTCTCTCAATAAACATGCTGCTAAGCACAGAGGACTTTGATTTCGCCATGAAGGATGAAATCACATCACTTGCCGGAATACGGATGCAACTGCAGCTCACTGTGTCAAGCAAAATATCAAAATATCCAGCAAAACCAAATCAAAATGGGAAATATCCTACACAGACAGAAACTGACATGAAAGCAGAAGCCAGGCTTCTGAGGGAAGGCCTGGCGACAGCAGAGGACGAGAATGGGAGCACACGGAATGAGCATGAACACAGTAAAAACCATGAATGAGGCTGCCTTTAGGAAATTCATCACTGTGGACAACAAGTATTCAGCAATAAAAATCTTTTTTTTTTTTTTTAATGGAGGTGCCAGATGCTGGAGGGATGGCTCAGTGGATGACAGCACTTGTTTTCCCACAGGAGTCAAGTTTGGGTCTCAGCACCCACAATCGGAGGCACATGACTGTTTGTAACTCCAGCTCCAGGAGGATCCAACTCCCTCTTCTGGCCTCTTCAGGAAATGTGCGCACATGGCACACAGTCACAGACACATACATACACATAAACAAAAATAAATGTTTTAAATAGGTGTGTCTTGGTGAACAGCACCAACCAGGAACATGTGTAGTTGGGGAAGAAAATAAATACCTTTGCCCAAGAGAGTCAGAGGAAGCAGATGGGGTGGTTTGCTGAGTCCTCAGGTGTGAGGATAAAGACAGATCACAGGCAAAGGAAAGAAAATTCTTGGTTGAGAGTGCAGGGAGATCGGGGAGGCAGCTAGGGGTGAGGGCGAACAGCTCAGCTTGTGAGGCGTTTGCCTAGAACTCAAACATTAAAAACAAAAACTGGGAATGCTTGTTTCTGCTTGTAATCCCTGTGCTGGGAAGGCGAGCTGGGGGAGTTCCTTGGGTACCACAGTCAGCTCGCCTAACCTATGTGGCAAGATCCAGACCAGTGGGCGATGCTATCTCCAAAAATCTGACCTCCACATGCACATGCAGGGGCACACGTGCATGCATGCACACGCACACACACACACACACACACACACACACACACAAAAATTAAAAAATAAGACATTTGTAGAAATTGAACGAAGGGGAGCAGATGGTGGAAACACCATCCAAACAAGTGGAGCAAAGAGCTGCTGAAGGGGCTCATGGATTTTTAGACCTTTCAAAAGATGGGAAATTTTCAAAACTTCCTGCAACCAGGATGATGGTGTGCCGAGATGTGTGTTTAAGGACCTATCTGGGGCTCCACACGTTCTACCATTTTTAAAAAATATCTTGGGAAAAGTAAGACATTTAAGGTTGTGTGCTTATGGGGGAACACTAAGGAAAGAAGGGTTTTACAGAGAGCTGGGGGGCAGGGTCATAGCTGCCTTTCCCACAGGAAGAGGCCAAGTGGCTGACATTCCTGCAGTAACATCTGTTTGCATACAGAGACTGCAAGAAACGCAGAGGGTCTGAAGCAAGGACCAGGAGCATTCACAGGAACCTGGTTCTGTATGCAGTGGCAGATACCATGTATCATGACAGTTAGCTATGCCGCACACATGAATTAGTATTCAGACAAGGGCCGTTTTCCATGCTCTATACATCACACAGATGCTACTACAAATCCTGCTTTACAGATGAGGAAAGGGAGACACAAGAAAGCTAGATAACGAAGGAAGGAACATCTGTTTCATCCATCATTTGGCCCAGAGGTAAGTTTTTACAACAGTGCAGAATTGGGCTTTGGGTTGTGTCCCAGCGCAGGAAATCAGCACGAGGCAAAACAAAAACATACTCGCTGGCAGAAAACGTTTCCCACAGTGCCGAAGGAAGGAATGTCCAAGCTCAACGTGGTGAGAATTCTTTCCAGCTTTCAGACAGCTGTCTCTCACTCACCATGTCCTCACAAGGAGAGAGGAAGGAGCCCTGGTCTCTTCTCCTTCTTACAGAGACCCACACTTAGGACCCTGTGGGGACCGATTTACCCCACCTCCATCATACTGGGGGTGGGGCTTGGAAGATGATTTATGAGGAACACACTGAGTCCCTAACAGCTTGTGTGGGCTTTTCTCAGCCAGGGAGTCCACATGCTCACTTCAACCAAAGGCTGCACTCAACACAGGCTCTTTTAGCAATACTGGAGCCTGGGCAGGGGATGGCAATTTGAAGGGAGGCTCAACAGACAGGAACATGAGTAGGTTAGTATGTTCAAAGAAAATGGGCAAATCAACAAATTTCTGATGTCTTCCAGAGCCTTAACTATCCAGGGAAGCAGAGAAGGGAGAAGACGAAAAGGGGTGACCGAGTGAGCATGATTCAAGCTGCTATGTGCTTGTTTGGAAATGTCACAAGAAAATTCATTCTTCTCCATCATTCATACACACTTAGAAGGTGTTGCCTGTCCGGCATCTGCATCTCTAATTTACAAACCGATCCTGAATGTGAACTGGGGCCTCAGAAATCCTCTGAGTCTCCACAAGGAACGTAGATAGACATACACATGTATGAGAGAGTTTTGGAATTTAGATCGCAGATAACATAATGTTGCTGGATCAGCTGGAATTGAGGCTGATTTCCAGTGTGGCTGGCCCCTGGGGAGAGCCACATGGGAATAGATTCCTCTCTACCTACGAAATGATCTGACCCATGCCATCCTTCTCATGCCTCAGAGAAACAGATCCTAAGGCATAAAGGTACAGCAAGAGAAATCAGAAAAAGAAATGCTCTGGGCTGGTTTCTGAGGCTGCTGTGTTCTCACGGATGCTGCAGAGTGGTCCACAGTGCTGGGGTTAAGTGGCTGCAGCTGGTGATAATTAGAACAGGATAGGAAGGGAGGAAAGAATAGAGGGAGGGTGTTGGGGACCGCTCCATGGCCACCAGGAAGAGCTGACTTGCTACTTCACTGTTTCCAGCCTCCTTCACATCTGCCACACTCCCGCCTACTCCTCTGCTGGTCACATGGGGCTTTGGCTGGGTAAGCCCCACCTACCCTTGGTCCCCAGCATTCTGCCTATGCCGATCCCTTGCCTTCGATAAGATATGGAAGTCCTCCATCATCCCACAAATGTCAGTGACTTGATGTATTCCAGTCCTGGAAGTTGTTGATGACACCAAATGGACAGAGTAAAGTTTACCCTGTGCACAGCTTACAGGGTGTCTGGGGACACTGACCAGCAAACCGCATAGCAAGAGCTGTAAAGACTAAAGTGACAGCCCATGCGCCTGTGAGTGTGGACACGTAGGCTAGAGTAGGCTGGCTGGGTTGGTGAATGGGAGAGATGACGTTCAGAGAAGTATAACAGAAATGTCCAAAGGTGCAGGCAGGAGCTAGATCATGGGCCAGAAAAGGAGTCACATAAAACCATTATAATGAACAGATAGGTCAGACAGACAGGGAAAAATGTCTCCCACACATGTTCTTGACAGAAACGCAGTGTCTGAACGGATATGGGCTGCAGGCAGGACTGGCTGAGCATCAGCCTTGGCAACATGGTCACCTCTATGCGCCTGACAGCTCCCACGCAGTGGCATCCCTGCCCCCACCTCTGTCGTGGCCCCCACTCAGAGTGCTCTGAAGAAGGCATTTAACACGAAGGCACTGGGGGTACAGAGGCTTTCTGAAGATTCACCGACAGTGCAGAGGCAGTCTCAAGGAAGTTCCAGGCCTGAACTGTTTTCTCAGTTGCAGTATTATCCTGCCTTAGAAACCATCTTTTACTGATGGTCTACAGTTGAAGCCTAAGAGAGGGAAGGCCATCCTTGTCTGCACAAGTAGCTACAAGCTCTCAAGCTGACGGAGCCTTCCAGTCTATTGACGAAGTTGCCTCCTTTTCTAATCTAATTGCTGTTTTAGCAATTGATTTGAAAACGGCAGATTTGGTGGAAGAGCAACCCAAGAAAGTTAACAATCCCTCAGTTTAAACTATGCACCACAAAATTAGAAATGAAAAAAGTTCTTATATTTTATTCTATGATCTCTATACAGATTATAGTTAAACGCACGTATCTCACGTCTGACAAAGAGAAGCTTCTAGAGACACAAAGGGCACTTCTGATTCTCTCCAAACCCAAACTAAGAGCAGTCTAGTATCCTCTGTCACACTGGGAAATCCCTGTTAACTTAATAGTTCATCAACCTCTTGTCTTCCTGGTCCTGGTTGCTTTTTATGCTTAAACGTCACCACTAAAACCTTGGTCTTTAAGCTCGGTGTTTCTCATCCCTAAGCGCTCTTGGTTTCCACCTGACTAAGCTTCCAGCTTGTTCTCCTCGCCTTTGAGCCCATCCCCCCAACCTCGTTCCTGTTGATTCTTTCTGCTTCTGACACTTCTGCAGCATTCGAGACATTTACAAAAGTATTCAGTGGACACAAACATGAAGCTGTTTCACTTATTAAAAGCTTGGAAGAAAGTTACATGAAAGAACTACATGATGAAAATAATTAGAGATGTAGACCAAAAAATTTCCAGATATTGACAGCACGCCCTGGGAGTGGGTGTGGGTTTAATGAGCTGGTTGATCGCTATGTCATTAATTGAATAAATATGTATGTATTTCTCATCTACATCTTACTTATGAAAGGAAGGCTTTGGGGTTCTCATGTCTCTCCCCACTGTTGCTGAAGAGAGTTACCCAAGAACAAGCTTCCTACACCCAGAAATGCAACTAAGCTGTCCTTAAATCATGGCGCCACCTAGTGGCTTGGTTACTAAGCTGTGAGCCACCCCATCTCCATAGCTTCCTATTTTCAGAGACAATTCTCTCCTCTCCAAACTCTTTCCTCTTCAGGTAAGACCCTGGTCTCAGCATGGCAAATCAGCACCAAGCTATGCAGCACACACCAGTTTGTAAAGAAAACAAACCACGGCATGGGAAAACATCATAAAACACTGACAAATCGCCACTGGACAGCCGCCCCGCCCTCACCCCAACCCACCTCGTTTCATAGCTCCCTGGATCACCGGGTTTGTTTTGCTCAAGGACCAACAAGTTAAACAACCTCTCACCAAGTATTTGGAGGTGGGAGGCTGTCTGAAATGAGCAGACCAAAGGTGGAGAACTGTGGAATTTGGAGCCATTTCGAGTCTTATTCCTTCGAGGAGCTGGATTCTGACTTGAGTTCCTTTCAGATGACAGCCCTTGGGCTCATAGGAGTTTCCAGCAACTTCAGTGGGTCTGTCCTAAGTAAATCCAAATTGTTTCCAAAGACCTAACGAATTACAGCTTGGAGACACAACTGTGAAATTGAGAGGAACATGGTTTGTCAGGAAGGGTTGCAGAAAACAGTTTCCAGTAGCAAAGGCTGCGCTCTCCTCACTCTACCCGGGAGCATGGCAAAGCAGGGATGAGCTGGCCGATGAGCTGTGTGTCCCCAGCATTTGCTTTAAACAGTCGGATCAGACACAGCCAAAAGTCCCTGCTATCCGTGACTACTATCTACAGCTTCAAAGCACAAAACAAAGCTGTGAGTCCCCACTCATAGATTTGTTTTCTCTTAAGCAACTGAAGAAAATGCCCTCTTATTCATTGTGTTCATACAAAATGCTTGTTGGTCTTCCTTTGAAGTTGTCTGGACGAATGTGTGTTAACTTCGGCAGGTCACACTATGGCTTTATTATATTTATTTATTATATTATTTATTTATTATACATATGGCCCTAGGAATGTGTTTACAGACTGGATTCCTGAAAAATCAAGCAATAGACACATAAAGACAGATCATATCTATTACAAAGTATTATAGAATTCTTAATTATTGTCCCTGTAGGTGACAGTCTTTAGAGAGAGACAGAGAAGAAAACAGTCAGAAAGAAGTTGCCGACAAAATGGCCAGCAGCCCCCTGCCACCCAGGGGTTGAGGGAGATGAAGGAGGGTCATCCCTCCTGCACACCTCTCCCAGCAGGTCTCAGGAGTCCCAGGACCCCAGCTGCCTCACATCCAAGGACACACAGTGCCCCTTGAGCCAGAGAGGGAGATGAATCTGCCTAGAAGGGGCTCCAACCCTGTGGGGCCACTGCCAGGAAAAGGCCAAACCTGGCACTCTTCAGTTAGGAAAGAAGCCCTTGTGTGTGAACTATCAGCTCCGCCCTACTCCTTGGCTGTTGCTCACAGCACTTGAGAGAACTCACACACGATGTAAAATGTGGACTCACCCTGTTCACAGATCATGGAGAACCACTTTCTCCCATGCAAACACCCAGCTGGAAAACACACTGGGTCCCTGGGGTTGTAGCATCCCCTTGCTCCCCTTATCTAACCAAAAGTCAGGGGAAAGCCTCCTCCCACCTGCCTGAGGCTTTGCCCACCTGTGGCCTTCTCCTGGTTCCAGGAGCTCAGCATGAACCATCCAGTTTTCCCTTCCTTTTAGACTATTTTACTGAAAAACAATTCTCTTCACTCTGTGTCTTAGTTAGGGTTTCTATTGTTATGATGAAACACCATGACCAAAAGCAAGTTGAGGAGGAAAGGGTTTATCTGGTTTATATTTCCATATCGAAGTTCATCATTGAAGGGAGTCAGGGAAAGAACTCAAACAGCATAGGAACCTGGAGGTAGGAGCTGATGAGGACACCATGGAGGAGTGCTGCTTACTGACTTGCTCTCCATGGCTTGTTTAGCCTGCTTTCTTATAGAACTCAGGACTACCAGTCCAGGGGTGGCCCCATCCTGAAGAACTAAAGAACACCTATAAGTTGGATGGGGGGGGGGTCTGACCCTTTAACCTGCCCTTGGGACCCCTTTCATCCTGCTGGGTTGCCTCATCTAGCCTTGATGTAGGGATTCATGCCTGCCCTTGTTCCATCCTGGCATACCCTGCTCAAGTGGGAACCCTGGGTGGACTGCTCTTTTCTGAGGGGAAGCAGGAGTGGGGTGGGGAGTAGATCTGGGAGAGAGGGGAGAAGGGGGGAGCTGGCAGGAGTGGAATGAGGGGAGGATAGGGTTCAGGATGTATTACATGAGTATAGTAAAATAAATAAATAAAGGAAAAATTTTTAAAAAGGGAAGAAATTCTCCATGTCCTGCACTGGGTAGAAGACTGCATTTGAGAGAATGTTCAAAGACTTCCTGGAGAGAGGTGAGCTGTGTCTGCTTGCTATCATCAAAACCAGTCTCTGCTGGACCTGCTGTAAGCAGACAACTACCCACAGGAGACTCCAGGATGACCAGCATGTCTGCAAAAAGACAAAATAAATAAATAAAAGCAGAGGGTTCTGTGGAGAAGTGGTTGTTACTTTTCTTCGGCAATGCTGGAGACAAACAGATCCTGCACATGTCAATCATGCACTCTAAGATGCACCCCTAGCCCCACCGAAAAGAGAAATGGTGGGCCACAAAAACCATAACTTCTGTATGTCAAAGGGCCTGGAGAAGATGAATTCCTGAGACCTGTGGGCCCTTTCTTTACCCCCATGTGTCTGCACGTTACTGACCATCTCTTCTCCACGGTCTGTTGGTCAAGAGATGACTGGCAGAGCACACGTCGCTTCTGCCACAGGCCACTGGAATCCTTTAGAGTCAGTCAATCATCAGTAAACTCTGTCGAGAATGCTGACCAAGAAAAGCAGGCGCTAAATACTGGGCGCATGGGTCCAAAGGCCGAAGGGAGCAACTTGGATCTGAAAGACTCAGGATGAGTCTCAAAAGCTAGTTCCCTGGCTACACTGCTGCAACTGCAAATTCTTCCTGGGTAACGTGCACCAGGGTCGGGGTGGGGTGGGGTGGGGGACTATCAGAATGAAGTCCATCAATTTAAGTGTTTCTATGGACTTTTGCTGTAAAATTGGGTTGCACCACATGACGTCAGGTAGAAGGACGCGGTGCTTGCTAGTTTTAACCCTGACCAAGGCAGACGCCCAGGAGGACTTGTGTGTCTTGTTCAGGGAGATGTTCTGTGCATACTGCAGAGTGCACGCTTTTCATTTATCACATTCAGGAAAAACTGGTATCAGAGGTTTGAAGAGTAGTCACAGAAATCTCTTTGCCACACCATGTGTGGGCTCACCTAAACATGAACTGCTAAATAAATTCCTAAACTAAAAGAGAACCTGGAGGCTACCGACATGGTTCAGCAGATAAAGGCACTTGCTTCCAAGCCTGAAGACCTGCGTTCCATCTTCACACGGTGGAGAGAGAAAATACACCCCTTTGAATCATTGACTGGCCCTCATAAGTACACGCCATAGCGAGACTGCGTGCACACACACACACGCAATGCACACGCACATACGTTAAATAAACGTAGTGAGACGTAAAGTAGCTAAGGTATTCCTCCACACCCACCCACCCCTATCTTAGTACTCTCTCACTTTCTCTTAATAAATCTGGGCTCACTCCACTACAAGATAAAATAGAACTTTTAAAATATCTGCAGAGCATGTAGAATAGGAAGAGAGATTCAAAAGTAAGCTCCTAGCCAGATATTTATTTTTAAAATAATGGACTCATTGAGAAAAAGAAAATGGACAAGATGAAGCAGATGCGCACAAATCACGTGCAAATTTGCTCACAAACCGCATCCGATTGTTTGGCAGCAGTAAGCTATTGCGATCACGCAGGGGCACAGACATCTTCAAAATCTGTTCCGTAAACGGACTCATCAAAGGACACAGTAACCCTGCTTGGATTCTCACATCATCTGGTCCTTCCAATGTCCTCCTCACCCCAATTACCCCCACACATCAGTCCACAGGGTTAGTGTTCACTGTCGACTTGACAGAATTTAGAATTGCCTGGGAGATGGGCCTCTGTGCACTCTTGTGGGGGTTATCTTGTTTGCATTAACTGATGCAGAAAGCCCCACCTTAACTGTGGGTGAAACCATTCCCTAGACCAAGGATCCTGACTGTGTGAGTGGAGAGCATGAGCTGAGCGTTAGTAGGCATGCATTCTTTGCTGCTTCTCAGATACAGTGTGACTAGCTTCCACCAGCTCCTGCAGCTCCGACATCCCCTGCAACGAAGGACTGTACCTTAGACTGTGAGATTAGATAAGACTTTCCCTCAACAAGCTGCTTTTTAGAAAGAATTGTTTTTATTTTTAATTGCGTGTAGGTGTATGTGTCAGCACATGAGTGTGTGACTACAACCCCAGGTGCCCACAGAAGCCAGAGGCATTGGATCTCCTGGAGCTGGAGTTCCAGGTGATTGTTAGCCTGTCGGTGTGGGTACTGGGAATCAATCTCAGGTCCAACGCTCCTGACCACATAGTCATCTCTCCAGCCCTTAAGTTGCTTTTCTCAGAGTATTTTATATATGGGCAGGAAAGGAATCTCCGAATTTGGAGAGCGTTGGTGTCACCTCACAGCATCAGCACGAGCCACTGATCCCCATCCTCGGGGCTCCACAGAAGGTCCGTGGTGAAGCAAGACTTCCACGTTTCAGGATGGTATTCAATTGGTTCCAATGGTGACTTGCATGGTATGTGAGAAGAGCCCTGAGTTGATTTCCCAGCACTGCACAAATCGAGTGTGGTGGTGCACACCCATAATCCCAGCACTCAGCAGGTTGGGGCAGGAGGATCAGAAGTTCAAGGTCTCACCCACACAGGGAGGTTCAGAAGCAGGAAAACATAAACAAAAAGAATTCCATCTGTAGGAAACACCCAGGGACCCCTACAACTGCTGGGCCAGGAACCCACACTTTGAAAACCATATCCCTAGAACATTCATTTTTCAACACACAGCCATTTTCAAAACCCCCAGGCCCACTGAGCCATCCTCAGCCCCGCGTGTTTGGCTTATGGCTACCAGGTCACAGGCTGTAAAATCAGCTTCGCTCATTCTTTACATAAAGCTGATCTTCTCAAAGTGTCTTTTGCTAAAGTAAATTCTTCAGATAAGTTAGTTTCTGTCTCTTAAAGAGCATATTTGAATTAAGACAGATGCTTTCCAGCATGCAATACATTAGCTTACATTTCCAGGTCTTTTAAATGCATATTCTGTGGCCTTTTGAAGTCTTGTAATTTTAATACAGCTAAATAATTTTGTCCTAATGGCTCAGAGGGAATATTATTATAGAATATTTTCAACTCCAGACAGATCAAGCTGGCCTCTCCTCTTTATGGACAGTTTCATGTAATGCGCCAGTTTCTTCAAATACAATATCAGAAGAAGAATACTCACTCTTTCAAAATAAGCAGCAGCAGGGAGTACATTATAGACACCCAGAATAAAACTTGTGCTTTATAGAAGCCTGGAGATATTCATGGGGTTAAATACGAGCATTTTCAATGTTAAAATGCGATTTTAAACAATAAGCACTTAACACTGAAGGTTCTTGATGCCGTCTGAAGAATTTACCACATATGGAGGCAAAGAGAACAGGATCTGTCCTTCCAGCTGACTGAAGGTCTCTCCGAAAGAGCCACTTCACTTTGGAGTCTTCTAAAACTACCTAGTGAAGTTACTATCCTGTTTTTTGTTCTTCCAGATCCGTCGTAGCTTTTCAGCCCCCAGAATCCCATGGAGTAATGATTCTCCTATTACCATGAATGTTCATTTTTCTGACCTGAATGTTGATGTCTGCTAAAATTCATGTGTTGAAACTTAATATCCAACATAATAATATTAAAAAGTAGAGCCTTTAGGAGGGTACCAGTCATGGAGGGTACCAGTCATCCAAATGTGGCCCAACCATCTCACTGCTCAATAGATAATGCAAAGAAATAAAGTCAGAACATGACAGAGAGCTGTGCTCCTATGCTGGTTTCTGTACCTTCCATGAGAGTCAAGATCTGGATTCAACAGATGGATACACTAATAAAACATGGTATAAACCTACCTGAATAACATTCGGATACATAAGAGAACAGAATTCTGTAATATCTAGCAATGAGGGTTATCCTAAGAGCATGATATTAAGTGGAATAAGCCAAACCTGGAAAGACAGAAAAACCACATGTTCTCATTTAGACGTGGAAGGCTTAAAAAGTTGATCTCCTGGAAGAATAAAAGAGTGGTAAATATATTTCAGACACAGAACTTGGAGGAATTGAGCTAGATCTGACCTGGAAGCCTCTTCTGAAGGAGCCATGCAAGCTGTCAAGGTCCACCCAGGTGTGAAACCTATGGAGCACAATGGCCAGCTCCACAGGGTACCCCAGATGCTGCAATGGTATTACTTTTATCTTGGGATAACCAACAGCTGTGTAATGAGACTTAAGGCCTACTCAAAGGAGGGAATTCATGCTTGGTATTATAAACCTATCCAGCTACCCATGGCTTGTGATACCCTAGAGGAGAACCTACTGCCAATACTTCCCTAACATACATTTATTTATTTATTTATTTATACATGTGTGTGTGAATATATATAATAAATAAAGAGAAAGAGGTCATGAATTGTTGAGAAAATTGGGAGACATGAGAGAAGTTGCAGGAGAAAGGATGGGTAGAAATGTTGTAAATATAATACTCAGTATGAGGCAGGCAGTGCACACCTTTAATCCCATCACTCAGGAGGCAAAGGCAGGAGGATCTCTGTGAACTTGAGGCCAGCCTGGTCTACAGAGTGAGTTCCAGGACAGCCAGAGTTGCAGCAGAGAAATCTTGCCTTGAAAAACCAAATATATATTCAATATGAAATTCTCAAAAAAGTAAAAAGTTAAATTTAAAGAGTGGTAAATCTGGAGAGGAAGAGCTAGGGAGAACAGAGAGAGTGTGTCTGATGGGTACAGAGGCATGGCTGACAATAAGAGCAATCCCTAAAGCCTTATAGTACAGCAAGGTGGCTATGAACCACAGTAATTAATTTTGTACTTCACGGTAGGTTATAGAGAGAACACTGATACTCCCACATGAAGAAGCAATAAACACTTAATGGGATAAATATGCCACTTACTTTGATCCAATTATTACATGTGGTATGCATATGCAGAAATACAACATTGTGCCAGGCATGATGGTACACACCTTTAATCCCAGCACTCAGGAGGCAGAGTCAGATAGATCTCTGTGAGTTCAAAGTCAGCTTGGTCTACATGGACAGTGCCCGGCCAGCTGAGACTACGTGGCCAGATCCTGTCTCAGAAAAGAAACAAAAGCAAAGAGAAAATCAGACTGTTTCCTCCGAAATACATACAGTTATAAATAAGCACAAAATATGTATTCAACAAAAATAAAATCTTGTTCCTTGTGAATTACCCAATATACGGCATTTCATTATAGCAATCCACAGACTGATTCCAGGCAACTCCCAGAACTCATCTCGGCCTACTTCTCTAAGGCAGCTAGCTACTCGACCACCTGAGTTATTACAAAAGGTTCAACTGCAACGGGAACATTCCTGTCTAGAATTGACCTCCATCTCTGTGAAGAAGATGCACACTATCTCTATGTAAGAGTTGATTCCAGCAGTCTCGTTTTCCAGTAATCATGCTTAAACCCAGCGCCTCATGCACACGAGACAAGCACTTGCCGCTAACCCATAGCCCCAGGCCTCTTTGGTTAAATTTTGAGACTTGGTTTTGCTAAGCTTCCCAAACTAGCCTTGAACTGGTACTTCTCCAGCATCAGCCTTTGGGTGGCTGCGATTACAGATGTCACGAATTTGAGGTGGAGGGGGAGACATGGGAAGGGTTTGAGGGAAGAGAAGGAACTTAAAAACTTGCAAGGAAAAAAAATTTAAATAAACCAGTTAAAAACAAACCAAATCACTGCAACGGCAGCAGCGATTTATAACGTTAAAAGCTCACCTGAAAATTAACTTAGTGGAGAGGAAAAAAATAAAAACAGAAAATTTCCAATCATTAAATTATCTTTGTGATGAACTTGACCGGTAAGGTTTTTAATCAATTGCTATGGCAGTTACTTTAAAAGCATCTGTTGATTCAGTCTATTGCACATACTTAACAAGCTTCGAATTTAATCAAGTGTAACACTGGACAGTCCTTCTAGTTATTTAAAACATTTCTTTGGAGGCTTTGGAGATGGGTTAGTCAGGTCAGTGTTTGCCACACAAGCATGGGGACCTGAGTTCAAATCCCCAGCACTCGTGTAAAAAGCCAGAGAAGGCAGCATTCATCCACAATCCCAGTGCTGGGGAGGTAGGGACAGACGGATCCCTAGAGCTTGTTGGCTAATCTTCCTAGCCAATCAGATGAGCTCCAAGTCCAGTGAAAGATACTGATGCTATCTCAAAATAATAATAATAATAATAATAATAATAATAATAATAATAATAATATGGAGAAAAAGGAATACATACCTGATGTTGCACACATGTGCGTGCTTCCACATTGCCTGACACACACCCATATTTACCTACACCACATGTACAATAAATTAATCAATCAATAAATAATAAATAAATTAATTTAATTAATTAATAAATTAATCAATCAGTGTCAAAGACATCTAAACAGGAAATCAATTTAAGTGCACAAAATATAATCCAGCAGGTCTCCACACTTTTCAAATCATCTGTGAAACTATTATCTATTTAAAGCAATACCATGGGGGCAAGTGAGATGGCTTAGGGGTAAAAGCACCTGCTACCAAGCCTGATGACCTGAGTCAGCCTCTGGGACCCTCATGGTAGAAGGAAAGAAGTGACCCGCACCAGCTTTCCTTAGACCTCCAACGTGTGCCGTGGCACCTGCACGCCGCTCCCCCACGAATAAAATCAAAACATAAAACACCACCAGTGACCAAGTCCAGCTCCAGAAACTTGTGTTCCACTGGTTTGGGGTGGGTGAAGGGATGTGATCCTGCAGAGTAATCAGACCCACCTGCTTAGAGAGATACGTACGCACTTACTTATTGGCTAGTCAAAAACATCTCTTCCCTAAATGCCAAACAATCATTCTTTGTTTCGGCATCATTTCTACAACTGTATTAAATTAGCTTGTACATAGGGTGACCGCATGACATATCCTCATAACAGGACACTCCGAAAGTGCGATTGATGGGTACACACAGCCCTCCAGTAAACCATGGCACGTCTAGGCATAATGCAGAACCACATGGCTACTTGACTTACACAACACTTCCTGGGCAGTTTCTAGACTCTATCATTACTATATGGGGTTTTAAATGTTAGTGTCCGATTGTAAATGCCAGGGGAGTTTAAGGCTTCTAATGACAGAAGACAGCTCAGATAATAATACTTGAAAGGTCAACGCTTAGATTCTTGATCCACTGGATAAATGCCTATTTACTTAGGATCATATGTAAAAAGAAGATTTCAGGTCTAAATTAAGATTTGCTAGGCAAGCAAACTAAAACGGTATAGATAATATTTTAAATATCATTATTTTCTGTGCCAACCCTATTTCAGAGGATAATTGTGTGCAATAACGCTGACTTTCAAAACGGTAGATTAAAATAATTCATTCCTATTTTTAATTAAAATTGAGAAAGTGGGGACTAATAATATAATGTGTGTCAGAACTGCATGTGTGCACCATCCAAGATAAGAAGGGGATTGCAACACCGGCTTGCTTCTTGAGTTCCTTGAAATTCCCAAGGAAAGACGACGATGGGAGCTTGAGAGTCAGTATCCCACGAGCACATGTGACACGGGCGGCAGCTCCTTTGTTGGCTAAGTTCCTAGGTCCTGATGACCTCAAGGGCACAAGCAACACTGTCCCCACACACCCATCTGAGAGATGGCCTCCTTTATGGGATGTAATGTACACAGCAACATTGGATGTTAACGTGCTGATGTTAACATCTAGATCTGGTCTTAAGACTATCTGAGAAAGAATAGAGGAAAGGCCCTCTTCTGTACACAGGCTCAAACAAAAGGATCACAGGCACCTGAAAACATGAGGATATGAGACACTGCTCCACAAATAGATCCCATAGGGCCTCTGGATGGGCTGAGCACTACTTCCTCTCCGTCCTTACAAAATCCCTGAGGTCTCCAGATTTCAATGAAGGAAACAAGAATGTATTATAGCAAATGTGACATGTGAGACTTATTCAAGGCCTCTCTATGTGGACTAGAGAACTCTAACCCAGTACCAAGTGCCCAGTCCTTGCTCTGCTTCCAGGGATTTGAATTGACTGAGGAAGTAAGAGAATGAAGAGAAAGACAAACAGACAGACAGAGGACAGAGGACAGAAAGCATAGATCAGGTGGTCTTGGCTCTCGGTTGAGAAACCCAGCACCCCAGAAGCTCATTGTCTTAGTTATTGTTGTATTACTGGGATGAGAGACCATGACCAAGGCAAAGAAAGTATCTAATTTGGGGCTCACAGTTCAAGAGA
Source organism: Cricetomys ansorgei (assembly GCA_026225945.1). Taxonomy (NCBI): domain Eukaryota; kingdom Metazoa; phylum Chordata; class Mammalia; order Rodentia; family Nesomyidae; genus Cricetomys; species Cricetomys ansorgei. The sequence goes on along the minus strand of JAMJFZ010001121.1, from coordinate 11,692,982 downwards.
GTGAGTCCATGAACATCATGGCAGGAAGCATGGCAGCAGACAGACAGGCATGGCACTGGAGCAGTAGCTGAGAGCTCACATCCTATCCACAGGTAGGACGCAGAAGAGAAACTCTGGAGTAGCATGGGCGTTTGAAACCTCAAAGCCCACCCACAATGAGACATTTCCTCTAACAGGTCTACACCTCCTGATCCTTCCTAAATAGTTCTACCAACTGGGAACCTAGTGTTTAAAAATACGAGCCTATGACGGCCATTCTCATTTAAGCCACCATATTTGGGGGCCCGAGAGATGGCTCAGCGGTTAAGAGCACCGAATGCTCTTCCAGAGGACCTGAGTTTAATTCTCGGCAACCACATGGTAGCTCACAACCATCTGTAATGGAATCAGATGTCCTTTTCTGGCATGCAGGTGTACAGGCAGATAGAGCACTCATAAACAAGATGTAAATCTTTAAAAAACAAAACAACAGCAGCAACAACAAAACAAAAACAAAACACCATACTCAGCATGTTGAACGAAGATGCAGGGTTATTACATTCAGATGAACAAGGAGCCAGAGTTCATGGTATACATCTGGATCGAAGGTTTAGCTAATCATAGTAGGAGTAGTGTCTGTAGGAAAGTAGTCTTCAAGACATAAATATCTTGGGGGAGAAAGCTATGATCAACATTTTCTACACACATCATCAATGTTCATACATGGACCAGAGGAAGGCTTTTCAAATTCCCTCTGAGACTTACCCCAGGGGAAGGCTTTGCCGTCTTCCCGTGAGTCTGAGGCTCTAAGGTCCTTTAACATGGCCATGCTGAAGTCAACAGCACACATTCACTAGACTTCACTCACTCAGGGCCTTCTGTGCTCTCTACAGACAAGTTCATCTGACAAAGGCATCTCCACTTGCAACAGAGCTGACTGTGTGACCAGTCATGCTACACTGAGACTGTCCCACAGACAACTCTGCCCATGGGCAGAAACAGGGACAACCCAGCTTTAAAAAGAGTCCCATACAGAACTACATAGCTCTAAAAATGGTTTCCCAAAAATGTGTGTTTAATGTTCCTGGCTGTTTGACATCACTGTGAATACCGTCTATGCAATGAAATCAGAAGTGTAGAAAAACATATGCTAGGCAAAAGGAAACTGATGTGGCTTATATATTGGCTTACCTCACGGAAAGAATGATACAGAGTATACAATTGCTGATAATCTTTATATATTATAAATTAGCAAGTCAGTCAATAAAGGAGTCCTCAATGCAAAATTCATTATTAAAGGTAACAAGGCATATTTCATAAACTATGGAGTTTCTTCCCACCAGGAAGAAAAAATGTTGGAATAGTGACTGGGAAATATCTCAGTGAGTAGAGGCACTTGCCGCACAAATTGGACAACCTGAATTGATCCCTGGGCCTCACACAGTAGAAGGCAAGAATTGACTCCAGCAAGCTGTCCTCTAATGTACATGCACACACGTGCACACACGTGCACACACACACACACAAAGATACACACACACTCAGATACAAACATAGCGATACACACACAGACACACAGATACACACATACACAGATACACACATACACAGATATACACACACAGACACACAGATACACACATACACAGATACACACATACACAGAGATACACACACACTCAGATACAAACAGATACACACACACAGATACGCACATACACAGATACACACATACACGGAGATACACACACACTCAGATACACACATAGAGATACACACACACACACAGACACATACATACACAGAGATACACACACACTCAGATACAAACAGAGATACACACATACACAGATACACACATACACAGAAATACACATACACAGATACACACACACAGACACACAGATACACACATACACAGATACACACATACACAGAGATACACACACACAGATATACACATACACAGAGACATACACACACAGATATACACACACATACACAGAGATATTCACACACAGAGAGATACACACACACGTACACAGAGCTACACACACACACTTTTAAGTAGTTGCAACATTTATACAACCTAACAACCATCTTCAATATGAGGAATTTACAAAGAAGAGTGGACAGCTGCAAGCACAGCTCCATACAGTGCAAGGTCCTCACACTTCCACCAAGATGTGACAGAACGAGCAGCTGTCGTGCTAGAAAGAAGATGTGGATGCAACTTATATTTCAATACCGAATTTAAAATAAGTTTTAAAATAAAAGAATCCATTCATTCTAGCACATGGCATAAAAAAGTGACCAGAAATAGGAAACACATATACTCAAAAGAAATGAGTTAATTTATATATGAAGTAGTTATTTATAGAAGAAATACAAAAGTCTAAAAGATAAGCTATTGGAACAAATGAAAAAGATAATTAGATACAGAGTGAATATGCAAAACCACTAATATTATATATATTGGCTATAAGCAATACATGAATTTTCTTAAAGACAATATTTTAGAATCGTTAGATCTCAAACTCACAAACTGCTGGCTGAGATACCTATATCGAAATGAACCTGGCCAGCTTCTCTCAGCATCCCTCTGCCCCTACCTGTTACAGGGTCCTCCTGGCTTGCATATTCCACTCCCTCACCCCGAACCCTCCAGCGCACGGTGTTGGGCTGCCCTTCCCTATATAATTCCAGCCATTTTACTTACTCTCTCTCTCTCTTGGCCTCGTGGTCTCTTGGCCACCACTCCAGGTTCCCCTCTCTCTCCTCTTTCCCTCACCTCTCTCCTCACATATGTATATATATATATATATATATATATATATATATATATATATATATATATATATATATGCACCAGGGAGATGGTTCAGTGGATAAAGGAGTTTACTGTCAAGCCTGATGATCTGATTTCCGTTCCCGGAACTCACAAGTAGAAAGAGAGAACCAGCTCTACCATGATGTCCTGCACTCATCGTACACACACACACAAGAGAAATAAATCAAGAAATGCAAATAAACAAATAAATGTAAAATACAATTAAAAAAAAATAAAATATGTGAAATTTTTAAAATTGGCCAAAAATAACCAAAAAAAAAAAAAATTCTTGAGATGGGGTAAAAGCAGGGAGAATTTACTCAGTGAGGTGAAATTTACTAGCACTGTACAGATTATGACAGGGTGCAATGAGCACAAACACAGATGAGCTGTGGGGGGATAAAATCACAGAAATGTAGGCATTGGGATAATATCAAATCTAACCCTCTTAAAGCAGTGGTGGAAATGATGCATTTTTTTTTTTTAATTATGAAGGGTCAATCATATATCCACATAGGAAAAAAATGAAAGCTGATCACTTCCTTACAGTTGACATTAAAAATTTTGGCTTTGGGTGAACTTTAGCTGAATATCAAGGAAATAGTAAAACTCACAGGGGTGAAAGAGGGGTCCTTATGCCACCAGGTAGGAAGGTAGTTCTGAGACAGATCGTTAAAACTAGCCAGAGGAAGCTGAAAAATAATATAATACATAAATAGAATTAAGAGCAAAAGTCATGTGATCATCCTAATAGCTTCAGAAAAGGCCTTTGACAAAAATCAACACATTTTCATGATAAAAGCCTGAAGGAACTAACTACGGACGAGACCTGCCTCAATGTAGTGAAGAATGTCTATGACGAGCATAAAGCCAACCCCAGGAAGCAAAGGTAAAAACAGAAAGCATCACTTCTCAGGTAAGAAATCGGAGAGGGTAGCCATACATGGTTTAAAATCTGGAGCAAAAAGGCCAGAGAAAGAAGTACAGGGCAAGAGAAGAAAGTCAAATCATCCCTATCTAAGGATCACATGATCCTTATACTTAAGACCCTACAGAGAATTTCCCAGGTCTGATAAACAACTTCAGCGAAGCTACACTCTGAATCTGAGGCTCACGTAGCTCACTCTAAATCTGTTCGTTATAATTAAATAATTTTAAATAAAACTACTCAGCAATAATTATTCCTAACCCATTTCCTAAATTTCCATTTAATCTCAGCCTGTGGCTGTCAAGGGAGTCAACAAATAAAAAAAGATCAAAAAATACGTAATGCTCAAAAAAAATTAATAAATTACCATGATTCCATGTTCAAACAAAAGCCTGCAGTTGCTATTAGCTGTGATTATTCAATTGTGCTCCTGAAGAACAAACATCTAAAGACTACCACCAGCAGAACCACTCAGGGGTTAAATAAGTACCTTTTTACTATTTCGTTTTATTTTTGATTAACATGTATTAATTATACATATTAATGTAATACTTCAATGCAGCATACACTAATTAAACTCAGCCTCCCGTGACCTACCCTCCCACTCGCACGCCTTTCGCAGCTATAATAATCATCTTTCTCTTTTGGGGTCAACTTTTTAAATGGAACAGCAGTTAAACTCCTTGAGAGAGAGGACAAAGAGAGAGAGAGAGATGCAGTAATTGAAAGGTACAATCCATGGTTTTTGTTCCTTGACATGGGAGAGGATGACTCTCTGAAGCCCTACCTAAGAACAGCATGCTGGGCTTAGAACAAAGGAGAGAGGTTAGGACTCCTTGCGACACGTGAAACGTGGCACGCGAGATGTTGACTAACCTGTCAAGCTGTGGAGGTAAAGCTGAGAAACCCACCAGTGTCCTCCGCTAAGGCCCTGAATTCTAGTTCTCCAGACTTCCTCTCACTTAGCTGTTTGCTAAAGCCTTTCCCTCCCTCTTTTTTAACCTAGGAATACAGGAAATACAGAGTTGTAAGCCTTCTGTCTTGTCTTGTTCTTCATCTACTTTTATTTTGAAGGTGCTTGGATTTGAACCCAGGGCCTCCCTCACACATGACAGGCAAGCGCTCACCACTGAGCTACATCACCAGCCCCGTGATCCATCCACCGAATCAGAATTTTTTTTTTAATAGTTTTGCCTCTATGTTTCAGCCTCACAGCACAGAATTCAGAGCTTTGCAAGCATGGCAAACGTTATTTCTTAGGAATGATCTCCTGTTTGGTTTCTAGAAGTTGGTATGATATTGCTGCCAAACACGTGAAGGTATTCTTAGAGGCCAGTAGCCAACAGACATGGGTTTATCACTTGGATTCTGGGAAGAGAAGTTTCCAAGTGGTCTGAGGAAACAGTGGCCCAGTGAATGTTATCTCTATGTCAAGTGCCCGGTCCCTGTACAAGCATTGTCTTGGGACACTGTAGGAAAACAAGCCTGAAACACATACTTTGAACACGTTACTACAAAAGATGCCCCTTTCAATAACCATTATATTTAGATTCTTTGATGTTTCATAGATTTTAAGTCATCACTTTGCAATTATACATCCAACGAAGAGATCTCTTACAGTTAAGTACCATTGGGCTGAGCTGTCACTGAGCTGTACCGGTCATGTGAGGTTGGTGAGAACCACCCCGTGTACTCATCTGAAGCATCTTTACCATTCCTCACACAAATAACATTTGTATGGAAGATTATCTAAAACCCGACAGTGTAATGACAGGGTCACTTCCAGACAAAAGGCTCACAGACAGACTTATTTTATTCTTTTACCGTTCGAAACTTTGCAGCCTATCTGCAAAATAATTAAAAATTTTACAGCACCATTTCTAACTTTAAAATTATATAACTATCTTTGAATTTCCCCATCGGCCCCTCAACTATGGATGCTTCCACCAACTACACGCGTAAACAGAGCCTATGACTTCCTAGTCGGGAAACCAGCACGTAGCTGAGTTCTCCAGGGTAGAAAGGATAGTCTAACACCCACCCATTCCCACCTTTGCTCCCATGGTGTCCGTAGACACTGGCTCCTTTCAGCACTCAGAGCATAAAAGCTTAGGAAACACATCTTCCCTAGACCACAGGACTCTTCCTAGGCCCCCAATTCAAACCAGATGACCTTGGGTTCTCCGGAAGGAATCAAAGACACTTGTACCAAAGGGGAGGTGGCCCCCCATACTCTCTTAAGTGCCCCCAGAGTAACTCTGTGGCATTTGTAATGTTAGGAAGAAAATTCTTCCAACACCATTTGGGACGCAGCCAGCTGCTGGATCGGAGACTGTACCACACATCTCTATTTATTTAAGCTCAGATGGAAGCAGGAAGGACATCTCCTCCCCAAACCTTGACAAAGGTTACTGCCTGGAGTGCTCAAAGCAAGCTATGGTCTCGAACTTGTCACCAACAACACTGGCAGTTTACATTCTCCGTGAGTCCCTGCTGGCATAGTTCACGACTTGGTTTGTATTGAGGTAGAAAAAGGATGATAGGACTTTAAATCTGTACAAAACTCTAACAGGGACACTACCATATTAAAAATGTATATTAGTTATAAAATGTACTCTAATTCCAGCACCTTAACAGGGTAAAGAGTAAAAGACAAAATAAAGCTCTAACCCAGTCAGTTCCTATTCATTGTCCCTCAGTCGTTGACTTGCCACCTCTTGTTATCATAAACAGGCCCCTTGTGAAACCATGGCTAGAAATAGAGAGCATATTTGCTTTTAATGAGGAAGAAGAATAGTGTATTCCAAGCCCACCCCAAAACCCTCACCTATACCAAAGGTCAGCGAAACATCCCAAAATGACTGCGTGAAAAGTCAGCAAGGGTTCCTTCTCATACAGCGTCTAACACAGCAGTGACCTAACCACTAAAGCCCAGGGGTTCTGTCAGGCACGTTTGTTTGAGAGAAGAGAAGTGTACACATAGACAATAGAGACATCAGGCAGGAATTCCTTCTTTGCTATGAGAAACATGGTTTTTAAGCTGCTCATAACATAATGTATCACAAGCGAAATGAACAGAAAAAACATACAGCAAGCTCCAAGAGTGACCCCCCCACCACATACACACACACCGACAGAAGGACAGACAGACCTTCAGACCGCACAGCTAGAGGGCAGAGCCACAGCAGGTTTTTACAGTGCAGACTTCTACAGCGCTGACTGAAAAGAATACTTCCAAGAAAAGACAGTTGGAAGTAAGAGAAACCCTGTGGCCCTCCCCATAGTAATTCACCTGTGTGTGCATGGGCTACTTCAAAGACTTTTGAGGGAGGGGGGATAAAGGAAGGGGAGGAAATGCTGAAGGACTTTCTAGTTCTCTTTACAGAGGAAAAAGAATACCTCTGTGAATATATAATCAAAATCAATCAGAATTATAAAGCGCCATGAAATGGAAAATACGCCGGTTAGAACACAAAAGACGTTGTAGAGAAAATGAATGGTCTCAATTTCTTTGGGATGAGATTTCCAAAGAGTAGAGCACTAATTGAAAAATCATCATGCTAGCAGGCTAGACGCCACTCAGAGCATGCGCCCATTCTCTGGGACTAAGGAATACGGAGGAGAGAGTCATGAAGTAAACAGCGCAAGGATGAGAGAGAGGAGATCCCCGTCCAGGCGTGAGGAAGTGAACTGATGTGCAACCCGGCAATCTGTTGGCTGGCGGCTACTACCGGGGCTGTGCGAGCAGGACGGTAAAACCAAAGAGAATCAGGGCTTTGAATGTTTGTGTGAAGGACCAGAGGGAGACAAGGGCAAGGAATGGACTGGAGGGAGCAACTTCCTGAGAGCCAGCCGCCACGGGTGGGGTATGCATCTACAAAAATACCTGAGCCATCGAAAGAGTAGTTGTGCCTGGCCGGTGCTGCTGGGTGATTCTTCTCCAGCCCAGAAGGGTAAAGCCTAGGCTACGATGACACCCAAAGTCAGAAAGGAAAGGAAGTGTGTGTTTGTGACACTTTTTTACCAGCTGGTAAAGAAAGGTTTTCCTTAGGGGTAAGGAAACACACCCAAGCCACACAGCGAGAAAGACTCTGCTAAGCAGAGAGGGAGAACTTGGGAAGCTGAAACCCAGCCTTTTCTTGAGGGGTAGGGGCAGGGTGGTCCTTTCAAGTCATTGAGGGATAGTCTTCCCCTAATTAGGGTTGGTTAGTTAAAAGGCAGGGTGGCTGACTGGCCCACAATTGTTATGTGATCATGTCCCTATCCATCTTTGACGTTGTTGGGCCAGTTGGGGGGCAAGGCTACTGGTGGGAGGGCCCCTCTTCCTCTCTGCTAGTCAGGGAAGTTGTCTCATTCCGGGTCCCTTACCCTCCCTTCTCAGAGATCTCCCTAACTAGGGTTTGGGGGCAGCAGACAACTCTAACTGCTTCCAAGATGGCAAAAGAGACCACGTAGAAGGGGCGGCAGTTAGAACACCTCAGAAGAGGATTGATCCATGGGGCCACAATAAAACGTAACACATAGCAAAGACGCAGAACATAAAATGGCCATGTGATGACAGCATTCATGCTACATGATGGGGGCAGCCTCTGTAACATGCAAAATGTATGACTGTTCGTACTGTTAGGATTCTTACAAAGAATTTAGTTAGGAAATAGGGCAGTTTGGGCTTTATTAGAGGAAGAAACCAGCCTCCTCCCCCCCCTGCAAAAAAAAAAAAGAATCTAAAGAACCCTTGGTGAGGCTCAAGAGATGGCTCAGAAGTTAAAAGCACTTGCTGTTCTTGCCCAGGTTGGGTACCCAGCACTCACATGATGGCTTGCAAGCATCCATAGGCGAACACAAGGTATACAAATATATACGCAGGCAAAACGCTCATACACATAAAATAAATAATTTTTTTTATATTTTAAAGAACACTTTAATGGCGGGGTGGGGGGGGATGATTTCTTTGACTCTGCTGTTGTGACACTTTTATAAGAAGTAGGGGGCCGGTCACCCTGTCCCCTGTGAATGCCTTCGCCTCTGTCCTCCCATTGTGCTGCCCCAGCATAATGCTATCAGGAATGGGGACACTTTGTCCTTGAGAAGCACCAGGTTGAGGGGGCCTTTTACACCCAGAGCATGACCTGTCATACCACCTCTCAAAGCAAACAGTACTTAGAGCCTCGTTGCTGCCACAGCCGCAGTGTCTCAGCTCTAAACTCAGAGTCCTAGTGAAACCCGGGCAGAGATGAGGCTACCCGTAACTCCTACCTCTGTCAGCGGACAACCAGCAGCCCTCTGGGCACTGTTATTTTTATATCTTAAGGCTGTCCATCTCCAAAGAGTGGCCCTGGTGTGCCCAGCTAAGTAGCCAAGAGGCTTGGAGTACCTTAGAAATAAATCCCAAAGTCCTGGGGAAATTGGAAAGATCTGGTTGGATCATCCTTACCCTCTTCTTTTTCCGTGTGCTCGCAGGACTAAACTTAAGTACCTGAATGGTTAGACGCACTCGCTTCCCGCGTCTATGTGCCCTTCTCTGGCATCTCTGCCCATCCATGGTCGTGCACTCCCTTCTTCGCTGAGCCTCCTCAGAGCTAGCATCCCTGTTGCCTCAAGCTGAAACCTGACTACCTTTCTCTTTCCTCTGCTACAGCAGAGAATAAATCCAAGTGTCTTCCTACAAGAATCCTTTACATGAGCAACACAGCAACCAAGCACACCACCAGTCAACAAAGAACGTGACCCGTACTCGGTTTCATACTAAGCAAGCCAGCAAAGCCACATTAACCTTGCAGTTTGCAATGACTATATACGCATATAGGATCCAATGTGCAAGCATATCACACCCTTCGGGGCTCTTTTCAGCTTTCCCAATCGCTTTGTGACATTCTGTCCTCTGCTGGTTTAATATTTTTTCAAGTTCACACCATGCAGGCTTGAATTCCAGGAGGACCTAGCAGTTCCAAGACTGTCAACACACCAAAGCATAGATGGATAGATGGGCTCCATCTTTCTTCTCCCTGGTCCACAGCCCCAGTGGCATATTAGAGTGATCCAGGGAGGGCTTTAACAACAATCTTAGATGCTGGGAAAAGTTCAACCCATAAATTGCTTGCTTTGTATCCTAGTTTGCTTTTTGTTGCTGTTATAAAACACCGATCAAAACCAACTTGGGGGAAATAGAATACAAGTGACTTGTTGGAGGAATGGGGAGCTTCTAACTAAAGAGGGGAGAGGGAGACAAGTACAGAAGACAGAAGGAAGAGGATACAATAATAGAAGGGAAGGGTGAAAAAAATCATAAGGAATCACACTATATTAAATATCCACCCAAAGATACCTATAATGCACTACAGCCAGTGTATAAATATGCATAGTTTAAGCAAAACTTTCCTACATCAGCTAATAATGCTCCCTCCAAGAGTCAAAGACCATCTAACAAAAACCCCAAATACTAGACTTGAAAAACTTTCTTTTGAGTTGCTGGTCAGGGTTGTTCAAGAGACTCCCAGAACATTACAGGCCATTGCTATTGTTCTTGGCCACCCACAGAGGTGGGAGGTAAGTCCCTAATACTGAAGACACCAGGCATGTCAGTGGCCTTTGGGACCTGAACCTGAATTTTTTTCCCCAAGAAACAACTTTCATGGTTCCAGAAGGTGCCATGCAAGCTTCCAAAAGAGGAAGGAAATCAATAGTCCTACATAGCTATAATGCCTATGAACAACATCAACTGGCACAAACACCATGGCGATAACAACATCATGCTAATTGGACTTAAGACCCACTGATCAAGAGGGAAACAATTTCATAAAGTGAAGGCTTGAAGGCAGTAACTCAACTCAGGAAATAAAGCAAAGACCACAGAGGAATTCTGTGTAATGGTTTGCTCTCTATGGCTTGCTCAGCTTTCTTACATAACCCAGGATAATCTGCCCAGGTGAGGCACTGCCCGCAGTAGGCTGTGCCCTCCCAGATCAATCAGTAATCAAAAAAAGCCCTACAAACACGCCCACAAACCGATCTGGAGGTGGCAATTCTTCAGTTGAGGTTCCCTCTTCCATGACTTTAGTTTGAATCAAAAACTAGCCAGTATTCCTTTGTAAGCACAAGAACCTGAGCTCAGTCCCCAGAATATATTTAAAAGCCCTTATGTGGTGGCACCACTGATAGCCCTGGGGCTCACAGATCAGCCCAGCCTACTTTCTGTGTTCTAGGCTGATGAGAAACTCTGTTTCAGAAAAGAGGGGGGTCAGGAGAAGGAGGAGGGAGTGAGGAGGAAGGAAGAGGAGGAAAGGAAGGATGGGATGGTGTGAGCAAGGGAGGGAGGGAGGAAGGAAAGAAAGAAGAAAGAGAGAGAGGAAGGAAGTGAGGGAGGGAGGGAAGGAAGGAGGAAGGAAGACAGGAAGAAGAAAAGAATAAAAACCGGTGGATGGTACCCCTTATCTGGGCCTTCAACTGCTACTTCGGCTGCACCTTCACTAATGACCTCTCCTGGCCGCTTACAGTGCCAAGCCTCAGTTGTTCTCCATGACCCCTTCATGCCTTCAAAACCAGCAACACCTGGATGACTCTTACAGTACCAAGTTCAGCTACCAACATGAGATACAACCTCAGCCAATTCTGGAAAATTTTCTGTGTGCTGACCCTAAGGAAACACTGTCAAGGTTTTAAGATGTAGTCTAGTTTACAGGAAAAATAACAGATCACCTTGTCTGCAGGAAGGGTCCCCTCATGGGTGGAATTCTCATCACCATCACCAGTGCCTGGGTGGCTTGTCTTTCTCTTAGTCGGGTTTGCAGGAAAAAAAATCTTGTCAGTTTAACTAGGCAGCTTTTTGGCTCTAAGCCTCAGCTTCCACAATAGCAGGGGCTCCTGGGCCAGTGGGAAGAATCTCTGGCAAAGTCTTGGCAGTTTGGCTGTTCTTCTCACCAACACGATGGAGAATCATACACCCTTCTTCATAGACCTCAAACACAAGAATGACTTCAGCTATACACACACACACACACACACACACAACGCAGCTATCAGAAAACTCAGTTTGATGAACAATATACTATCAGCAGCAGTGGCAGGAGGGACGGACTATCAGCCCTGTGATCAGGAAAAGCAGTAAGAACCTTGCTTTTTCCTTGCTCCCAGCTGAATTCTTTATCTCTAAGGGCCTCCATCTGTGGTTCTCATTCCAGAGCTTTTTCCCTCATTTATTTATTAATAAATAAATGAGCCTTATCTCTTCATAGAGGCTTATTTATTTCTCTCTTCTTTCTTCAGGAGACTCCTACTCATTCTTTTTGCAAATATATAATCTCTGTCCTCTAGGAGCTGCCCTGAGCATACTGTGAGGTCTGGAGTTTTTCTCTTCTTGTCTCCACGTTGGATTAGCTGGCGTGATGTCCTGCCCACGTTGATGCACCATTTGTAGTAGTTCGCTGCTGCGCGGCTCACCTGGGACAGCAAGGAGGCATTTTTCAGCGGTGCAATCCATGCCAGACCTCAGCAGAGGGAACCACCATCATGACAAGCACCAACCTGGACAGTGGAGCCCCGAGCATCAGGAGTTTTTAATTGATTCAGAACTCCTCAGGTGCAGATCCTAAGCAATCAAGCATCCCTCCCACAGAAACCCAACACCTGCAGACAATACAAAATGTCAGGGCCTATGCATCCCTTTTTCCAACAGTGCCCCAAAAACAATTACTTTAAATATAACTAAAAATAAATTTCCTCAACACCGCAGAATGTGACAAATGCTTTAACAGCAGAAAAACATTCTGAAGGACAGACATAAAAGACAGGCACCCTCAGCCAGATCTTCCGGTTCACATTACAGTTCTGTAAAGTAGCATTCTTGTTTGACACAACAGAGCCACGGCTTGGCAAATTTTTGCCCCCGAGTGATATTCAGCTGCCAGATTCTTATTCTGATCACATTTAGGGGCTGCTCACCTGAGAGCCAACCTCTCTCCACCATGGTGAAGACCCCTGGGAATGAACCTACCCGCTAGGGCTTTGCACTGGTCCTTCCTACATCGATGAAAGTTGGGATTTTTTTTTAAAGTCTCAGTATATGTTCAGTATATGTTAAAATTCTGGAATGTTCTAAGTACATAGAGTTTTGTCAAAATATCAGGCAACTCATGATACAGTGTGAAGTTATTAAAATTTTAAAGTCACATATGCATTCACCTCTTCTTGGCCTTAGCATCATTTCCTACACAGGGATACAACAGTGAGCAACATCTCTGATACCAAGATGTTTTTACCCTAGTGGTGCACACAGGGCCAGGGAGCAAATGCCTTCTGTGCACATCCAGAGTGATGGAGTTTACAAAGCCATTGCTTCATGTAAGATGAGCAAGGGGACCCCTGATTTGAAGACTGAGAAAAGTGAGGGCCACTAGTGGTTCTGAAAATAAGACCACCGAAGAAATTTGAGACATTTTTCATCTTAAGGAATGAATCTCAGCTTAAAATGGGCAAATAACTACAAAATTGTTAACACCTTAATAGACAAATTCACATAGACACAAGCACAATTTACTGAACTATGCCTGGACTCAGGAGTCTCTGAGAAGTAAACCCTTGATAATGAAAACTGGTAACAGAATTTATAAATGTAAGCTCATAATACACAATAAAAGAAAGAAAGCCACAGGCCAGTGTTTTTGATAAACATAGATGCAAAAATATTCAATAATGTCCCAGCAACCAAAGCCAGCAGCATATAAAAAGAATAGTAGTAGCTGTTCTAACAGAGGACCTGGGTCTGGCTTTTCAGCATCTACATGTCAGTTCACAACTGTTGTAACTCCAATTCTAGGGAATCTGACTCCTTCTCTGGCCCCACAGGCATCAGGCATCCACACTGTGCAGATATATCCATGTAGGAAAATAACACATACATACAAAATTTTTAAAGTTTATTCATTCTGAGGGCAATAGATAAGTCTGTTTTATTTCTGCACACCAGCAATGAATAATGGGAAATAGACTTTTAAAATATATTTACAATTGCTTGAAAATTTTAACTACAGCCCTCCCTTAGAGTTCACGGGAGATTGCTCCCAGGTCCCCTGTGAAAACCAGAGTCAAGGATGCTCAGGTCACTATTTGTGAATTGTAGAGTTTCCATGTGACTTATACACATCTTTCCATATATACTAAATAATCTCTAGATGACTTACAATAGCTGATGCTATATGAAATAAATTTATTCATCATGATCAAATGGTATTTATCCTAGGAATGCAAAGATGGTTCAAAGTACATGAAACAATGCATGATGCATTAGATCAACAGAGTGAAGGGCAAACACCACATGCTTATCTTAATTGATGAAGAAAAGGGCAATTGATAAAATTCAACTCTGCATAATAAGAAAATCTAGAACAAATTAGGAATGCAAGAAATGCATCTTAACCTAATAAAAGTCCTCTATACTAAGCCAAAGTTAAAATTGTATTGAATGCGAAAAGCTGAAAGAAGGTCTGAAATAAGTCGGGATTCTTAATTTCTTATCCTTTTTAATATTTATCTATTTTAACATTTAGCTCATATTCCTATTTTTATCCAAAATGGTGTTGGAAGTCCACGCCAGAGAAACAAGGCAAAAAAAAAAAAAAAAAAGAAAGAAAAAAGAAAAGAAATAAAGAGTAACCAAATTGAAAGAGAAGTCTAGTTGTCACTATTGTGTGAAATTGACATGATCTACTGCCACAACTATTAGAACTAATAGATGAATTCAGTAAGAGTATAAGATATAAAACCAACGTACAAAGGCAAATAGCATCGGTGCATACCAATAGAAAATTTCCTGAAACAGAAGTCAAGGACGCGATCCCATTTACAATAGCTACCAAGAAATTAAACACCTAGCAATTAATTTAACAGATGCATGAAAGACCTAAAATATACATTTAAAAGCCCTGGTAAAAATGATATCGGAAAAAATGTCAGGAGCCATAGCAGAGCATTTGCAGCCAGTGTTGGGGCCTGAGGAGTGCAGCCCACCATCTCTGGGGGATTGCCTCCTGAATAACCCCTTCTGCTGAACAGAATGGTGATTTTCTAAAAAGGCAATGCCACCCAGTTAAATTAGCTGAAGTGAAACTTCAGAAATAATAACTTTAAGAAATATGTCTAGTTTAAAAACTAAAGTTACCTGGGTAAAGCAAAACATATTCTCGGTTGCTGAGGACTTGCTAGGTCTGGATGCAAATACAAAGAAAATGCAGTTGCTAGGGCCCACAGGTCTGTGATTAATAGATGACAGGCAAGTTTCAGTGCCACTGCTAAGTCTGATCAAATTTGATTTTCCTTGTTTTACAATTATTATTATGAATTTGCTGATGCACCCTGAGAACATAGAGACAATGGAACAGATAGATTTTCTTCTCTGTGTGATATAGAAAAAGGGAGAAAAAAACTCTTACTTGTGATCCTTTGATTAACTTTAATAGAAAAATAATAGGATGGTTGATTATTGTTTGGTTGCCATAAACTAAAGCCTAGCAAGAAAATTGGCTAAGAGAAAATACTTGGCTTCCATCTTTGGGAACAGAACATATGAGAGATGTTTTGTTATGTGTGGGCATTTTCATGGTAACCTGCTTAAAGGTTTTTGTTCAACGAGTATATAAAATGTATGTGTGCTGACGCTTTGAATGTACAAGGTGGTATCTACAAGGTTGAATCCACAAAGCATGATCTACAAGGCATCATCCACAAGAGAGTTTTCAAAGACGTATGAGTAAGGTGTATGTATGTTAAATCTTGCAAGATATAGGTATGAGTAAGGAGTGTGTGTGTGTGTGTGTGTGTGTGTGTGTGTGTGTTGAAGCTTTGCTTCATCCACAAGATATATGAATGTGTGAATGAGTGTGTGGTTATGGGAAATGAAAAGAATAAGACTGTTGACACTTGTCTTCTCCCACAAGAGGTGTATTTATGTGTGTAAAATTAAATTTGTATAGAGAGAATAAATCTTCAATTGAATAGAGAGAGAAAGGAAGGAAAAAGTCTAAATAAAGAGAAAAGTCTGGTGCCATCTATAAGAAGTATTCATACTTCTTATAAAGAGAGTTGAGATCTTCATTCAAGAAAAGCGTGTGCATGAATGGTTTTTCTGCGACTCCTCACCCACCTCCTCAAAGCCCTGACCTGCTAGGGCTGGACCCCAGTA
Source organism: Cricetomys ansorgei (assembly GCA_026225945.1). Taxonomy (NCBI): domain Eukaryota; kingdom Metazoa; phylum Chordata; class Mammalia; order Rodentia; family Nesomyidae; genus Cricetomys; species Cricetomys ansorgei. The sequence continues at coordinate 11,677,073 of JAMJFZ010001121.1, read as the reverse complement.
GAAAAGAACAATGTGGAAAGACGTCTCACTTTCTTGAATTGGGAAAATCAATATTGTTAAAATAGCCACATGGTTCAAGTGGTTGACAGACTCGATGTATATCTTATCAAAATACTTATGGAAATGCTAATTCACAGGACTTTACAAAACAACTCTAAAGTTTATATGAAACCATATAAAAGCCCCAATAAGCCAAAGCCGTTTTGATTAACAACAACAACAACAAAAGAATAAAGACGTTACGTGACCTTTGGTGGCTTGAATGAGAATTGCTTATGTATTTGAAAGTTTGAAAGTTTGGTTCCCAGTTGGTGGACTCTTTAGGACCAGGCGTTAGGAGGTGTGGTCTTGATGCAAGAGGCTACGCAGGAGTGCTGCTGACTCCCATCGTGGAATTCCCCAACAGGGGTGGGCTTTGAGATTTCAAAAGCCTACACAATTCCCAGAGTGTCTCTCCCTCTGCCTCTTTCTTGTGGATCAGATGCGAGGTCTCAGCTACCGCTCCAGTGCCATGCCTGCTGCCGTGATGACCATGGACTGAAGTGAAGCTGTAAGTGATACTCCAGTTAAATGCTTTCTTCTCTAAGTTGCCTTGGCCATGGTGTCTCCTCACAGCAACAGAAAAGTAACTAAGACATTATCTGACTTCAAAACATGCCATAAACCTACATTAATAAAACAGCACAGCACTGACACACACACACACAAGATGCATGCGTCAATGGGACTGAGAAGAGAGCCTAGATGCAAACCTGCACACTTCTAGGTAAGCTATTCTTTACAGATGTGCTAAGGACACACACTGAAGAAAGGCTAATCTTCAGTAAACATCCCTGGGACTACCGAATGCCCCTATGCAGAAGAATGTAACTAGACTTCTCTGATCAGCTATAAAGGTCAATTCAAAATGAAAGCCTGAAACTACAAGACGAAAACAGATAAGATACTTCGAAACACTGGAATAGACAAATATCTATTGAACGAAATCCAAAAAAGCACAGAAAGTGTGATTAAAAGCAGGCAAGATCTCATAAAACTAAAAAGCTTCTGCACTTAACTCTGTCAAGGAAAACACTTAACAGAGTGCATAGAAAGCGAGGGGATGGAAACAAGTATTTATGGTGCCTACATCTGTCAATCCTCGATGCCCAGAATATACAGTGAGAACTCCAAAACCTCCATGGCAAATAAATAATTCAATTTAAAATGGGCAATGGGTTGGCATGGCATGGAGGGGTAAGGGGGTGTGGTGAGTGGAAAGCATTATATACATAAACAGAGGTACAGATATGAATTTACACGAATAAATGACCAACATTGCCAATCATCGATTTGACCCAAGTCAAATCACAATAAGCCATCATCTCGCCCCAGCAAGAACGGTTAATAACAAAAAGACTAAAGACAGAAAATTCCAGGTAAGAGGTGGCACATGGGAACCTGGAAACTGTTGGTGAAATCTCTACTATGGGAGCCGGCAGGAAGATTTACACAAAAATTTAAAAATAGCACCAGGTGACTGGATTAGGCAGGGTACTCCAGAAGCACAGAACTTTTAGGATATATAGAATGATTGTTTCATTCAAGGGATTCTGAGTCTGCAAACTGGCTCAAGTCTGGAAATCAGTTCAGCAGCTGAGATTTCCTTTTGCCACAATCCAATGTAGCTTTTCTTTCATTTGTTTGAGAATGTTTCCGCTTATACAGATCAAACAAAAATGCAGTAGGCTTCTTATCTATTTCATGCCTGGAAACACCATGATTGATTAGCCAGTACCAAAGGTCCATATGAGTCATGCCACCATAAAAATCACTTTGCCTGTGCTGCCCATTAGGGTTGAAGCCATTATCAACATTGCTTTGTCTATGCTGCCATTACGACGGCTATGAACACCTTGCCTTTGGAGATTCAGGGCTGCCACCTGGCTCCTGCTACTTTGGGGTCCATAAATGCACTGTGTTTAATTCGTACAATTCAGCATCAGTGTCTCCAACACTAAGATCTGGCACAAGGAAGAGGGCGACAACAAAGCTCTTTATGCTGGTGCCCCTCTCACCATTTTGTGTCCTAAAGGATTAGTGAGGGGCGTGTCTTCTGGGCTTTCCACTGTGGAGGATTAGGGTTTACACAGCATACCCACTCTAGCACTGCAATTTCCCAGAGCCTTAAAATTCCTTCACCGACACTAAGCCAAGGGATAGCAGGCATCTCCAACTCCTTTTCAGTTAGGCCATCTTTGGACAAATGCTTCAGCCAACCATTCAGACAAATTTGACACCTTTTAAAACTGTGTGAGCTTCCATATTAAACCCATATTCTCTGCTCAGAGGGCCCATCTCAATACACTCAGCCTGATACAGTTTTATGTTCCTTCCATCATTATCTCACACCCTTAAAATCCATTCTCAAGACTTTGTCCTGAATGAATTAGCAAACTCAGTAAGCTATTTAGTAGTGTAGCACACCGCCTCATGGACTACACGTCTAGCTTCCCTCTGGGAGCCTGCTTAGCCTTTAGTCTGGTTATACGTCTAAACTCTGGACTCTAGAGGCAACTATTGGTGGACCTTGAGAGATATCAGTATTGTCTCACCTGGCATTTCCTGCAGAGAAAGTCATTTCTGGTTGAACAAACAATAAAAGATTAATTTTCTCAGGCAAAGGCAGAAAAGACAGTAATTCAGAGACTCAAGATTGTGAGCACATCTTCTGCTGAGGGCAGAAAGACTACTTTCTCAGGGGAGATAAACCTTTGAGAATCTTAGAGTTCAAAGTTTTCAGTGTAGCGGTACACTACAATCTTTTACTGTCTATTTAGGGAAAGAGAAAGGAAAGATAGAAAGAAAAAGGCTTTTGCAAGCAGCCTTGATATAGAAAGAGAGAAAGGTAAAAATCTTCACAGCCTCTTTTTAGGCTGTCCAAGCTTGAAGAGGACTAGCTGACATGAATCAGACTAGTGTCTCAGCTCCTGTCTATAAACTCAATCTCTCCAACCTTTGTTCTTTTATAACATTATAATATATATTATTATAACATTAAAGACAGCAACCCAACCAACACCCACATGACTCTTGGAGCTTCAGTCCTTTTATACCTTAAGCCAAAAGTTCCCATAAACTCATAAGGCACTCAATCCCCAAAACAAGTTACAGGTGCCAGGAGGACTGTACCTATGAAATTATAGCCACCTGCATCACACATTCCAAATCTAACTCATAAACAACTATACTATAGCTGGGGTGGGAACACAAGCCTAATCCAAACACCATTTTGCGTTTTTAAAGAAATCAAATTAACAAAAACTTCTTCCAAGTGTTCCACTACATCTCAGCCTCTCTGCTGTGACTCTGGCTGTCCTGGAACTCACTCTGTAGACCAGGCTAGCCTCAAACTCACAGAGATTCACCTGCCTCTGCCTCCCAAGTGCTGGGATTAAAGGTATGCACCACAACTGCCCGGCTAGGACCCCATTCTTTACCAATGAATGTCACTGCTTTAACCACCCACACCCTCTGAAGCTGGGACTTGAATTTTCACTGTAATTCAGCCAACCTTATAATGAGCGTCACAGTTTCATTTCCTAAAACTTGAGCTCTGTGGCTGCCAGAGAGAAGCTTCTCTTCCAGGGCACACTTAGAAACCTTTAGATTGTTTATGTGCATCTAGAGCCGATCAGTTTTACCACTGAGTGCATTGAGGTCCTTCACTTTATCCTGAGACGATGCTAGGAGTTGGTTAACTTTATCACTTTTCCTTTGTCAGTTTATCCAGAGATGCTGTGAGCCACCAGCCAGCATCATCGTTTTCCTTATTTTTCCCCCAGACTGTCAAAGTTTTATGTACAGAGTCACCAAATCTTACCTCTCCTAATTGGTCAGTCATGATAATCACATGTATCTGTGTCTTTAAGTTTGTAAAATAGTTTACAACATGGGGCTCCAATACTCTCCAAGATTCTAGGAGAGGCTTCCGTAACTAGAGAGGCTTCAGTAACTGTAGGCGTGAGTAAATTGGAATGCCTATTCCAGATACTTTAAAAATTCATCTTTATCCTTCTGTTGCTCTAGAACAATTTCTAGTACGGAAAAAAAAATCTGTACTAGTCAGGGTTCTCTAGAGCAGCAGTCTTAGCCTGTGGGTCCCAACTCTTCTGGAGGGTCAAACCCTTTCACGGGGGTCACCTAAGACCATCTGCATATCAGATATTTACATTATGATTCATAGATTACAAAATTACAGTTATAAAGTAGCAACAAAAATAATTTTATGGTTGGGGGTCACTACAACATGAGGTACTGTATTAAAGGGTTGCAGCGTTAGGAAGGCTGAGAACCACTGCTATAGATGAATAGAACTTACAGAATGAATATATGTAGAAATGAGATTTATTACAATGACTTACAGGCTGTGGTCCAGCTAGACCAGCAATGGTTGTCTACCAATGGAAGGTCGAGGAATCCCATAGCTATTCAGCCCACAAGGCTGGATGGATGTCTCAGCGGGTCTTCAGTATATGCCAGAATCCTGAAGAAGTAGGCTCTAACACCAGTGAAGGGATGGATTTGCCAGAAAGAAGGAGAGCAAGTAGGCAAAGAGACAGATCTTCTTTCTTCCTTGCCCTTTACATAGGCTGTCAGCGGAAGGTGTGGCCCAGATTAAAGATGGGTCTTGCTACCTCAAAAGATCTGGATTACAAGTGAGTCTTCCCACTTCAAATTATTTAATTAAGAAAAATATCCCGCCAGGTTGTGGTGGCCTATGCCTTTAATCCCAGTACTCAGGAGGCAGAGGCAAGCAGATTTCTGTGAATTTGAGGCTAGCCTGGTCTACAGAGTGAGTTCCAGGACAGCCAGAGCTACGACAGAGAAACCCTGCCTCAAAAAACCAAAAAAAAAAAAAAAAAAAAAAAAGAAAGACAGAAAAAAACCAAGGAAGAAAGAAAAAGAAAAGAAAAACATCCCTCACAGGTGTGCCCAGCCATACTGGAAGGAGTGATGGCTTCCCCAAGGGTACGTAGGCCGGAGCCCGCCTGCTCCTCCTGCTTCACCTATATTTTCTAGCCAATCCCACAAGACCACATGCAGTTAAGGCAGAATTGCATTCAGTTGGTTGGAAAAGGTGGCTGGCTGCTCAGACAAGGGTCCCATGATCCTCTCTGCACACTCCTTCTATGAGGGAAGGTCAAGGATTAACAGACTCCCCACCCCCCGCTGTGATGATAATTTTCAAGCAGGCCCAGCAGATCCTGAAGATGATGGCAGTTGGATTTTCACGAAGGATACTCCTGTGGTACAGCCCAGATCAGACAGAACAGCACAACCTGACATCTCCACTCCCATTTCTGTTAGCCCAGGCTGGCCTTTGGGCTGCTCACACCCAGTCTGAAGGGGCACCACATGGAAAGGCCACAAAGCTTTGATAATTCTCTGATTGTTTGAAGAATAATATTAATTCAATGTTTTTTTTTTTAATGTTGCATGCTGGAATTACATCCAACCCACACCCACAATGATGGTGGTGTTGGCAACAGCATCATGAACCAAAAAGTAGATAAAGACACTTCAGCAGAAACAAAGACCAAGTCTGGAAACCCTGGAATAACCTGGTTTTGTTAGTTTTAAGTATTTTTAAAATAACCTTGTCATGCCTAGGTCTGCTTTGTAAAAATTCAACCTTCTAGGCAGGTGAAACGATTCAGAGGATAAAAACACCTGCTGCTCCAGGCAGGTAACTTGAGTGCAATCCCCAGGATCCACTGTTGAAAGAGAGAACCAACACCTGAAACACATGCAAATATTTTTTTAGAGTCCAATCCTTTAACGTCATTAAAATCTCTTCAAGCACCATTCCAAGAGTTTTCTTCTGATTATGCTTCTTTTAAAAAAGCATAACAACAACAAAACTGGAGCTGGGGCTGTGACTGTATCTGTAGAGTAGTTGCCTACCATGCACGAAGCTCTAGGTTCAATCCCAGCACAATACAAACACACCTCTATGAACTTAGCCCCTGGGTGGTAGAGGCAGGAGGATAGTTAGGTCCAGGTCATCCTCTGCTACACAAGTTCAAGGCCAGCCTGCAATACATGAGTCTCAATATTTTTCTTGTTTGATGATGAATTATTTTCATTAGCATAATTAGTTGTGCAAAATATTTGGATTTATTATGTGTTACACGACAAGACGTTTTCCTGGAGAGACACATGTCTATCCTCCCCAGAAGGAGTCCATAGCAAAGCAAAGTACAGTACCACCAAAGTCCAACATGGTGAACCTATGAGTTGTCTTGTTTGGGGTTACTTACAAGAATATGGATGAGTGAGATTACTTACAGAAATGACTCAGAGACAGCTGCATCACCAAAAACCCATCCCGAGCACAGGTGACAGCTCATAAAAGCTGGGACCTACAGCACGCTGCCCAGTCTGCAGGCAGCTCAATATTAATAACAAGTTTTTAGAACTAAGTAATAACATCTACTTTTTGATTTTGTGAAAAATATGATGCTATAAAAAATAGCAAGTCCAAGCTGCTCTTCAGCAACGTTTACCACATCTTCGCACTGTAGACATAAGAGCCACACCAGTCTGCCCAGCTCCGAGGACACACTGCCAGGGGGCACTGTCTTCTGTACCAGCATTTAAGTGTGCGTAAGAGATAGGTGTTATTGTTATGAGTGCTTTGCAAACAGGGAAACTAGGGCACAGAAGCACAGCAGGACAGGAGCAAAGGCTCTCTGCAAATAAGAGATTTCCAATCTATCGATATTTGCATAATCTGAATCCATTTCAGACTTCTGCACAACTGTACTTCACTCCTAACAAATGGATGCTTTCCCTTACAAAAGGGAACACTAAGCTATTTGGTTCATCTTAGAGCAGGTTCCTTTTTTTTGTTTTTGTTTTTGTTTTTGTTTTCTTAGGTATTTTCAACAACTCTCTATTGCTGAAGTGCCCATGACAGGTGAATTTCAATGGCAACATTACAAATAAATGCTGATTTTGGGCGGATGCTTTAGGAATAAAACAACAAAATTGAATGCAGTTTTTACGTGTCTTCACTTGTTTTCTTGCTCAGTGGAGTGATGACCCTTCAGAGCCAACTCTGATGTTGTGACCACAGGCCAGTGAGCTTTATCAAATGACAAGGAATAAATTACTAACAAGGTTCTATTCGAAGCTGGGATTCTTTTGTATTCGTTAGTCTATTGATTTTAGATTTTAAAGAAATAAAACATCAAAGCAGAACTCCTTTCTTTCACAAAGGCCATGCACTAGAATTTTAAAACAGCACCTTTTTTTAATGGACATGCAGCCTGCATACAACCTGTCATTCTGTGTAGGTGAAAGCACTCAATAGGAAAGCTAACTGCAAATTCCCAGGCCATAAGAGCTCTTAGCAATCAGAAATTGATAGTTTCTTGGCCATTACCTAAATCCCAAGTAGTTACAGACACGGGTGTGAGAGACGGTTTAGTCCCCTTTGCATTAAATTGGCAGTTTCGCATTCCTAAAAGGACAAAAACAAACAGAAACTTACTTATTCATCCCACACTGTCCTATTTTTCCTTACACACTTAAGTCTTGAAAAATTACACAAAGAAATTTAAAAACACAGTCCGTTGACCTTTGAACAGCTGCAAGTTCAAGCCCACACATCTGTATGTGCCTGATTAACCCTCTGCTAATAAGCCCTGCTGTTTGGTTCTTCTATAACATAGCCTTACCCTTTAGACATTAAAAAAAAAAAAAGCAGGCATTTTCCAGGCTGTGTCCAGGCCACACAGGTTGTAAATATCAAGACACATATCAAAATAAGTTAAATTTACGCAAAAATCAGTTTTGCTAAAAAAAATAAATTTTAGATTCTTTGCAATTTGGAGCCTGAATGCTCGCATGAATAGCCCAACTGAGGCAGAGGAATGGCTGCCCCTTTAAGTGAACAGGGTGATAACCATATTGGTGATGATGGCCATTTGTCCATCATATGATCCTGACAGGAACTCTAAGCATTATGGGATTAACAAAATTATCAATAGCCCCTGCCAGGTGTTCTGGGTCTGAACTGTTTCACAACTGGCATTTGACAGTTTTAATAGTTTCTGAGACAGCCCAGACATATTCCAGGCTACTTTCATCTGCTTAGCAGGGCTAAACTTCCTCATGCCTCTTGGGCAGCGATTCTCTGTGCCACGGCTTGCCCAAGTGTGCCGCTCGCTGTAAGTCCCCGTGCATGGTCCTGGCTTTCTCCTCACTTTGGTCTCCTGACACTGTCCAACTCTTATGGATATTTCTTTCACTGGATTTTTCTAAAGCAACAGCAGTGGGCCTTGAGTCCCTGCCAACCTACTCCCAACCTCTAGCTTGTCCTCAGCATTCCAATGTCTATTAAAGCCAGTTTAATAGACATCAGTTTAATAGACGTTTAAACTCCCCGTGTTTTCTTCCTGGTTTCTTCAGGCGCTTGGCTTTCTGACCTCTTCTGATAAAGCACTTCCTGTTTTATTTCATTAATATGTGTGCTGGCTAGATTTATGTCAACTTGATATCATCCAGATTCACTTTGGAATAGGGAACCTCAGTTGAAAAATTATCCTACCAGATTGGCCTGTGGGCAAGCCTGGGGTACATTTTCTTGATTGATAATTGATGCGGGAGGACCCAGTCCATTGTGAGTGGTGTCCTGGGAGTTCTAAGGAAGCAAGCTGAGCAAGCCATGGAGAGCAAGCCGGTAAGCAGCACTCCTCCATGGCCTCTGCATCAGCTCCTGCCTCCAGTTTCTGGCCTGACTTCCCCAGAAGTGTAAGGTGAAAATTAACACTTTCCTCCCCAAGTTACTTTTTGGTGATGGCATTTTATCACTGTACTAGAAATGCTAAAGCAACATGTATTGTACATTCACTGAATTTGGGTGTGAGAGAGAGAGACAGGGTCTCACCATGTAGCCCTGTCTGGCATGGAACACACTGTGTATGCCAGACTGGTCTGGAACTCACAGAGATCCACTTGCCTCTGCCTTCTGAGTTCTGTGATTAAAGGCGTGGACTCAGAGACACTAAATCATGGAGGAAGAATAAGAATAGAAAGTTGAGTATCTGGCCCCAGAGAATGTCAGTGGGAGCAGCAGAAACTGAAACACTCATGGTGATGATCCAAGGTGCTTCAAGCTGTGCCCCCTGTCATGGATCAAAGTAGAGCTGCCCAATAGCATTCCAATAGTGTGTGCCCATATGTAACTTTAAATTCTATACTAGTCATGCTGAAAGGGATTTTAATGTAAGATGTGTCTAACAATATGAACTAGATAAAGCAATATAATCAGATTAGTCCCTTCACCACATAATCAATATTAAAAAACCACTAATGAGATATTCATAAACTGTCTGTACTAAGCCTTTTGACCAGTTTGTGACTCACACTGCCAGAATGTCTCAACTTGGCTGTCCCATAGTCCAAGTGTTCAAGGTCTATGCGACTGGAGGCAACAGGGCAGTAGAGATCTAAAAGATCCTAAAAGTCCCAGAGGCAATAGATGTGAAATAAAGCTTGAAGGCTAAAGAACCATTGGAAATCAATCAATCAATCAATCAATCAATCATGTATGGATCAGTGGAGTTTGTCTGATCAAAAAACCACAGATATACTTTGATGGTACCTGGCCTTCTCTGATTTGAGAAGCTATGCGGGGCTAGGCTTGGTTAGTATCTGGATGGGAAAAATTCACTTACAGTAGGAGGAAGCAAAATAAAGTGGCATGCACATTTAGGAGACAGAACGAGAAGCAGGTGGACGGGAGAGGAGAAGGCTGAAAGCAGTGTTTGAACAAACTTATCAAGGATGCTAGAAGATTTTATTCTCTGGGCAGTGGGGAGCCACTGAAAATTTCCATCTAGAGAGTGGTTTGTCAGATCGCTGTTTAAGACGGATAGTTTACAAGGCTGTAACTCAAATGAAATTAGCCAGGTCTGAATTCATGCAAATAGAGTTAGAATACAAAGACAGAGTCTCTAGAAAGCTGATGTCAGCTCCACACAAAGAATACTTCTGTAAATTGTCAGTATTGCCCAAAGCACCGTGTGCTTGCTAGGAGGCTGAAAATCAGACTACGGGAATGTAGCCGCAGATGCCAGATAACTACTGTCAGGAATCAGGCAGGTTCCCAGAGCTCTTTTGTCCCCCACAAGCACAGATAGCACCGGTGCTCAGTTCCCTTTGAGCGAGCTGTAACGTCTGGGCTTCCACTCCCATTCAGCAGCATATTGGAATGCAAGGGAGAGAGACAGGGCTATTATTACCAAGATAACCTTGAGCCTGTTCTAATTTATTTTTAAAAAGAAAATAAATCACTCTCAACCTCTGTTGCTTTATTGTTAGGGGGTGGTTGGAAGAATGCTTTATTCCCCTAGCAGCTAGTATAAGAATTTGTGCTAGTGAGAGAATTGCCGTTGCGGGGAAAATGCATTAGTAGACTAGCTTCAAGTAGGTGAATGCTTTGGGGCAGAAGTGTCACAAGAGGTCAAGGATTCAGGGGACAGGATGAAGCCACAAAGCAGGCAGGAGGGGAAGGACCTGCTCAAGTCCTCAGATGATGAAGCTGAAGTTCTGGCATCACACAGAGAAGGCTCTGTATTCTGCAGCCATGTTGACAACAGGGAAAACTCCTGTATAAAACAGTGTAACAGAGGATACCAGAACCAACCTGGACCCTGCAGAGAAGTCAGGGAGCACTGCAGGAGAGACTCAAGTCAGACAACACAGTCCTCTTAGCAGCCTGGGGTACTGTGTTCACAATAGAGTTCCCAGACATTGAGGCACACAGGGACATGACTATGACTAAGAGCAGTCACAAAGGACAGCCACAGTTACTTTTATGTGACAAAATATTCTGCAAACGCAGCTCAAGAAACTCCGTGGCTTAAGAACATTGCAACAGGGAGGCATGGTGGCCGGATGTGAGGTACCTGGTCACACTGTGTCTCACTTCAGGAAGCAGAGACAAAGCTACTGCTGGCTCATTTCTCCTTTTTACACAATCAGGGACCCAAAGTCATGCAATGGTTCACCCCACATTCAGAGTGGTTCTCGCCAGGGGCTTCCTCACACAAAGACCCAGAGGCATGTCTCCTAGGTGATTTTATACCCAGTCCAGTTAACTACTGAATGGGCAGACAATGCCTTGGCAGGTCCTCCCAACCCAGACTTGGTGTCAGAATAACTGTTTTAAGTGGTCGCTGCTCAAATGTTCCAGACCTGGTAGGTTTGTTTAACCAGAAGCTCTGTAAGTGAAGGGTGATGAGATATTGACTCAGCAGGCCCTTGGTGGCTGAAGGAAAGAACACCATGCTTCCTGAGGGGGCTTTTCTGGATAGAAAACAATTAATACATTGCCATATTTAAATAGTCATAGGTTATCAGATTATTATTTTTCCTGTGCATATGTGGATGTCTACAGAGGTCAGAGGACACCTTGGCTGCCGTTCCTCAGGTGAGGGTCTCCTGGGGCTCACCGATTTGGCTAGACTGGCTGGCCAGCAAGTCTTTTGGATTCTTCTGTCTCTGCCTCCCAGTTTTTTAAAAATATGGGTTCTGGGAATAAACTCAGTTCCTCATGCTTGCAAGGTTAGCCCTTCACCAATTAAGCCATCTCTCCAACTCTGATTAGTTTCGTTTTTGTTAGATTATTAAAATAAATGCTCGTTGTAAAGCCTGGAGGCTCAGAGGAATGGCGCAAACTCTGACCATTCTGTGCTTGCTACCAGACTGAAGGCTCAAGTGTTTGCTTTCAGTCACAGAGAACCTTCCATGAACAAGTCCAAGTTCCCTGCTCTAAAATACATCAGGAGTTTCCTAAAGCTGAGCCCCGAAGACCAACTACTTCACAGCATTCGTCTGCAGGTTGTCTGTCATTCTGTGCCATGGTTTCCAAACAGCCCTGGGGACTCACCTAGTGAACGACACAAATTGCTTACATCACTGCCCCAATGTGTCGTTTTAAAGGCTCTCAGAAGTACAGACATCTCTTAGAGTCTCCTGAGATGCTAGATAAACATAGATGTCACTGTGGTGCGTGCAGCCTCAGGCTAGTGTTACCACCTCGCTGTGGACATCGTTCCGGAAAGCGCTCACGAGTCATTTTCCACTCTCTGCTCAGTTTTGAGAAAAGTTAGCGGACGCTAGCCGTAGAATGCTTAGCCAAGGAACGTACTCCTTGAATAATGGCCCCCTCCTGTCTCCTCTTCTGCCTCTCCGCTCTCTCTTCTCTCTCCTCTCTTCCCTATCGCCCCTCTTCTCTCCCCTCAAATAGTTTATATATGTATTTCCCTGCACACTGCACGTGGCCATGGGCACACACGTGAGCAAACCTCAGACTAGCCGTGGATGGTCACGCCACACAGCCTGTACTAACCTTGAGGTGGTCTATCACATAGTAAGAGTATAATACAACATTCAGAAAATACAGAACTGAGGATGGGAACTTCTCTTATTCATCTTTATAGGTTCAGTATATTTTATCGAATATTCAGCACAAAGTCACCCCGCCACAACTAACCACAGGAGGTAAATGTTTCACAAGGAAGTGGAGAGAAGGCAATAGGAAAGATATCCAAGAAAGGTGGGGGGTGGGGTGCAGAGGGGATTTCAGGAGAGTTTGGAAAGGAATGGGGGGGCATCAGAGAATTGGAAAGAAAGAAGGGAAATGGAAGGCGTGCTTGTTAATCACCCATTTACTGGGGTGACTCCCCCATCACATTTTGAAGTTTATTTTTCATAAATCAGTAACCAAGAATTATGTTGAAATTCCATCAAATTGCAAAACACAGAGTTTGAGGCAAGGCACGTTTGTCTTGTGAGCAGACTCTGTAACCCATCTCTAGCTGAGGCTGTTTACAAATTACTATATGACGTACCTGGCAGGCAGTCACATTTTTTCAAATATAGCTAACACTTGGCACATGTCTGTAGTCTCAGCACTCAGGAGACAGAGGCCAGAAGCTGGCAAGCTCAAGGTCAACTCAGGCTGCCAGTAAGTTCTAGACCAGCCTAGATTGCATAGCAAGACTCTATCTCATTAAAACCAAGAGAGGGGAGGGGACTGGGGAGAGGGGACAGAAAAGGAGGGGAGAGGAGTGGAAGGGAGGAAAAGAGACAGGAAAGGAGGAGAGGAAAGGGGAAGAGAAAGAATAAGAGGAAAGGGGTGGTGGGGAGATGGGATGGGAGAGGAGGAAAGGGAAGGGACAGCTTCTGTTAGCACAAGACTTAAAGCTCAAATGTGCCTTTCCTCCGTTCATTACACATTAAAGGGCCTGGATCCCAACTCCACCCCCCAGGCAATCTTTACAGGCACAGAGTCCTTTTATTAGTAGAAAGGTCAACTGAAACTTGACTCAGTGTGACTGAGCATGAGGCTAGGAGGAGGCAGGTGAGCACAAATGCACACACTAAAAGTTCATCAAGATGGACATGGAGCATGTGGTGCACATCTTTAATCCCAGAGACAGAGGTAGGCAGATCTCCATGAGTTTGAAGCCATCCTGGTCTACTTATCGAGTTCTAGGACGGTCAGGGATACAAAGTGAGACCCTGTCTCAACACACACACATCCTAAAAAGAAAATGGAGCCTGTGTATACAAAGTCGCAGGTGCTGGGCTAGCAAGATCCCTCGGAGGGTGAAGCTGCCGCCGCCAAGCCTGAGGACCTGTGTTGGGTTTCCCAGAACCCACATGGTAAAAGGAGAGAACTGCATCTTGCAAGTTGTCCTCTGACCCCACACATGTCATACTGCAGCAAACGTGCACACATATGAACATAAATACATACATACATACATATATACGTACATAAATGTATTTTTTTAAAGTCACGGATGTATGAAGTTGTCTCTGTCCTGTTCTTTGGGTAATTTTCATTAATTGTTAAAAATTAATAAAGAACATATTTATTTATTTTATTTATTTAAAAATAAATAAAGAGCAGAGGCTATCTTCTGGCCTCTGTCTCCTGAGTGCTGAGACTACAGACATGTGTCAAGTGTTAGCTGTATTTGAAAAAATGTGACTGCCTGCCAGGTACATCATATAGTAATTTGTAAACAGCCTCAGCTAGAGATGGGTTACAGAGTCTGCTCACAAGACAAACGTGCCTTGCCTCAAACTCTGTGTTTTGCAATTTGATGGAATTTCAATATAGTAATTTTACAAAATTTACAATGTTGACTTTAAAAAAAAAAAAAAGATTTATTTACTATGTGAGTGATTTTTGCATGTGAATGCAGGTGCCCATGGCGTCCAGAAGAGGGAGCTTGGTCCCCTAGATCTGGAGTTACTGGTGGTTATGAGCTGCCTGGTATGAAGGCTGGAAACTGAAATCAGGTCCTCTGCGAGAACAGGACATACTCTTAACTGCTGAACCATCTCTCCAGCCCCAGTGAGGACATTTTTAAGTGTTCACCTAGTGTTACTGATTATATTCCTATTATTACATGACCCTCAACACTCTCTCTTTTCTTCATTTTTCCATCTTCTCAGAGAATTCTGTCCTCATCAAACATGGGGCCCCTGGCTTCCTGTGCAGCTTCTGGAAGCCATTGTTCCCCTTCTACCCCTGTGAATGGGATATTTGCTTTCTTTAACACTATATAAAAATTTTGTTATTGTTTTGAGACAGGGTCTCATGGTGTAGCCCTGCCTGGGCTGGAACTCACTGTGTAGACCAGACTGGTTTCTAACTTGAGGTGATCTTCCTATCTCTGCCTTCCAAGTGCTGGAGTTACCAGCATGTGCCACTACTCCCAGCCTATACCTTGTGCGATTATTATCATAAGCACTTGTTCTGCTGTCCAGCTTACTACAATTAATATGTTTTCATGGGTCACTCAGGTTGGAACATGTTTGCATCTGCTTCCTGTTTAGGGCTGAGTAATACGCTATTGTAATCACAGATCAAATGTTGTCAGTCCATTCTTCTGTTGATATTCAGGCTGCTGTTTGCAATGCCGCTGTGAGCACCAGCGTACACATCATAAAGCCTCTGAATCCCTGCCTACGAGCTTTTCAGTTAGTTACACATCTACAAATGGAATTGCTATCTGTTTGATTTTTTTAGGAATCGTCAGTTTTCCACAGTGGCTGCAACATTTCACATTCTGACTAGCCCTGCGTACATGTGCTGACAGTTTTAAATAAGAGCTAAGATTGGAAGCAACCTAAGCATCTAATAACAACTGCTTCCGTGATTTGCAGAGCATCTTCAGGGAAATACACAAAACAATCATAAAAACACATAAACACAGAACAGTGTTTTTTAATTTATTTGTTTACTGATTCCTGTGACTAAGGAGAGTTTCATGTATTACTAGAGAAAATAAGGTGTGGAAGAATAGATACGGGAGGGCTGTCCTCTACAGAAAGGAGAAAATACTTTTACTTGTAGAGGTTGGGAGGTGGCTCCATCAGTAAAGTGCCTGTCCCGCAAGCATACAGCCAGATGTGGTTGGTGTGCACCTGTTACCCCAGCTTGGTTGGGGGGTGGGGGGAGGCAGGTGGATCCTTGAAGCTCATTGGCAGTCAGCCTAGCAGAATCTATGAGCCCCAGGTTCATTGAGAGGCTCTGCCTCAAAAACAAGATGGAGAGTGATTGTGTAAGATACCTGATGTTGACCTCTGCCCTGGAGGCACACATGTCTACATGCACTCTAACAGTACACACACACACACACACACACACACACACACGAGGTTAAAAATGTATTAATACATATAAATGTACTTAGAAACATACAGACTATCACAGGAGTGAATTAAGGCAAATACAAAGTTCACCACAGTTGTTACTTCTTTAATGATGCCCAGCACTTTAAGGGAAAGACAAAGAGTTTTCTAATTGAAGAATATAATCAACATGAACTAAAATGCACTGGCTTTCTGAACATCATACATCTGAGCCTTCTCCCTGTGCGGTGTGACTACAGGGTGATCACCCCCAACACACACCTTCAGACATGTAGAGTCTTTCACCTCTGCACCTCAGGCACCTCCTGAGAAGATGTCTTCTCTTTTATTATCCACGTATATTCTCTTTCTTCCTGTTTTCCAAAACAAGCACCAGGGCCTCTCTTTTCCTCCCCACAGTGAGGCATGCTCTCATAAAGTCCAAACCTCACTCCGAGCCTCCAGCCATAACTGCGATAATATGAGCTAAAAACACCAATCAAACACATTGAAAGCAAACACCTCTCTTAATATTGTAAAACCAACACATGGAAATGAAAGCCTAGGAAACATAAACGCCAACCCTCCACACACCCGGAGCACGTCTCTCTGGCTGTGTGTATTTGTGGCCCTGCCCACGTAGCATTCGGGTTGGGGACTGAGAATAATACTTTATTCATTGTCTTTGGACAAACCCAGAACAGCACTATAGCTCATCTGCTAGGAAAAGCCACAGTGCTATCAAGGAACAAATGTCAAATGCTTGCTTTCCGTTATCTACCTAGACCGAGTTCTACCTGGTTCCACAGACACAAATTTTAAATGATTGCTTTCCACAGTTCTCCTGAGCTCTGAGTGAAACCCTGCCGTGTGCTCCTTGTCACTACAGGCCATAAGGGACATGCACTTTGGGTCAGTCTCTATGTTTCTTTCTGGAGAACCAACCAACAGTTGATCATCAGAAGATTCAAGAGGAGGTAAAATATTATCAGTATTTTTAAGCACCATTTGGGCAAAAACATTGCTTGGGGACACACACGCTGGTGAGACACAGACTGCAGAGGTTATTTTGGGCTCCTCTGCCCACTGTTTCCCAATCACATCTGGTCCCTCGTCAAGATGGTACCCTCAGCACTAGCTTCCAAAGCCATAACACAAACTTAGAAGTAGCCTGAGCCTCTAGCTCCTCCCCCAGAGCGCTCAGAAGAAGCAGAGGAGAAAGCAAAGGCACAGACGCCAGCGCTGAGGACATGTGTTCCCCACACCCGGAACAAGGTCCTGGGTATTTATCTCTTTAATGAATTTAATCCGTAGGAAACAGGAATGAGGTTTTTTTAAATCTACAGACTTAAATTCTTTTCCAATATGCTGGCTTCAAGTTTTCAAGAGAAGGGAAGACGGTGGTGGGAAGGAAAAGGAGGGAAGGTGTGTACACTCGGGCTTTGCAGCAATTGCCGGTTTGTGAAGTTCTCTGCCGATAGACTCAGCTGGTGTTCAGCTGAAACTTGCCCTGCACAGCCGGAGGAATATATGACAGCAGAAAACGCTATGTCCATTTCTCCCCAGCGTGGCTCTGCTCCCCAGACCGCGGAATCCCTGCAGTCTGAGCACTTTATTTATCCCTAATAAAATCACTTTAGTCATACCACACCAATGAGCAAACGGCAGTGTGCTCTGGGTTGTGATTCAGCCCAGTTCTCCTGTTCTCCATCCCATAATTTTAATCCTGAATTGTTCTCCATGCAAACCCTATTTTAAATATAAATATGATGTAAATCATAATTTTAAATTGGTCATCAAATTAAATGTAAATGAACACGAACAGGAGCTGTCATTTATAATTAACTTGACTCCCTCACAGCTATTCAGTTCAGGGCTTGACGTTTTACTGCAAATGTTCAAAATTAAATCCCATGAATTACAATATTCTTTTTAAATGATATCACGAGAGTTTTTGTTTTTGTTTTTAGAAACAAATAATGATAGACTCAAAAGCATTGGTAGCACCAATCATCGATAAGGAGGAGAGAGAAAGCGTGTTCGTGTCCGCGGTGCTGTGCTGGCTTTTACTCTATTATTAGAACATCCTCTCAGAGCATTGCCCTGAATCAGTGATTGGAACTCACTGTCACAGCCTTGATGTCCGAAAAGAAAAGTTTCTCGGCATTTTGAAATAACATTTAACTTGCTTTCAAGATAAATATTATACATGTCATTGGCTTACTTTAAAGGAAACAATAAATAAAGCCAAAAGTCATCAGAGTCTCATTTTGATTTCAGATTTGCTAAAAATAACGTATTCTCAGACAAGGTGACAGGTCAGCTTTTGTCTGGAGATAGCTAAATGTAAAAGCGTGGAAGAACGGCGTGAAGGCAGCGTGCCTGCAAAGCAGAGTCGCTGTAAATCTGCGTGACTAGATCACCTTTCCTCCTTGGAGGTGAACAACTTCAGACATAACTGAGCAGTTATACAGTGGTCAGAGCGTAAATATGTGCTCCTTCAAAAGAACAGACACAGCCAACCACATGCTAAATTACTTACGATGTAAATACATATCAGACAACTGCACACTTGAGGTGGAAAAGAAAGATAAACTCAGGTATGAAAATCCCAGCAATTGTCAGTGGAGTTTGAAGATCAGTGTCTTATCATTTTAAAGGTAGCTGTTGGTGCTTTTTACTTCTTGGTTCCTTTGGGGATTTTTGCTTGCTGTTATTATTTATTTCTGGTCAGAGAAATAGTACTTGATCACTATAGTATCGCTCATCCAGGAACAAATACCTTTTACATAAAACAACCTTCTCCCAGAGAAGTACCAGCCTGTTTAATTCCTACTAGTAAAACAGTCAATATGCTTACAATGCAGGAGTGCTAGGTAGCATGAGATATAAGTCACATTTCACACAGGATTTTAAGACAGATACATATTACACATTTACATCTATACTGTACGCTTAATCCCAGGTGTAAAAATCCACCTTAAACACACAAAGCCTCTGTGACTATCTTAGACCACTTAGGAAAGGCAAATTGGTAGGAAGGCTACTACCCATGACAGAATATGCCTTTATAAACCAGCCTGTCACATTTTAATTTTTTAAATCATCGAAATATGTTCCTTTCATTTAAAAATTTCTAATTTCTAATGTGGCTTGATATTTTAAGTATAAAGTTTAATAAATTAGTACTGGCAACCAAAGACATTTCCCTATTTCCTATCAGAAGGCTAAGTTTGAACCCCAGCTTAAACAGTCCTTGTTAAACACTGCATTGAACATACTCTTTATACTAATAAGAGGAAAGGCAAATAGCATATTAAGACTTATTGAGAGTTTGCCTCCCTTCAGTGGAGCCTGTGACTTGAGAAATTTGCTTATTAAAAGAGGGGAAATCTTACAAGGTGGAAAAATTTTAAGCTTTATTCCTAACATTCAATTATTACCCCAACCAGTTTTTTGAGTGGTACAAACTATTAATTTACAAATATGGAGCCTTTCTCAGTGGCGCGCTTCCAAAAGGCACCAGGTGTCTGATTGTATTCAAAATCACAACCCAGGGTACACTTAGTACAGTAAATACACAAAGGAAACCAAATGAATTCCGATGCTGTCTCTAGCCTATCTGCTATCAATTATTTTCACAACCGAACACAAATTTCACCTACAGATGAGAAAGTGCATCTAAGACACGCAACAGGCAAGTTTCGTCAGCGTAATCCCAGTCCTCTCGGTAATGTCAAGACCTCGGAATGGAAAGGCAAAGTTACGGAGTAGAGATCTCAGTTCGTATTATTTTCCAGTCTTTCTGTGTAAGCAACAGACCCTAAGAGGATCAGCCGTATTCCATGTCATCAGCATTTTCTGAGTGCCATGTTTAAGTACTTCTCTGAAGATGCCGTGAGTGTGTATGAGGATGAAAGGCTTATGAATATCAATAAACCAAGAGTCCAACTGCAAACCTTATCGTTTTCTAAAATGCACTTTGCTGGAGACAGCTAAAGGATACTGAAATTTTGCTTTCTGGGTTCGCACTCTGAAGGTACAAATCCCCAAATATGCACTCTAGACCTTATCATGCGATAGGGCTAAAGAAGAGGAAAATCAATAACCAGCCCCAGTTTGAAATAACAAAAGGTCACTTCGTGCTGCAGCCTAACTGACACAGGATGGCTTCAACCCTCAAAACAAAAGTCGTCACTGTTAACCTTGGCTATGAAAGTCAGGATGGTGTACCGACAAGCAAACCTAAACTTTCAAGACTGAGGTCTGACTGCCCTTGAGGGTTCACCTTTATCTCCCCTGGAAAAAAAAAAAAATGCCAATATAAAAATTCTAAAATACCTTCATAAGCCCCAAGGAAAGCCTGTGGACAGAGAGATGATGTGATAGACTCCTTCCTTCCACTCCTCAGCCGCTTCTCCTCTGTGTGGCTGAAAGCAAATGCATAGAGTCAGCCGCATATTTAATTAGAAGCAAGCTGCTTCACTATCAGTGTGGGGATCTACCTCTCCAATCTCTTGTGAGTCAATCTTTCCCATCTCTGATTTTCTTTTATATTTATGCTAGAATATTTAATTGTAGACAAAAGGTTACTCTGGCTGTATTCACTGCACAGAGGCACAATAATCTGCTTTAAAAGGCTTGACATTTCAGGCTTTTCAAAAAGGCTGAAAAAATTATATCCCTGCTTTTGTTAATCAATGAAGTAGAACTCTCCTGAACAAAAGAATTAAATTGCTTGGTTGGTTTAATAAAACCAACAGAAATAGCTGCTTCCTCTGGGTTTTATTGTGTAGGCATGGCACACGCACCCAGCACTGTAATTCCATATGATTCAGGGCAAAACTCTAATTTCTGCACACAGTTGGGTTTTTAAATCCTATTCAGACCCTATCCATTCTGGCTGGTTCTCTGAGGCCAGATTTATCATTAAACTTGACTCTTTTTCTGACGTGTGGCAACCATACGGCAATTTTATTTTTGTTCCTGTGTCTGTAACCCTCCAAAAAAAAGTCCATTAAAAATATATTAATTTAAATATCACCTTTTTGTTTTGTTTAGTCTGGCACTCGTGGTTTTACACATCTTTCCAGCTATTTAACTGGGGGGGGGGAAGAATTGGGGGGAATGAACAAGTGGCAGGGACTTAGATGTGAACATATAAAACAGAATCTTAAAAAAAAAAAACAAAAACCAAGATTAAACCAGAAAAATAACGGTTTTGTTAAATTCATCTTTGCAGCCTAGGTTTGCAAGTAATACTGGGCGTATTTTCAGCAAAAGACCCATGAAATCATAAGGCAGGCCATAGCTTCACTGAGAAGCCATAGCAAGACCATCAAGGGAGACAGCCCTTTCTCAATGGGACCTTTTGTTCTGTCTGTATTAAACACACTGAGGAAGGGATGTGTTCTTCCAGGGATCGATGTGGAAGCAGTTAAGAGTTCAGATGGTTCTTGACACAGTCCCAGGTTGTAGCTTTTGAGGATGGAGAAGGAAGACAGGGGAGAGGAAGCATTGGTTGGACCAGCCAATTCCGCCCAACCTCGGGCTTTACACAATTAGCACTACAGAGAGCATTTTCCAAGATAATAATGGAGATAAGAGCCAACAGATATATTTATGCCGGACAAATTGCCTAATGCTGCTTCTGACTTCACTGTCCCGGGGCTGAAGGGCACATGGAGGTCATTCAATCCAGTGCCCTATCGGTTTTGTCACCCCACCCCCCATGGAGATAATGAATGGCTAGCACAAACCTAGCCATAGTAAGTGCTCAATAAATAGAAACTACATTGTCTTTACAATCCCTTTCTAATCCATTTCACATTGGCAGGGATTCGCAATAGCTGGCCTCATTACCAATCAGTAGAAGTGCCACTGGCTCAGCTGGAGACCCTGGTTTTCTCTAACAAAGATATACATCGCTGCAAACATGGTGTGGAGAGGGGGGATTACATATCTCGGACCTAGTCTCCATCAAAACAGATGAGGCTTAGGCTACTTGTTAAATTACAGCAAAGCACCAGGTTTTCTTCCTGACAGTGAGCCTACCTTCCTAATTCCCTTTCCCTCTTTCACTCTCTGTCTCTGTCCTGTCTTCCTTTCTTTCCTCTTTAAAGTAAGAGTGGTTCCTAAGCTGGCTATAGTGACCAATACCTAAATCTTGGCACTTGGGAGGCTGAGGCAGGAAGATGGAGGCTGAGAACCATGGCCTGCCTCTGGGGGGCATGGTGCAGCACTGAGGGGGAGTGGGAGGATATGGCACAGACCCTCAGCAACCTATGGTTTAACTCAGCTTCTCATCAAATGCTCTTATCTCAAAGTGCCTGGCACCTGAAAAGGAACCAGCTCTTTGTTTCTGACTCGTCTCAGTGCCAACCGCGGTGCTGAACCTGTGGCTGGCTTTGAAGAACACGCTGGAGATGGGGATCACAACTCTAGCCTGGAATGGAGTTTTTCAGTCTCTCAAATGTAGGTTCCAGTGCCCAGCCGTCTGGTCCCAGCTGTCCGCCAGAGACTTTTTACCACTGCTTTATACCAACACTGTGACTGCAGACCTGCTGGTGGTCAGGGCTACCATGAAGCCCACAGAAAAGGATTCGAGTGGACCAAGATCCAAAAACAAGCTTTCAGACCGACACTCAGCTCCTCCTACAATTCTTTTGCTCTTATGAATGAGTTCTGAGTTTGAACGAGTTTAGGATTCTGAAAAGTCGATTTTGACATTTGTCAGTGTTACACTTGCCCTTATAGTAAAATGGGTTTTGGAGGTCTCTGGAGAATAGCTTTACCATTTCCTCAAAATGTTAAGCACAGGGCTACAACACAAATGAGAAAGTACACTTCTACATTACACACAAGAGAAATGAAAACCTCCCCTGTGTAAAAACATATGCACAGCACATAGCAACGTCATGTTTGAAAGTCTCCAAACCCCATGCTTCTCAACAAGGGAATGGGGAAAAGGAAGAAAGAAAGAAAGAAAGAAAGAAAGAAAGAAAGAAAGAAAGAAAGAAAGAAAGAAAGAAAGAAAGAAAGAAAGAAAAGCAAGCTTGTGACAGGGAATATTATGCAACAATAAAAGGGAAGTTCTGACGTGCTACAACAAGGCGGTCCTTAGAAACACTACACTAAGAAGCAAATCGCAGAGGGCTGTGTGTTCATATTGACTTCATTCATCTGAAATGTCTAGAACATGCAGAGATAAGAGAAAGCAAATTAATGACTGCCTAGG
Organism: Cricetomys ansorgei; assembly: GCA_026225945.1. Lineage (NCBI taxonomy): Eukaryota > Metazoa > Chordata > Mammalia > Rodentia > Nesomyidae > Cricetomys > Cricetomys ansorgei. The sequence goes on along the minus strand of JAMJFZ010001121.1, from coordinate 11,654,131 downwards.
GCTCAGGGAGAAGGAAGGACTAAGTGAGAGAGGCTGAAGGGTGTGTGTTAGTCACTGTTCTATTGCAGTGAAAAGACTCCATTGTTGCAGAAGTGTACTTTTAGTTATGTTTAAAATGGTGGTTTTGTGTACTGTTGGGAGAAGGGCTGTCTAGGCTTTGACATTTGTATTGTCTGCCGGTGTTGGCTTTATATAAAGGATGCTTGATTGCTCAGGATCTGCATGTGCTATCAGTAGAACACCTGAGGAGCTTAGGTATCAATAAAAACCCCTGAGAGGAGACTCTCAGGGTTCCACTGTGCAGTGTGGCGCTTGCCATGATTGTGGTTCCCTCTATTGAGGTCTGTCGAGTTTTGTACCTATGAGTATCCATCCTTGTCTTCTTTGATGAGCCTACATAGCATGCTACACACCATGAGCAAGGCAACTCTTATAAAAGAAAGCATTTAATTGGGGGACGGCTTACAACTAGAGGGTTAGTCCACGATCATCATTTCAGGGAGCAGACAGACATGATGCTGGAGCAGTAGCTGAGAGCTTTACATTCTGATCCACAGGAAAAAGCTCACCGATGTGAGCTTTTGAAACTTCAGAGCCCACCCCCCAGCAACACACCTCCACCAATAAGGACACACCTCCTAATCCTTCTAAACAGTTCATCAAGCATGCAAATAGGTGATGAGCCTATGAGTGGGTAGGGGCATTCTCATCCAAACCACCACGGAGTGTAGGGCTTCCTTTGAGATAGGAAAAGGACTGAATGAAAAAAGAAATAAAAAGGAAAAGATATGACTGCTCCTAGGTATAGTGGAGGAGAAAGTTTATTGTAGATACGAGGGAGAGCACAGCTAGAGGCAGAGACATCATGGAGAGTCCTGGGTGGACATGACCAGACTGAGCTGCAGGGCCATGTGAAGAGAGAAGAGAGAGAGGAGAGAGGAGAAAGATGGGTACCTGGAAACTAAAAGGCCAAGAGGCAAAAGAGGAGGGGTAACAAAAATGACTGGATTATACAGGGAAGAGCAGTCCAGCCCCCTGGGCTGGAGAGTTCAGGGTAAGGGGTGGGATATGCAAACCAGGAGAACCCTGTAACAGGTAAGGACTGAGGGATGCTGGGAGAACCTAGCAGCCAGGTCCACTTTGACATGTTAAATAGGTCTCTGATCCAGCAGTTTGTCTTGAGTTTGAGACCTAACAAGGACAATGTTCTGGTATGAGACTGGCAATGGTTGAATTGATTAAACCTGTTGAACTGGGCTCCTAAAGGGGGCTAATGTATGCCAAATAGATTAAACCTCAATAAAGCCCCTCTCTCTCTCCCTCTCCCTCTCTCTCTCTCTCTCTCTCTGTGTGTGTGTGTGTGTGTGTGTGTGTGTGTGTGTGTGTAAGTCAGTCTTGTTGTCTTTTGTCTGTTTCTATATGTCTTTCATTCTAGAACTGAGCCCTGGCTGTAAAGAAACCCAGAGAGTTCAGCTCTACCTCAAATTCAGCCCACCAGCAGGTTACTGCTCTTCCTTTAGAAAAAAAAAAACCTAAAGGTCTATGATTGGTAGAAGAAAAGGTAAGTTCTGTCCTCAGGCAAAGATTCACCACCTCTAGGTCAGTGTGGAAGGAACATGGGAAGACATGGTAGCCAAAACTGGAATGAAAAGCCTTGGTGGAAGCTAGCTAGTGTTTGTCCTTCCCAAACCCTTCCCATGATGTCAAGGGAGGCCCACAGAAAGAAGCCGCGGACTGGCCTGTCTGCTCTCACACCGGGAACACCCCAGATTAGATCCATTTGTTCACCCAGTCAGCCTGGAATCATTTGTTGACATTCTAGCTCTGATACATGCGATTTCTAAAATTTAGTTTTTACTTTCAATTATGCATTTGCACACTTGTCTGCTGGGGGTGTGGTGTAAGTGTGGTGCCCACAAAGGCCAAAAAATGAGTTTCAGATGCCCTGGAGCTGGACTTAAGGCTGCTAGGAGCCCACTGACATGGGTGCTGGGAACCAAACGCAGGTCCTCTACAAAAGCAGTGCGTGCTCTTAACCACTGAGCCATCACTCCAGCCCCCAACTGTTATATTTGCACCTGCTCTAGGGGAGTGTGTGTGTGTGTGTGTGTGTGTGTGTGCGCGCATGCATATTAAACTCACAGTCACTCTCAGGGGTCCTTTCTCAGGCACCATGCTCCATTCCCATTTTTGAGACAGGGTCTCTTACTGGTCGTGGAGCTCGCCATGTCAACGAAGTTGATTGGCCAGTGAACCCCAGGAACCTGCTGATTGTCACCTCTCTACTGCTGGGATTAAGGGCACCATGCCTAGCTTTTCACATGGGTTCTGGAGATGGAACTCCAGATGGCTTATGTAACAAGCACTTTAGCAAATGAGCAGCTTCCAAACCCTGGGAGGTGGGTGTTTCACAGTCCCAAATCTATCTTCTCCTCAAGCTCCACCATGGGTAAAAGAACTTGGTGACTGGTTTCTTTTTTTTTTTCTTTCTTTCTTTTTTTTTTTTTAATTACACTTTTTTTTCTACATCTATTTGTTTTTTTTTTTAAGTATAAAAGCTGTGAGTATCACAGGAGGATCATGGGAGTCAAAGGGCAACTTGCAGGAGTCCGTTCTCTCTGATAACTCTGGGGGTTCATGGAATCGAACTCAGGTCCTCAGTGTTGGCAGCAAGAGCCTTTACCCACTGAGCCATCTCTCCAGCCCTACAAGAGCTCCTTGCTTTTAATTTCACCCATTTCCTTTATGACCTCAGTTCTTTGAATGGCTCTACGGAAATCAATCTGCGAACTGTGTAGTGCCTGCCCACAGTCAAGCAGGGTAGGAGTCATGACGTCAGCAAGCCACATGCCTAGCCGAGGCCCATTCCACACGTTTTATGTCTAGAAATGTCTACTGGGTTCTTTTAAATCTTCCGTTTCTTTCTTAATCATCCTTACGTTTCTCTCTAGATCCTTGAGTGTACTTGTAAAACATATAATTGATATTTCTGGTCAATATTTCTGGTCGTGTCTACTGATTTCATCATTGCAGGCCACATCTCAGTTGATTTTCTCCCTCCAATGGCTCCTATTTAACTGATTTTTTTCTTCAGTATCTAGTGACCATGTGGTTTTGCCATTTTGAAACATAGTTTTGTCACATGCTGGATTTTGTTGTCTACCTGTAAAGAGTATTGGGTTCATTCCAAGGCTCAGTGAAGTCCCTCGGCAATGAACTTTCACGAGAACCATTCAGAGAGGTCTTTACTCTAGACCAGTCACTGGGTGCTGAGGTGCTCTGAGGACTCTCTGTAAAACTGGATGTGAGGACTTCGGACTTCCAGCAGTAAGATGGAAAGAGGCCCAGACATTCAGGACTCCAGACACGATGGGGCTGGGTCTTTCTGCTTCTGGTTTTCCTAGCCTCCGTGGGTTTCCCTCTTTGAGACCCCTGGGCAGCCCTCTGACCACAGCTCCCTTCCCTGACACTCCCGAACCACGAGCTCTAGCAGCCTAGGTTTCCCTGAGCTCGGGTGCCTCTGGCTTCTCCCACCACTCCGGCACTCCTCCAGGGAGAACTGTCAGTCACCAAAGCCACCCTCAACTGTTTACTGTCTGTCGTGGACCACAGTCTTATACTAATTTTTAAAACAATTTTCAGGACTGGAGAGATGGTTCGGCTGTTAAGAGCCCTAGCTTCCCTCCCAGAGAACCTGGGTTAGACTCCCAGCACCCACGTGGTAGTTGACAATCATCTAACTCCAGTCCCAGGGGATCTGATGGCCTCTGTGTTGTGCATACTAACATACTAAGAACCACTAAAAGTCCTCTGCCCGCATTCCAGAAACATGTTCCTAGGAGTTCCCCCATCCCCCACAACCTAACATCCCTCCTCCTTCAATGACTCAGCATACCAACTACACACCTACACACACACACACACACACACACACACACACACACACACACGCACACCACTAATGGCCAGAGACAGTTTGCTATGCGCATGCTCCATCTCCCCGTCACCCCGCACCCCCCATAAAGGGGCCATCACGGCCCACTCACTGCCTCCATCCATTCCTGCTCAGAGGTGTCTCTCCCCAACCAAACCCCCAGTAAATCTCTTAAGTGAGATTATTTTTCCTGGTGATGACTGCGGTTTCCCGTTGGCTCCTGATGGCGGGGATATTCTTACACCACAAAACCATTTCACTCTGTGGACACTGCACACACGTGATGCTATGAGGACCAGCGCCCCTTTGTGGTGTGCGGCTGTGACCGTGGCTCTTCACTTCAGAGAGAGATCCTCTCTTCCCTGGGAGATGAAAGGAGCCAATTAGAGAGATCTCCCAGCCACTGCCTGTTATGTTTAAAAAGCACACACACACACACACACACACACACACACACACAGCTGCATCTCAGAGTCGCCATGTTTTTTTAATTGGTTGACCCTGGCATGCCAGAATGTGTTCCGCGGAAATAAACTGCTTCGTATGGCCATACTATATCTCACTGTCTACTTGAGCTATTTTGGGGACCTAACAGTGCACACACAGATATTCATGCAGGCAAAAACCCACTTACATAAGATAAAAATAAATTTTAAAGAAGTTTTCTAAAAATTTTTTATTCTAAATTTTGTTGAATCTCTGAAAATACTTCCTCGATTCCCCAGTCATGCACAATGTAAAGGAAGTTCCTCACAGCAGTTAAATCTTTATGGATGGAAGTCAATTTATTTTATTAATATTATTTAATGGCAAATCGTAATTATTTTGTTCATTTGGTATTATGTCCATCGCAGCTTCAGAAAGAGACCTGTTGAAGGCGGTGAGGGAATGAAGAAAAGACAAACACGGACAGATGCACAAACAAAAAGCAAGTATCAGGTTGACTGGGCTATCGGGAGCAGGAACTGCAGCACCCTGGAAGCTCAGTGAGTTTATTGCATAATATAGCACAGAGAGACCTTGCTGCTGAAAACGAGGAGGCAGGTTTAGCTACCCTTAGTAGGAGCAGTCTCTGCAGGAAGGCAGTCTTTTGGCCATAAACATCCAGGGAGGAGAAAGCTATGGTGGACATTTTCTGCACACACCATCACCATCCACACAAGGACCAGAGGAAGGCTCTGTAATTTCTCTCTGTGCACTTCTAGGAAGAAGGCTTTTACCATTACCCTATGGTTCTGAGGCTCCAGTGTCTTTGACATGGCTGACTCATGTCAACAGACATTCATTCAGGACTTCACTAGCTCAGGCTTTTTTCTGCTTCCTATAGTTTGGGAAGTACAAAGTGACATCGTGAGGTACACATATGTGCCTGTAGTGAGATTCTTTTTGTTTGTTTGTTTGGTTGGTTAGTTTTGGTTTTTGTTTTTCGAGACAGGGTTTTTCTCCTTTGTAACTCTGGTTGTCCTGGAACTCACTCTGTAGACCAGACTGGTCTTGAACTCACAGAGATCTCCCTGCCTCTGCCTTCCCAGTGCTGGGATTAAAGGCATGCACCACCACCACCCCTGCAGATGATTCTTAATATATTGAATCTGTACAGGTTCACATGCATATAGATATGTATGTGTGGGCCCAAAGGCCACCTTATTTTTGAGACAGGGTCTCTCAGTGATACTTGTGACTAACTCAGTTGGGCTGGCTAGCCAGCAAGCTCCAGGACTCCCTAACCCTGCCTTCCCACAGTCAGGATTACAGGCTTCTGCTATAACCAGCTCTTTTTCTTTTCTTTCTTTCCTTCTTTTTTTCTTTCTTCCTTTCTTTTTTTGTTTTGTTTGTTTATTTGTCTATTTGCTTGTTTAGATAGAGTTTCTCTGTAGCCCTAGCTGTCCTGGAACTCACTATGTAGACCAGGCTAGCCTTGAACTCACAGAGATCTACCTGCCTCTACCTCCTGAGTGCTGACATTAAGTCTGGCTCAGTCAGTTCTAGAAATGAGATAGGTCTTAGTTTGCATGACAAGTTCTTTACTACTGGTGGAGCCATCTCACCTGCACCGTGATACATTTCTAATAAGGAACGGACCTCTTCATCTTGTGATCAGCATACAACTGGAGAAAAGACCAGCCTGGCTTTGAAGCCTGAAGGGACACGGGCCAGGTCCGTAGGCATTCAGGATTCTGCCTGAGGCACTGGGTAGTGACCCTGTTCTCCTACTCCTACCTAACTCAGGGGATCTCCCCCTGCTCTACTCCCACATTATCTGGACTCCGTGCCTCCTGTTTCTGCCCTCTGTTGTGTTCCAGGTCTCCCCCCTTACATCAGCATTTGATAATGCTACACCTTTCATTCCACCCCAGTAGCTGTTGTGTAGCAGTTTCTTCCAGAATGAAAGCCTTCCTTCTAGGAGGCAAGCTCGTTTAAAAACACGGGATGTTAAAGGGGAGGTGAAATTACAGGATGGGCAGCAGCTCTCAACCTGTGGGTTGGACCCCTTTAGGGTTCTAATGACCTTTTCACAGGAGTCACCTAACACCATCTGCATATCAGATATTTATATTATGATTCATAACAGTAGCAAAATTACAGTTATGAGGTAGCAACACAAATAACTTTGTGGTTGGGGGTCACTACAACATGAGGCACTGTATTAAAGGTCGCAGCATTAGGAAGGTTGAGAACCACTTAGGATCTAAGGGAAACTTTTCATCCTGCAGGGAAACCCATTAGAATGAGGAAGTCAACAAGTCCCTCCCCAAGTTTATATAAGCAGTGAGGACCTCGGAGAGACAGTCTCAGACAAGCTGAGCAGCCTGGAAGAAGCAGAGAGCAGCCTAACTGCCCAGAAAAGACTCAGACCAACAGAGCCACCTGGAAAGAATGCTCTCTGATGCGTCGAGCTGCCTGCAGGCTGTGCAGTGTGCTCCACATTTCCAGCTTTCATGGGCTGTCAGTCATGCTGGGGTGGGCTTTGGAGAGGTCTTTGAGTCATTTCTGCTCTTGTAATCTCTCACCCGTACTCCCTTAAGAAACCTCAATAAAACTCAGTTGGTTCACTAAGTTGGGCTTTGGTGGTATCTGTACTTTGATCTGCCATTAGCTCACTATCTGCAGTGGGTAGTTATCTGTTCACCCCAGGAATAGTGACACCCAATATAATGGTGCCTGAACACGGACCCACAGAACCGATGATGAGTTGGGGGAGTGATTGTGCAGTCCTAGTTATAGTAGCGGTGAACCTGAGGCTGAGTAGAATTAGGGTGGGCCATCCACAAGGCGCAATCTGCGTTGTCCTGCATTGCTTGGTTCCGAAAACCTGACTGGGGTGACTATGGAATGCAGCAAGGACAGACATACGTACAGAAAAGTTGAGATCAGTTGATCTGTGCCCCCTCTGATGGAGACACACCAGCTGCGAACCCAGCTGGAACCTCATTTCATGCATTATGAACTGCCCAGGGAAGAGGAGTTAGCTTGTCTCCGTAGGAGGTCTCTTTGGGGGAGCAATCTCAAGCCCTAAAGTTCTGGGAAGAGGGAGCTGCAATTGCTAGTTTTTGCATATACGTAGACCAGAAGTCTTAACCTATTTCCTGGACTGGACCAAAGGAAGGCTTTGCTAGTTCCCAAAGATCTAAGACATTGGTCTTTGTCAATAATACACATTCACTCAGAACACCATCCACTCCTGTCTTCCTCAGTTGCCAACAGGAATCTTGAACGGCTACCTTTCCTTATATGGTATGAGATAGTGTGCCTGCTTGCTATGTCAGCAGTTACGTCGCTCCTACAAGTGGGTACTGAGTCCTGTAACCAAGGCTGAGTTCTCCATGCAGAAGAAAAGTCTGGGTGTGGTGTCCATGGGAGAAATCCCAGAGAGGCTGTCTTCTATGTGCTACAGGGTGGTGTGCATGCTCGATGAGTGGGGTCCAATGTTGAGTACAGAGATGCCTGTGTCTAAGTCTAAGATGGCTACTTAGTGTGGCCACTGTTGTGTACAGTGAACATGTGTCGAAGGCCAAGATGTGTCAAAGGTTCAGTGGGTTTGCTTGTGTAAGAGGAAGAAATGACAATGATGTCATATTGGTTCTTAGAGTTGAAAGACTACAAGAAAAAGTACTAGTTAAATCTGTGCTAAAGATCCAAAAACTTAGTACCCACAGAGTTTGATAGTAAAGAGAGAAAAAATAAGATAAAATAATAACAAAAACTAAACACAAAAATAAATCAGTCTTAGATTCTCAGTCCACAGTGTCAGAGAAGACTTTGTCCACACAAGAGTTGAGAAAGATATGAATTTCTCTGGGTCCTCAAGACCAAGAAAGAGCTTTAGTGGCTTTGGTGAGTCCCACATTGGGATATATCTTTGTAAAATGAATAGGTTTCTGTAGATCCGATTTACTTAGGTCAACATGCAAACAAGGTCTGTATGGTACTAAAACAAGTAAAAGCAGATAAAAAGAAAAAAACCAAACATGTCACTTGAAGACAAACATAGCCAGATATACCTCAAACCAGAGACCCTAAGAAACAAGCATATACAAGACCAAATTTTGTGCTGGTGAGTCTTTGGAAGACCCTCAAGACCACTAACAAGTCACCATGATAGTAAAAACTGAAAACCTGGGAAAGTTGCAGGTGATTCCTACTGTACCACCCCACAGAGAAAGGAGGCCCTAATAGTGACCAGGGGCAGGTGAGGGCCATGAAGAGTGACCAAAAGCCCCAGCGTAAGTTGTAGATGTACTGGTCTTCTGTTAATGTTTCAATACTAACTGGCTGGAGAGAAAACTCAGTGGTTAAGAGCACTTGCTGCTCTTTCAGAGGACCTGGGAGTTCAGTTCCCAACACCCGCATGGTGACTCACAGTCACCCATAACTCCAGCTCCAGGGGACCCAACGCCCTCTCCTAAACTCCACAGATATCATTCACCCACATTGTGCTTATACAAACATGGAAGCAAAACAGCCCAACATGTAAAATAAATATATAAAGTTTAAAAAATATTTTGGATGCTAGAAGCAGGCATGTTTTAGTTCCCAGAACCCCCAAAGGTATCAAAAGCAATAAACATTAGTCAACATCTGCATAAAACAATACAGGCAAAAGAGATCAGACCTGACAAGGGCTGGGTAGCTATTTCCTCCCAGTAAACTACGTATATTTCTCTTTTGGGCCCATTGACTGCTCACCCAGCCAAAGTGACAAAGTGACAAAGAGCTGGGTGACTATTCCTCCATTGCCCTAGGCTAGACGAAGCAGCTAAACTATGCAGTCAGCTACATTAAGTTCATCAGGGTAAAGGATAAACAGAGGTCCTAAATACATACTCCAGGATAAAACCACCAGATAATTGATACCAATAAACAAAATATTTTTATGCTGCATTAGACCTTGCTAACAGTTTAGTACCTTCTTAGTAGTGAACTTCTATGATCATCTGACACCTGCTCATAACAGATGACAACAAATCTTCAAAGTGCTTCACCAACAGTATCTCCATAGTTCCCATCACAGTTCCTTAGAGGATGAACAAAGGTTCAGGACTTTGCCTTATTGTCCTGTCCACTCTTTATACAGTCCAGGAACCCCTTCTGAGGGAATGGTGCTGCCCACAGTTTCCACGGTTCTTCCCTCATCAACTAGTATAATCAAGATAATACTCACAGGCATTCCCAGTATCCTGGAGTTTCTATTGCTGTGATAAAACATCATGACCAAAAGCAACTTGGGGAGAAAAATGTTTATTGCTTCCAATAGTTTGTAGTCCTTCATCCAGGGAAATCAGGGAAGAAACTCAAGGCAGGAACCGGGAGAGAGGTACTGATGCAGAGACCGTGAAGGAACACTGCTTACTGACTTACTCCCAATAGCTTTATCAGCCTAATTTCTTATAGTACCCAGTACCATGTGCCCAGAAATGGTACTGCCCACAAAGGACTGAGCCTTCTCTCAGTAATTACTAATTAAGAAAATGTTCCACAGGCTTGCCTACAGCTCACTTTTGTGGGAACATTTCCCCAATTGAGATTCTCTCAAATGACTGTAGCCTGTGTTGAGTTGACATAAAAACTAGCCAGCATTCCCAGAGGCCTCTCTCAAGCCTCTCTGCTGATTCTAGATTCTGTCAAATTGATAATTAACACTAACCATCACACTGGACACTGCTTCTCTGAGCTCTCTCAGCTTTATTTTCTGAAATTCAAAGTCTCTTGTATACAGCTCAAATCTGGCCACATTCCCAGCAAGTACTCATGGGCCTGACACATTTAAAAAGAGAATAGAATAAATAATATATTGGAAATAAATATATTGTGTGACCTTATTTCTACACAAGAACTAGATATGTTTACAACACACTATGCATCCACATGGTCCCAAAATTGCCGTTCAAATACTTTTGCTAGAATTTAAGTATTTGACACCAGCTTAACCTCTTGTGAAGTGCATCTGCAATAATTTACTTTGCATTGATTTTGATTTTATACATGAACATAAACTAGATTAGTTAAGCCACTGAATGATGATATTGCACTATTAATCAAGCATGCCAAATTTTTAAAAAATCCCCATATCTAAGTCAAAATCAGATGTAACTTTCAACAGGTAATTTTGTTTCAACAAAAGAATATTGTCCACTTTCTTAAATTGAGCCACATATATATTGATTTCTTCTAGCAAAATATGTGGCTTCTTTTATATTTTTATATTTAAATAATTGTCCAGAAGTAACAAGTCAAAATCAAGATTCTAGGACTGGAAGTGCTGACTGAGCATGTGCAAGACCCGGGATTTTATCCCCATCACCACCCAAAACAAAAAACAAATAAAAAGTATGTAAGTGTAGATCAAGAAAATCAATTTCCTTAAAGATAGACTGTGTGACTCTGAATTTGTTTCATATATGAATCTAACATACTTAAGGATTTGATGCTTTGATACATGTGCATGTTGTTAAGAGGTTGGTACAAATCAAGCTTGAATTGAATGTATCCATCAACTAACATGGCTACCACGAATGTGTTGAAAACACATAATTCACTCCTGCATTAGTTACTTTTCTGTAGCTATGATAAAATACCATGACTAAGTTTACTTCTAGAAGTAAAGAGTTTATTTGGGCTATGTTTCCAAGATAGGAGTCCCTTTATGATACAGAAACATGGCAACAAGCAGCAGGAATGGCTGGCGGAGCTGGCAGCTGAGAACTCACAGCTTCAATAGCAAACACAAAGCAGAGAAAGCACAGTGCAAGTAGGGCAAGGCTGTAGGTTCTCAAATCCTGCCCCCAGCGACACATTTCCTCCAACAAGGCCATGCCTCCTGAACCTCCCCAAACAGCCCCACCAACTGTGGATTAAGTATTCGAGGCACATCTCATTCAAGCCACAACTGTCTTAGCAAGTATCCAGTACACTACACAGTATTGGAAGCTACAGTCACCATAATACACACTGCACTCCCAGAACCTTTCCGTCTTCTATAACTGTATGCATGACCAGTATCTCCCTACGTCACCTTCCTCGGTCCCTAGGAACCACCGTTCTTCTCCCTGCTATGATGACATTGTGCAGCACCTGCCTTGCCTCTGGCTGACTTCACTTAATATAGTGTCTTCAAGGATCACCCATGTTATAACATGTTATAGAAGTCTGTTCAACTTCTTTTTAAGGACTAATGGTCCCTCTCTTTCTCTTTCTCTCCCTCCTTTCATCTTTCCCTCTGTATGTGTGTTTGTGAGAGGAGGGAGAGAGTTTTCTTTGTCATTTGTCACTGGGACACAGGTTTCTTCCACATTCCACAGTATACAGTGGCTTCCAACAGATGTAAGGTAGCTTCACACTGGTTTTGACTACATTTTCTCTAATTATAAGTGATGGTGAACATTCTCATGTGTATCTATTAGTCGTTGTTTCTGAGGGTTTTTGTTTGTTTGTTTGTTTGTTTGTTTGTTTGTTTTATACAGGATCTGCTTTACAAAGGCTGGCCCCAAATTCATAGCCATCTTCCTGCCTCAACATCCCAAATAAGCCACCATGAAAAGCTAACCCATAGTCTTAGGAGTTTATAATCTATCAAGCGGCTACATCTATCTAGTCATGTGACTGATGTCACTGATGATGGGAACGAGTACTAGTGAGATCTCACGACAAGACAAGAAGCCAGAAGAATCCAGGAGCCAAGCGTGCCCGTATTTTAGCAACTCACTCTTGAGGAAATGAATCAGAGACATTCAGGCTGCATTAGTCCCTTCTGATGGTGGTGTCATCAATAACTCAATAATCTCCCACGGATTTCCACCTCTCATCGTTATCATACCAGGGACCAATACTGCAGCACATGAATCTTTGGGGACACAGACCATATCCATATCATAGCAAGTCTCAGGTGGGTGGCTTGCAGTACTGTTTCCTGTCCTGTGGGCTGCTCTTCAACCTGCTGTTATTTGCTGTACAGAGCATGGCACTTTGGTGTTATCCTTACTCTCTATCCGTGCTTTTGTTTCCTGTGTTTGGGGACTCACATCTGAAGTATCACTGCCCAGAACGATGTCAGGGAGCTTTCTTCCTACATTCCCTGCTAGTAGTTTTGCATAGTAGGGTTTTAACCTCTGTTTTTAATCGCTTTTGAACTCCCTTTCTTCTAGTGTCCTTTATAGAACTGGGTTAATAATCATACGTTTTCCTTACTCTGTTTTTAATCATGGAAAGTTTTTTTTTTATTTCTCCTTAATTTTAACGGATATATTTGCTGTGTAAATAGTCTGGGTTGATGTTGTGGTCTTTCTTTCAGAACTTGGAATACATCTTTCCAAATCCTTTCTGGCTTTAAAGATTTCTGTCGATGGGTGTTATTCTAATTAGAAGTGACAAACTTTCTCTCTTGCAGCTTTCAATACTCTTTCTTTTTGTGTTTTTAATGTTTTAACTAAGATACACCATGGCGAATTTCTTTTCTGGTCCTGTCTATTTGGTGTTCTGTAGGTTTCCTGTATCTTGTTTGGCATCTCTTTCTCTAGTTTTGGGGAATTGTCTTCAGTGATTTTACTGAAGCTATTGTCTGTCTCTAGTTAGAAGGTTGAGGCTTTGCATGGCGGTCCAAGGTATCATACCAGATTTCATTCTTTTTGTTCTCTTGTTTTGTTTTGTTCATTCATTCGTTTTCTCACTGACACACACTGAGTGTCCCAATCGCTCTACTTGGTCTTCCATCCCTGGCTGTTTTTGACGTGATCCGCTAAGTTGGCGAGGTTTTCCACTGTCGTTTTTATTGTTTTTCAGTTTGGGTTTCCTTCAGCAATTTGAACTCTATTTTCATGTCTTGGGTTTAACTTAACTTATTTCATTTGTTTGTCTTTGTTGTTTTTGAGTTGTTGTTGTTGTTTTTCTACATTAATAATAATTCTTTTGAACTCTTTTCAAGGAAATTGTTCCATGCCATTTTTTATTTGAGCCATTACTATGAGATTCACTTTTTTTTTTTTTTGAGCTAGGATTCAGCTGTGGCTGTCCTGGAAGTCACTCTGTAGACCAGGCTGGCCTTGAACTCACAGGGATCCACCTGCCTCTGCCTCCCAAGTGCTGGGATTAAAGGTGTGTGCCACCAATGCCTGGCATGATTCACATATTTTAAAGGAGACATGTTGTTTTTTTCTTGTTGTTTTTATATTTGTACCGGGGTTTGTGCATCTGGAGTTCACTGGTTCAGTCTTTCTTTTTTATAAAATCATCCTTCTTTCAGCAGAGTTCTTTACAATGTTAAGGAAGAGCTGAGTCATAGCAGAGCTGAGATTCCCACCTCTTCAGTTTGTCTTATATTTAGGGCTAAACCTCTGTTCCACATCTTCTGCTTGTCACTTATACTCTGGTACCTTCAGTAGCTTGGTCAAGGAGCATGGAATACATTTTCCCTGGCACTGCTGACTGGCCTAAAGACCAGAGGGGTTAACTGGGGTGTCCCAATCAAGGACAGGCTCTCATTAGTTCCAAAGAGAGGAAGTTGGGCCAAGAGTAGTCACTGGTCTTTGGGCTTGCTGAGTTTTGGAGTAACCTGAATGGAAGGAACTGGGAACTGGGGTGAAGGTCACTTAAGGCTGAAATATTTTTACTTTTGTGTGTGGGTGTGTGCATGAGTGTGTTTGTGTCATGTGTGTGCAGTGCCCACTGTGGCCAGGAGAGGGCACTAGATTCCCTCTGGAGCTGTTGCTTTTGGTCTTGCTTAGTAGAAACCTCCATCTCTGTTCAGTCCCTGGACCCAGTTGCTGTGACCCTCCATGCCTGGACTGCCTGGTGCTTGTTGCCTACAAACTACTCATTGCTACCAAACCCCAAACTCCAAGTGGGGTGAGAATTCAGTAAACCTCTTGGGAAGTGTCCCCATCGTGAAGAGGGTACAAATGCGCTATTGTCTCACCTTTTCCCACAGGAAATTCAGAGCCACCACTGTGACTCAGGGCACTGAGCTGTGCAGCACTGGAGGAGGGGGTGTGCTCATCCCATGCAGCGTAGCTGCATGTTTGTTCATTTTCTTTCTCTCCTCCCTCACCCCCTTTTCTCCACTAGACACCTGGGCTCTTAAAAGGAACTGTGTCATCTGTGAATGACAATCAAAATTGGCATTCCTGTGGGACAATGAGGACTGCAGACTATCCTGCCATCTTGCTGGCACCATTCCTGGGTTTTAATGCAATTGTGATTCCTTTTCCATTTATCAAAGTGTGGCTAACTTTAAAAAACTGTCCTAGGCAATTATCTTACTCAAATAGATGGTTTGAGAGTCTACAAGAACGTTGCAGGCTGGAGTGTATCTCGGTGGTGGAGTATTTACGGAGCATGTGTGAAGCCTTGGTTTCAACCCCAGTATAGTGAAGATGAGTAAGAAGGGAGAGGGGTAGAGGACATGGGAGAAGAGGAGGAGAAGAGGAGGGAAACAAGAGGAGGAGGAAGTAATAATAGCAGCGGTTAGGAAGGGACACATTCTGACCTCTCCTTTCACACGTGCGGAGGAGGGAGAGCAGCCGAGCCAGCATTGCCAGTGCGTTGTGGCAACAGAAGGCTGAAACCCAGCTGCAGTCATTGCACCTGCTGAAAAATACCAAGCCTATGGAGACCTCTCCATGACTGTGATACCATAACTCAGCTGCCTACTGTCCCCAAATTGATTCCCAGGTGCTGCCTGGGCCTCATTCAGCAAGTATGAAAAGGAGCAGCATAAGGTGCTGGATACAAAATCACATCCGAGGGCTGGTGCTACTGTAACGGCTTGGCCCCTGAATCAGCTGGCAGTGTATCAACCATTCAGCCCAGAGTCATATAAAGACGCAGGCAGATCTTGGCGAAGCTCGAACGCATTTGGGAGAAAAAGTCAAATTTGGACCCATTACCCTCAACAGTTTTCTTTTAAGGGAACACGGAAAAACCTCAGTGACCATAGAAATTAAAACCGTGTCCTCAATAAATGAGAAGTGCCAAGGATAAGAGGAGCTAGGGACAGAATAGCAAGCAGTCGCTGCCTCTGTACAGGTTTTAAAGATACATTTGGGATTCCATGTAATGGCTGAGGCACTGGAGTAAATAGTAAGATCAAACTCTAAGAATAAGTCTTCTATGTAGATGTAGATAAAACACTGTGTCCTACATATTAATATTTAAATGTAAATTTCAAAACTAATTACAATTTCCAAGTAGCAGATGGTAATTCCGTTAGCGTACAATCAACAGAGAGATCTGTGTAGCTCACTCGACACTGTTCCCGGAAAAGTGAATAAAACCAAGTGCATCCTGCTATATGTTTCTTAGTACACTTGAACCTGTGGACTTCCAGCTGTGTTCTGGTAATTCCTAAGTGTCAGCCCAACTATAGTACTCTGGTTTCTTCCTGAATTTGTTCCAGATGATTACAGAAAATCTAGGAATTAACCCATTCCAAAAAAGATTCCTCTTCAAAAACAGGCCAGGCCAAAGGCAGAAAGCTCTCACCATCACCTCCTTTGCTAGACATCTTAGGCCACCCTAATACCTATCAACATCATTTTTCCAGAATTTTCTGACTAAGTGCTCCAGTTTTAACTAGGGAAATATGATCATCATGACCTGGCACAAAGGGGTCACAGCTTTGCAAAGCAGACCTAGAATCTGATATCAAAGATATGGTCCTGGTTAGCAGTCCTGGTTAGCATTATGTGAAGAGTGCTTTCTTAGCCAGATGATATTTAACCAACTGTTATCACTTCTTTTCTTGTAAACCAAATGAGCGATTGGCTGGAAATGTTCAGGCAGCAGCTTCCGTGGGATAAAGACCTGCTTTCAGCAGAAGAGAAGCAACGCCGAGAGCCGTTCCAACACATAGCAGTCACTCAGCCAGGCAAGAGTAGTCAGCAATGGCCACGATTCAAGTGTTTTTTTTGAAAAGTTGACATAAGTTTTCCTTTTATCTCAGTTTAAAAATTTACAAGCTGTCCAGAAGAACACCTACTGGTGCCCTGATCTTACATATTCAGCCTCTAGAATCTAAAGAAATGTATTTCTATTGCATAAACCTCCTGGCCTATGGGAATTTGTTATGGTGACTCGAGAGAATGAAACCAGATGTCAGACACTCACCAGAACTCTCCCTACAGGGTGGTTTCTCATAGTTCACCCTAACTTCTACCATTTAAAGAGTAAGGCACTGTCTCCACAAGCCATGCTAAGGACACTCCTCACGTGTATGCCAAATGATGGAACCACTTGCCTAAGGATGAACAGAAAAAGGCAACTCATTGTACCAAAGACTGAAAACTAAAAAATCCCTAAAAGAAAACCTAGGACAAATCATTCGTGACATTGGCTTTGAATGTGAATCAACGTCCCAAGTAACACTAACAGCAAAGAACCAAAAACCCAGACAACGGACCTTTATAAAGGTTTTAGAATGCTGTGCCTCACAACACACTACCAGCAGAGTAAAATGGCGTCACACAGATGGGGGAAAGAGTTCTATAACAGATAAGGAATTGATACCTAGAATACATAGAGAGCTTCTAAATCTGAACAACAAATAAAAACTCCAACCCAAAAATGAACAAAAGAGTACTTGAGTAAACATTTCCCCAGAGAGGTACACTCACATTTATTAAGCACATGGAAAGGCACTCCATATTACTAATCAGGAGAAACTCACGTTAAAAGTATGGAGTTACCACCTCATACTCATTATTAGCATGGCTAGTAACTAAAAAACAGAAAATATCCAACATGGGCAAGGATATGGATTGAGGCCCTCAACTTTCTTTGCAGGAATGTAAAATGGTTCAGCAACTATATTGGTCACCTTTCCTTTGTTGTGGCAAAATGACTGACAGAATTAACTTATGCTGGGGCGGGGGGGCGGGAAACCTACTTGGATCACAGTCTCAGAACTAATAATCCATGGTCATCTGGTTCCACTGTTTCTGGATACATATAAAAGCAGAACTTTGGGGTGGAGAACTTACAACAAAATGAATGATGGCCAAGAAGCAAAGAAAGCAAGGAAGGAGACAAGGACCTGCTCTGCATAACTATGATTCAGCTAAGCCACCATCACCTCCCAACAGTCCACCAAGCTATGATCCATTAATGTGCTGATTAATCCATTGATGTGCTCAGAGCCCCCATGATCCAGTTACCTCCCCAAAGCCTTACCTCTACACACCCCTCCCATGAGGACACAGCCTTCAACACACACACACACACGCACCACAACACACTCATACACTCCCATGAGTCTCTGACAGTTCAGACCATGACAGCAACTAAAATAGAATTATCACAGGATATGTGGATTTCGTCTCTGCCTACCTAGCCAAGAGAACTGAAATCAAAGTCTCAGACTAGTTTTTGTGCATCCGTGTCCACAGAAATGACAACACAATAGCTACATCATAGAAGCAACCCATGAGCAAATGAAAAGGTAAGCAAAATGACACATTCATATAATGAACCTCTGGCTAAATAAAGGAGGAAAGCTTAGGGAGACAACAGGCAAAGACATGTCAAGATAAAATGGAGATTCAGGAAATTTCATTTGAGAAGAACAGTTAGTTACGCTCCCTTAATTTTCTAGTTTCCTTGAGATCATGCATGGCTTATATTTTCTCACAGTCTAGAGTTTTTATGCAGGAAGACAACACTCCCTAGTCACTTAATTCTGGTCAAGTGCATTGCCATTCTTGGGGCAACCAATCACGTGCTCTGGGCAATGCAGGCACATCAGGGCTTTGTTTCGTTTTGTTTAATTAGAAAGTAGTAAGTCAGGCTAAAACATAAGGCTAGGGAAAATAATAAACACATACTGTAGGAGTGGTGTTCTTCAGCGAGCAAATTCATGTAGCCTAAAGCAGACATCAAGAAAGGAGATGGAAAAACTAAGACTGGAAAAATTCATTTTCTGTATGGTTTCTGATCTGATTATAGACCTAAGTTCCAAGTCAGAAGAAGAAAGATATCACTATAGGCTATGAGTGGCTTCTTGGTCTACTAGCCACAAAACAGCTACAAAAGGTGCACAGAAGTGGAGAGAAAAACAAAAATGTATCATGAGAATATCCTCATATGAAAAACAAAGCTTTCGCAGGGTGAAATAACCTATATAAAGCAATTAGGAAGATACGTTTTAGCGGGAAAACCACATTTGAGGCCTGTATTAAGACTTCCAAATCAGGAGCCCAGAGCAGAGGACATGGCAAGTCCCACCCGAATCTGACCTTTCAGTCAACCCGCGGGTGCTTTTGCAGCACCCTGTGCGACAGTTTCCGACGCGCTTTACGGCGCCTCTGCCGTGTTCCGTGGCACTGCTGGACTTGGCGGCCTTGCGGGCTCGGCCGCGTCCTTCTACTCAGTCGGAGCGTGGCGGCGAGCTCGCGCTGGGATGAGCGCGCGGTGCCGGGCCGCGGAGCGGAGTCATGGTGAGTGGCCGGCGCTGACGGGCTCCGGCCGAGCGCTGGCCGGCCCGGGCGGACGCGGAGACAGACGCTTGCTCTGGCCTCCCGCTCCCCTCACCCCTGATTTGCAGGCGACCGTTTGCCTCTCCCAGAAGGTTGGGCTGTCACCACCACCCCCCCTCCGTGCCCGCCGCCCTCCCCAGCCTTTACGGTGGAAATGTCTTGTGGGAACCATGCAAGCACTGTTTCCTAATCCAGCAGAAGTCTTACTTCCACCGGTCTTGTTTAAACTGTAATGAGGTTCAAGTGCCTACAGGTTAAAGTTCTCGACTTCTGAAAAATACCCTCTTATTGTTGTGAATAAGCAGGTAGACTTATTCTTTTCTTCTGGGTGAAAATCCCACACCCTGAAAATAGTGTTAAAAAAAAAAAAAAGTGAAGTGGTTTTTAACTTTTTCTGAGACAGTCTCACTATGTAACCCCGGCTGCCCCAAAACTCAGAGATCCACCTGCCTATGCCCCCCAAGTGCTGGGATTAAATGTGGGCTGCCATGTGCACAGTGTCAAATTGCAGTGGTGTTAAAGGCAAAATACTTTTACCAGAAAAAAAAATAAAAAGTTTGTTCCAGCAAGCCTGATGCTGTAGTCTGTATAGTTCCCAGAAGGATCACAAATTCATGGCCAGCGTTGACAATTTAGCAAGACTCCACTTCAGAATAAAAGTGGAACTTTCACAAAGGCTGGAGATGTAGTTCCATCAGGATAGCGTCTGTCTAAATGTGTGACACTGTAGGTTCCATCCCTAGTTCTGAAAAAAGAAAAAGAACCCACCTTCCACTGAATTGAAGGTTTTAACGAGTTTGGATGCAGAATAGGTGGCAATTAAAGAAATAAAGATCTACTATTTTCCTCCCTTACCAGGCCAGTACAGTGGTAGCAGTCGGACTGACCATTGCTGCTGCAGGATTTGCAGGTTTGTTCATGATTTAGGGGTGGAAGAGATGTAGACTGATTGTGGATTAATTTGTGTATTTTATTGCTTTTGATTTTAGGCCGTTATGTTTTACAAGCCATGAAGCATGTGGAGCCTCAAGTAAAACAAGTTTTTCAAAGCCTACCAAAATCTGTAAGACTTTTTTGCTAAATGTTTTCCCTGTATTTGAAGTCTGGGAGCCTGAATCCCACAGGTCCATGAAGTTCAGTGGGAAGTTGCAAACTTGTCACATGTGACAACTGAGGGTGGGGTGACTTCACAGGTTTAGTACTGTGAAAGGTAGTTAACTTTACTATTCACATAATGTTGACCTTAGTATTTATCATCTTCCACCTCTCTCCCCTCATCTGCTGTGTCACATCAGACATAGGTAGCACTGCAATGGTATTAGATAAAACTACATTCAAACATCATACTCCTTGTTGGGATGAAGGAATCTGAACTGGGTACAGCACACATAGATACTACTACTCAGAATTTTGAGAGTCTACATCATGGACACCGTGGGCAGCAACATAAGGCGTTGATGTGCATGATTTCTGTTAAGGTTAAGGTCCTGGTGGCATAATTTCCCCCACGCTATCATAGAGTCTAATTTTAGAGGTTGGTTGCCTTAAACCATCAAAAGATCTCCAGGCCCTTTTTTGATAACTTTTGATACTGCTGTTTTACAAGGATCAAGATTTTATCTGGAATATGGGTAAGAATAGTCTCCATTTACTCCTGGTTTTGTTCCTTATTTTCTCAAGACAGTTTGTTCTGGTTTGGTGAAAGAAATGGATGTCTAATGCTTGTTAAAATAAATGGTTACTGCTTACCAAACTAAACTACTTTGGGAAATACACTTGTAGTTCTCTGAAATGTTTTTTCCCCCTTCTTCTTTACTGATTTAACCTTCTCTTTAATAATCTTTCCTTCCAATTCAATTTCCCTTTCAGGCCTTCAGTGGTGGGTACTATAGAGGTGGGTTTGAACCCAAAATGACAAAACGGGAAGCAGCATTAATACTAGGTGTAAGGTAAGATTTCTACTCTTTAATATGAGATGTAGGATAATGTAATTCCTACTAGTATTCTTCTATAATTGAGAATAAGGTAGTTACTAGGATCTTGTCCCAAGATGATGTGATTTTATGTAGGTCAGTGAACCTTAATGCTCCTTCCATTAAGTACAGAAGCACCCTCACTGAAATATATGCAACAGATTATGACACCGTTCATTGCTGCCTAGAGTGACCCACAGTGAAAGTCTGCCCTTATTTGCAATTAGTGTTGAAGGAAGATTGTCAAGGTCAACTACATTTAGTTTCTTTAAACACTGTGATTTGGTTCTGATTTAGGAAATGCATTTTACATCGTAAGCTTATAAACAGTTTTTCATGCTGTTTTGTTGTTTTAGTAGTTTCTCAGGGTTTAATTTGGCCCATCTCTAATTTTTATGTGATTTTAAGTAAATTAAATCTACAAATAAATTCTTTTTAAATTAGCCCTACTGCCAATAAAGGAAAGATCAGGGATGCTCATCGACGGATTATGCTCTTAAACCACCCAGACAAGGGTAAGTAACCACTAGGCTTCTATTAAACATGTTGTTGTACTAACTGCTATTAATGGAATAGCTGATTCTTGGCAGTTTTAAGAGAAATGTCTAAATATGCATGTGAGTAGTCTCCCCAGTGTGGATCACATTATAGTGTCTTAAATAAATGAAATCCACCAGATATGGTGACGTACTCCTATAATCCCAGCACTCAGGGAGCCAAGGCAAGAGAAACAAGGGCTAGACTGCAATGTAGTGACACCTTGTTTCACTAAAAGGAATAATGAACAATTTAAGAACTACTGTGGTTTGGCAGTAATAATACAACATTAATACTTTTTAGGTTTTGTGTTTATGATAAAATATCTCCTAATGGTCACAAAAACAGACATCTAGCTATATAGCCAAGGTTGGCCTAAACCTTATGACCATCCTGCCTCGGCTCCAAGTGCCTGGCTTAAAGGTGTACACCACAGCACCTAACTATGCTTTGAGTTTTGTTGTGGTTTTTATTTTTTCTTAGACTCATAATCACTTGTTTTAATTAAGAAAAGCTTTTTAAGGGGTCTCCATTTATTTTAGATACTTGGAATGCGAGACTACCTATTTGGAAACCTATGAGCTGTATTATTTGCTTTTTCAGAGTAGCCTTAATTGATAAAGGCTAAGAGACCACAAAAATCTGTTGTCATGCACAGATCTTTTTGCTTGTAGGAAAAGGGGTACTGACAAGTTTACACTGGACAGCTAATCAGTATGACTTCAGTGTATGGAATTTAGATTGCATTACTAAGGTCTTCTGTTCAGACTTCTTACACATTTTTACCAGCATCCTCTTGATGCTCTTTGATGGGCTTAGGATCACACTGCCCCATGAAGTAAGTAGAACAGCAAATCTAGATGACATTAGAAAGGGTCACCTAATGTCAAGACAGGAAAGTGGAAGCAAAAAAGGATGTAAAGCAAATAGGTCTTTTCCAGCATAAGCTCAGAAGCCTGTGGGAACACTTAAAACAGTGTATTATGTTCACACTGCAGTAATGAGTAAGCTTAGCATGTCAGAAGCAAATATGGGAGGGACTAAATCCTATTCTGGTCATAGTTGCTGGATCTTTGAAATGCAAGTAGCTTTTGGCAGATATAGAATCCATGCTCTAAACTATGTCTCCCCCTCCCCTTTCTTCTATAGGAGGATCTCCTTATATAGCAGCCAAAATCAATGAAGCTAAAGACTTACTAGAAGGTCAAGCTAAAAAATAAAGTAACTGTGATGCATTTTAAGTCCATTAGTCTACGTATGAGTATGTTTTGTAACAAAAATGCCTCAAAGCTATAATATATGAAAACGGCTTAGCATAAGCTAAATCAGTGTCTTGGTACATTTTGTTCAAATTTGAGGATTTCAAAATTAGATTCTAGTATTAGCAATTATGATTACAGACACAAACACCATTTGAATAGG
The DNA here is from genome assembly GCA_026225945.1 of Cricetomys ansorgei. NCBI lineage: Eukaryota > Metazoa > Chordata > Mammalia > Rodentia > Nesomyidae > Cricetomys > Cricetomys ansorgei. Next base: position 11,631,305 of record JAMJFZ010001121.1, on the reverse strand, counting down.
AACACTTTCCATTACTTACTTAGCGAAGAAATTTGGTACTTATGGTGCTCTCCAAGGATGAGACTTTGCTCTTAGAATGCCACCTGCAGTCTACTAAGACAGGCAGTTTAACTACTGAAGCAGAGTTCTTACCTTTGGGAGGTAAAACTCAAGGTACTCAAGTCCAGGTACTTGAACACTGTAATTCAAAATTACTAACTTAGCTACAACTTCCCTCAAAGAAATTTCTGTGGTACTTCACTAGGGATTCTGTTTAAAGCAAAAACTGAAAGACGGTCTCTTATATAGCTCTGGCTGTCTGAACTCTTGAGATCCACCTGTCTCTGCCACCTAAATGCTGGGATTAAAGGTGTGTGCTACCAAATCCATTAAAACTGCTACTGTAAATGCAAGTGACATTTGAAGGCAGGTAACTTTTGTTACAGTAAAGTAAGGACCTGTATAGATCAAGAGGTAAAGCCCTACAATGTTCCCTATAGCATTTATCCTGTCAGAACTTTACACTTTCTCAACTTTCAGCTAATGAGGGCTTATAGAAGTAAACATGGTGATGTTTGAATGCATTTCCAGAGCACTAAGGGTTTAGTGGCTCTGTATTTTCATTCTATCTTATACCCTTAGAGTCCTAAAAATGTCAAGTTTTGAATGTGAGCAGGGTGATAGTGGCACACACCTTTAATCCCAGCACTTGGGAGGCAGAGTCAGGTGGATTACTGTAAGTTGGAGACCAGGCCAGCCTACAGTTGTTCCGTAATAGCCAGTTACAACAGAGAAACCCTGTCTTCTGTGTTGGGTGGTGTGTATATGATGAAAACTTGTTTCAGGAGATTTTTTTTTATTAAATAGCAGCAACTCCCAAATCCCTTTGCACTAGTGAAAAGCCAGTGAAGGTACAATTCACTGTAAAGTCACCATGATACGCAACTAGCAAATACAGAAGAATTTGCTCCTAGGGGAACAGGTTCCTATGAGCCTGTTTGAACATGACTTTTAATGTATTTTTTTCTTGCTTCATTAATATTAAAGTTGGAAGCACTACAGCCTAACTTTGGCATACAATAGCCTTTCTTGTTTTGAGGAACACAGCTCTTCAATATAGTGGATTGGAAAATTCACCAATGCAAAGCACAAATATGAACACAGAGTACACACTGCATTACTTATTCTAAGTGCATGGCATTAGAAATGATCAGCAAAGCATGTTGAGTGTAGTGTGGGCTTTATGTTATCAAGTTGGTAAATGCACTTAAGTAATCCACAGATAAAGGTATCCAAAGAATTGCAGCTTACTAACACCTCTCATTTGGACCTCTGAATTTAAAAGTTTCAGAGTTGCAAAGATGGCTCATCCACCAAGCCCAGTCTGCTCTTCCAAAGGACCCAGTTTGATTCCTTACACCCACATAGCAGCTCTCAACAACCTGTAACTCCCATCTAGTTCCAGAGGATCTGATAACCACTTTCTGGCTTCCTTGGGAACAGCCTGCACATGGTGCAGGCACATATGCAGGCAAATCACCATACATGGAAAATTAAACTTTTAAAATGTTCCTGTGGACAGACATCAGAGTTTTGGTTAAAATTTAGAAGCAGAGATTTGAAAAAGAAGTCACCTATTAATTGCAGAAAGGACTGAGCATGCAGACATAAGTACCTTTGTGTGTGTCAAATGCTATGCGTGCTTGTTAAAAGACAGGTGCCGAGTTACTGATAAACCTTCCATATTAAGGATCACAGCCAATCATTCTTTGACAGTAATTTTTATTTTCTCTAGGCTTACCTTTTTCAAGGTGAAGAATCTGCATTTCATTCAAAGCTACTAGGCATAAATTTAAATGTCATGTGAGGGCTCCTAGAATATAATCTATAAAGGGCCTTCTCTGCTATTTTCTCAAGTGCTTTAAGTCTTAATTATTGTGCTAAGATACACATTCTTAGTGTATCTCAACTATTATGTGTTTAACACCAGTAAACTAAAAAGTTTATTGAAGTAACTTGTCAAGGACACAAGGCTGAGTGGAAAAACCTGGTTCTGGTTCTTTTCAGATTGAGTTCCACGTACCTAACTTGAAAAGTTGTTCTTTGGAAGTTATAATCCCATCATCTAAACATGTTTCTTGGTGATACATAAGCATCCAGTTGATGTTTACACACATGTATAAGGTGCTGAGGATCGAATTCAGTTTTGCCATAAGCTAAGCAAGCACTCACCAGCATTCCCATCTGATATTGTAAATGGAGACAAAGGGATAGACCACTGGCATAGCCACAAGGTTCAGACAGTAAAGCTAAGGTGTGTTGGCTGGAAGCCAATCATGTTTTTCCTCAGGAGCCATCCAAGCATGGTTTTTGAGACAAGGTTTCACTGGGACTAAAGCCTTTTTAGGCTTGGAGGGAGCGGGGGGGGGGGGGGGAGGTGTTAGCCAGTGAACCCCAACAATCTGCACGTCTCTACTTCACCAGTGCTAGGATTAAAAACATACTCCAACACCTGTCTTACACAGCAAGCACTTTACTGACAAACCCTAGGTAACTTTAAGCAAATCTCTATGCAGGATAAATGGAATGAAATTTTAAGGATTCCTCCAAATTTTAAAGAGCAAAAAAGGTTAGCTAATGAGACAATGATGAACCCTGGGCCTGTCTTGTCTAGTTGATCATGTTTATCTGTAGTTTGGTTCTCTGTCCAGTTTGCCTTTGAGTTGACATTACTATGATAGAAGCCCTAGCCTTACTGTCTCTGGAAATTTTACTACTTTGGGGATGCCAAGTGGACCAGTTAGTCCTGCAAGTCTATTATCTTTGATCACTGTGAAGTTAGCAAATTCTCTTGCCTTTAAGCATTATCCAAAGGACAGGAGTACTTACCAGTGATACAAAATCTAAAATATTGCAAACCACTATTCCAGAAGGCTCATGGTCTTATGTGAGACACTTTACACCTGTATATTGAGCCACTGAGAAATACTAGGGGAAATTATGATGAGTTGCTGTTTAACAAAGTCAAAACTAGAGCCACTAAATGGTTCGGTGGGTTAAGGACACTGGCTGCAAGCAAGCCTGACAAGCTTAGTTACTACAGAGTGGATGGTTCTGACTTTCAAGTATGTCCAACATTCACAAAATTTTAAATTCAGGCAAAATCCTAAACCTTTCAACTGCCATCCTTCAAAGCTGTAAGTTTGAGGATGTCCTACCTTAAATCATACATAACAAATGATTAAAATAAAACAAGACGGTGTTTCGCTTCAAATAAGCGTTAGTAATTTTGTGCCAGGCCACACAGTCATCTTAGATATGAGAATTTGTAACACATTGACCTATAATGGTAGTTTTTCAATTCAGAAACCTGAGATTAAATGCTACCACCTCACAATAGTATTGAGAAACTTATAACTTGGCTCAAGTTCAAATAAAACAGAAAACAAATCACAAGTTGTATTTACAAATATTTAAGATGCTCAGTGGCTAAGAACACTAGAGCAAGTAATCCTGAGTACAGGAGACATCAATGCTCACAGTCCTACTTTACTGAGAAAATGCCTTTTATCTGCTCAGAACTAACTGTTGCCAACTACTAGTGCTTCTACCTTGTATCTTCTCCCAATCCCTGTGACTCAATGATAGGATGAGCTGTGTTATAGTATAATCTGGAACCTGTTAAAACATGTTACCACCATAGTAGTCCCTGATGGAAGAATTAAAAGTGATTTTCTTAAAAGTAAAAAAAAAAAAAAAAAGCCAGGCAAGATAGCTCGGATGGGTAAAGTACTTGCTGCCAAGCCTGGCAACCTGAATTTACCCCAAAATCCACAAAGAAGTCCAAAAGAATTTAAGCTTCAGGTATTAAGTATGAATTAGTTTAAAACTAGTAAAAAAAAGTTTTTTCTTCTTTGCTTGCTAAAAATGGTCTCAAACTGCAAGATTAGTAAATAAATTTTAGAAATTATTAAGATCCAATCATCAAAAGCAGAGGAAGTTAAAAATCCAGTAAGTATAATGACAGTGAAGCTAAACCAAATGATAAAATACTTGCTACTTAGGGCTGCCAGACCAAATAAAAAGGAATTCTTTTGTGTGTTGAGAGTAACTAGAAATGTCAGAGATGGACATACCCAATACACACCACAGTAAGTACTTTCATGCTCAAAGCTATGGGGACATATGATTAAGATTTAGACTCTACATTAACACTGGAAGAGCAAGAGATCAGCTAGTCCAGCCCTCTCTGATTACAGAAAATAAATTAAAAAGCGTATAATCAGGAGCCATTATGTCTGTTATCAATAACATCTCAGTTTTTTAAAGGAGGAACAATGGACTGTGGGAAATCAGAGTCAGGTCTGCCTGCATGCTCAGATTAAAAAGAAAAAAAAAAAGTCAAAGGCCAAGCCCAGCCAAAATTTAGATAAATCTATATAGCAAGGTAGGCATGGTGGCTCATGCCTGTAAACACAGCACTGCAATCAGGTGACTTGTCTCCAAAATTTTAAAAAAAAAAAAAGTTTTTTAAAAGCCAGGGATACAACTCCATGTCAAAACACTGTATGTACAGGACCTTGGAATCAATCCCCAATAACCAAAATTGAATTTTTTTAAAAAGGGCATTATTTTATTACAAATTATATGCCTTCATCACCCAGCTTCAATGGATAACCAACTCCTTTATTTCTAGTGCTTTTTACTTAAAACATAGGTTGATAAACTTGTCAGTAGTTGGTCATTTTTGACCCCTGAAAGTAATAATTTACAATGGAGTGATAGTAAGCTTAATCTACCGGTGTGTTTCAATCAGCAGTACATACTTTCAAGTTAATACCACTTGCTCAAAGATTTATTTTATCAGACTGGAATGTTTTAATTCCAACAGCTTAAACCCAAACTCTTACTATATATTAAATGGGTCAGGAGCAATTACAACACCCTGATTATACATGTTAGGAGGTAATGAGTTGGTATGGGAGAATTCATGCCATAAAAAAGCAAATTAAGACTGAATGAGATTTTAAAACAAAACATCCTATCCTTTTCAAACTCTAACAAGTTCTAGATGCAAATGTAATTTTCCTTTACTGACAAGACCCATGCCTTCACACATTATCCCATTTACTTTTCCTTAGCATACATACAAAGACTAGTCTTTAAGAATCCTAATTATCTGAGCCACAAGAACATTGGAATGTCTTCAGAGGTCATACCAACTTCTCCACTTTCCTCAGGTTACAATGCCCAAGTCAAATCACAATCAGCTACAATTGCTCTGGCTTAAGGGTGGTACTGGGATTCAAGAGTGTAACTCATCTAGTGCTTCTCATTCCTCACGGTTTTTGAATTCTGCTTACCAAATATTATCACCCATGGGTTTTAAAATTAACTCATTTAAGCAGCACCTAATGTAAATTCCCAAGAACTCACTTGACTGACATGCTGCTGAATTTTTCTATAAAACTTCATTTAAAATTTTTTAAAAAGTTTCTGGTGGGGGGGGGGGGGGAGCGCAGGAATTTCAGAATCATTGCGTTAACCTCTCCCAACTAATCAGGAAAACTAGATCATCACTGACCCTCAGATAATCTGCACTCCTTCCCATTCAGTTCAGGTTTACATGTAGTACCATGTGCCTGCATACTTCAGTGTTTGAGCTTCACAAAACTTTTCAGAATGCAATTTCTGCTTTCTCATTTTTTGTAGTATGTGGTAGAGCAAGAATTTACACTCATCAAACCAGGGTGGCAGTCCAAATACCAAAAGGCAACCAAAATCAATGTGTTACCTCGGGGGGTGGGGGAGGGGAGGTTTTTCACGGATATTAAAGGAAACTCTGGCCATCTGTAAGAAAAAAATCTGACAATTCTTTGGTGCCTAAAGGACATGTCACTAGGTAATTCTTTTCAGGTAATAAGATCTCAGCTCTTAAAGAATTACTAAATCCTATTCCTCAATTGTTTCAGCTATACTGGACTTTTAAGATCATTTCATCTTTACAATAAAAATATCTTTGGGAATCGACATGGAAGAAAATGAAAAACTACACTTTCCTAATATTGTGTTTCGTATCTTGGGAATAAGCATTCTTTGTGGGCTAGGAATGTAGCTTAGTGGTAAAACACTTCTCATCAGATACAAAATTCTGTCCAACACTTCAATTTGTGACCCATGTACACAGAAATCAAGTAATTAAAAAGCCAATTATTTGTTTTCTAAATAAGAATATGGCTATTAATCTGGTATACTGTGTTCTATACAAAAATTTCACTATATATACCTCCCTTAAATTCTATTACCAGGACTATTAAGAGTTCAAGGGAAAAAAAAAGATCTAATATCAGTACATGTTAATCTCAATTAGAATTAAGTGATAGGCTATGCATAGCTGCACACATACTGAAAAGCAAATTATCCATCTGTAACTATCAATTTTCCTTCGGGTCATTTATATAACAAGCTCAACATTTTTATACACATATTAAATTACGCACATAAAAAACTTTTGAAATGACAAAATTGAAGCACTTGTCCAGTGGTCTATTTAACACGTGGAGCAAAACCCTAAGTCTACAAATGTGGTTATAGGTCAGATTAAAAAAAAAAAAAAAGTATAGATTTTATCATTATATTTACACCTGATTATCTCTTCATAAAATTAAGTCTTCTCAATGAAGTATCTTTAATCTTTTAATTACTGATACTCAATTACTAATACGAAAACCTTCAAAATAATTTGTCAATCAAAAAACTCATTATTGGCCTATTACTTAAAAATTGCTTACCATATTTTAAAACTAATTTTTAATAAAGAACTAAAGGCAAAAGTAAATAAAATGCTTGTCTTCTGCCTCCCATATCTTCCACAACTTGCCTTTGATTAGCATTTAATACAAAGATGTTTCTCTAAGAGCAAAGACATTATACATTACCTAAATCTAACAGCCAAAATTTTTAAGTGTTAAGACTTGAGGGTTTCATTACAAATGTTTAAATGGTTAGCCTTTTAATACTAGATCTGAGAAAGAATAAATGCTTTTTAAAAGCAATCAAAGAATGCTATCCTATGCCTGTTAAGTAGCTCCTACTACTTTGGAAACAATTGGCATAAAAAGTAGAAAGTTAAAAATCAGCAAATGGAAGATCAAAGTTTATTTACTACCTGCATACAAAAACATATTGCACATCAAACAACCAAAATCAAAAAGGGGGGGGGGGGAGAAAAAAAAGGGGAGAGGAGAAAATGTGAAAGATACTTTACTAAAGACTAAACATGTAGTTTATACAGAATAAACCTTCTGGAAAATGATCTTTTCAGTAGTTCAGGCTATGTCTGAATGGACATGACTAATCAGCTTAGTGTTTCAACTAAAGCTATGTTTGATTTTTAAATACTGTACATTTTAATAAATAAATCAAACAAAGCCTCAATGTAGAACAGTCACTGCCAATATCACCCAGTATCCCTGCAGATGAGTTAACATGTATTCCAGTGGTCTGCAGATTTGCCTCTACAAACAGCATTTAAAAAACACATTAAACAGACCAGTTTCCAGACTAAACTAATGAAGAAATTACAATTCAGTGCAAAATATTTTAGACTGCATTTCATTCTAGTTTTCCTCAGGTGAAGAAGTGGTTGCATATTATTAAAAATGTAACAAAAGCAGCTAATGCTTTCATCAAGAATATTACGTTAGGGACCCCACCCTGCCCACCTCCCCCCCATCTCTGCCATATTTTGAAAACAAAATAACATTTCCTATAGCCAGCAACTTTTTTTAATGTTACATATACTATTCTCAAGGCACATCTGATGATATATTTTTAACACAGTAGGTGTCAAAGTATGTTTAACATATGATTTCTTCAGGATCCCTCCCCTTTCTGAATTCCAAATGGAGGAACTGAAAGTGCGATGTAAGACTGGCGATCCGTATTCTATCTTTGGCAAGCTTGTACAAGCACTATTGTAACTGTAATGTAAAAGAACTGTAAACTAGGAACTTCCTTCAGTTATGAAACACCATTCAGGACTGCTGCTTCTTGAGTGCTTTCTTCTTTTAAGGTCTTAGTCTTTTCTTCTCCTGGAGTACGCGGTAGCTTAGGAATTTCTTCGCCAGAAGGGCTAGTTGGACCATTTATTGCCTTTTCTGAAGGACCATGCTCTTCAATCACATCTTTTGCCTGTCAAAGGGAGACAACTTTTTCAACATCTTTGTAAAGAAATCTGTAGCTGAGGAGAAAAATAACTACAAAAACATTAGCTTTATAAAGGAAAGATAACTTTTTTATACCATAAAGAAAATATTTTAAATTTAAAACAAATACTAATGTACTCCAGTCTCAGGGTTTTTAAACTATATCTCTAGAACCTACACAAGTGCCAACATCACAGAAAGCACCTGTACCTGTAATTATTTTAAACCACTGGACAGTTCACCGTGTACATAGTGTGAACAGTCAATATAATAAGAAAAACAGTCACCCTTTTACTCACCTTTTAGAAATTCATATTTACATACTAATCACTGAAAACATTTAATAAAATTGAAACTTAAAGGGTTTAGTCCCACTGCTAAGCAAATGAAGAAAATTTAACTGCTATCTATCTGGCAAGTGTCTCAGACTCAAGCATGCATATCTTTATTTATCAGGGGCCTGGGATAGAACCAAGGATCTTCTTTAAATATTATCTCTTAGGGGAAACAAGAGATTACACAGTAATTAAGTAAAAAATAAATAAATCTATACAATACGGAAATAATAAAAAAAATAAAAACCCTACAGGTTAAGTTCTCCTTACCATTTCTTTCTTGTTTTTAGCCAAAGTTTCCCTTGGGAGGTTTCTTTGTCTGCTCTGAGACTCAGCTCTAGAAATATAATCTGCAACTGTGACTGTTAAAGATGAGAAAAAAATTACAGGTGTTGAAAAATATTTCTAATTTTCTTATGGATAAAGAGTAATTTCACTATTAAACTAATGGTGGGTCACCCGATTTCAAAATTTTACACTGGGTACCCACCTCCGAACAAAAAGCAAAGCTTGAAAAAAAAAAAAATGTGCCTATGATTTTTAGCACTGACAGTTGAAAAATTCAAGCTGGAACTTGAGGAAATATTGATTGAAATCCTTTTCCCCAAGAATCCAGCTATTTTAGTTGAGTCTAAGATTCTGGGGCATAATTTGATGTAGCAACCCACCACCAAGAACAAGCACTGCAAGTGCAGTAGTGTACTAAGCACAGAGGGGTGTTTGCAATAACAGTGGTGGAAAGAAATGGGACACCGTTGGTACAAATGATGGTATGATTAAAAATTTTAGAGTTTTATGGGGTTTTTTTGGGGGGGGGGGGGGTTGTCAAGTCTACCCCAAGAAAACATCACAATTAAGGTATTGCAGTGTGTTATTTTGTGTTCCTTCCTGATATTTCATGCTAGAAATCATTTAAACTATCTGACGTTCAGATTTTAAGTATAGGCAAAGTAAGATTTAAAAAACCACAATCCTAACTATTTGGGTGGGAAAGGAACAAAGTAAAATAGATGCTGCCCCATCAACTTCGCTATCTTTTATCTTACTGGGTCTGCAACATTACAAAAATCACATAAAGTAATAAACTAGGAAGTGGAATAAACATCTATCACTCTAGTAAATGGCTTCTGTAGTATGGTCCTATGCACTGGCCTCAGAACTTGAAACTCAAAATCCTTTATTTTACGTAATCATAAACAAAACTTAAGGAAACTCCCAATTAAAAGCAAGTCAATTTTACATTATTTAAAGCCACTATGTCTGAGGAGAATTGGACCATTACACTCATATTACATGCAGCTAACAAAATCACTTAATACAATGAAAAGGCTGAATAGTAATTTACAATTCATCCAACTTACTATGCACTACCATTAAGATTGAAGAACTTTCTAGTGACTTGTTACTTAAATGAATCTTAAAAATTAAACATCTCAAGATTAGAAAACTACAGATATTTAAAATCTTAAATGCTTTCCTTCCAATTACTAGGAATTCAGTATGTTCATTCTGAAGCTTTTAGATGGCATCTCATTTTAAAAATCACTGCCAAGAAATTTATAGACATGATGCGTGATTCATATAAACTAATCATGTGTCTGCTCTACAGGGCAACAGAACTGTCTTTGGAATGAGTATATAACCACGAGTCAGGGAACATGCCAATGAATATTTTGTTTTCATAGTGTAGACCTCAGTGACACCTAAAGAAATGCATCTACTTCAGGATGCTGCTGAACAAAGAGGCATACTGCTAAGTTTAAATGTGTGCAAACAATTCTTAGACTCTTTCATCTATTCTTATACAGAAGAAAACCTTTGATGTAGTTATTAGTCCAAAGTTAAGCAAGTTAAGTGGCACTTAGTTCTGTTCCTTATCCCCAAATAAAAAGGAGCTAGTTAAGAAACTTGTTTTATAGTAAATTGAGATTTCAAGAGGAAAAAAAAAAATCTAGGCAATTTTGTGGCACAATTGGGACCCTGGAATTTCCCATAAGAGCTTATGAATCAATTGATACCACTGTCCTGTCATGTGGCTAAGTACAGAAAAGACCGCTCAGTGGCTAATTTACATAGAAGTAAGAGCAACTTGAAATTTTAGACAAAGACCAACTATCAACTTTGTGTGGAGGCTGTTTCCCAGGACTGCTGCTGGGACACAAACAAACTTTGGAGAAGTAGGGGACTGGAAATAAAGGAATTTGGGTAAAAAGAAATACAATGGTTCCTAAGAACAGGAAAAATAGAATCAGATGTAGTATGCAATAGCATATCACTATCAAAATTATCGAAAATTCCAAATTAGTCATTTCAGCAATTCCATTCAAATCATCTCTTTTTAGAAGAAATTCTGCTTCAATATTTTTATGTCTGTGCACTTAACCATGACCACTGACTTAAGTTATGTTGAAATTTGTATCAAGTTAGTGAGCCCATATGGAGAACCTGAAGTTTCTTTATTACAAAGTAGGGCCAGAAAATATTCACTCCTGTACCACCTTCAAAAATGAAATTCATGACCTCTTCAACTACATTTCTAACCTTAAGGAAATGAAAGAATACAAAGGGAAAACATATTTTTCTGGATACTATCTTTGATAGCGTTTGATTCTTTTTTCATGTCCTTCTATCGTGAAAACATAAACTTTTCAGAAAGGGAATCGGTGCCCTTAACTAGACTTCCCAGATGTCTCTACAACCACTGCACTCAAAGATTTACAATTTACATTATTTGGGGAAAACCACATGAAAGAACATGTTTTGGAAAGAATGCAAAAATTGACTGGTTTGAAAGGGGTTTATTTCTACTGCACACAATTTCTTCATGGTGAATATACAGTGATTCTCTGTACATAAGAATTGAATTGTGTCAAAATAATAGACATAGCAAACAAGTTTCTTTCCAGTTACCAAAACTTGTGACAACATAAAATACTGAATGAAACTACGTAAATACTATTTGAATGATTAGTATGTGTAAAGGAAAAAGCACCACACTACAACACAAAAACATTAACATGCATCCTCTTTTAAAGAAAGACACTTCTGCATCTTATTTTAAAATTAGAATATTGTAATTCCCACCAGAATGCGGCGCCCAATCTAGAGAAAGCAGGCACCATGCAAAACTGCCTAGTTTTGCCAATCAACCTCAAACACAATTCACACCATAGCCCCTGCAATGGCAGTCTCCATCTTTAAGTTTGAAGAATCTGCCAAATGAATAAAGGTCTTGAAAGTATTTCCATGTAAAAAATTAAGACATAACATTAGTTCACTTAAGACTGGAACTAAACATTTACACTGTGAAGGAAAAAATGCATTTTTTGGAGCCGTGTCATTAGTTGAATAGCTTATGCAATGCAAATTCTGAATGTATATACACACATGTGAACATGTAACTATATTTAGAATGCAGACACATGACATTTTTTCATGCTTGTGACCTGACACCAACAGGCCACTCAAGTTACCTGGCTGTCTATCTTCTGCCTGACCCCTGAAACGACGCCTGCGGCTACGATTGCGTCGCTGGGGTTTTTTTTCACTATCATCTGTAATTGCAAAGTTTACCATCAACTATTCTGGCAAAAAAACAAAACAAACAAAAAAGAACAAACAGAAAACTTCTTCCCTTGTTTAAGGAAGGGAAAGAGAAACTTTTAATTGAACATCAAAGATAACATATAATATCGACAAAAGGATTATATACATTTTTGTAGCATAAAGCATTCCTCTCTGGAAACAAAGAGGGCTTTAACTCATAATAAAACAAATTGTCATATGTAATTTAAACTACCATCCTCACTCAGGAATAAAGGATTTCTCTCCAACATATTTTGTGTTTCAAAGTTAATGACATTTTAACCCCTTAATAATAAATGCTCACTCTATGCATCCCCCCAAACTCACTGTAATTATTAAAAAGGGGGGTGTACTAAAAAAGTTAAAAGTTTTGTTTGTGGACAAGTAAGATCACCCAAGCATCTGTACTGATTTAATGGTAGGAAAGGGCACTTTAATTAATCCTCCCAGTTTCAGAAGGTTTGACAAATAGGAAAATTAGACACCCAGGACAGTTACTTCCCTTAAAATAAACACTAAAAAAGTCATTTGTGAATTGCATACTTAAAAGAAAAGCCTCATCCATTATCAATACAATCACACACATCACACAACTCTTCCCTAAATGCTCACTTTACATACCTAGCCCATTTTCATTAACTGAAGCTGTATCAGATTCAGTCATTCCATCCATTAGAACAGCATCTTCATCAGTCCTTCGTCTACGAGACCGCCTACGACGGTTAGTACTGTGATGAGATTCGCTGGCATCAGTGTCTGCAGTCTGATCTGATTCTGTATTATCAAGTAAGCTGTATGGATTGCTGTCTGGATCTTTGAGCACTATATTCATGTCGGAGGCAAGAAATATTCATTTAAGAGGAATGCAGTTAAGAATGTTCAATCTACTGAACTACATCAACTAATTATAAATAAAATACAACCCTCCCCCAATAAAAATACAGGCCTGAAATTAAAAAATGTTTTGTTATCACTAATTTATCTGGAAAGTAATAAATGCAATTAAATAAAATTTTAATGGAAATCAAGAATTATAAAGCAAAAGTTTACTTCTTAGCTCCCTAATATTTCCTTTGAATTGTTTTTCTTAGCCCTTTGCACCATCAGATGAAATCAAAACTATGGGGGAAGGGGATATATTAAACATGTATGGTTCATTCTAGTATAATTTATTATTATTGTCCCTCAAGTAAATTTAAACTACTTACATGGTATTTTTGCAATATCAGACATAGGTAACCTAGAGATAATTATAGAATGATGCAGAACAGTGTGAACAGATGATGTGGTAATATCCTGTCATCTTTCATAAAGGATTTGTTTAAAAAAATCTGTGAGACCAATCCCCCATGGATACTGAAGGATGACTACATCAGAAAAATCAGAATGTAATGTTCTGCTACTGGAATATTTCCCAAAAAAAATGCAGCATCTGTATCAAGACCTAAGAAAAATCAGTTAACTATGAAAGGAAGAAACCAAAACAAGACTACACACTTAGGCTGAAATTATAACTGATTATGGAAAGGACAATGTTAAAATGGATATTAACTTTTATTCCAACCCAAAAAACAAAACAGAGTGAAATTAGAAAAGAACGGTTTTGCCGGCAGTGATGATGCAAGGCTTTAATCCAGCACTGGGGAGGCAGAGGGGATGATTTCTCTGAGTTCAAGGCCAACCTGGCCTACAGAATGAGTTCCAGGACAGCCCGAGTTACAACAGAGAAAGCCTGTCTTGGGGGGGTGGGGGGAGAGGAGAGGAAGAAGACCAAAAAAAGAAAAGAATGGTTTCAAGGTACAAATGAAAGGTGCCCATCTTACCTATGTGCATCTACTGCTTCCAACAATCAAATTACAGAAGAAATTCACCTAATCCTTTGGTAACAGCTAGCAAGCAAGCTAGCTTCTTTGCAAAGATACTCAGTTTATCCGTTAATTATAAGCACTAGGTGAAATACATTTGTTTTGCAATTCCACAAAATATAATTGCATAATAGTAACAATGCAGTGTATTTTAATACAAAACTTACTTTCCTGAAAAACTAAGCTAAACATTCTAAATAAAACTAAATGTAGGGCCCAGTGAAAACTGATCCAATTAGAGCTAAAAACACTCGTACTTTAACATGTATTTCTAATATGCAAAGACTAATCTTCTATATGATTAATAAATGCTAACATACAGTGATTTAGAATAACGTAGTCCATGAAACTATGGAAACTCTCGCTAATTCTGCTCACAAAGAGCATTATGGCAACAATTACCACTCTATGGTAAAAAAATATTCAAATGACAGCCAACAGATGCTTGAGCATATTAGTCATCTCTACATTGTATTTACAAACGTGTGATGTGTCCATGTACACATGTGCAGATGCCCACAGAGACCACAAGAGGGCATCAGATACCAAGAGCTTGAGTTACAGGGTTATGGAGCAATCACAGAAGGTGCTAGGAGCTGGGCGCTAGGAGCTTAACTCCCTGCTCTATAATAGCAGTAACTTCTCTTAATTGCTTAGCCACATTTCCGGTTCCTCTATATTCCTCTTTACAGTTCAACTTCTCAATAAAATTTTCTTAAGAATTGAGTCCATGATTTTCTGTCCTCAACTGTAGCAAAGAATTCTTGGGGAAATTATTACCCAATTACCACAGACCCTAAAATGGGGAAGGGATGAGTACAATTCTCAGAGCAGAGGAAACCAGTGAACTAAAAGTTCTGACCTACATATTCCTAAATAAACCTTCACTGGGAATTTACTCTATACAATCTTTCCTATATTAACTGCAGTACAGTCTACTATTTTGTCTAAGACAGTAAGCAGAATCACAAACTTCCAAAAATGTGTGGCCCTGGGAGAGGAAAATTCTTGAAGAGTTATACTGTTTACAAAGCATGAATGCTGACATAGTATGTAAAAGACTACCAGAACTGATGGAGGATTTGCCACCACGTGGTCCACCACGACCTCGACCCCCAGAAACACTTCTGCCTCTTCCTCCTGGGCGTCTCCTGCTGTCCCTCTGATGTCGGGTCTCTCGATCATCTTCTCCTGCCAATGACCAATCACTCAGCTCGTCTTTACGCTCAGATTCTGTTTCAGAGGGGTTAGACAGCTCAGAATTTGTACCTTGGGGAAAAAAGACAGCATATAAGACAATTAGGTGCACATAAACATAGATGCTTAAAAATTTTCAAAACACTGTCTGCTAAGCACCATTTAAATAAGCACAGTAACTGCTCTGAAGAGAGCAAAATGAAAAGTAAACTTTAAATTTAATCCAGCATGCAATTATCAGACTCAACTGAACAATCAGAGAAAACATACATCATATAAATGTAATTCATGTCAAGGTTTCTGCCCAGTACCTAAAAATAAATTTAATCACATTAAGTTTTAATCAAGTGTTTCTATTACTACTGACTTGAGTTGTGTATTTTTTCTCTCACATTTTAGCATCTCTAAATTCAGAACATTTCCTATAACTGATGAGTCGTTCTTAAAAGCTGGAGTTTACTTGTCAGTTAATATACATAAAATGTATTATCTATTCTGAGGCAACGTTGATGTTTCTGAGAACAAAGCTATTACCTAAAAACTAACAGAACACATGACCACTGAAATGAAGTTTGCATGACTATTTCCTTCAGAAATAGATTTCTAAATTTACACCCATTTAACTAAAAACGGAACCCTTTCTCTTTCACTGAAAGCATGTCTATCATGCCATGTGTTACTGTTCTCAGCATTTTCCTCTATGCATCTATAATGAAATACATCTACAATAAAAGAGATAAAAGTTCGTATCAATGCCCCAAAGGTATCATAATTGCAGAAGTTTCTCTTTGATGATTTAAGTTTGTTGCATTATTTTAAAGTTTATTGGCTCAACTCCCCAAATACGATTTCATGAAATACCTAAAAATTGGTTATATTCAAACTCCATGAGCATTTAAAATAGTGAAACACTAGTGTTCTGTGACACTGAAATGGAAGTAATAAGGTGCAGGGAATAAAAGACTCTACAAAACAATTTCAGAGGAAAAGATGAAAAACAGTTTAGAAAGAAAAAGTTTATTTTTCATCCTCAAATGTTTGTTAGGAATAAGAACCTCACAGAAAAGAATCATGTACCTATTTAACATTTGGCATTCATCCAAATGCCAAAAACACTTTAACTGGGTATTAACTATGTTAACTGGACACTAACTGTTGAAATGTAGATGATTATTTCAAATGTCAAAGTAGATAAGCATAGTGGTCTATTCATCTTACTCGGGAATAAAAGGAAAACACTCCCTAAACTTAATCCAGCATTTGTTTGTGCTTACAAAACATTACAAAACAAACAACAGCAACAAAAACAACAAAACCTACCAAAAGTTGATGAACTGACTAATCTTAGTGTTTAAGGATAGCAAAAAGTCAAGATTACACCTTGAGATAAGAAGATTGCCCAAAAATATCTAGGTGGCCCCAAACTATCTCATGGATTTTTAAGTCTTCCTCATGTCATAAAGATCACAGTATATGGACTCTGTAGCCATTGGCATTTTAAAAATAGAGGAAGGCCAAGAAACAAAAGTGTTCCCTAAAGTCTGGAAATGTGAAGCAAGCAGGTTCTGTCACGCTTCCAAAAAAAAAAACAAAAACAAAAAAACAAAACAAAACCAAACCTGCAGTCCAGGTAACATGTACGAGGTTAGCCCAGTAAGGCATTGTCAGCTTTACAATGACAAAGCTATCCTGCCCACACCTCTAGGTTGCTGTAGATTAATTACCGCTCTACTAAAAAAAAAAAAAAAAAAAGAATACAGTCCTTTCAACATCTTAACCTTGTAAAGTTAAGGAAAGAAATCCTAGAAAAGCTTTTAAAAATGAGATACGACACAATCACAACTGTTTGCCAAATTTTATCACCAGGCTTTTCTCTGCAAGTCCTAAATATCACCCTTATCAAGACAGTCTGCATCATTTTAAAAGGTCATATGATAAAAAGTTACATTAAAATGTTATGATAACCAAGATGTAATAAACTTAAAAGATTCAAACTAAATTTAGAAATTTAGAAATGTTCTACTTGTAAACATTTCATATAGAATGTTATTATTGCCTGATCCTTTTCATCAGTGCTCATGAATATCTATAATTAAATTAACATAGTCTTCTCTCCCAAGTTACTTTAAGAAACACAATGCTTCAAGTTCCACAAAGGTAAGCCTGCCATCTACTGAAGGATCTATATAGTGTTTTCCAATCCAGAAGATTTCCTTTGTCATTTTCCCATATGTTTTTAAATTTATTTAAAATTTTAAAATGCAAATATACCTGATTTTTATTTGATTACTGGAATTATTAATGCTGGTATTAATGCTGGAAATACAAAACTAGCTTAAAATCCCCACCTTTTACACACTGAACCTGTCTATACTTCATTCAAATTTTATCTGGAAACTTCAATACTATATGAAAATATATCAAGAAAATGAGATAATTGTAAGATTACAATACTAAAGAGAAAGGATACTTTGCCTTCTACCTATACAACAAATGAAAGATAGTACATATTACAACTCCAGCATCATTAGATGCCTCTGTTAAGTCTAGATCTGAACCTTCATGGTGCAAATCTGCATTCATCTCTACTCTCTGTAAATGCTTCCTATTTTGACCTAGGTTCACAAGTATTTCCTCAAAACAAGATTAACACAGAGAGAAGAGAAAAAGGAACATAAAAAGAAAATGAAGAGGGATGGGCAGGAGGATCAGGTCACTGCTAAGGTCCAAGTCCAAGTGGAGAAAGATGGAACAACTCCCAAGCTAAACAAGAATAAATGAGAATTTATGATTAGAGAACTGTTAACTGCCACGGGACCCACTGATCTGTTCCTACCCAGGTTAGGCCCCAGCTTCACAGTGAAAATAGAGTTTATAAAAATGTCCATTATAAAATGACTGTTAGCTGGGTGGTGGCCCATGCCTTTAATCCCAGCACTTGGGAGGCAGAGGCAGGCAGATATCTGTGAGTTTGAGGCCAGCCTGGTATATATATTAAAATAGAATAAAAAATGGTACTGTCTTTTTTTAAACCTTCATTTTCAGGAATTGTTAGTACACAAAATAGTTGCACATGAAGTAGTAAAACAAGCATATCCACCAAATTATTAAAGTCTGTATTAAAGCTACTGAACATTATTATATGCAATGATGATCTAGTGATCATTTTATTTTTCACTTGTGTTCTTCTTTCAGGTAGCAGTCCCTGTAGGATTCTACAGGAATTCTACTTGGAACACAGGCTGTATACCCATTCACTCTTTATAAACTATAAGTGTAGAAATTATGCTTTAATATATATATGTTAAATGTTTATAAACTATATACCTTTCATTGCCAATAGTATAGCAGTAGCACATATACCTCAGAACTTCTTGTACCCTCAAAAACTATTTAGAACTGACATGAACAAAACAAATGCAGAACCACTACCACTCACACTATTATGGAAATAAAACAATATTCTTTTTACCATAACCGGAGGTGTAATTAGGGCCCCGACGACCTCTGCCTCTTCCACTATAAGACCTAGAACCTTGTACAGAAGAGACGGTACTTTCATCAGTGGCATATCCTTTCTCTTTTTCAGGCCCTCTGGTGGAAGAAGGTCTGAAACCCATACCAATCTGTCGCAGCTGTTCATCAATCTGCAGGCGTTCCATTCTTAGTTGTTCCACTTCCTATAATGGAAACAAAGACTCATTTTGCGATTTGTGTGTGTGTGCGCGCATGTGCATGTACAGCTTTCTGATCTCCTAAGACCCAAGACAAGCACCCTTACTCGCCGACCCATCTTCCTCAGTCAAGTCCTATGTTTTATGTGAGTTTGTTTTGGCCTAAAGCTAGAATTGTATGATCTACCAAAGAAACAAACTGTGATCTTTGAAATCTCATAACATGAAGCAGACAGAACTGTAATCACAAGGTTATTTGCTATAAGCCTATAGTATATAAACTTCTAGTATATTCACTTCTCTTTCAGGTGACTGTATAATAGACTTCACCTATCTGTTAATGGCTAATTTTATTACCAAATACTGTCCTTTTTACTCTTAAGCGTGTGTGTACATGGTCATGTTAAGTGTGTATGCTACTGTGTACATGTGGAGATCTAACTATAACTTGAAGTGGTTGATTCTCTCCTTCCACAATGTAGGCTGGAAAGCTTGGCTGCAAATACCTTCATCCACTGAGACAGCTCACTGGCCAGATACTGTCTCTTTAACAGAACTTAATATTGTGCTAAAGGTATTTTTAATAAGCTATTTAACTATCAGATTAACAATACCTTGAATTATTTATGACCTAGATGGACAAGCAGACTTGATCATTTAGAAACGTTGGTCCTGCAACATGTAAAGGTAACTTGTCTAAACAAAGCTACTGTTTGGGAGGTAGACTACAGAAGACAAAGCATTTGCTTACAAGGCTAGGATTGACAGAATTAAAAAGAAACAAACTGATGACATCAGGTGTGCTTTCAAAATACTACTACAATGCTATCAGGGACTGGGAAGAAAATATACTAGTAGGGAACAGCCTATATTGCTATCAACAACAAAAAACAAAAGAAAAGTGATAAATAACAACTATGATGCTTACTAACTCACAGGCACTTCTTTTTCTACAACTTTTGTGCATTATGTTTTCATAATTTCAACTCAAATTAACAAATGGACGCTGAGGGTATAGATCAGAGGTGGGTGACTGTTTTATTATGCACTTGGCTCTGATTTGCATCTCTAGCAACTCACTCTTGCCTTCAGAAGTGATGGAATGGCATCTACTGGGGGACAATGCAGCTGGCTCAAATAATAACCGAGTTATCAAAGAGACCCAATTTTACCTTGTGTGCAGATGGCTACAAGACGAAAGTAGAAACAAAATGGTCCTAATAAAGAGCATGCAGCTATTGTAAATAATGACAAACTCTACAAACCCAAAGAACAGTCATTTCTTTAAAAAAAAACCTTAAAAGCTCAGAGAAGACTCCACCTACTTTCCAAAAGTATGAGGGCAAAGAACATTTTATCCTTAGGTTCTCAACAAAAACCAGGCAAAAATCGAAGAATACTTAAGTACTCAAACATTACCATAAACAACCATGTTCAACATGTGACAAACTTATTTGCATCAAGTATATTCACACAATAAATGCAGCAGTGATAATAAAATATGAATTGTATACATACCTTTAAGTAAGCAATGTGATATTCTAAAAGAACTTGCACATTTCCAATACTTTCTTTAGTGCCAACAAATACAAATGGAACCATTCCCTATTAAAAGAAAAAAAAAAGGGCACAATGTCCTGAATTTAACACACTAAAAAATGTTATTTGGCAAATTTTTCTATAAAACACAGTAATTAATCTGAAATGCAGGTTTAAAAACCCTTGTGTTAAAATTCATATTTCAGTTTGCTAAAAGAAAATTAAAAATCAGTTCATTTTAGTTCTAGCTTCCAATCAATCTAATGTCCCAAGAATACAAGCCAATTTTTTAAACAAAATATTCAAACTGGTCGTGATCTTTTAAAGTAGAAAAACTATCATAATAGGCACAACTTTAAAAATATTTTTTTTAAAAAGAAAGCCAAACACATATTAAGTACTCAGATAAGACCTTGTGAAGGGCATAGTAGCATGTGCCTATAATTTCAGAAATTTAGTTCAATATAAAATAGGTCAATACCCTGTATCTTTAATTTAAAAAAACAAAAACAGTAACAAATGCTAAGAGTGTAGTAATTCTGACCATTATAAGTATTTCCCAGGGCTGGTGAATGGCTCAATGGGGAGAGGCTCTTTGCTGTCAAGGCTGATGACCTAGGAGAGTTTGATCTCTGGAACCTACCTGGTCTCCATTTACACACATAATCTGTGGCAAGCACACACGTGCATATACGGTCATGCATGCGTGTACGTTCATACACAAAGACACTGACTACCAAGCATTATTATTTATACAATGTAGAAATAAGGATCACTGAAGAGTAGGCATGAAATCACAAAAAATAAACACCAGACATTTATCCCAGACTGTTGTTTATTTTGGTTATATTTCAGAACAAGAAGGCTTTAAAAAGTAGAGGGAAATGGGGATAGAGTGATGGGTCAGCCATTAAGAGTACTTGTTGCTATTGCAGCAGGCCCAGGTTCAGTTCCCAGTGCCCATGGTGACTTATAAACTGTATTTAACTCGAGTTTCAAGGGATCTGATCTCCAAGGGCACCAGGCACACAAACACATACATACACGCACACTAAGCACTAATACACACAAAATAATTTTTTAAAAAGCAGTAAGAAAGAGAAACAAGATGGCTTAGTCAAGATTTTCTGCTTTATAAACATACTTCAGCTTCCTACTATCTAAGGGGGAAAAAAAAAAAAAATCACACTAAAGCTTAACTTCCTGCTAGTTTCTATTTCTCTCAAAAAAATAAATATCTCCAAATCTGTTGTGTTTTTGTTTTGGGTTTTTGTTGTTTTGGTTTGGTCTTTTGGAGATAGTGTTTCTCTATCTTAACTCTGGCTCTCTTGTAACTCTGAGGACTGGGCTGACCTGGAACTCACAGAAATCCACCTTCCTCTGCCTCCAGAGTACTGGGATTAAAGGCATGTGTCACCACCGCCCATCTGTGTTTTTGTTTCTTTACCCTGGTCTACAGTAACAGCCCAAGCTATGCAAAGAGGTTAAATACAGTAAGTTCTTGTTATCAAAGAGACTCCACCAAGAAGAATCTACTTGCAAAGAAATGAGAATACTGAAAAACAAGTGGGAACAAGTCAAACTTAAAGGGAAGCTTTTGAAGCTTTTGAAGTATTTAATGGTTCCAAGTATTTTAGCCTTCAGATAAGAATTTAGATTGTTGTTGTATATTGAGAAAAGTGAAGAAGACTACAATGTCAACATCATCAACTTTAATCCTATCTGAAAGACATCCTAAAAACCAAAGTAGATACATTTTAAAACAGTATATGATGAAATCACTGAGGAAAGTGCTGACCTTTATAAAAATCAACGTACAGTACTTAAGTACATTCATTTTAAGCGTATTTCACCTCCATAGTCTAATACAAAGAAATAAAGAAGTGTTATCTACAGCAGGCATCTTGGGACACCTAATATTTGGTGTTGAACACTGATCCAAGTTAAATGTCTACAACTTTCTCTTTTAAGGGTGACTCTTTCCAAGAGTTAGTAAGGAAAATAAGTACTCCAAAGAGTACTCTATTATGCAAAACTAAAAAAGGTGTATTGTCCTTAATTTTGGGTGATTATCTTAGGGACAATCCTTGGCTTATCTTCAGGTTTTAAAGCCCCTGTATCAGCTATACCAAGTTGACCACTGAACCCACAGATCTGATTAAACACTTTAATATGTAAGAAGTTAATAAGAGAATTGTAAGCAAAATACCAACACTAGACTGAGAAAGCAGTGTCAGGAAGGACAGAGCAGAATATTAACATGAAAACATAAAGCATTCCAGTCAAGAAATGGCCAATGCTTTTAGATTCTAGAAGAAGGCCAAGAAGCAATCAAGTCTGTTAAGACAGCTTTGTTGAGCATCAAATTCTACAGCTTTATACTTGAGTAAAAATGATCTAAAGTGGACCCAGAGTGGTAGAGCTCAGCAGTTAAGATCATTTGTTCTTATAAAAGACCTTGGTTTTGTTCCCAGCACCCACCAGAGAGCTCACAGCCAGTAGTAACTTCAATGTTACTTATGGGGATTCCAGGGAATCCAATGCCTTATTATGACCTTCACAAGCACCAGGCTTGCACACATACATGTACACACACACACACATATATACATACATTCAAGAAAAACACTCATACACAGAAAATAAATCTAGAAGGGGAGGGGGGACAAAAAATAAATTTATCAAACTGAAACTTTTATATTGAAGAACTGGCTTAAATACGAACAGGCCAACTGAGAAGCCATGGTCTATGCAACCGAAAGATAATTTTGTTTTCTAAGTATGCAAAATAATAGCCAAAGAAATAGAATCTTCAAAAACAATATCCACAATATTAGAAAAAGGAGTTAACGTAAAATAGACAAATAAATTGCATTAAGCACTTACGTCTTCTCTAGGTAGTTTATTTTCGTTGTCTCCTTCAATTCTTACTCGAACTACACCAGATTTGTCCACTATTTCTTGAATAACTTTGCCATTTTTTCCAATAACTTTTCCTTTAGTAAAAGAAAACAAGTGAGTTAAAGTGATGTGTTATCCATCCAGTACCAGTCTAGATTTATGATTTTCCTATCAAATGACAACCATCAAGGAAAGATGATTCTTTTTACTTTCAATGACCTCACCTAAAGACTACTAAGGAGCTTTACTTTTGGTCTGAAACTTTCCATAGACTATCCCTAAGGATACTGACTACAACAGATCAATGCAGTTCACATGTAAGAATTTCCAAACCTAAACATTTTAAAACAATATAACCATTTCTAATACTTTAAAATATCAACTCCACTCGATTTCAAAATCCTGCCTATGAAACATAAAAGAAAATTACTCTAATTCAGCATTTGTCAATGTGTTTGCCTCATTCATATACATATACACACATCCACACACGTTTATCCTTACAATCTAAATTACATAATTCAGCATTAGCCATGTCAATTTGTTCACCTCATTCGTGTACGTATACACATATCCACATACATGTATATTTTTACAAACTAAAATATTACACTGTACACCAAGTGTTAAGTACTCCAGAGTTTTTACATAAGTACGTCCAGAATGTTTATCCTTGCTGTCTTACATACTGTAAAATGATACAAAATTCATTATCTTCTTCATACTTGAGACCTGTCACTCTCTCAAATAGTAATTACTGAACATACAATACTTAAGAAACTCCAAAGGGAACGTGGAGGTGTTCTTTCCTTATTATACAGATTAACCCAAAGAATCAATGTGTAACTGAAGTATCTGGCATATTCTTGGGATGTAACAGAAATATCCAGCATTAAGTAGCAGCGGCCTCATATGTTATCAAGTCCACATCAAAAATTTTTTAACTCATTTTCATAGAAGCTTAAATTTCAGTTGAAAGGAGAGAAGACTGTTATGCTGTGTGCTTGAAAAAACAGTTTCCACTACGTAAGGAACAATGCCAACAGTAAACAGGGTATTAGAGCACAAACACACACTTTCTAATGGGATTTTCTCGATCTCTTACTCCTAATCTCAAACCCTCTTCCCCCATCAGTAAGCCTCAATTTAAAGAGCAGCAACTGTTAAAGTAGACATCAGAGTTCGCACGACTGTGTCTTCTTGGAGAAGCCCTAGCAGCAGCACATCAAAAGCAACCATCAGAGATTACACAATGAGGCTTAAGCAGCAGCTTCATCCTCCATCCTGCTAAAAATAAGCAAATGTCTTTTCAGAAAACAAAAATGAAGTTGACGGGACACAAGCCCTTCCCCCAGAATCTTGTTCACTGGCTTCTTGGAACTATACCAGTGGTGAATTAAGTATCCATCACCCTTCTGGGTCCTTGGCAGGGACCTACCTTCAAGTCTTACTTAGTCCCACCAGAGACCTTCAATATTTTAAATGATCATTTCCACAGTTTAAATTCCAGAGCATATTGACAAACTGAAGCAGACCTGTAGTATAAATTGAGCATTGAGTATAAATGTTGAAGGGACAAAGTAAAGAACTGATTAAAGGCAGCTTCTAAGAGGTGAATGGTTTTGATCCATTTTCAAATCAGTGTTCAAGAAATACTTTTTTCTTTGATTTTTGGACAGGTGGGAATGATCAACTACTAGAATGCCTCAAACATGTAAAGCAATCCATCCTCTCTGGAACTTACCCACCAAGTGGTCCTCATTCCCTTTTATTCCTCAGTTCTTTCTTTCATTTCATTAAGAACATTTATTTTTTAAAAAGACTGCTTCGCCCAAGAAGCATGAGGGAAACAGAGTATTACTATACATGACAAGCAATAGAAACATCCAGTTTCATCATTGTGAAGTTGTTCCTGCTAATGTATGCTTTCTAAAGAGCACATAAGCAATTCAAATCACAAAGGCCAACCAAGACAGGATAGTGGACAAAAGATACATTAAGCATGGATTCCCATCATTGCACTTATAACTAGATAAAGGCATACAACCCATATCCTTCTAAAATACCAGGGATTTTTATTGTGATTAATACTACAAATTCCGAAGAACCAAGGTTTATCTTTATAGAATTAAGCTGGATGAAACGTTGATTTCCTTTTCATAAATCACCATCAAAACTTTTTAAAAATGAGAAAGCCTTAGTTCAGTCAAATAATGTTCTATAAATAGCTACCACAATCCTAGTACTGCACCCATGTAAATAAGTGACTTAAAGAACAAAACAAATATTGCAAAAGCAGCTCTTGTAGCTGGGATATGGCTCAGTGGTAGAAGGCCCTTGTACTAGAAGGAAAAGAAGAAAAAAACCAAGATGGTAAAATTTGTAACAGGACAGTAAGTTGTCTCAGCAGATAATGACATTTGCCACACAAGCCCAGCAACTTGAATTTGATCCCCAAAACTCATGTAAAGGTACAAACAGAGAACTGACTATAGAGTGTTTTTTCTGATCTCCACCCACAAAGAGATCCCATAAGCGTGCTCAAGCATACATATATACCAATTTTTAAAATTTCAAATGCAGTTTTTCCAGCAGGAATGTCATTTAAAAATTTTTGAATTTAAAGTTTATTAAAATTAAACAATATTCTTCAGTTTTATTAACTCATCTCTAGTAATTTATTATGCAGTAAACAATCAACCAATAACTTATAAAGTGGAGTTTGCATTAACTGGCAGTGATGCAGTGTATCATACCTATTTAAATGTCCTGAAAAGCTTTCTATGTAACTGCTAGTAGCTGAATTATGAGAAGAAACAAATTCTCCAGCTATAAACCATTTTTCCTATGTTGAAGCCAGGGTTTTATTTATCTATTTATTTGGGTTAAGAAAGAGTCTCATTTAACCTGGAATCCATTTCTTCCACCTTGACTGGCTGGCCATTAAGTCCCAAGGATCCACCCCCCTGCCACACCAGGGTTACATACGTACTCTGCTATATCAGGCTTTTATGTGGGTGCACAGAAAGTGAACTCAGGTTGGGCAGCAAGCACTTTACTCACTAAGCCACATCCCCAGTCCTATATTGCCACTTAAGGGATGAAACAAGTATCTTTTAAGAAAGGAAGTGTTTTAGAGCTTTCCCAATTTTACTTTACAGGATGTGCAAATAACAGATGCATTAGATGGTAAATTACCTTCTAATGGAACCCAACAGGCTCAAAGAAATTCCTTCAGGTCAAAAACAAGTAGCAAAGGAAACAAAGCTTCATGAATTTCATGTTAAATTCCACTGTACTAATAATGTTAGTACTCAATTTTACATTTACTATTTTGGAGAATCACTAAGTACTTAACATATACCCTCCATAGCCTTCCTATCTGCATCAAGTAGCACCCAAAAAGACATAGAGGGATGGGATAGCTCAGTAGTACAAACACCTGCTATCACACATGAAGCCCTGGGTATGGTATGATCCTCAGCTTCTTAAAGGCACAGGAACAAAGACAGAGGGCACATCAATAGCAGCATCATTAGTTAACATATCTAAATGTAAACTTAACCGCAGCAAACTCAAATGTCACTTAACTTACAATTAATGGATACAGTAGTTTCCACTGACAGTGGAAAAAAAATAGTGTAAGCTCCTCTTGTATCACCATCCTTTCTCCTGCCCAAGACTTCTTACCTTATTCTTTGCTTTTGCCACAACCAATTATTTATTTATTCAGGGTCTATCATGTAGAAAGAAGTTTATTACTCTACCCTTAGCCCTTACCCTTAATTCTACTCTAAATAAAAGGAAAAAAATTATCACAAAGAACTTCACTATCAGAATTTTAGTGGAAATTAAGTGTGGAAAATAAAAAAACATTAAACAAGAAATAGGAAGGTGCCCAAAGGATGAAAAAAACTTTAACAACAAATTATTACACAATTATGGGTCTTATTAATGGTATAGAACAAGTACACGTTACTTTCTAGGCATGAAAATGTAGAGGTACAGGTCACATAAAATGTTATGACAAAAAAACAATGTAACTACAACAACAAAAAAAACCCAACAACAAAACACAGTATTTGTGGGCTCATCAGCTTACATTATAGGTACACAAAGGTAAGCAAACTATAAAACTAACATCCAATTAAATTACTTTACATTAGTAGTATTCACATTTAACTTTTATACAAACAAGTACCTACCAACAAGATTCCTGGGAACTTGAATAAAATCCTCCACAAATTCCAAGAACCCTCTAGCTTTTTTTACAGCCTCAGCACTCTAGATGGAGAAAGGAAATATAAACCCGTTAATATCCTGGAACAACTCCAAATCCAAATTATAGGAAAAGGGAGAAAATTCTCAATTGTTATGCTATGTTACAAGACTCTCTACTCAGCATACTGGAGTGACAGTTCATGTTAAGTAGTTTGCTAAATAGCTTGGCAATAAGCACTTGCCTGCCCTGTGCAAAAAAAAAAAACAAAAAAACAAAAAACAAAAAACACCTGGGCTCTACTCTCATTACCACAAATCACAAAGACATAAAAAGCTGCAAGCTGGGCATAGTAGCATAGACCTGAAATCTCTGAGCTCCAGTGGTAAAGGATCACTGCAGTGGCAAGTTTGAGGCTATCTTGTTCTACACACCAAAAACCTTTCTATATAAAACAAAGTTGCTTTGCTTGTCAAGACAAGCTTTAAAAAAAAAAAAAAAAAGAAAAATGACCTATTGATAAATCATTTAAATTTGAAATTCTAATGAGTACAATTTTTAAGCAGACTAGCATGATTTTGTGGACAATTACTTTCTTTTATTGTTTGTTCCTTAACCATAGTCAAAGATAAATCTTCATGAACTGTAAGGTAAACATCATCATCATCATGGTGCAACATAAAAGTTTAGTAAATTTCTGAGCCCGCCCTATAAACACAAGACTCTACATTAGGTAGTATGGCTCAAAGACTGTCCTCCTTATGATGTTATACTGGCCACTTCTGAAGATTTCAGAAATAAAGATTACCTTATGTTATGATTAGTCTGGTTTTATGTCATTTCTTACCACAAGAGTATTTTACAGAAAAATTAAATTACAGGGGAAAATAAAAGATGAAACAGATTGCTAATATGCCAAATTAAGTGAGCAAAGATAGGAAGCAGATAACTTACCTCTCCATAGATTCTAAACGTTCCAGTATCTTCATCTAACTCAATGGCAGTAACTCCAGGTACCTTCCTAGCTTGCTGTATGTTACTACCATGCGTTCCTATTGCCAGGCCCATTAAATCTTCTCTCACAACAAATTCTTCATGAAAAGCTGCTGCAAGTTGTTTTGTACACTATCAAAAGAGGGGAAGTTAGGATTCTTTTAAAAAACTTAAAAAATACTGATGTTCATATCATTATTCAAAATAATCAAGGAAGTGGAGGGAATGAGTATACTCTAAGATGTCAATTTTTAGTCATCCTTTCCTCTTACAGAAGAATTGCTACAGTAAACCAAGTCACATCTGACAGGTGACAGCATAGAAAATTCAGATTAAAGGCAGAATAAAGAAAAATAAGTAGTTTTTCTGGGTATGCCTAATTACTAATCTCCAGAGCTCTTTGGCACCTATCTCCTAAGCACCAACAAGAAAGCTAAAAGATACTTAGCAGAACAAATGTTATGCTTGATAGAAGTAAAACGGAAAGTTAATTAATTTTTCTAAGGACTCTAGGTATTAGCCATAAATATTTAGGTCTAAGTGCCTTTCTGTTACCAGTTATCTAGTCTGAGACACAGGAAAAGTACATGGGACACAAAAAGCAAACACACTTACTTCTAAATGCTTAGTGGCCTCTTCATTTCTGGACATAAGCATCAACTTTGTCCGAATACTTCGCAAATGCATATCACTTAAGATATTTACTCTCTTCACAGTTGCTTCACTGGCCGACTATAAACAAACATTTTATTCATTCAAAAATTTAATCATTTTCCCAAAAAACTTAAATACAATCTTGTATGAAGCCATCCTTGGTTTTTACTTGCAACTTATTTCTTTTCATCTTATGGTCTCTAGCCTTCTAAGGCAGCAAGCGGTTCTCAACCTGTAGGGCGCAACCCCTTTGGGGGTTGAACGACCCTTTGAGGTGGTTGCCTAAGACCACCTGCTTATTAGATACATTAGGATTCATAATAGTAGCAAAATTACAGTTAAGAAGTAGCAATGAAAACAATTTCATGATTGGGGTCACCACAACATGAGGAACTGTATTAAAAAGTTGCAGCATTAGGAAGGAAGGTTGAGAACTACTGTTCTAAGGTAATCTTACTTTCCTTTCTGAACTCCTGAATTTACTTATACCTGCGGCTCACAGTGTGTGTTATTGGGAAAAATCAAAGATTTTAAACATTAAGAATCTCAAGATGTTGTCAGGCGGTGGTAGCACAAGACTGTAATCCCATTATTTGGGAGGAAGAGGCAGATGGATCTCTGAGGGTTCGAGGTCAGCCTGGTCTACAGAGTGATTTCCAGGACAGCCAGAGTTACAACAGAGAAATGCTGTCTCGAAAAACAAAAAAGTCTCATAAGCCAGGCACAGTAGCCTGCCTTTTATCTCAACACCTGGCAGGCTGGGGCCAGAGGACTGCTACTAGTCATAGCCAGCTTAGACTGCATGGCAAGACCCCTCTTCAAAGTCAACCAACAACAAACAAAAAAGGAACCCAAAACCAAAACATCTTACTCAAGGAGAGAAAATTAACATAGCTGGAAAAAAAAAAAACAACCTCCCATACCTTATTAGTAAATTCATTATATACAAAGCTTATTTATAAGCCTTTGAAGTGCCTAATAATCATGTCATTAATTAACTTAAAATGATGTTATCTTACCAGTATCATTAGCTGGGTGGTTTCAGGATGATAAAAAATTCTGCACGCCCCTACTGCTTTCTTAAAATCTTTATGGGCATTTTCATTAGCACACCTAAAGAGAAATTAATTCGGATGCAAAACTTCAGTAATGGATTAAATTTAGGAAGAGTATAA
Organism: Cricetomys ansorgei; assembly: GCA_026225945.1. NCBI lineage: Eukaryota > Metazoa > Chordata > Mammalia > Rodentia > Nesomyidae > Cricetomys > Cricetomys ansorgei. Next base: position 11,600,982 of record JAMJFZ010001121.1, on the reverse strand, counting down.
TGCAATCTCAGTATTTCACTTTGATATCTACCATTAGAATTTAAAAAATTTTTTTAAAAATTATTTTTGATTATGTGTATTTTTTGGTGGTTATGCACACATACGTGCCAGTGCCAACCAGAGACATCAGATGCCCTGGAGCTTGAGTTACTGGTGATTGTGAACCACTCAATTTATGTGCTGGGAATCAGACACCTGCCCTTTGAAAGGATAGTGTGTGCTCTTATCTGCTGAGCCATCTCTCCAACACCTGTTGGTTGGCAGAAGAATGATGATCTTAGCTCATAAAACAGGTCAGTAAAATTACTTACGCTTCTCTCAAATCCTCAGGAACATCCACTGTGCATTTAAAGAAGGTGTTTTTTTTGACAGTTTTATTTTGATTGACAGGCCGAAGTCGTTCAAATGTGACTATTTCATTGTAAGTGGCATCACAAGCAGCATATTCAATGACATAAAACTAAAAGACAAAGTTCTTTTAAAAGCTCATGTGAAAAAAAATATTGAACTTTAGAGAAAATTCTAGACTCTCCATTATGCACAAAGACTAAGCATGACTTTACACTATCTATCAATGTATCAATTATCTAAGCCAGATATAAATGTTTACAAGCATGAACCTTGGTGATCATATAGGCTTGAAGTGTACTCTAGAAAGGATCCTTGGTGCTTTGTAATAAAAAAACCATAACTGAAATCAATAGTACAATGAATCTTTAAAACACTTGATCAGCTATATCTGAAGTAGACATTTAGAAAGAAAAAGGGTGGTAATCATTAACAATCCAGAGTGAAAGTGTTTTCTTGGAAAATAGTCACTTACCTCTCCTTTCATCATCCGAACTTTAGCTAGCCACCATCCACATGGTTCTTGGTCGTTTGCTCTAGAATATACCTGAGAAGCAAAAACATTCCTTTACCTATTGTTCCCAAAAGATTTTGGCATTATAGATGTACATGTAAAATCTCATTAAATCAATCAAACTGTTATTACTAAAACTAGCAAGCTAAGAACACTCTAAGAAACTGTAGATAAACATCATTACTGAAAAATAAGGCTGAAAGCTTGAGTAACTCAGCTTTTTGGAAATGTTTTACCAAACAAATAACTATTTAAATTGTTTTAAATAAATTTAAAGAAATGCTTCTTACAAGGTAACTGTATGAAATATGAATAACATATACCAACACTGTTCATCAAAATTAAGAACTGTTTTTGAGGATTAAAAAACCCAATTTTAAAAATGAGGCTCAAGACAACCAACTCTAAAAATCATGAAACCCAACTCCTTACCCGAGAAGTAAAACATGAGACACATTTAGTACATCTAGCATAGTAAACATGTCTGAATCCAACCAACAACAAAAATGGATTTTACATTTTATTATTTTATCCTGAATAATTCAGGCTGACCTTGAACTTCATGGCAGTAGCGAAGCTGACCTAAAATTCCTGGTCCTCCTGCCTCCACCTCCCCCAAGCCATTTTAAAATTTTCAGTTATTACTACTAAAAAATTAAAAAAAAATTTTTTAAAACAATCACAACTCTGATAGTGTTTGGGTATATTTCTTGTTCTGTTTTTGTTTTAGCTCACCCTGGTATAGTGCTATACACCTACAATCCCAGCACTCAGGAAGCTGAGGAAGAATATAGTAAAAAGAAGCCTGGCTGCAAGACTGTATGCAAGTTAGCCGGACAACTGGCTATGCCTACAGGGTTGGTAAAGTCATTCTTTCATATAAGGATTTCACAGATCCAAATATATTCAAGGGGGAAAAAGTGCCTTTCCCATAAATAACTGAATACAACTATCAACACAGCATTCATGTGCTCAACATGAGGCAGAGATGAATCAAAGCATAACAAAGATTGAGTGATATGCACACGCTGTGCCTTTTTTTAATATAAGAGAGTTCGGTATCCTCAAATTTGATATGCAAAGCACGTCCTAGAACCAGAATTTAGAGTTTAAAAGGAAAAATGACTTATTTACCTGAAACGATCAGCCTAAGAAGCACATCAGTAGAGCTTCTGTACTGGGAAGCACAGAAGTGCTGGTAGTACCATCTACCACAGAAGACATGAAGTGCTGATTGCTGGGTTCTTATCCCCCAGCCTTGCCTTCCAGATTCCTTATAATTAACCAGTAAAATCAACAAGCCTTCCTATCTATTCTAGAAGTATATTTAAAGAATGCTGGTTAACCTCTGCTAATATGCAAAATTACAAGTCCTGAAAGACCATTCATAAAGGAAAAAAAATGAATTTTGTAAGATTATCAAATACGGGACTGAGTAAAGTTATTGCTCAGGGGCAGCCTACACCTTATGTGAGGATGTCTGTTCAATTCCAGCAACACACAGACACACACAAAAACCAAAACTAAACATAAAACTTATCAGGCTACAGGTGCAGTTTGGAGGTAAAGGGCTTGCCTCACATGAACAAAGATCTGTGTTCAATCTCTGATACTGCAAAAACATAAAATCTGTTATATGCACCAATAAATTGTTGTCTCCTGTTCAAACAGTATCCTGGTTGATAAATGAAAAGGACAAGAAAACACGAAACACAAAAAAGGGCATGGAAATTGAAGTAAGGAAAATAAAAGCCACACAGTAACAAACATCTGTAATCCTAGCACCAAGGATGCAGAGGAAAGAGGATGGAGAGTTTACTGAGAGTTACACAATGAATGAGACCCTGTCTTGAACAGAATAAAAACCCTATCTATAGGAACTGATGTTTGTAGCTCCTGGTAGAACACTGCCTACCGTAAGTGAAGTCTTAGGTTAGATTTGTACTTAGTAAAAAACACTACATAGATTAAGGGAAAAAAAAAAAGGACAAGTCAGAGAACAAGGGATCAACAGTAAACAAACTTAATTTGAAAGGTATTCAGTATTCACTAGTGATCAAATAAATAAATGGAAACTCAGTAGACATTACTTCAGCTCAAATCTCTAAGACTCTACTAATGCAAACATTTTTGAAGACTTAAGAATGGTATATTTTGGTACTATTTAAAATCTTAAATACACGTCTTTTGGTTTTACGACTGATCTAAAGAAAAAAAAAAGCTTTTCTAATTCTTATTACTCTCTGCCTCACTCTGACACAAGATCTTTTTTCCGTGAACCTAGAGCTTCCATTTTTTCAGGTAGGCTTGTGGCAAGTAACCACCTATCTCCTCTCCACAAGAGTGATAAGTTGGAGTTATGGGCACAGGTGAGAGCATGCCAGGCGTGTTACCTGAGTGCTGGAATCCAAACTGAAGTCTTCACTTCTGCAACAAGTACTTTTTTTCCACTAAGCCTATCAAGAGACCCTCCTAAAAATATATGGTATGAGGACATTACTGTTTTTTTTTTCCTAACAGTAGTAATTCTGATCTCAATTTTGAATACACCCATAGTATGCTTGGTTAAAAATAAAGAATTTAATCTGTATGAACAAACACAAAGATATCTGTGATGCCTTATGTTAATTACAACTGATAAACACAAAAGCATAAATATGTAATACTTGTTACAACTTTTTAAATGCAAAAGAAAAATCTAAAGAGGAACTCATCCCTACTTAATGGCACGTTAGCTGGGACAATTGGACAAAGTACGCCTATTCTAAAAGGGTGGTTTTCACTTTTTGCTTCAATATTTGTATAATTCTACTCTTTTTAAAACTTAAACTTTAGGAGTTGGAGAGATGGCTCAGCAGTTAAAAATTCTTGTTGTTCTTCCAGAGGATCACATCTGATTCCCAACACCTTCATAGTGGCTCACAACTGTCTGTAACTCCAATCCCAGGAGATCCAAGTCTTCTCCTGGCCCCTCAAGTACTAGACACATGCATTTCATGGACATACATGAAGACAAAACATCCAAACACATTAAATATCTTTTAAATTAAATTTCATTATTCGGAACTTAAAGAGAAAGGGGAACTTAAGTTACCTGGCATGAGGCAAGGTTACACATGGGCACTCAGGAGGCAGAGACAGGCAGATTTCATCATGTTAGAGGCCAGCCTGGTTTATAGAATAAACTCTAGGCCAGTCAGAGTTACATAATGAGACCCCGTGTCTCAAAAAAGCTCAAAACAAAGAACCACCAAGAATGTCTAAGGGACCCATGTCACACAGATTACTAAAAGTCATCATGACCCAGGAAGTGGGGAAGTAAGAAGGAAAGGTTGGTCAACCCATGAAACTAGAGGTTTCAGAAGAGAGGTGCATTGGTTCAAACCATAGGAGGCAATGCTAAAACTTAAAATGTCAAAAGTGAACAAAGTATGATTCCATCTTAATTTGTGATGTCATATAAAACTGTAGAGAGCATATTTTTACTAGGACTGAATCATAATATGGAAACTAAAATAAAACAATCAAGGAACAATAATTTCTAAATCTGTGACATGAATGTTTTCATCGTAACTGGGGAAAAACAGATGACAAATGGTTTAAAGTAAAGCTGAGTTTTCCTATAGACTATAGAAAAATAGAATGTTAAATAAAACATCTTCAGCACCTTACCAATGAGTTGTGGTTTTTGTTTTTGATGTAGGGTGGCGTCGGTTTGTTTTTCTTAAATCAGAGATTTACAATAGTATTTTAACAGCTAAGAAGGATAGCAACTAGGATATGTAATGCAAAGCCTGTAATTCCAACACTAAGGAAACTGAGGCAGAAAAATCTCAAATTCTAGGCCATCCAAAAAGAAAAATTATGTCTAAAAAGCATCTCTTAAACTCAACTTCCACACATTTGTAATTCAAGCACATTTCAAATCTAAGTTATTCTTTTCTTAGGTCCTTCTTGACCTGGAATTCCAGAAGGGGAAAACACAATAGTAACTACAATTGCTTAAGGTGTGGGCTTATTAGCACTGACACAAATTGTAACATAGTTTTTCTCTAGCAAAAGTAAAATGGTGAACCCACCTGTTTTATTATTTGTGATGGCTAATATTGACAAATTGACAGAATCTAGAATCACCTGGGGAACAAACCTCTAGCTAGGTCTATGACAGATTCCAGAATGGATTGACTGAGCTGGGGAGAATGACCCTAGATATAAGTAGTAGCACCTTACCAGTACCAGCCTGGGATCCTGAACCGAGTAAAAAGGTCAAAGTGAGCTGAGTAGCAGCATTCTTCCTCTTCTGATTGTAAACACAACATGACCAACAGCCTTCAAACTCTTGCTACCATGCCTTTCCTACCAATATGAACCATACTCTCAAATTCTGGGCCAAAATAAACCTGTCTTTAAGCTGCTTGCTAGGTATCTCAATGAAAAATAATTAATACACCATCTAGCCCTATAAACTAGGCACGAATGAGACTTAAATAATACTATACCAGTCTCCTGTGACAGATATTCTTGAAGTATCTGGGAATCTAAAAAAATGTTACCAATTTCTTTAAAATTTAAAATTATACCCTAGCCTTCCAGCATACCTTCTTCAGATCAATGCATCTCTCAAAGCTTCTCCTCTTTACAGTAGATAGTGATCAACAGACTAGCCAAAGTGCAGAGAATACAAAACTGCAGAATACACAGCCATAAACAGAGTATGTATACTGCATCCACTTCTCCCAAGTAAGAGATCATTGTGAAAGAGGAGGTAGAAAGAATGTAAGACCCAGAGGAAGTGAATGACTACAATGAAACATTATTTCCCAGACACAGCAGGGCAGCTGTACATATGAACTCACTGTAGCTGTGACAGCATGCACAAAACCTGTGCAAGCCCAAACTAGACCAAATCCCAGTATGGAGAAAGGAATTGACCAAGCAATTCCGCCCCTTGTCATAAATCTATTAGCAACTGTTATCTGCTAAGAGAAGGAAAGATGGTTTTCAGAGTATAGCTACTCTCCAGTGTAAGATCACACATCTGAATTTTGGTAGTGCAAATCAGTCTTAATGAGTTGTGTTGTCTTTGCATGGGGGAAAAAAAAAGAGAGGACACAGCTTGGAGGGCAGATGAGGGGTAGCAACTATGATCAATAAATATTGTTCAAAATGCTCAACGACCTTAAAAAATAAAAAATTTAAATAAAAAGAATTGTGTATACCTTAACTCACTGTATTTATTGTGGTAATTTTATATTTTTTTTGAAGAGGGATTCAAAGTACGGGATTTCATGAATGGACAACGATAGTATCAAAAGAGTGCTAGGATTCTGAAGCATATTTATCAAGAATAGTTAATATCAAAGAGACAGAGACAGACATGCAGAATCTACTAAGTGTAGGGGGAGCACATTACAAAAAAAGCAGCACAATATTGATCTATTTTTATCCAGCAGTTGGCGGAAGGAGGGTAAAAACACAACACAAAATGAACAATGTTCTCAGTGGTAGGATTTTTGTTTTTGCCTTTTTTCCTCCAGACAGTCCTAAAATATTTCACAAAGCAGTTAATATACATACATACGTAACCAAAGATACTGAAGCACAAATCAGTAAAACTAGCTTTAGAAAACGACTAACACTATATGGTTCTGTGCTAGATTACTTTAAAAATTCAAATGCAGAGGGCTGGAGAGATGGTTCAGAAGTTAAGAGCATTGTCTTCTTCCAGAGGACCAGGGTTTGATTCCCAGTACCCACATGGCAGCTCTCAAGTGTCTGGAACTTCAGTTCCAGGGGACTGGGTGCTCTCATCCAATGCACATAAAAATTATTAAAAAAAAAAAAATTCAAATGCACTATCACCCTTAATGTTTTAATAAACTTTCACTTTGAAAAACTTAAGCCAACCAAACTAAAAATAGTATCACTAATACATGAATCCATTTCTGATTTGTCTCCAGTAATACTACAGTCACTGCCAAAAAGAAATAGGCAAAGGAGCATGCTTATCCATCAGCTACAGATTTCCCAAGGATATTTATTTAGAACAAAAAATAGGCACCATAAAGAAAACTTAAAAACACATACCTCTACTTCATCTCCTTCACTAATTTCTTTTTTTATATCAGGTGGTGGTGGTAATCGAACTTCATTAAATGGAACCTGGCGTTCTGGTTGCCAACTGAAGGATTAGAAAAAGAATTAGTTAGTACCTTTATTCTAGCAAATCCGAATAGGAAAATTACAAAATAATAAAAACTAAGTAACTTCAGTATACATGTTCACAAAAGAAGTACAAATTGTCGTTTATGGGCTGAAGAGATGGCTTAGTTGCTACAAGCACTTGCTACTTTTCCAGAAGACTCAGCACATGCATGGGAGGCTCGCAATGCCTGTAATTCCAGTTCCAGGGGATACCCCCTCTTCTAAGGAGACCAGATATGCAAGTGGTGCAGGAAAAACACTCAGACACATAAATTTTAAGGAATGTTTTTAAAATTTACAGTTCAAGTTTATGCCCAGATGGTCACTTCTCTGTGGTTCGCATGCTTATAGAGCTATGGTTCAATCTCAACACACATATTGCCCAAAAGTTTCTTAACTTAGCTAGAAAATATGTAATTAGAATCTAGAAAAGGCTCAACTAATTTAGCTGCTGTTTCCTGACAAGTTTTTATAGTCAAGTTATCATTCTCAAGTTTCCATAGGTCACTTCATGCCTGGGAGACATACCCCACTAAGCGGAATGCTGAGCAAGGAGCACCTTTTAAACATAGAAGCCATCTCAACACCTGTCTCTCCATGAAACAGCTGTTAGGCACAGATCTCTTCAGGCAGTTTAGATGCCACTCACAAGTTCAACAGTTCCTTGACCAAGTTAACAGTTCTTTTTATAACCCTTTCCAACTAAGCCTAGTATACCTATCTTGCCCACTTTTAGACTGCCTATCCTCGAGGATACCAAGAGAATTACCATCACTTCTTATTAACATCAAGCAATGACGTTACCATTAACTTCTTGGGAGGCCTTTTACACTACCACTTCAATATTATGGGTTTTTAGCATTACGTCACTTTTGCAATCTCCTTTTGGAAAACTGCTGGCTGAATCATATCCATATATACTTTGGCAAAGAAAGACATAAAAATGACAGGTAAATTGTAGATACAAAAGCAAGTGAAGGGTTATCAAAACTGGACTTAGAACTCATGAGGATCAAGCCCTCAAAGCACTCCCACAAACAGCAGAATCATTTTCCTACTGGAGTCAGTAGGAACATTAAGTTTAGTGCTACCAATCTAAAAAATTAAAATCTGTCAATAACTTACTTATTTTCAAAAACAACTGTAAGGGAGTCTTCGTGGACATCTTTGATAAATCCCTGCATAAAACAAAAAGTCATCAGTATTAATGTTATTACCCAATTCTAAAAATCTGTAATAGATATAAAAACTGTAAAGTGATGAAAGAACACAAATCAAGAAGACCAGCTGGCACAAGCCTGTCTGTTCCAGCACTATGGAGGCTAAGGCAGGAGGATTGCTGTAAGTTACAGGCCAGCCTGGCCACACAGTGAATACCAGACAAGACAGGGATACAGAAGGGGAAAAATAAAATACCCAGGGCTAGAGATATAGCTCAGGTGGTAGAAGACTTGCTTAGCATATTCAAAGCACTCCATCCTCTGCACAATAACAAACAGTAGGATGGCAAACTCCAGGAGGACCAAAAACTCAAGGTCATTCTTAAGGACATAGTAAGGTGAAAGCCAGCCTAAGATGGGGCAAGACTGTTTCCACATTCCTCATCAACCACAGGGTTTGAAAAGATTGCGGAATTATGAGTTTGATTTTTATCTCCACTATTTGTAAAAAGCTGTTCTTTAGCTCCCTTAAACTCTGGTTATAACACAATTATCATCTACCTCAAAATTAGCAAAACAAGCACAACACATATTCATCCTTGGGAGCACAGGCATTAGTTAGACAAAGTAATAGTAAGATGACTGAGAGTTCAGTCATTTAGTACTTTACAGTACTAATGACAGAGCTAATGACCCAAACTCTTGTTGCCAGGTAACATCTTAACTCTGTAACTTACACACAATTTTAATCTAATACAGTTAATGAGGTCTTATATAACAGAAATTAAAATTTAATATTCAACAAAGTACATTGCAAAGTTAAGAATTCAATTCCCTATAACTAACCATTAAATTACAGCCCAACTCTGTAAAACATGACATTTTGAAAACTAGCATTATTTTAGTCATATTTTTCCAACCTACTTTTCTTTCCCTCAGTATTTTTCAGAGCCAGAAAGACAGCAGGTTAAAGGACCACCATGAAAGTCTGAGAACCTGAGTCTGATCCTGGGAACCCACAGTGGAAGTGAGAACTGACTCCCAAAAGTTTATGTCTACACACATGCTGTAGCATACCAGTGTCTGTAGCATACCAACATATGCACAACCACAGGCATACACTAATTTTCTTTCTCAAATTGGGCTACAGCTAATATATTGCCTCAAGACCATCACAAATTATCAATAAGCATAGCAATTATAACCTTTAAGTAAATTTTAGAGTTAGTGTTTGTCTTCATTTGACTAATACCACAGAGATACCCATTAGACCTATATTCAGTCTTAGATGACTAAACAAAAAGCCTGGATGAGTCTCCAACCAACACCAGACAATCAACATAGGAGAAAGCACAATGGAATTTATTTTTTGTGTAACATACTACCTAAGAACTGTTTTTAAATGAAATAAAGGACCAGGATGGAGGCTGACCTATTTAAATTCTTACCCTAAGCAAGCAGTACTACTTTGATAGTTGGGTAATTACAATTAGCATTGAAAAACACTTAACATTACTGTCAACAGAAGTGCAAATCCCTCAACCCTAGCCTAGTGTTTCCATACATAATTTAACCCACTGGCCAATTAGTAAATATTCTCAACACTTACACATCTCCAAAACATGCAACAAAGACTGGCCATATAGACACGTGCACATACTTGGACAAAGCTCAACAAAGAAATCCTTCTGCTTATGCTCCTTTAAAATCTATTTAACTCAATGTAATAGACAGTATGAAAAGTTCAAAAAAAAAAAAAAAAGGTGATTTAACAACCTGAGGCCTCCTGCCAACTCTCAGGGCCTATATGTATATTAAGCTATGGCTAAGTAAACCCCTAGCTCTCAACTTCTTTGTGTTTCGAAACAAGATTTCTCTGTTGTAACTTGCCTGTCCTGGAGCTCACTCTTAGAGCAGGCTAACCTGTAACTCACAGAGATCCGCTTGCCTCTGTTTCCTGAGTGCTGGGATTAAAGGCATGTGCCACCACCTCCAGGCCCTCAACTTCTTATTTTATAATTTGGCCTTGTTTTCTTCAATTCCAACTTACTATAATATTATTTGTGTGCCTTTCCCAGTCCCATAAAGTAAGTTATCACCCGATTCAATATCTAGAAGTTCTTTATATAATTCTGGAGGGTTTTTTGGTTGTTGTTTTTAAAAGATCCTTTCTCCCAGAAAATCTAAACTTAAAGAGGCTGCCCCCCATCCCATGTCTGTTTGGCTGGTTTCACTTCTGCTATTATACACATTCACCTTAAACCATCATTCTGGACAGAATCTTTATTCTTACATTACCAGCAAGCCTTTCATATCATTCCCCTGCCACTTCTGATGATTATTTCAGAAACTTTCAAGTTCAGAAATAGTAAGTCATCTTTTGCCATCACAAGTCAGTTCTAGTTTGAATTTTCACTAACACTTCCTATTCTTCAACAAACAGCCTTCGGAGTTTGGCATACTTCACAATTTCATCCCTCTTAGTTTCTGTAAAATTCATATAGCAGGTTTAATTCAAATCACAACTCTAAAATACAAAGACAAAACAAAAAACATTGTTTAACCCACCTCCAAAACACCAGTGCCAAACTGTATTTGGATGCATTTTCCACAAAATTCAAGAAAAAAACACTGCTCTAGACATCCATATACTTACTGCTAATAGTTTTCCTGTGAAGTTTACTAAAGACCTAATCTTTAATATAACTAGTCTTTAAAATGTTTCTGAGCTGTTATTTCTAATGTTCTAATACCCAAAGTATTTCTAAATCATCAGGTGTCCAAAAAATCTGATGTAGGATCATTAATTTTGTTACTGTTTTTGGACAATCTAAGTAACTTCAGCTGGCCTGATACTTGCCACCAGTGAGCCCCAGGAGGCCTCAAACTTGTAGCAACCTACCTTTAAGAAGAATTTTAAAAAATTTAGTAATTCAGTGTATGCAAGGTAACCAACCAATGTACTTTTATAACATGTAAACAATGAGTAGCTGGAAAAGAAAAGAGATGAGAGGCTTTCACTCACAGCAATAGAAAATCTGTTGGGGGAGAAAAGAAAATAAAAGTCTGTCTCAAAAACCAAAAACATTAAAAGCACTTTTTAGTTGTAGAGGGGTGGCGGGAGCCCAAAGGTAACAGACATTATTAAATTGATCAAATAATTATTGCCTACTTTAAAATTCAATGATCGTGACAAGAGAAGAAATTTTAAATATAGAACACAGACTGCAAAAATGCTTCTCTAATAAGAAGTATGGGGGAGACTCTGTAGTCCTGGTTATTCTAGAACCTCAAGCTCAAAAATCTGCCAGACTCTGCCTACTAAAGGCTGGGATTAAAAGCATGAACCACCATTCCTAACAATTTTTTTTATTCGTTCCTGAAGATTTTTTTTGTTTTGTTTTTTGAGATCAGGTTTCTCTGTTGTAACTCTGGCTGTCCTGGAATTCATTCTGTAAACCAGGCTGGCTTTGAACTCACAGAAATCTGCCTGCCTCTGCCTCTCCCAAGTGCTAGGATAAAAGGTGTGCACAACCACCGTCCTGCTTAGAATTTTTTAGATGGGTTATTTTTAAGCAGTATTGGGATGTGTGGCTAATTATTATGGAAAATATACCACTGGATGTGGTGGCACAAGGCCTGTAATACCAGCATTCAGGAAAAAGAACAGGTTCAAAGTCAACCAAGACTAAAAAGATCTAGTTTCAAAGTAACCAAGGGACAGAACTGTAACTCAGTGGTAGAGCACTTGCTTAGCTTCATAAGTCCCTATACTCAATTTTCAACACCACTAAAGTTTGTCTTCACAAAATAAAACTGATAAAAGACTTAAGAATTCTGCTGGGCATGATAGCATGTGCCTATATTCCCCATGTTCAAGAGGCTGAGGCAAGGGGATGTAATGAGTCTGGATTACACAGGGAGTTTGAAGCCAGAATGAAGCAGAGAACCTGCCTCAAAAAGAGGGGTAGGGAGGGAGTTTGGACAAAATAAATTAAAAATTGGGGGGGGGGGGCGCACATCAGTGAATTATTCATAATCCCAGTGTGTAAGAAAGTTATTTCTAATCAAAAACTTTAAGAGTAACCAAAAGAAATACCTAAAAGGCGAGCCACAATAATCACAAAATAAAAAAAGGAAAGGTGGCTTTAACTTTGAACTAAGAGTTAAATTCCCAAATTCTCTAGTCAGTAAGAACGTCAGGATAGACCTAACATCAAGAGGGGAGCAGGTAATTGAGATGGGGAAAATGTAGGTTTAACATACAGACCTTAAGATGTTAAATGTGCTACAATTTCTTCTACCTTTGCTTTTTCCTCCTAGTCCACTTTGTTTTGTGAATCATCAACACATACAACTTTGCTTCGGTTTTCAAATATGGGCCTAAAATATTTGGCAATTTTGAGGTCAAGTATAAATGGCTTGAAGAAAGAACACAGTACAACAGAGAATATTCACTGAACATACAGTCTTGAAATTACAGAATATTTACAGAGAATAATTGGAAAATAATTACAGCAAACAGTTTTTCAACTTGATAATCCCATCAAATTATAAAGAAGGATCCCACATACACAAACCATGGTTTTAATAAATTTCAAGAGTTAAAAGCTGAATGTTAATCAGGACAGATATTTATAAATCTAGGCTCCAAAAGAGTTAAATTAAATCTATGAGCGTTCCAGACCTCTCATTTTAGAGAAAGGCAAACAGAAGCAATACTTATCAACACAAAGTTTCACTGCTTAGGAGATTATAAATAATAATTAAAGAAAAAAAAAACTCATTCTTTCAAAGGTTTTTTTTTTGGGGAGGGGGTGTTGAGACAGGGTTTTTCTGTATAGACCTGGCTGTCCTGGAATTCACTCTGTAGTAAAATTAATGCTTAAAATACTAATCAATATAGCTGAAGTCTTTCTAGAGTCACTATGCATTTGAAAGTAGCTCTTAGGTAGAGGCAATGGAATCAGGTAACAGATGTTCAAGGTCATCTTTGGTCAGTTAAGGAGTTCCATAGTAACCAAGTCCCTCATGAAAAAATAAAAAAAATCTGTTGAGATGGGTCCTTTTGAAACAACTGCCACTAAATCTGAGGCAGAAGAGAAAGATAGGGAATTAGTGAGACATGGGAAGGGAAAGGAGTTATCAGTTTGATGGAAGTTTCTGGCCAGCTGAAAGTAAAGAATTCCAGCTCAATTAGCATTTGCTAAGGTTGCCTGCATATAGCAAAGAATCATGCTTAATGTCTAAAGATATGTCTGATCAGTGTGTATTTGTCCCTCTTTTCCAACTGTAAACCTGCAATTCTGGAAGTATCTCACAAAAACTCTACTTTACAGAAGCCAAGTCACAGACTTTCACAGTCTGTGAAAACCTTATATGATTTTACCTTATCAGGCAAAATCCCATTCAAAATAACTCCAGAGACACCATACAACCTCATTTACTGAAAGAGACAGGGAAATGGGAGAAGGGGCATCTTGGCATCTCTTTTAGGCAGTGGCTCTCAACATTCCTAATGCTATGTCCCTTTAACACAGTTCCTCATGCTGTGGCGACCCAACCATAAAACTATTTTCATTGCTACTTCGAAATTGTAATTTTGCTATTATAAATTATAATGTAAATATCTGTTATGCAGATGGTCTTAGGAGAGCCCTGTGAAAGGGTCATTAAACCCACAAAGGGGTCCTGAGCCACAGGTTGAGAACCACTGCTTTAAGGATCAAGGTAACTAGAGAGCTACCAAAATTGTGTATGTCTCCTACTGAGACTCTTAAGAAGCCCACCACTACACTTTGGTGTATCTTATTGTTTCCCTGAGTACCTTTGTATTAAGGCCTGAATTTAAATCTGTTAAAATCTCTTCCTAATAAAGTCTTAACTCAGGTCTCTGAAAGAACTCTTTTGTCAGGCTGCAGCAGATGGCAGTATGCAGCAGTATCTCCAGCTCCCAGGCCTCACTGCCACTGCAAAAACCCATTTGGAGCATTATATGATGACCTACAAAAATTCTTTACTATAAAGTAACTGATTTCAAGCTCATCTATTAGTTTAAGTTGTTTAAGACCTCACCAAATGCCCTCCTCTTATGCAATCCACTACAAACTAATTTACACTCCTTACAAAAGGGGAAACAGAAACTAAACACCACAGTGCTCCACAAAAAACAAAACTGTACATTATCAATAACTAAACAGCTTAAATCTTAAAAAATGAAACTTAGAATGGTAGCCTAGACCAAAAAATACTAGAGTTGCACTCTGTATCTACTTTAAAACAAACTACTAGAAGCAAAAGAGAATAGCAAAAACAAATACAACTTCCTAAAGTAGAAGCCAGGTCTCTGCCTAATTCTTAAAAAAAATAAAATTAAAAAAAAAAGTGGCTTGTATTACATCATGTTAAAGATCTGCTTGTTTTGTGTGTGTGTGTATGTGTGTGTGTGTGCACCTACATGAATGTCATGTGCCCCATGTGCATGCAGAAGCCCACAGAGGCCAGATGAGGGCACTGAATCTGCTGAAACTAGAGTTACAAGAAGTTGTGAGCTGCCACATGAGTTCTGAGAACCAAATCCGGGTCCTCTGCAGACCTGACTGCTAAGCCATCTCCAGCCTGTAGCAATTCTGATCTTTAAAGTCCAATCAATTAAAAATCCTCACTGGCTGAGCAGGCAAATGACTCAGTGGATAAAGGCACTTGCTGCCGAGCCTGCCCACCTTTGTTCTATCTTGGGAAGCCACCCCCAACTCCCAATGGAAGAAAAAAAACAAAAAAACTGCTGACTTCTGAAAAGTTGTCCTCTGGCACACAAGCAAAATGTAGTTTTAAAATTTGAGAGGGGCTGGAGAGATGGTTCATTATTCAGTTCCCTGCTCCCACATTAGGCAACTCACAACCACTTGTAACTTCAGTTCCAATGGGATCCAATGCCTCTGGCCTTTCCAGGAACCTGAACTCATCAGTATAGTTCCCACATACAAACATACATAATTAAAAATATAAACAAATTAAGTATGGTGCTACATTAATCCCAAGGCCAGCCTGGTCTACATAGTGAGTTCCAGGGTATGAAGGACTGCATAAAGACCCTGTCTCCAAAACAAAAAGCAAAAAAAATCAATCAATAACTAAAAACAAGCTAGCTGTTATGACAGGCACTTTCAATCTCAACATTCAGGGGTCATAGGAAAGCAGATCTCTGTGAGTTCAAAGCCAACCTCAATATATAGCAAACTCCATACTATCCAGGTCTACACAGTGAGACCTTTTCCTCAATAAATAAATAAATACATAATAAAGATGATAATGATTGAAAAAACAAAAAATTAATTATTCAAAAAAGTTAAGTAATCATGGACAAACAGAGGGCCAGTCAGGAATCTAGGCTCTAGTTCACTGTTATTTTCATGAGCAAAGAAACTATCATCAGAATCACACTACCTTCAAATGATGAAATACTCTTGTAGGCAGGCTTAAATGGCTTTTTTTTTTGGTCATGTTAGTGTTACTGGCATAAAATTATAACATTTTCTTTCTAGATTTGGTACAACAGAATAACTTTATTTGATTTCTTACTAAAGATAACTAAAAACACTTCATTTGAGACTTAATTCCTGACCTGAAGTACTTTATCTTGTGGTAAAGAACTGCAGAGTTCAGCCGGGTGGTAGAGATGGTGCATGCCTGTAATCTCAGCACTCAGGAGAGGCAGAGACAGGCAGATCTGTGAGTTCAAGGCCAGCCTGGGCAGGTCTACAGATGAGTTCCAGGACAGCCAGAGTTACAACAGAGAAATCCTGTCTGGGGAAAAAAAGTACTAAGAGCACTAGTTTCAGTGTCAGATGCTATTGCAGTCTTTCCCTTCATCCTATCAGTTAAAGTCACTGCAGGCACAATTTACTCAAGACTAAGGTTTCTGTTTTTTCTTGAATTGGTGGAATTGCAATGTATTATAACTTGCTAGGCTTTAGACAGTTAATAGTTTATTCAAGGTTTGTTTTCCAGCTACTGTCTAACTTTCCAGTCTCAATTCTGACAATTCAGCGTCTCTGAAACCAGGATGCTTCTTAAAAATGAGGGCATCTTAGAATAGCTGACAGCCACATGTCACCAGTTAGGTATGCTCAAACTTGGTTTGCTTGCAATTCTTCTGCAGCACTTGAATCAGTAAACCAATGAAGTAGCATTCTAAAGAGGGATTGATGCTTCTTAGCAGAAAGTTGATATGAAAATCAAGAAAGCACCAGCATCAATACTTGCAGAGTGAGTAAAAATTCACAAGAGATCTTGGTGATAATAGATAAAGATATTTGACTGAAGAGAACCTGTTATGAACAAACTGTTTATGGAGTTGTAAGCAACTTATCTAGTTTACATTTCCTATTTTAGGTATCCAAATTAAAGATTTCTTGTAAGGTACTAAACAGTAACCAATCCTCAAAGTGTTATACAAAAGTTTCCTCTTGCAACTGGTATCATTTTAAGTATAATAAAATGGCATGGATCTGTCACAAAACACCCAAACTTGTTTGTGGAAATACCTATTACTCTGGGTTAATTGTTTTTGAGTTGGTTTTGAGATCTCCGAAACTGAGACTGGATTTGAACTTGCAGAAATCTCCCGACCTCAGCCTTCCAATAGCTGCGATTAAGCATCTAAATTACTCTCTGGACTCTAAACTTAGCTCAGCTATTTTGACCTCTTGACCATGGCTTACATTTTAGCCCAACATACCGACAGAATATCATTTTGTACAGTTTCCTACCCTCCACATAATATGATCCACCCAACACGATTTTGTAAAAGGAAAAAGTAAATACAGCTGTCTTTTACAATCACAGTTACAATATACCCTAATGCAGTACTGTCTAATAGCACTGTTTTTTTAGTTCAGATGAGAACTTCAACTGAGATTGTCTTAGTGCCTTCCCAGACCTGGGAGCAACTTTATGTTAAGCAAGCAAGCAAACAGCA
Source organism: Cricetomys ansorgei (assembly GCA_026225945.1). NCBI lineage: Eukaryota > Metazoa > Chordata > Mammalia > Rodentia > Nesomyidae > Cricetomys > Cricetomys ansorgei. The sequence continues at coordinate 11,583,776 of JAMJFZ010001121.1, read as the reverse complement.
CAATAAAAAAAAAAAAAAAAAAAAAAAAAAAAAAAAAACTTGCAAAGGACTGGAGCTTCTTACACCAAGGTACTCTCGTACGCTCAAAGCTATGCCAAGAAGCACTCAATGCCACTCCAAATTATTGCAGTTTTAATTCCAGTATCTACTAATTTATATGGTTCAAAAAACTTTACATTTCTGGAGTGACTATAGTTAAAGATAGAGGGAAAAGCCCTTAACAGCACAAAGAAAAAACTTTCACTGAATGGTGCAACTATAACACAGCACTTTCACCGTTAAAACTGTCTCAAATTCACTATGTAGCAGGTGATAGGTAAACAAGAGAATACAAGATAGTAAAGTAAGATTATTTGCTAGTTCTATTTCCAAACAAGTCATAATGCTCCCTCTTCTAAACCTCTGTGAGTCTTCCTAGAGCACCCAAGGTTTTATGGAACAATTCAAGGGGTTCTCTCAGTGCAGCAAGCCTAGATGTCAGATGCCATACTCTCATTCTAATCCTAGAAGTAGAAGCCTGTGGACCAGTAGTAGCACTTATTTCCTATATGTGCAAATAAACTCCCAGTGTTGAACTACTACTTATTTAAGTGCACAGATGCAAATCTTTGTGGGGATGCACTTTTCATATTACGTCAAAGGATTAATATACAAAATATACAGATCTCAATAACTGACAAAGGATATTCCAATAGAAATATAGACAAAATGCCAGACAAACTGTAGAACAAATCCAAAGGGCAAATAAACATTTTTGTTCTCCCTACCCCACCCTGAGCTGGGACATAAAGAGGAAGAGTTATGAACTGGTGAAAGAAACAAAGTTGCCTTTTTAAAAAATAAGTAACTTAATATTAGGTTATTTTGTTTTCTGCTGTTCTTACGCTGTTTTCCAAATTATACTCTTCTTTACTGCACGTATGTTATATTCATGCATGTATATATGGGTGGGCAATGCCTATGGAGACCAGAGGCTGACATAAGATATCTTTCCTTCATCATTTTCTACCTTATTCATTAAGCCAGGGTCTCTCACTTGAACCCAGAACTCACCAATTCAGCTACTCTAGACAGTCAGCTTACCCTCTAGAATTCCCCAGTCTCCATCTTCTAAGTGCTGGGGTTATAAATAGATTGCCATGCTCACTCAGTATTTATATACGTGCTGAGTTTCTAGACTCTAGTCCTTAAATTTTTTTTGGCAAGCACTTTATCCATCGATTCATCTCCCTAGTCCCTAAACTATCTCTTTCTTTGAAATCTATCCAATGGAAACACATATATTGGGAGGAATGGGGGTTTACTGACAAGTCTGAACTTTATATCCTTACACATTTGTTATATGATCACTACAAATTATACTATGCATGAAAAGCCAAGTACACAATTCTAGTTTTTTATGGACATACTGAAAAACCCTCCGTTTGTTTCTGCCTATGTAGAATAGTCAGAAATAATGTTATGAGCATGGACAGAAACCTGGAATCACATTTGGCTATATGCAGGGCCACCTGAAATGGAGTGAACAAAGACCACCACCAACAGGAGAAAAAAGGAGTAAAACACTTGGACTGAACCAAGTTTGTACACCATACTAATAATAAATTAAACATGTAAAGATGGTATGGGAACATTGATACTCGTAAGTGTGTATCTCTTAAAATGTGTGTTGTTTGGGCATAACAGTATATACCTGTAAGCCCAGCACTTTAATAAACTGAGAAGGATCATAAGTTAAGGGGCCAGCCTGAACTACACAGTGAAACCCTAATGTTTTGGTTTGAGACAGAGTTTTCTCTGTTGTACTTCTGGCTGTCCTGGAATTCACTCTGTAGACCTTGAACTCACTGAGATCTGCCTGCCTCTGCCTCCCAAGTGGGATCTTGCATGTGCCACCACTGCCCAGCAAAACTACATTCAACAACAACAACAACAAAAAAAAGTACTTTACCAAGCCTATATTCCCAGCTGTTTAAAAAGCGGAGTGACTTAGAAGATTATCACATGGGTCCAGAAGTTATGAGACTAGCTAGTGAACCTCTTTTTCAAAAGGAACTCTTAATTCTGAACAATTTATTTTTAAAGAGCTACACAATAAATCTACTAAATAAAAATTACTTAAAAGTCAATGAATATATGCTTTATAAAGTCTGCAAACGTTACTACAGAATTATATCATTACTGAATAAATTCTATTAAGAAAAAAAAACTATAAAAGTAAGTCTTCATAGGCTGAGTGTGTGTGGCTCAGTGAGACACTGCCTGATAGTTGCATAAGGTCTTGGTTTGGATAACTGAGAATAAGCAAGCAAACAAAAATCAATGATAATTAACAGCCTTGTGAATCAGCACTGAGCATTCAACTGTTATAAACACAAGGCAATGAGGATAGGACCACAGACATCTCTAACATGCTTGCACTAATATGCAACAGTTCTTGAAATAAAATGACTTAAGGTTTCCACACGGCTACCCAAACTCCCCTAACATTCCTGTTGCAGAGCACTGAAGTTCCAGTTACTCCTGTGTGTGACATTAAGTTTTGTGGCAATATCCAAACTTGTGACTAGACCAATACATAACCACTAAATAAGCCATTTAAAATGTTCAATTTAACCAAAACAAAACGATGTGACTTTGCGTATAGAGAACTAAGAAGACACAAATTACCTGTGTCCAGAAACCAAGACTAATTCTAATTCTTTTCCTGAAGCTACTACTGAAACGTTTATCAGTACTATCAGGAACTCTCCAGTCACTCTCAAAATAGATGTGCAAACATACCAAGAGTGACACACAAGAAAATAGTTTAAAAGAAAATCTGCTGCCATAAATAATCTTGTTTTCAGTGAACAAATGGGACAGAAATCTGTTATTGAGTCAATGTGAGATTTGATGATAGTTCAATTTTACCATGGCTTTCAATCTAATAGAAAGACAAATAAATTATAAGACTATATATACACATGCACATATGTTCTGATTAACAAAGCAATGCTCAGCTTTTGATGCTTAATTTTGTTAATATATTGAAAACCTAGCCCTAGAAAAGCTGGCACAGCAATTTGTTCCTTTAGCTAAGCATACACAAAGACCTTTTAAAGTCTTGATATTCAAAAATACTGAGTGCAAAATTACTGAGATGCCTTATCATAAGAACATTACTTGAAGGCTGGAGATAGTCTAGTATAGGTAAGGCCCAGATTTCCATTTCTAGCATGGCTAGAAAAAAACTTTGAACAGGCAGTTCATTAAATATGTATGTGCATTTCAAATATTTCAAAGTATTTTACATGTTCACTAACATTCAGGTGAATAACTGTGGAGGATATAACTAACAGAAACAAATCATGTACCTAACAAAATAGCCATATTAAAATAAATGATGACAGGTGAAGTTTTAATACTTAAAACCCAATATGCTCATAGTATTATCCCAGTATGTAATTAGTATTTTAAAAACCATTATGTTTTATATTCTTTTTCAAGCTACTTCAATTCTAACTAGTATATTTCACCTCAAAATGCTAGCTACCATTTTGGGAAAGAACACATCCTTAGAAAGCAAAAGTCATAGAACAGCCTGAATCATTTTTGCAGCAATCATCCCAATTCAGTCCTCCACTTTCCCAGGGTATTAATAATTTACAACTGGTAATAATTTGGAAAACATTTGTACTTAAAGTCACACTATACAGCTGGGCATGGTTAGTACAAACCTGTAATCCAAAAACATTTAGGAAGTGGAGGCAGAAAGATTAGAAAGTCAAAACTATTTTAGCTACATAGCAAGTTCGAGAACAGACATGACCCTAACTCAAAACAAAGTGGGGTGGGGGCAATACTAGAACAGTTAAAGAAAACATGCTCCAGAGAGGCAAGAAAAGACTAGGATTTTGAATCAATCTGATTTATATAGACCTGGGCAGGGCCTCAGATTTCCCCAAATGGTGCTAACTATATTTCACTGTGGTTGAGAGACTAAATTGGAAATGCACATGCACAAAGACATCTAAGAAGCAGTGCGAATGCTATGTACTAGCTATTGTTAGAGCTAGACTCAGGAGTCAACCCACAAAACTTGTATTCAGCAACTTTTACAAATGTCAAAAAAAAAAACCAAAACACCCAATTATCTCATACTGCAGATGTAAAAACTAAAACCTCTTAACTACCCACTACAAAATTAAGAATCATTGTAAATATTGTGATAGAGAACACAATCACTAAATTGATATAATCCAGTTAAATTCAGGCTGACAAGATGGCTCAGCAGGTAAAGGTGCTTTGCCATACCAGCTTGATTTCTCAAAGCTGGCCTTTGGGCCTCCACACTCATGCCTGTGGCACACACTCATCTACGTTCACACACACATACACAGACACAAAGTCCATTACTCAAAACTATCCTTTAAAGAAGTTTAACAAAGTATCCTAAACTAGGCAACTGGAAATGAAAACCCTAGAGTTAAATGTCCCTTCAGACATAGCGTAATATTGGACAAACTATACCACCATCATCAGTTCCTCATATATAAAACGAGTAAGTGCATACATCATAAACCAAGTATGGCAGTGTACATCTTTAGTGCCCAACCTTCCAGAGGAAGAGGCAGGTGGATCTCTCTTCCAGACTAACCTAATCCATGATTTCCTGACCAGTCAGTGCTACACAGTAAGACCCTGTCTCAAAAATAAACAAAAACTCACACACAAAACCATACCCCATAAGTCTCTAAGTATGCAGGAAATACATGTGGAAGTCTAACAGAATATCTAATAAGTAACAGGCTGTCAATCTATTTTCTTACAAAAGCCACAAAAACATGATACATAAAATATCTTAGTACATAAAGAAAAACAGCCAAGCCATCTCTATTCTAGAAAGTTTTCATTAAAAAAAAAAAAAGCTATACAGCTTTAGTCTTCCGATGTTTTAATTATGTACTTCTATAAAGAAAAGCAAAACCACAAGCATTTATGTTTTTTAAAAATGAATCCAATAGTCAGGTATAAAATGCATGCCTAAAATCCCAGCACTGGAGAAGTGAAGACAGGTAATCATTAAAGGGCAGTCTGGGCTAAACATATAGCAAGTTCCAGGTCATCTTGAGATATTCCAGACCCTGTCTCAAAATATCAAAGAAGATTCCAGCTTTCTTTTCCTCCTACAAACAGCCACATTTGGCCACTATTTCTGAATGAAAATAAAAATATAAATTGGGTATGGTTATATAAGCCTATAATCCCAATATTCAGTAGGTTAAGGCAGGATTACAAATTCAAAGCCAACCAAAGTTAACATAAAACCCTGTCTCAAAACCCCAGTTATTAAAACCAGTTATTCCACTTAAAATTTTAACATTTACAGAAGCCATATTTTAAATATGTACAACTAGAACTCATCTTAATATATCTGGTTCTACCTATTTTAAGAGCTCTAGTACTAAGGTAGCTACCATTTCTCCCTCAAATACTAAATCTGGAATTGGTGAGGGAGTTGACTAGGTTTTATCAGAGCATCACTACTTTAGCCTACATTAACCTAGAACTTAAAAACAAAAGTATTGTGTTTATGTTGTGTGTGTGGAGATTAGAGAACAACTTTCAGGGAGTCTGTTCTCTTCTCATCAAGTGGATGGTCCAGATCAAACTCAGATGTCAGGCTTGGCAGTGAGCATCTTACCTGATGATCCATCTCTCTAGCTACTGTTCTTTTTCTGACCTAGAATGCTGATGTTCGTGTCTCTGCCTCTCAAATGCTGAAATTTCACTTGCCACTAGGCCTGATTTTCAACTAAGATTTTGTACTCACTGAGAAGTCATTATGCCCTCAGCACACCATTCCGCCTACTGTTAATTTAATTCATCATTGGTGATAAAATAACTGCACAAATGTTATTAATCTCAATTTTTATTTTTAATAGTAAGCTAAAGAAATAAGGAATTGATTATAGATCTATTACAGTACTTGGAAATATATCAATTATATAGTTAAAGAGAATATAAAAGCTCTAAATGTAATTAATTCCATTGAAAGGGCCCCAAATTTCATTTCACCTGTACAGACAAAAGAATTCCTCTACAGGAGCCAGAAACTGAGTAACTTGCTCTATTTCTATTTAAAACTGGATTTAGTGTGGACGTATACAGCTCAGACAAAGCATTAAAGTGTGGCTGCAACTACCAAAGCCTTATTATGTTCAATGCCCAACTATGCAATGCATCAAACATTACAAAATTTCAAGTCACAGAGTTGGGCATGACATTCGCAGACAAAGCTATTCCAGAGACAAGAGGATCACAGGGGCCCAAGAGCTCCTTTCAAACCAGAAACCTCAAGGTTTAGTGTCACACACATCAATTAAAAAGCGTGTTAATGAACTGGGCAGTGAGCAATGCCTTTAATCCCAGCACTCGGGAGGCAGAGGCAGGAGGATCTCTGTGTGTGTAAACCAGGCTGGCCTGGTCTATAGTTCCAGAATAGACAGAATTTTTACAGTAAATTGCTTCTGGAAAATAAAACAAAACAAAAAAAGGGAAGGAAGGGAAGGAAGGGAAGGAAGGGAGGGAGGGAGGGAGGGAGGGAGGGAGGAAGGAAGGAAGGAAGGAAGGAAGGAAGGGGCAAGCAAGCACGTTAATGATGCAAACGGGCACAAGGTTTGTTTTAGGTTAATGATATATGTGATGGTTGGTTTTAATTATCAGTTTCAGACAACATAGAAATCACCTGGGAAAAATATCAATTAAACATCGTCTACAAGATTAAAATGGTCTATGGATTTTGTCTGTGAGAGATTATTGTGAGTAGCTGGAAGACTCACCTAGCGTAGGAGGCACCATTCCCTGGCCAAAAAGGAGATATTGACTGGGCTCAGGTATGCATGCATTAATTCATCGCTCTCTGCTCATGGCTAGAGGTAGTATGATGAGATACATCAAGATTCTGCTGCCTTGACTTCCCTCAATAACGGACCATAAACTTGAATTGAGCCTAAACCCTTTCTCCCTTAAGTTGCTTTTCCAGGGTATTTTTTCACTGTAACAGGAAAGGAAACTGAGGATATTAATTGATCATGGCAACAGATGCACAACTGTTCCCTAACAAACCATTCCATTGTTTGAATTATTTAGAATATACATCCTTATATATTTTCAATCTTTTAGCTAAGAGTGCAGTACATTCTAACTCACTAAGTTTTCTAAAAAGGCATTTTGCTTTAGGTAGGAAAGTTACAGAAGCAGGTATTTTATACCAACTTATACCCCACCACCAAGTGTTTAACATCATCTTCCCACTCTTTCCCATTCCTAGGTTTACAGGGCTGTAAAGAGACATCTCTAAGTATAAATACACTGTTAACAACAAAAGCAATTTACTCAGCATATTGTTTAGCATGTTAATATATGTAATATACATATAAAGAAAAGGATATGTATGCATGTGTGTGCACGCATGTGTGTATACACACATGGATGGATATATATATATAGATAGATAGATAGATAGATAGATAGATAGATAGATAGATATGTATCTCCTGGCATTGTGTAATAGCTTCAAATCTTCAGCTCTTCATTGAATCTAAATTTATGAAGCTTTAATCCATTTAATCAATGTTTAGGGCAAAGCCTTGAGGCACTATACTGACTACAAAGCTCAAAGCCTGACACTTCTCACACGCTTAAATGACAATTCACACAGCCAAATGCATGTATCCCTGTGTTTCCCAGGAAATGAAATGTGTGAAGAGTTGGTAAATTCTAATTTCAGAATCACCCATACACTGAAAACTACCACTAAAAAGAATAACGAAATAAAAATGTTAATAGCCCTTGACTCTCTAAACAAGTTCTAGTTTTTACCATTTCCAACATTCCTTTACTATATCTCCAAAATTAGAAAAAAAATTAAATTCCTCTATGCTAAATTGAAACCAGCCCAAAACAGTACATATAATTTTGCATAACTCTATACATATGAAATTCTACATGAGACATAACTATGAAGACAGTAAACTCCGGAGGCTCAAGGGCAACAGGGAAATTTAAAAGATACAACTATTCTATCCTTTCATCATAGTCAGTGTGCTTGCACACAAGTATCAGCATTTATCAAAACATCTGTAAAGTTAGAGAAAAAGTTTTTTGCAGTATGTAAAAATTGTAGTGACAGAAAATGACCTGGTTGTGTAGAAAGCTTTTTTTTTTTTTTCCAGCTAGGTGTGATGAGACATGCCTGTCACCACAGCTATTCCTTAGGATGAGGCAGGATGGCAAGCTCAAGACCATGTAAACCACTTAGATCCTGTCTCAAAATGAGGTACAGGATGTAGCTCAGTGGGAGACCTCTTCCCAAGTGTGTATAGACAGGGCTCTGGCCAGGTTCTAATTCAAAAGAAAAAGGCACTCCTCCCCCTTGGGAGACCTTTCCACCCTGAGGAGTTCTTACTAACCTTTTCTTAATAAACCTAAATGGAGGTGGGGGAATGGACATGACCCAAGTAGATAATTTCACTGCATGAAAATTTAAAAAAATTTCAGACCACTGTACTTCAAATCCCTGATTTTATACAGGAGTTCATTACAAGATAATGAAATACAACACATTTAAGAACTTTTGTTTGTTTACTTCTAGTTAGGGCTCTTTCCCTTTACCATTCTGATGTTCAGGGTCCTCAAGACTGTTATCTTCTACAAAGTGCAAATACAATTGATTATAGAAGGAATAATTCCAAATGTTCAACGTACACAAAAATGTGTCCTTCCCAACTTTTGCCAAATCCCCATCTCAAAATGGGTGAAGTCCAGTCTAAGTAGAACCAGATTTGTAGAAAGCATGCAAAGGGATCAAAAAACCGAGACCCTGTGGTAAAGACTTGTAATTCTAGCTACTCAAGAGGCTGAATCAGGAGGACTAAGTTCAAGGCCAGCAAAAACTACAGAGTGAGTTCGGGGCCAGCCTGGACAACTTACTGGACTATCTCTTGAGGGAAGCTGTTTAAGGGTCAGAGCATTTGTCTAGTGTGCATAAGTTCTAGGTTTAATCCTCAATACAACTATAATGAATTAGTAATACTTCATAGTTCCAACACAGAAATACTTGGTTGTGTACTTACTGGAAAAAAAAAAAAAGACACCAGAAGATTGTAAACAAACTTTACAAAAAGTCAAACATATTGTACAGCAGACTGACAAACAGGAAAAGAGATGGTTTTCTATTGTCTACACGATGCAAAATAACTTGTCAACAATATTGTCAAAATAAATTAATCACTTCTCAATGTGCAAGGAAAAAAATGTATCTTTATTACCTAAAAGCTGTACTGACACAGTGGAGAACTGAAGCTTTTCCATAGGGGAGGGAGATGATGCATAATAATGAACCTTATCTAGGCAGGAAAAGTATTCTTAAGTCCATTCCTTGCGGCTCAGCTAACCATATCTACAATATTTCAGAGAAGGTAACCACTAGGTTTCGGTAAGAACCAAGTAAGAACCTACTCAAATACTGCTTGGATCATTTATTTATCTGACATCAAGCTTTAAACCTGGAACGCTGATGAAGCCAGTTACACACACTAATAAGTCATATTAAGGATCACAACAACAGTTACGGTCACTTTGTTGGCCACTTGAGAAAAAAACCTAGTCCTCAAATTAAAAATGTATATATTAGATCCTCCACTGCCAACAAGCAACTGCTTATGTTATCACCACATGACAAATCAAATCCACAGAGCTAATAAGCAAGCTAAATAGGTAAAACTGTTAATACTGAAAATTAGAAACTCGTTAAAGCCAAATAAAGTCCTCTGGAATAAAAGATCCGTTGAAATAAAAACCTGGGGGAAACCATTCTACATACATACAACACTCGTGTGCTAGAAGAAGGCCTTCATAAAAATAGCCAAGACTCTCAAACATTTGAGATGCTGGCTTAGAGAATGACTGACAGACGACAGCTGGGGAGGTTTTGTATTGATTTGTTAAGATCCTCGCACAGTTTAGAAAAAAGAAATAAGGAAATGGGGCCGTTACTATGGGAAAAATTAGCTGTTCGGACTTCTTATTCAGCTTGGTATCCCCCAATCCTTTCCCAATAAAAGCCCCTTAGAAATTCCTCCACTCTAGATTCCCTTCCCCGTCTCCCAGTCAGCCCAGACTCCACAGTAATGCACCGCCTCCTCTCAAAGGAAACAAAAAGAACCTCATGGAAAGGGGGGTGGGGGCAGAGACACCTTCCCAGAGGACTATAAAGAAACGCGTCCCTCCCACCTGCCGCCTGGCCTCGGTTCACCTTTGAGCCCTTCCCCCTCAGAGCTCGCTTTTCTCCCAGGCGGAGGGGCGAAGGGGCCGCCAGCCAACCCAGGCCGCAGGCATCCCGGCCGGCCTCCTGTCCGGGTTTCCTCACGGACGCCATGGGTTCTCAGGGCCCGAGAGCAGCTCAACACCGGGAAGGCCTCAGAGTCCGCAACCACGCCGCGGGCAAGGAGGGGGAGAAGAGCCCGGCAGGCCCGGCCGCCCTGGGGTCGTGAGTGAGTGAGATGCCCGCCGCCGTCCGCGCCCCCCGCTCGGCCAGGCCTCGCCGGCGAGCCCGCACCACAGCCCGCGGCTCCGGCCCGCCTACCCGCGTCCTGGAGACCTCGACCCAGGGTAGAAGGCAAGCCAGCGCCCGCCGCCTTGTTTCCAAACATAACGGAGCCCGGGCCCCGAGACCGTTAAACCGCGCCGAGGGCAGACGCCAGCAGCACGGAACCCCTGTCCCCCGCCGACGCCCACCACCGCGCCTCGGTCCCCGGGGTCCCCCGCGCCCCCTGACTCCGCTCCCATTACCCAGCTCCCGCTCCGGCCGCCCCGCGGCCCGTACCTTGTAGAAAGCCCCGTTGGAGCCGCGAACCTCCACCGTCAGCTCCGCCATGTTGGAACCGCAAAGGCCGCTGGGAAGAGATTCTAGAAACTTTCCAACGCGAGGGGAGGAGGGGGGAGGGGCGAGCGCCACGGGGGAGGGGCGGGCGGGAGGGCGGGACGCTCCCGGCCCGCTCCCGGGCTCTCCGCTTGCGGCGCCGCTCTACGCGGGTCCTCGGAGGGCTACCCTGCGGCGGGCCGGTCCGCCCACGCCCACGCCCGCGCGGCCCGCCTCGCGCACAATGAGTGAGGCGGACCCGCCCGGCGCGCCACGCTCGCCTCGGGGTCCGCGCGCCCGGCGACGCTCCCCACGGGATTTTCCCGTCGGGAGCCGCGGCCTGGCGGGCTTTGGATCTCGTGGAGCGCGTGCCGACGCACCCCCGAGTAGTCTTTTTCCCCTCGGGCCTGCCCTCTGGGGCCTCACGTCGGCGGCCTCGGCCCGGGCCGTTCCCTTGAGGAGCCTTTCTCACGGAAAGCTTGGGGAACTGCGCGCAGCGGCTCGGTGTTTGCCCGGTGCTCGCACGGTCGGCCTCCGCCGTTCCCAGGCCTCGGCCCGCGCGAAGGCGGCTCAGCACCTGTTACCGACGGAGCACGGTTACCCTAATAGGTTATTAAAGCCCGGGACATAAGCGAATTTTGTGGGGGATTTTGTCTGCGACAGTCTCTCTAGCCCAACCTGCACTTGAATTCAGAGATCCCCCTGCCTCTGGCCGTCTTGAGGGCTGCGATTTACTTTTCAAAGAATTTTTTTAAACAATGAAAACATGGATCTTCCCCTCCCTCCCACTCGTACCCCGCCACGCAGAATACACGCGAAGTTTTACAAATACGATCCAGGAACCATGTTGTGTGACTTTCCCGGAACCTATCCCGGCTCTGAAAGCCTTACGGCACTCGTAATTAGTTTATTTTTGATAATACCAAACTTCCGAAAACTAAGCTTTTAGAGTTAGTACTTAAAGAACTTATGTGTAAGTGTGTTCTTATATGACTTCTCAAAGTTGATTTTTATTTGGCTCTCACTAACCCAGCCGGCCTCAAATTCACCTCGGTGCCTCCTACTGCCACGTGTTAGGTGGGATTCTAGCTGAATCGCTGCTCAGCTGCTCACAGTTACCCTTTATTCTGTTTTGTTTGAAGACAAGTCTCACTGTTTAGCCCAGGATGGCCTCCGGTTTGCCTCGGATTTCTGTCGCAGTCCAGAGTGCTGGGATTACGGGTGTAAGCCACCACACCCGGGTCTTTCTTGTTTTTTGGTTTTTTTTTTAAGTACATTTTCTTTACATAAGATTAACCCATTTTAAAATATACAGTTAAGCAGCTCTCACCGTGATCAATTTAGAACATTTTCATTACAAACCAAAAACACCTGCCTGTGCTTGCAGTTATTCCCCAGTTCACCTGGATTCCCCCGACTCTAGAAAAATGCCCATCTGTTTTCTATGTATATATTTGCCTAGCCTCGATCTCACATGTGAATGGAATCAGGATGTGAGGGCTTTTGTGACCGGCTTCTTTCGTTTAGAATATTATCTACAAGGTTCGTGTTGTGGCAGGTGTTAGTAGGTATCCCATTTTGTCCCATCTTGTATTAATTACAGTGCGTAAAGTGTACCGCATCCTATTGTTGCTGTGGTCTTTTTTTAGTATGCTAGGGTTGGGGTGCTGAGCACTGAAACCTATCCACACCCTATCCGTACCCTCTGCCACTGAGCTACACACGTCCATCAGCTTCAGCGCTGTATTCCTTACTCATTTGAAGGCCAAGAGTGATGGCCCATGCTTGTAATTCCAGCACTTCTGTGGAGAATGCAAGAGGATCAGGAATTCGAGGTTATCCTCAGCTACATTACCAGTTCCAAGCCAGTCTAAGCTACCTGAGGCCCTGTCTCAAAAAGAATTCTGTTCATAGTTGAGTCATATTCTCTTTTAGCTGTTAAAAGCACGGCTGCAGGGCTGGGTGCCTGGTGTAGTGGCACACACCTTTAATCCCAGCACCCAGAAGGCGGAGGCAGGAGTATTTCTAGGAGTTCAAGGCCATCCAGAGCTACACAGAACCTGTCTCAAAACAATACAAACAAACAAACAAACAAAAAAGAGCTGGAGCAGGAGAGACAGCTCCATAGTTAAGAGCACTTGTTCTTGCAGAAGACTGGGATTTGATTCCCAGCACTTACATGGCAGCTCATAACCATATCTAACTCCAGTCCCAGGGTATCCAACACCTCTTCTTCTGATCTCCAAGGCTACCAGGCCCACATGTGGGCTCAGACATACATACAAACAAAACACACACACACACACACATATATATGTATATATACACATATATGAATTTTTTTATGAATGTTACTATGTGGAGAGTGGAGGAAGACCTGAGTGGATGAATGTGTATTGTTGAATGGCCATGGCCACGTCAAGAACTCCAAGTCCTCATACCCATGAGACAATTTGGCAAAGCCATTACCCATATGCAGCAGGCTCAAGAGGAATGGTAAAGTTTTCCTCTATTGATCATTGTGTGAAAAGACTAGCAACTTCGGCTTCCTTCCCTCAGAGGACACCTAGAGACTCCTACTGAGATTCGCTAACCCCTCCTCCTGTGCTGTACCTAATAAATACACTGAGGTTCTAGGTTACAGAGGTGGTGGAACCCACCTGATCTCAGCCCACTGTATTCATGTTTGTATGTCGTTTCTATTTTTATTCTCTCAGTGCCCCTAGTAAGGGCCCCAGGACACAGGCTACACGGGTGGCAGCACTGTTATGAAAACTCAAGTCTAAGTTTTTGAAGTTCATGTCTCTTGGCTATATACCTAGAAATCTAACTGGTGACTCCTGCTGTGAAAACTCCATGTTTAACCAATTGAGAAATTGTCAGATACTTGCAAAGTGGCTCCATGTTTGGCCACCTACAGGCGCCAAGATCTCTGACTTTGCTACCCCTTCCCCCCCTCCCCTCTCCCTTTCTTCTCCATTGTTGTCTTTAACCTACTGTTTTGGATGCTGCGTGTTTCTTTGGAATAGGGTTGCATAAAGTTCTACCTGATTGAAACCAAAGGATTCTGGATGGTCTAAACCCTGAAAAATAAAGAATTGGTCTTCTTCAGAGTCTTTATACTGAAAATATTTTAATTTAGACTCACAGCCAACATTTCAGGACTCCCTTTAGGCAGATTAATTTTCATGAAATAACTGAGCTCATCTAACACCTGGTGACTCTTCTAAGTTCACAGTCCTAAGAGACAGAAGTAAGATGTAAACCTTTCATTTTCTGCTCCCAACAGTCATAATGGTTACTGCAGCCCCCAAAATAGCATTTATGACCATGACATAAATTTAAAATAACATTATTATTATTATTATTAGCAATATTAGCAACAGGGCTAGGGACCATTCCTGTGATATTTTGGCAAGGATGTGGCTGCCCTCTGCTTATATCCTAAGAATGTACCGAAGGTAAAATTGAGAAGTTTTGAACTAATTTTCTTGATAGAGATTTCAACACAGCCTAATGTTGAATCTGGCACATGGTTATTAGTGATCACTCTGATCCGGGTCTACAGTAACAAAAAGAAAGCAGAGCAAAAAGAAATATAAAATGTACAGAGCGCCAGGAAATTTGGAACCAAAGCTTGTGCTGAAAGAGATAAGGAGAGGCCTGATGCAAAATGAAATAAAGGGATTGGTGCCCTTAGGACAAGACCCTCCTAGGTAAGCTTCCACCTTGTAAAAAGGGAAGGCCTGGAAACTTCTGTCTCTAAAAAATAACAAGAAGGGTGGGTGGTGGTGGCTTTTAATCCCAGCACTTGGGAGGCAGGGGCTGGAGGATCTCTATGAGTTCAAGGTCAACCTGGTCTACAGAGTGAGTTCCAGGACAGCCAGAGTTACAACAGAGAAACCCTGTCTCAAAAAATAAAAGGAAAAGCTTATGCAAATATGATTCAAGAAGGGGGCCACGGTCTATCCCAAGTTGGCAGTCAAGTCTGGCAGTGTTGTTTATGTGGTCTGGCTTTCATGAAAGATTCAGGAGTAAAGGTGAGAGCCCAGGAGAGCAGAGAACATCAGAACACCAGATTCTCAGCACAAAGGAGATTCATTTACCTGGGAGGGATAAAGGGGCTGTTTGTAGATCAGGAGGAGACAGACACTGGTGTTTAGCAGACAGATGGCCATTTTTAAGGACTCTAGTGCAGGAAAGAAAAAAGGGGAGGTGCAGTGGGAGAAGGGTTGGGGTAGGAGTCTCCAGTTGGCTGGGAGGAGAGTCTGTTGCATCCCTGACCGGCCAGCCTAGTTGTCCAATTCAATACAAATCTTTTGCCTTGGAAATTTTTGTCTCTGTGTCTGAATTGTGTTGGATCACCTTAGACCATAACAGAATCTTCCTCCAAGGTTATGAATGAGGCCAGGCATATGGCAGGGGAGTCACTCCATGGAGGCCCTGAAAGGCCATTTCATGAAGCTGTAAAAGTGAAACCTAGAGAGAACCCAAAATGCTGTAGGTGCCAGAGTCATGAGACATTTGCCAAGAAGAGCAGTGTATGAAATGGGCAAGTAAAGAAACCAAAACAGCCACTCTGCTCCATGGGTAAAAAAAGAAAAGTTTATTCCAAACCACAAAGCTGTCTCTCCAGAAAGAGGAGAGAAGCAACAGAGGGAAAGATTTCCAGGGCTTTAAGGGAACAGGTGCCTCGGAGGAGGGGAATCGAATGAACTGAGGTGGAAGGCTTGGAAGTTATAAGAAGTACTCATGAGTGGGTACAGAAGGGGCCTAGAAGCTAGCATAGACCTTGATATGCTGATAAACACCACAGGCACATGTTAATGGAGAAGCCAGAGATCCCTTTGGCCAGAAATAAGGAGGATGAATTCTTTGAGTAGGTAGGTAGGGACTATTTTCTAAGTCCCCGAGGGCTTTCATCTAAAATGCCAGACTTTGGGGAAAGGGATTTTTTGGGAAGAAACAAACAGCATACTGGGATGGAACAAGTCCAAGAGAGAGAAGTGTGTTCCTGTCAACAAACCAGTAGGGTGGGACCATCCTTTCACATTGGACATAGAGCTATAGGACTGGTGTTTTCCCTGCTGGATTTTGGTCTTGCTTTGGTCCCTGTTGGAATAGTAATGCAAAGTCTATGCCATTGTATATTGGAAGGATGTAATTTTCTTTTTTACTTTCCAGGGATTACCTCCTGGCAATTAAGAAATTGCCTTGAGGCTCAGAAGATACTTTTAGACTTTGGGCTTCTAAACAATGTTGAGACTGTAAAAGACTTTGGGACTTTAGAAGTTGGGCTGGAATACATTTTGCATTATGATATGGCCATGAGCCTATGGAGGCCAGGGAGTGGAAGGTGATTTGAATGAGAATGGCCGTATAGGCTCACATATTGAATACTCGGTCCCAGGTCAGTAGCATTATTTGGGAAGGATTAGGAAGTGCGGCTTTGTTAGAGGAGGTATGTCACTGGGAGTGGGCTTTGAGATTTCAAAAGTCCATGCTGTCTTAGTTTTCTATTGCTATGAAGAGACATCAGGACCAAGGCAGCTTATAAAAGAAAGCATTTAATTTGAAGCTCACAGTTCCAGAGGGTAGTGGGAAGGGAAGTTCTGTGACCACCAACAGAATAAAGATCTGTGGGAGGCAAGAAAGCAGCTCAGTTCAACAGGACTCAGTAGCTAATGTTGGTTCAAACTTTGGGAGTCTGTCACCAAGTAGTTTGTTTCAGGCATATTAAAGCACAGCACAATTTGGTGAAAACTTTCCTGGTGATAGTTGACTCCTGTGTGCACAATAAAACTTAAGACATTGAATTTTAAAAAAGAAAGAAAAAAAAAAAAAAGACATGGGTACTCCTAGGTACAGTGGAGGAGAAAGTTTATTGTAGCTATGAGGGAGCATAGTAGATATAACAGCAAGCACAGCCAGAGGCAGAGACATCTGGGAGAGTCCAGAGTGGATATGACTAGACTGAGCAGCAGGGCCATGTGAGGAGAGGGAGGAGGGGAGAGGGGAGAGAGGAGAAAAAGGGGAACCTGGAGTGGCAGCCAAAAGAAGGACCAGCCAAGAAAAGTGCTGGGAACAGCCCAGCCCTCTAGGCTGGAGAGTTCAGGGTAGGGAGTGGGGGATGCAAGGCAGGAGGATCCTGTTACAGGTAGGGGCTGAGGCAGACTGGGAGAACCTGGCAGCCAGGTCCACTTTGACATGTTAAATAGGCACCTCAGCCCTTTGTCCTGAGTTTGAGACCTAGCAAACATGATTACATTGAAACTCTTTATAAAGTACATATGACATCTTCTATAAAGATGGGTTCTATAGATTGGCTACACGTGACTCTTTCCGCAAGGATAGGTTACATAGATTGACAAGCTGATAATAGGCCTCCCGCAGTAAAATCCACGACCATCACGGCAGGAAGCATGGAAGCAGACAGGCAGGCATGACACTGGACCTGAGAGCTTACACGCTGAGACAATAACCACGAGTCAGAGAGAGACAGAGAGAGAGAGAGAGAGAGAGAGAGAGAGAGGGAGACAGCGCTACCTGAGAATGTTGTGGGCTTTGAAACCTCAAAGCCCATCCCCTGTGACACATCTCCAACATGACCAAACTTCCTAATCCTTCTCTGTCTGAAGATGTAAGCTCTCAGCTCTATGCCTGCTGGCCTGCCCGTGGCCATGCTGCCCACCATGATGGTCAGAGATTCATCTCTGAGCTGTAAGCCCCCGACAAACTGTTTTATCTCTGATTTGTCTTGGTCTTGGGATCTTAGCACAGCAATAAAGAAGTAACTAAGACAACTATGTAGATGGAGTCATACATTTAAATTTTGGTGAAGCCTAATTAATTAGTTATTTTAATTTTTTTACAGATCTTGCCAAGTTGCTCAGGGTGGCCTCAAAGTGAAACTTCTTCAACCTGCCAAGTCGCTTGGATCACAGGAATATGCCCTGCACCAGAGACATGGGTCTGTTATTTATCATCTTCAAAAAGTAGTCATTATTAAAATGAAAAAAGCTAGGAAACAGCATACCGACTTAAAGCGTGTGTGTGTGTGTGTGTGTGTGTGTGTGTTGTTAGGAATAAATATTCTCAAATATTGACAGAATATGAACTATAGTTGACAAACATATTTTGAAATTTTTGCCTTGTCTAAATTTTTGCATTGAATATATATGATTACCAGAAGATGAGAAACTTTCATTTTCAGGGATGGAGAGATGGCTCACTGGTTAAGAGTTCTGAATGCTCTTGCAGAGGACCCGGGTTCAATTCCTAGCACCCACATGGCAGCTCACTACTGCCTATAACTCCAGTCCCACAGGATCTGACACACACAGACATACAATATCAATGCACATGAAATAGAAATAAATAAAAAATTAAAAAGAAAAAGAAATTTCTATTTTTTATAATTTGCGTTTCATACAATGTATCTCAATAACACCCTCTCCCCATTCCTCCCTGTTCTACCCTACCACCCTTGTGCTCTCAAACAAACAAACAAACAAACAGAAAAACAAATAAAAGAAAATTAAATCCAGCTGAATGGCAGGAATATGGATCACACACATCATCTAGGTTCCTGGAAGCAGCAAGCTGCTCTGATGATGGACATTCACCTGGCCCAGACTAGCCTGAGACCAAGCATGAGGAAGTTTGATCCAGTGTTGGGCTTACTACTCAAGTCCACAGGCACTAGGCCTCCAGCAGGCACTGGATATTACCCAGGCACCCAGATACTGAGTAGGCACCCCAATAATCTGTAAGCACCAGGACATCCCGTAGGCCCCAGACATCCTGCAGGCACTAGGACATCACATAGGCACCTGGACATCACCCACACATCCTGGACATAGACACCCATAGGCACCAGAGTCCCCCAGGCAGGCATCAGGGCATCCCAGAGGCACCCAGACTCCCCACAGGCAACAGATGCTATCATTTTTAAATGAAAATTCTACAGCTGCTAGAGATGGACTTGCAGAAGCATTTTGCTGAATAGAGATGTGACTCAGTTGACAGAGTGCTTGCGTAACATGCAAAAAGCCCTGTGTTCAATATCCTGTACCACACACATAAGGCATAGTGTCACATACCTCTAATGACAGCAATCGGGAGATGGAGGCAGGCAGGGGTATCAGAAGTTTAAGATTATCTTGATTACACAAGTCTGAAGCCAGTCTACGCTCTATGAAACTCCATCTCAAAAAGAAGAGGAGGGGGAAGAAATAGTTGTGGCAGGGGAGGGAGAGATTTTTTAACCTAACTATATAAAGCAGACTGCTAAATGCTATATATGGAGTCACTATGTATAGATAGTATATACAATAGCTGAACATGTGCGGTAATGATTTCTACAGGGGTCAGGGTGTACCTCAGTGGTAGAGCACTCATTTAGCCCTGGTTTCATCCCTTCGCCAAGGGGCATGGACGCTTTGACCCAAATGTTAACTGTGATCTCTTAGAGCAGGGCCATTATGATTAGTTTTTCTTTGTGCTGTCTTACGTCCTTCAAGTTTTCTACACTAAAGAATAGCACTTCAAAAAGAAAAATTAACTAAATAAAAACTTAAAATTAGCACTATTAATTTTTTTTAATTGTACGCTAAATGGAACTCATGGTGAGATTTTTGTTAAGTAAAAAGTATAGGCACCATTGCTTTGGACTAAACCCCTGCACTGGGCCCCGAGAGACAGGCTGATTTGGTTTTAATCCCTCTGTTCCCAATGTAGAAGGAAATGACTGAAATGACCAGTCTTCTTTGTGTGTTTTGTTTCTGCTCTCTCCAGGCTATCTCTGTCTATAAGACCAACTCTTCTGCTCAGCTCATCAAATACATCATTTACTATAATTTATTGAATGAAGTAATGGTACCCAATTCTAAAATCAATGAAGTCAAGGGTGACTGGAGAGTCTGTTTCCACTGGGAAAATGCTTGCCATATAAGCACAAGGACCTGAGTCCAGATCCCCAGCACTGATATAAAAGCTGAGCATGGCAATAGTTCCAGCAATGGGGAGTCAAACACCAGAGGATCCCTGAGGCTTGCTGCTCAGTCAGCGAAGCCCAACCAGTGACTTCAGGGTTCAGTAGCAACAAAAATGTTATGGTTGTGGGGGTCAACACAACATGAGGAACTGTATTAAAGGGTTGTAGTGTTAGGAAGGTTGAGAACCACTGCTGTGAAGTCAAGACCATTTGGCTGATGCTGCCAAATTTGTCTTCTTGCTTGGGACAGAACCTGAACCCTTCCTTGAATTGTATTTGCATTGGATTTGATTTGTTGCATTGTTTGGTTGTATAAACTTTTTTCTTTAATTCCCTAGGCATTTTCTTTGTGAGTTTGAAGCTTAGCTGGGTGGGATCTTGCCCTGAGGGCACCACTCTCTATTCCATTCTGAATCAAGCCTCCCCTGATCTCTCTCTATACAAGCTTGGTTCCAGCATTAACTTTCCTGGGTTCTTCTCAAACTGTACATCTTGTAATTCTTTTTGTCCCACTTGCTGCTTTTCATTGTAGAACTGCATAAAAGTGATTACTAAAACCTAAGTGACAGAGTCAATAGTAGGCTCTTGAAATCTTCGCTACCAAGGAAATTAGTCCAAAACTTTCAGTGTATCCTCAGGCAGATTCTTAGGGCAAAAGCAAGGACAAAAAGCAGCCACGTTCTTTACCAAAATATCACAAGAATGGTGTCTAGTTCAGTTGCTAATTTTGTTCTCCTTTGAAACCTCTTGATCCGAGCCTCCACAGCGCTCATAGATTTCTGAAGTTGCTCTTCCACGCTCCTATGGAACGGCCCACTAAGCCCCACTTGCAGCACTCAACTGCTTCCCCAAAGGCTTTCACCTCCCTCCCCAGAATGGCATGTCAGGCCTGTGGCAGCTGTAGCCCACTCCCAGTACCAACTGCTGTCTTCGTTATTTGTCTATTTCTTCGACAAAACAGCATGTCCAAGCCAACTTATGAAAGAAAGCATTTAATTTGAGGCCCATAGTTCCAGAGCGTTAGAGTCCATGACCATTACGGCAGGGAGCATGGCAGCAGGCATGGCACTGGAGCAGTAGCTGAGAGCTTATATCTGATCCACAGAAATGAGGTGGGAGCAGAAGAGAGAGGGAGGGTAATGGGAAGAGAGAAAAAGAGCAAGAGAGAGAGAGAGAACTAAGAATGACATGAGCTTTTGAAACCTCATCAGCCATCCCCAGTGATACATCTCCTCCACCAAGCCCACACCTCCTAATCCTTCTCAGACAGTTCCACCAACCGGGGAACAAGTATTCAAATACATGGGTGTGTGGGAGCCATTCTCATCAAATCCCCACAGCTTGGTACCAGATCCTCAGTCCAGCTGAAAATGAAAGTCACAACTTTTAAGTTTTTTTCTATTCATAGTATCTCTGGCAATATATCTAAAATAATACTTATACTTCTATGTTAGGTGCCTGACGCAGGAATACAATTACATCATTTAGGCAGGAAAAAAATGTATTAATAATTCATAAGTCATGTGGCCGTACCTTATGCTGAATTTCCATAGCTATGTAAACGAGGTTATGCGGTCAAATGGTATTGCCACCACAGTGGCTACAATGCAGATATGAGATGTCGATGGACTAGGCCCGAAGACTGCTCTAACAAAGCAGGGCAAATGAAAACTTACTAGAAGAGAATAAGAAAATGGGTATATTAGTTACTTTCTCTTGCTGTGGTAGACTACCAATATCAAAAGCAACTTAGAGAATAAAGGAGTTTATTTTGGTTTATGGTTCTACAGCAGTATTTCTCAACCTGTACGTTGTGACCCCTTTGGGGATTAAGTGACCCTTTCACAGGGGCCACCTAAGACCATCTGCATATCAGATATTTACATTAAAATTCTAACAGTAGCAAAATTACAGGTATGAAGTAGCAACAAAAATAATTTATGGTTGGGGGTCACCACAACATGAGGAACTGTATTGAAGGGTTGCAGGGTTAGGAAGGTCGGTTACTTAGCTTACTCTTCTGAGACAGGAAATCCCTCCCCTCTGACCCGCTGAGTGCTTGGACTGCAAGCCTGCACTGCGACACCTAACACACACACTTTGCTCAGATTGCTCCAGCTCCACCATCTGCACCACTTTCAAGTATTTTTCTTCTTCCTTTGCAGCACCATAGATCAACCTCATGGCATCGTGTGTGTCGGCCAAGGTCCTACATGGCTGAGCTGCGTCCTCAGCCCTAGCCCTTGCATGGTCTTGTGCACCCTTCATTTTTCTACTTTGATCTCTGTGTTTCTAAGATGCTCTTGGCTTATTTTCTATATGTCCTGCCCTGACCCTAGAATAACTTATTTCTCCAAGTTGTTGAGTCTCAATTTCTTCCTAATTTAGCAGTGGCATTCGAGTTCGTTCAACATGGCCTGTCTTGATATCTGAGCAATATGTATCTTTGGACATAACATGTTTCAGACTCGTTTTATACTCTCCTTCCTATGATGTGGAAGTAGCCATTTCTACTGGGGGCCTTCATTCCGTTCACTGGGGAATTGTAGGATCTATGTGATGGGAATATATTTTCTTCTTTCAGAATATGATTTTTCGGGGGGAGGTGTTAGAGATTGAGACAATTTCTTACTACACAGCACCGGCTGGCTTGAACTTGCTATGTGGCCTGGGCTAGTCTTGAACTCACAGAGATCCACCTGTCTCTGTATCCTGAGTGCTGGGATTGTAGGCATGTGGCATCATGACTAGCAAGAATATGAAGATTTTATCAGAAACCTTTAATGAAATAAACATATAAACTTCAGAATTTTATTCTTCAGCATTAAAAAATAATGAACTAGGATTCAGAGAATACAAAAAGACTTTTGGGGACATCTGTAGTTTTGATTAATAGACATTTTCTTAATGGAACATGAACTTGACCTTGGACTTTTATGAATACATAATTATTATGGCAAAGACCTTGAGGCCAGGCATGGTGATGTGTTTAACTAGCGTTTGAGAAGCAGAGGCAGGCAGATCTCTCCGAGTTCCAGAACTACAAAGTGAGATTCTGTCTTAATCTAAAAAAGAAAAGACTTCCAGTAATTTATACAAATAATTGCAACATTTTCAAAATATCTTTCTTATAGCTTTGCCTTTATTTAAAAAGAGAGAGCCATCATTAAATCCAAATAGCACCTAGGCCAATATTTATTGAACACTTAAGCCCATATTAGTGCAAAGTACTTGGGGTTTTCTTGTTGTCTTCTCTCAGGTTTTAAAATGTTCAGAATGATCCAGTGAATTAATTTTACAATCCAATAATGACTCAGAACTCATGGTTTCAAAATAGAGAAAATATTAATAATGATTTCAGATAAATGAGTCTCATCCTTAATATTCTAACAGTAAAAGGCTTCCAAAGCTTAGTCATAATTAGAGGCCTACTGCGAACATAGCAGCTATCTATATGGCTTCATCGAACCCTCTCATTACCTCTTTTAGATAGACATTGTTATGCTATATTTTGCAGCTCAACAAAAGTATACAGCAAATAAAGAGTCAAATTGGCATTCAACTCAGTCTTTCCATTCTAAAGTTCATGCACTTAACCGTGACATGACAACATATTAGTGTAATTGCAGTTAATTAGGGGGGAATGTGAGTAAGAGTGAGATGGGAGGTGCTGCCTAAGAAAGAATGAAAAGAAGTTAGCTAAGTACAAAAATGGGCTTGGGGATGTTGCTTAGCTGGTAAAATGCTTACAGAGTTAGGAAGGAAGCCCCGGATCAGATCCCCTGCTCTTCAAAAAACCAGGTATGGTGGCCCATGCCTGTTATCCCAGCACTGGGGAGGCAGATACAAGAAGATCCCTGGGGCTTGCTGGCCATCCAACCTAGCCTAATCAGTGAGCCCAGGGCCTAGAGAGAGACTTTGTCTCAAAAAAAAAAAAAAAAAAATTAGCAGAGCACTGCCTGAGGACAATGTTGACCTCTGGCCTGCATATACACGTGCACACACGTGAACACCAACACACGCACTCACACCGTAACAGCAATATGATGACTTGGGCCTGTAATTAGGACTCTTAAGCCAGGAACTAAGCCTTGGAAGTGGTATTGAATTTTGTTCTATTCCTCAGTCCCCGAGTTATTGCTGACCCAAGTCTCAGTCTTGGGTAACCCATCTCAGTCTAGATACTTTGTAGAGCACGCAGTATAGTCTCTCTTCTGCATCTCTCCTTTCTCAGTTTTAATTTTTATAAAGGAAAGTTCCACCAATAAAAGAATCAATTAATTCTCCAGGTATTTTACAAAAACTTAAAACACCCTTCCCTAACCGTTTTTCCTTTGATTAGACCGAACTGGTTAACCCATTATTTTACCATCTTTCATGTCTCTGAATAATCAGTGCACATGTCCTGGAGGCTCAGCTCCCTTCCTTCTCTCTGGCCTGTCTCTCCCCATTCTTTCCTATGGTGCCTTTTACCCGCCCTCCCAATTCACTGCTGCTCTTGCAGTGTCCCCTGGGGCATTTTGCCACATCAATATTTTATATAATTCACTCATCCTGAACTGAGTTACTCCCACAATGTTTCTTCACCTGCTCATCCTTTCCATTTTATTTATGTTATTTTTATTTTCATATTTGTTTGTTTGTTTGTTTGTTTGTTATTGTGTATCTGGGCTGATTCTGAACTCACTATGCAGCAGCCAAGGCTTCCTTGAACTCATGACTCTCCTTCCTCCCCCAGGGATCCCAGCACCACAACTCCCAGCCAGCTGTTCACTCGTTTTTACAATGCTCAGTATTTGGATATTGTATTCTTTAGGCTGATGACTAATTTTCTTTTCTCTACTTAAAAATTTTTTTTTGTTTTCTTTTCTTACAATTCCTTCAAGTTTTGGATTTAGCTTTTCTCTTTGTTATGTTAATTTCTATAAGTGCTTTAATTTTTATCTTTAACTTAGTATTTTTGTATTTGTGTGGTGAATGTGTTGTATGCGTGCATGGTATGTATGTGTGGTGTGTGTGTGTGTGTGATATGTGTATATGTGGGTCTGATAGGTATGTGTCGTGTGTCTATGTGTGCATGGTGCATGTGTGTGTGTGTGTGTGTGTGTGTGTCTATGTGTGCATGGTGCATGTGTGTGTGTGTGTCTATGTGTGCATGGTGTGTGTGTGTGTCTATGTGTGCATGGTGTGTGTGTGTCTGTGTGTGTGTGTGTGTCTGTGTGTAATGGGGGGCATTCTTGTGCTCTGGTGAGTGTGTGGTGATCAGAGACAACTGTCAGGAGTTGGGTCTCTCCTTTTACCATGTGAGTCAGGGGATCAAACTCAGACTTGGCTGAAAGCACCTTCATTGCTAATTTTGATTTTATTGTCTCCATGAGGCACTTTGAAAGATAACTACAGATGATACAGATTTTAGGCTTGTTTGAAGTATTTGGGATAAAAAAGTAAAATTACTTAGAAACACAGGTAAAATTTTAATTGTAGTTTTTCCCTCCTAATTGCCAATATAAGAGGAATTGCAAAGCCAAAGGAAGAAAAAAAAAGACAGAGAAAAGAAATAGCTTTAAAACTTTTACCGACTAGTGATTTCACAGGTTAGTCAGAGGATAGAGGGCTGGTTTTCTAAAACATATTTTTAAAAGGCTATATTTCCTAATGATATGAAAGGTGCATCAAAGAAAATTATTCTAAAAGTCTATAAAGCATGGCAGAAGCACAGCTCTGGTCGATTATGATAAGAGAAATTGGCCAGAGCTCATCTAATCTGCATGTGAATTTGATTAAAATGTTTTGCTTTCAGTGCTCACCGAGCGGAGTTGTGAGGAGGGCGCTTCTGTACCGGGAGACGCACCTGGGCGGAGGTGGGGCAAGACGCCTGCTGCAACTGAGTTGCTCAGAGATTCTCTTGTTTTGGTGTCTTTTTAGAGTTAGTGAAACACTTCACCTGGTTTAACTAGTTTGCTTGTTTGCTTGCTTGCTTGCTTTTCCTTTGTGAGTTTTCCATTCCGTTTGTGCAAACAAACGAGTTTAGAAATAGCAGCATTGCGCACCTGTAATTTCAACACATGGGAGTTGGAAGCAGAATGATCAGGAGTTGAAGTTGGCCTGGGCTACTTGAGACTTCGATACATCAAACAAACAAGCAAACAAACGCAGCAGGGATGACAGCCCACCGCTGTGAAGAAGCAGCCGTGTGGGGAGCAGGACATATGTGGGGAATATTAAATGAAGTTTAGCACTTACTAATAAATGAAATTCCTTTACTAGATGGAATGTAGCCTGGAACCCCCAGCGACTTAGAAGCTGAGGCAGGAGAATTTAGACTTGAAGAGCATCATGAGCTATTTAGTGATAGTCTCCAAAGAAAAGTAAGACCATACTAGTTGTAAGATGCTTTATGTAATAGCTTGTATTGTTTTTGTGAAATGAGGACTGGCTTGAAATTTCTCACTACAAAGGCCTACTAAAGCAACTTCTCCAGGAAAATGGTGAGGGAAGTCAGTCACGCCTGCATCCAAGCAGGGCCGGTACTCCACCACAGTTGGTTTTCCAAAAGTCACATGACATTGTGCCTGGGTTTTCTGCTCTTGCTTTACCAACAGTTTTCTGGGAGGTTGGGAAATAGAAACACTTTTTTCTTCTATACTAAGAATTATCTTCTTAGGGAAAAGCGTGTCCTTGGTAGATGACATTTCTGGAGAACAACTTATGAATTTGGCCTTCTTGATCTGTAAGAGCAAACGTTATGTTTTAAATTTTAATTACTGTGCCTAAGAGATCTATAAAACAAGGACATACTTCCTGGAATGCTGGGTGGAGCTGTTCAGGTGAGGTACAGGAAGACAGAATCCTGTAATCTCCCTTGCTCAAGGACAGATAACCTCTGGAAATGTTGGGTAGGGAGTGTCTAGATCCCATTTAGTTGACCCTACTGCACTGGATGTGCTTGTTTGCTTGTAGGCGGGAGATAGCCCAGACATGGAGTGCATCAGGTTTGCTGCTCGCCACTGATTGGACCTGGTGGGAAGTACATAGTCTTACAGGTTCTGCCTTTATAAGCATGTCACATGACTCAATGCCATCTATGGGAGCTCTGAAGGTAACAGGTTTACTCCATGAGTACCTCAGAATAGACTTGGTCAGAGCCCATCTTCCTGGCCAGTATTTAATTAATTGAATTAAAGCTTGCTTGCTTCAAATTTGGGCTCAATTGCAGTGGTCTTATTGTTGACTGGAGTTTAGATTTACAGATCCTTCATGCAAAGGCCCTGTTTGGAGTGAAGCCTTGGGTTTGGTGCCCAACACTGCACAAACAACAGCAAAAACACAAAATACTCATGACCACAAAGGTACAATTTTATAGACAAAAATACTGTGAAGCTTATGTTTGATGCCGTTGTTTTATTTCTGTCATTCTCAATGCAAAAACGTTCGCTTGAGGGACAGAGCCTCAGGGGCTGTAATGGCTACTCCCCATTCCAAATGAGCACTGGTTTCAAAAATCCTAGGATCCAGTAATACTCCTGCTTTGGCCCCTCAATTAACAGAGATTACAGTGAGTGCCACTGTGCCTGGTTTCTAAATATGCAACTTTAAGTGATAATGTTCAATAGTGAAAAATTCATAAAAACGTCCAGGTTTGGTTCTCTGTAAAAAAAAAAAAAAGATTAATCACACTTCCACTGTGCATGAAGCTGCATGGTATATAGATTCTCTGATCTTCATAGGTTTGTGTATGACAGGTGACTGAGCACAGGATAGTCATACAGTAAGGGAGAGTCCAGACAGAGAAGGGCGGTGCTCCTTTGCAGCCAGAGCAAAGCACATTCGCACAGCCCTAGTGGAGGCCAGGCATTCTTTCCAAGAAGAAGTAAACTTCACATTTTATTTTTCACTTAAAAAAGAAGGCAGTTAAAAAGGTCAAATATTCCAGTGGGAGCGTGGATCATGGACATCAACATGGTCCCCAGAGGCAGGATAGATCATGGATGTCAAAATGGGGTCAGGTAGTAGTGTGGGTCACGGACATCTACATGGTCCCTGGCAGCAGCACGCATATCAACATGGCTTCCAGAAGAGGTGGGAGGACCGACCTGGGAGGAATAGGAAGTGGGTGTGGTGGGATACATTGTATGAAAGTCTCAAATAATTAATGAAAATATTATGAAATCTACGAAAACAAACTCTTTAAGATATTTGCTGAAAGGCTTAAAAAAACAAAAAAAACAAATATTCACCTAACCAGGAACTCTCAAAATACAGTGAGGGAAAACTGTAGGTTCTTGTTACCAATCACCAACAGTGATAAGGCGACAGGCAAATGCCATTGGTTTGGTTTGGTGGGGTAGAGATCAGTAACTCTGGATCTCAAGACATTGTCTTATGGGGGCCAGTGAGATAGATCAGCGGGTAAAGGCACTTGCTGCCAAGTCTGACCATCCGAGTGCAATCCCCAGCATCAACATGGAGAACTAACTCTTGCAAGCTGTTCTGTACATGTTCTTGCACATGTACGTCATGGCACATGGGCTTACACACACACACACACACACTGTAACTAACTGTGATAAAAAATAATTTCTTTTCATATCATTTTATTTTTTACTATTATTACTATGTGTGGTGTGAGGATTGGTACATTTTCAAAAGGGCCTGTATCAACATGGGTAGAACTACAGATGGGCAGGGATACACTGTACCCCTGCTGGCACCTGCTAGTATATAACCACCACCCAAACTAGAAACAGCCACGCTTGCCTAAGGACCTGCAGATATGACAAGGTCTTGTGTAGCAGTATGCGTACTGTGATGGCTCACCAAAGAAGAGACAAGGAAGAATATTCATAGGTGCAAACCCTGCCAGACGTCAGTAGAGAGAACCACTATCATGCAAATGCCATTCTGGACAGTGAAAACTTGAGCATCTGAGTTCAGGTGTTTTTATTGATTCAGAACTCCTGAGGTGTTCTGCTGATAGCACATGCATATCTTGAGTAATCAGAAAACCCCACATAAATCCAGCACCTGCAGACAATACAAAATGCCAAGGCCTAGCTAGGCAGCCCTTTTCCCAACAATGCACAAAACAATTATTTTATATGTAACTAAGAATAAACTTCTACAACAGTCATATGCCTGAAAAGCTATAAAATAAACAGGATGAAAAAATGTAGAGACGAGCCCCGCAGAGTCTGGGTCGAGAAATAGAAAACATACGTTGGAATAGTGATTCCCACGTCATTAGACTCCTGCGAGGCAAGAGTGCCCGTTAGTATTGCTAATTCTATCCTCTCATAAAAATGTATCTCTTGTAAATCATGAACTCTTAGGATCAAGGACTATGTATTAGTTACATATCTATCTTAAGTGCATAGCAAACGTGTGGTCTTGTATACTATGAGAACAAGTTTCTAATTCAATTTACTGGCATTCAGTGGATGTATGGGGTTTCTATAAATAGGATAAACAGGAGAAGGGTCAAATATTTCATTTACAGACACGTTCGGCTAGCACTATTTTTTTTTTCTTTCATTGTAGAGATGTCAAGATGGTTGACATTCGCTGGATTGTTTAGTGCATTTTGTACTTCAACGCTTTCAATAACGTTCATTTCATTTTGCGGATCTTTCATGTAAAAGGTAAATGAAGTCCCTTCAGTTTAGCATCTGATTGCCATGAAAAGATGTTCTTGTCCTACAGAAAGGTCTAGGAACATTTTCAAAGCAACAAATAAGTAAATGTGACTGCTTTCAAGCTTTTGAAAGTCTAAACCCCAAGTCAGAAGCACATTTTTCAAGGTGATCCAGCACATACATACATCAGTAAATGAAGTTTCCCAACACATACAGTTCTTGGCTTATGAATACTTCCATAGTTTTTAGTCTTCTTTGTTCCATTGTATCTTTTCTAATTAAAAAAAAAAAAATCTGAAATCTGCTAACTATACTTAGTTGATGACATAAATGGGTCACGACCCGCCTTTTGGAAAGCATTGCCGTTTCTAGATTACTGATAACAATCTTTTGCTTATCTTTGATAACAAGCCCAGTAGACCTTTACTTTTTGATTTATGAACATTACAGAAAATAAAATAAAATAATAAAAAGAACGCTCAGGGGGCTGGGTATGTAGCTCAGTTGATAGAGTGCTTTTCCAGCATGCATGAAGCCCTGACTTCAATCCCTAGCACTGTATGAACTGGTCTTGGTGATGCAGGCCTGTAAGCCCAGAATAGGTAGAGGCAGGAGGATCGGGAGTTTATGTTGTCATGGGCTACACATTGAGTTGAAGCCAGCCTGATATCAATAGGACCCTGCAGCTACCACTCATTTCTCTTTTTAGTCAACTGCATTATATTTTAATATTATTGTTACCATCTTGCTCCTGGTTTCTGTTGTTTGTTTGAGACAGGGTTTTGCAGTGTAGCCCAAGCGGGACTCGAACTCACTGCGTTGTTCAGGCTTACCTCAAACGTACAACACTCCTGCTTCATTCTCTCAGGGGCTGATATTAAAGGCTTCAGCCACCAAACCTGGCTTTGAGTATTTGGTAGGCTGAATCACACCCTTGAAATTTCTAAGCAGTGACTTCTGCACTGTCATTTAAATGCTGTGTGAGTTTGGGCAAGTTATTAACCATCTGTATGCCTTAGATTTTTTCCTACAAAGTGGAAGGGCCCAAGAGTTTGGAGGCAAATATATGTCACAGTCCCACAGTAGAAAATGAGAAACAACTTCAACCTCATGATCCCTGTGAAGGAATTAAATGTATCACCTCTCTTACCGCACTAACACCTGATAACCCCATTCATCTCTCTGTATATACATAGGTAGTTTTTCTTTTTTACTGTGAAGTAATAAAAATAATTTTAAGTCCAGCACTCAGAAGGCAGAGACAGGAGGATCTCTGAGTTTGAGGCCAGCCTAGGCTCTACAGTGGGACCCTGTCTTAACAACAACACAATCATCTTAAGTAAACAGTCTATAAAAAATACCGAACCAATACTTCAGAACACAATGAGAATTTTTTTTAAAAAAATCATTTATTTATAAGACACCAGTGTTGTAAAATATGGCAGGCACCTAGATTCTTTAGAACAAACCAGAATTACAGTTGAAATCTATTCTGGATCTACTAATATAGCTTTTAAATTCTCTTTAATTTTGTATGCATATTTGGAAATCCAAATCAAACTTGATTCTTATTCACTTTCGTTACCCGTGTGTAATTTGAAGCATAATTAGAGTTTATTAAGACATTTAAAATGTGGAGTTAAGGGTTAAGAGATAGAAAGGCATTCCGAAAGAAAGCACCTGAGGACTGAGTGGGGTCTTCTCAAGAGAGAATCTTCTGTGTTACATATTGTATACCTATTTGGTGCAGGGGATGAACCCAGGCCTCATGTCTACCAAGCAACCACCTCTAGTTCTCTAGTTCTATGCCACAGTGCAGGACATTGCTTTCGAAGAATCTTATCTAAATATCAGTCTGAAAACTCAGAGCATAACTAAGTCTTAAGAAAAAAAGCAGTTTATCTACCTGTTTACTTATTATTACTGGTGTGTGTGTGTGTATGTGTGTGTGTGTGTGCTCGCACACAGGTGTCACAGTGCACATGTGGAGGTCAGAGGACAACTTCGTGGAGTTGGTGCTCTCCACTTACCTTTATGTGAGCTACAGGGATACAACTCCCATGTTGCAAATGCCTTTACCCACCTAGCCCATCTGAACCATTTAAAACAAACATTTAACAGGAGAGATTGGAGCCATGTTTATACCTTTGTAAGAAAACTATTTACAACAATCCCTGAAATCTTGCTTTTTTTCACATAGTGAAATTAAATTCAACCTTGTAGGAAATAATGCTCGACCATTTCCTTAGACACAAACAGGGCGTGTTATCGGCAGCTGCCCTTGACTGACTCATTACCTGGCATTTGTGTTACTTGGCAGTGAGTAAGGGTATGCATTCCTCTGCAGCTAGCAGGCCAGACAGCAGAAGCCTGTTATAATCAACTGCTCAGGAAGACCCAGGGCACAACAGGAAACAGGTTAAGGAAACTAATGAAACCGAAGTTGGGATTAATTCAAACATACGCTCCTGGTTACAGAGGGGTCTTGTGGACCCCATCTCCCCAACCCATAGGCGCTTTTCACTGTGAATATTTCCCAAGGGGTTTTTATGAAATTTGGAAAACTGATCACTGAATTTTAATACGTGAAATCCACACCTAAAAAGAACAGCTCATGACTCCACAGAAGTCTAAAAATACTCTCTGATGCCTTTGGACCTTGGTTCTCTTACAATTTTCTTCTACAGTTGCCAGGTGGTGAGTTGCGGCTAAGGCCTGCTGAAGTGTGAGGGAGGCTTGGAGCGGGTTGCTCCACAGTGACCCTGAACCTTACGTAAAACTTATCGTATTTCTGCTTCCTTTCTGCTGAATGAGAACGCCTATTTATAGACCCTGTAACAAGCCAAGCACGGTAGGGTTTTCTTTCAGCCAACAAAAAATGTAATGCAAGTCTTCCCTTGTAATGAAGCACGGTGGCTTGCCTTAGTAAAGAGTGCCGCTGCTTAAAAGGGAGCCACTTATGAACCTGACCTTTGGGTCTTATCCTTTAGCTTGAAGAGCAGCACCCCTCGGTGGTTGCCCAAACCTCCTAAGCATCCCATATCTGAGTGCAAAGGAATCAAGACAGGAGGGGTGTGTCCTGACATTCTGAACAACTGGCTACGGGGACACCCAAGTGTGGGAAGGAGAGAAATGGGGAGGGAGTGAAGCCAAGGAGGAAGGACAAAGTGCTCCCAGAGTCAGCCGGCATCCTACTGGACTGGCCACTGCGGGGACTGGGTGCTCAGTTCTGAGCTGCCATAACTTGCTGGACAGTCATGGCCCACGCAATCCCAGCATTCTGGAGGCAGAAGCAGATGGATCTCTGGGTTGGAGACCATCCTGGCCTACAGAGTGAATTCCAGGGCTACACAGAGAAACCCTATCTTGAGGTGGGTGGGTGGGGGTGGGGGTGGGAGTGGGGATGCAGGGGGGTGGACTGGACGGATGGGGATGACACGACTAAGGAACATCTGTTATTATTGCACCGTTTCCTACAATGTCTGAAAACTGGAAGGGGTATAAGTGTTCACTAGTAGTTGTGGGTGAATACATTGTATACAGTCCACTAATGAATATTAGTAGTATGTATTATGTAGTCGTTCAAATGAGCTCTGTGCAATGCCTTGGAAACTTCTCGAAACCAATTATAAACTCAGAACATAAGCCATAGTAAACTATGTTCACAATAGATTATCCCTATAAAAATTTAACGTTGCATAACTATGGGTGTGTGGACTTTGGAATTGTTAGAATATTCTATAATAAAGTGCATTAATGAGACATTAATGAAATATAAAAAAAATCTGAAAATAGCAATTATTTTAGGGTTCATCTTGGCTCATCTTGTGTTTAGTTTATTAGTCCCAAACCATTGTTCTTCGTTCTGGATTTTTATTTCGTGTCAGCTTTGAAAGCAGATAGATAACCTATACTCACTGCTTAAAACACACGCTCATTCTATTTAGTTCCCAAAATAGAGTGAAAATAAATTTGCTAACCCCAGAAAAAACTTAGGGATGCTTAAAGGGAGGGGCCTGGGAATTCTGCCTTTGGTTGGCTTTGGTTTAAGGCTCCCGATACTCATTAGTGTGCTCTGTGTTTCTGTATGTTGACATGCATGTGGGCAGAAGTTTTGTTAGGTTTCCTCTTTTACCTGTCTCCACCTTATTTTTTGAGTCAGGTTCTCTTGCTGAACCAGGAGCTCCCAGTTTCGGCTAGATGGGCTGGCCTTGAGCCCCCAGAGAAGATCTTCTGATCTCTATTTCCTGAAAGCACTAAGGTTACAGATGTATATTGCTACACCTGGTTTTTGTGTGGTTGCAGGGGATCTGTGGTGGTTTGAATGGAAATGGGCCCAGAGGCTCATGTTTTTGAATGCGTACTCCCCAGTTGGTGGAACTGTTTGGGGGAGGATTAGGAGGCGTGGCCTTGTTGGGGGCGGTGTGTTACTCGGGTTGGGCTTTGACATTTCAAAAGCCCAAGCCAGGTCTAGTGTTCCCCAACTCCAGCACACGCACTTTGTGCTATGGATCACATGTAAGCTCTCAAGCACCATGCCTGCGTGGACTCACTCTCTGAAACTAAAACAAGCCCTGATTTCAATTCTTTCCTTTGTAAGTTGCCTTGGTCATGGTATCTCTTTATAGCAATAGAAAAGTAACTATGACAGGATCAAAACCTAGGTCATTGTGTTTATAAGTTTACCCAATGAACCCATCTTCCCAACTCCAGCTCTCAATATTTCAATAAATAATTTTTCATTATCTTTTGTGTCTGTTTTGAGACTGGGTATTGTGTAGCCTAGGCTGGCCTCAAACATACTGTGTAGCCAACCTTGAACTTCTGATACCCCAGCTTCCACCTTTCCAGCGTTGGGATGACAGGTTTATGTGGTGCTGAGGTGGAAGGAAGCCAGAGCCTCATGATGCTAGGCAAGCATGCTACCAACTGAGTTATAGCCCAGCCCCATCACAATACTGCTTTCCATGATCATAATGAGTCAGTAGGTTTCTTTTTATTCTTGTTCAGGAGCTTATAGGGACATTAAGCTTCAGCTATCGAACCAGGACCACTGACACTTCCTAAAACAGATAAAAATAGCAAGTAGCAACTCCCTCTCATAAATAAAAGCAGTACACTAGGGGAAAAAAATAGAGGGGAGCTACCAGGGAATGTCCCTTTGTCTTGCAGATAACTTAAAATGGTTAATTAATGCAATCAATTGGGAAGTATATAATTAGCTTCTTATAACAATATACCTGCCGAAGATTATCTGGGAAGGTGTAGGTCTCCAGTGCAGACTCTGAGAAATGGGTTCCTGTTTCTAGAAGCTACATGGATGCCAGGGTTGTTAAGAGCAGGATAGATGAATCAGGAGAGCTGTAGCTGCAGAGATCCACTGCATGGTCTACAGAGAACCCAGGAGACCATCTTTAAGGAGTTACTCAGAACACCTGTCAAATCAGAGCCTAAAACCATCTTAAAATAGTAACAGCTGGTCAAGAATCTTCTGCTTCCCTTTCCTCCCTTGCCCTGGTGCTCCAGAGAAGAGGAGTGAACATAGCAGCTGAGAATGCTAGGAGCTAAATGAACAAGAAGTTCCCCAGGAAGCATAGGCAGGTCTGCTGTCATACAGTGGTGTAGGGTAGGAAACAGGGGACTCTCATTTTATTTGAATTTGTGTTTTATACTTTAGTTTACTTGTTTAGTTGAATTTAGTTCTTTTTAGACAAGGTCTCACTTGATCCAGGATGGCCTTGAACTCACTGTGTGGCTGAGGATAGCTGTGAACTCCTGAGCTTTTCACTCTTACTTTCCTGGGTACTTTGATTACAGGCATAGTGCCAACACACACACACACACGGAGTGCTGTTGAGGAAGGGTCTCTCTATGTAGCCCCTGGCTGTCCTAGAATTCACTAGTAGCCTAGGTTGGCCTTGAACTCACAGATTCCTGCTTGCCTCTGCCTCCCAAGTGTCGGGATTAAAGGGAATTCACCACCACACTAGCAAGAAATCTTAATTTTAATGAAAGCTGTGCTATTAGCATAGCAACTTGAGCGCTGAGTCTCACCTTGTAGACTATAATGTGATATACAGAGATAATTCAATTGTGTTACCCAAGCATAAAAAGAAGAGTTAAAGAAGAGCCTGGCTTATCTTCCAAGGGTCCAGGAAAAAGATATTCTATATTGAATACATTTTCCAAGGGGGCATTGAATACAAGGATGACTCCATTTCTCCTGTATCTTTCATGGCTTCCCCTCTGTTTACCTCCATAGTCAAGCACTGAAGCACGATCAGTGATGCAGTGTTCTTTAAAGTCCTCCTCCTTGGGCTGGAATAATGGCTCCAAGGGTCTAAAGCTGCTTGCGGCTGAGCCTGACAACCTGAGTTGGATTCTGGGTCCCATATGGTGGAATGACTCCCACAAGTTCTTCTCTGGTCTCCACACACAGGGTCTGGTGTGCATGCACACACAGACCTATATACATGCATACATAACAAACAAGTCAATGTAATAACTTTGTTTTCAATCCCCTTCCTCATCACATACCATATTGGCCTATCCTCTCAGCTCCCATTTTTTCGTTTTGTGGCAACGCTAGGCAAGTACTCTAAAAATGCATCACACCTTAGTCCTTTCCTGTCTTCAAAATTTAGACTTCTAGGGCCATTGGCTAGATGACAGACTGTCTGTCCTAGGATGCTGAATTCCTGACCTTGGTGGTGGGCACAGGATTCTGATCCCACCAGTCACAGAGGCTGATCTCTCTAGAAACAATGGCAGTGTTTTCTTGAGAGTGAAGCTCAGAATTCAGGGACTGGAGCTTTGGGGTTCAGTGTGCCCTTGTGACACTGAGTACTGCCAATGCCAGTTACTGCAAACACCATGTTACCTGCTGCTATTTCTGCACTGTAGACTCCTAGGCTTGGGGTATTAGCATAGGCCACATGCCTGCTTGTAAAAGACAGACTTATTGAGAAACATGTATAAGCCATATAGCTCACCAGTTTACAGCTCATACTCCACGTGTACTTTTTATGATTGTGCAGTCAATACCACCATATATTTAGAACTTTTTTTAAGCACTGAAAAGCACTCCATGCCCATCAACTCTCATTTGCTGACCTACTTCTAGCCCCTCCCTGTCATTCATTTTTCTGTCACTGTGATATTCACCTATGTAGGATACTCCATATTAACAAAATCATACAAAGTAGCCTTTTATTGTAGCTTCCTGTGTTCAACATTGTGCTTTGAAAATTGACCTGTGATGGAGAACTCCATCCCTCAAGCTACAGAGAATGTTCTGGATGAACCACTTCCTTTGGTTGCTTGTGCTTTTAGCGTTGGATCTAAGAATTGCTAAATAAACCAACTATTTAAAAAAATTTTTTAATTTATTTTAATTTTATATGCATTGGTGTTTTGCCTGCATGTATGTGTGTGTGTAGGTGTTGGACCCCTCCTCAGAAGTAGAGTTACAGATAGTTGTGAGCTACCATGTGGTTCCTCTTGTAGAGAAGCCAGTGCTCTTAACTGCTGGGCCATCTCTCCAGCTACCCCCAAAACCAACTTTAACCAAACCTGTTACTGAATGCTGTTCTCTCGCCCCAACTGCTGCTGTGACAGGTTCCTAACTTGTACCGGTTGTGCCTCTTTTACCCTCTAGTTCTAAAAAGAGACAGGAAAGATAGAATTCTTCACAACTCTTGCAGGTGGCCTTTAAAGATAGAAAGAGAGAAAGAAGGAGAAATTCACTGCCCTTTCTTGGCTGTCCTTAGCTTGGATAACAGGAACTGCAGACAGAACTAGCTGGACTGAAATAACATCTTTCAGAACATCCCACCAACTGCCAATGCCAACTGCCAACACTCTCCTTTATAACCTAAGCTGTTCTCAGAAGTCCAAGTGGCATGTAACCATAAGGAAGGCTGCACAGAAGAGAAGACTTCTTGGCAAAACATCCTGCTACACAAACCAGCCTGAAACAAAAATTAATACAATGATAAAAACAAACAAAACATTTACTCTCGTGCTTTATTTTGGGGCCTGCATTACCTCACTCAGTATGATCTTTTCTAGTTTTATCCATTTACCTGCAAGGTTCATGATTTCATTTTTCTTTATAGCTGAATAATATTCCATACCTGTATACCACACTTTCATGATGTATTTATTGGTTGGAGGAATTTCAGGTTGTTTCCATTTCCTAGTTATTTTGAATAAAGAGTAGCAGTGAACATAGCTGAGCAAATATCTGTGGAGTGGGATATTGAGTCCATTACGAATATGCCAGGGAATGATTATAACTGGATTGTATGGCGGTTTTCATGGTTTGGGAAGGCACCAAAGCAAGCTTCCAATGGAGGGAAGCAACCAACAGCTCTACCCAGTTATAAAGCCTGTGAACGCAACAATACCTAGCATGGCACAATAACTTAAGGGTGCAATAATGACAAGCATTCCTTGGCAGTAACCGATAGCTCTCTACTTGGACTTAAGGCCTGCTTAACAAGAGGGAAAACATACCTGGTGCTAGAAACCAAGCCAATTACCCAGAACTAGTGAAGTCATGGATCTTGGGAGGAAAACCTCCAACCAACACTTTACTAAATCAGCATAATACATAACTACATCCTAAACATTTGTCTTTATACTCACAGATAAGTGTGGTCTTTATCCTTCATCAAAGAAACTTCTCTTTGCAACAGATGAAGATCATTACAGAAAACCACAACCAATCAAAATACAGAGCTGTGGAGCCCCGTCCCGGTGCAGAAGAGGGGTGGAAAGATTGTAAGTGCCAGGAGACCAGGGAATTTGCTGTCAAAAGCTACACTCATAACATTTCACCAACATGACTTTCCAAATGGGAGCTGAGCAAAGACAACAATAGACATGCCAAAGATGATGGGGAAAAGCCCACGATGCCTCTACCCTAGACAAAGAACTACTAAGGAATGCCGAGAGTGGGGGAAATAGTCTTCCCCAGAGAAAAGCAAACCATTTTATTATCTAATACTAAATTTTCAACCCTAAAAGCATACATATGAGTAACATTATACAGACTGGGTAGGTTATATTAAGAATATATATGTATATACATTTAGATATACATCTGTAACAACAATTAATGAAAAGAGAGGCAATGAATTAGAAGGAGAGCAAGGAGGAGTGTAATGGGAAGGCTTGGAGAAAGGGAAGAGAAGGGGGATGAGATAAGTTATATCATCATAATTATACTCTTAAAAATAGGAGAAATAATTTAAAGCAAAAATCCAATCATGGTAGTGTGTGCCTATAACCCTAGGACTGGAAGGGTGGAGACAGGCAGAGCCCTGGAGATCATCAGTCAGCCAGTCGAGCTGAAGTCTAGGTGAGTTCCTGATTCAATGAAAGACTTTTCTCCAAAAGTAAGGTAGAGATCTCTGGTCTGCATACACATGTGCACATGTGTGCACATACACACACAAAAACAGTTACCTCTTAAAGAGATGTATATAGCAAGAGCTGGTAGGTGCCTAACATCTAGACCATGGACATCTCTTGCCCTCCTGTCCTTTGTGGAAATGGAGATGTCCATCCTGGAGCACCAGCCTTCTGATAGAAGGATTTCCTTTGACATTTTTACCATGCAGTTCTGTTTTCTGGTGATGAGGTCATTCTGTTTCTGCATATATATGAAATCTGTGAAAAACAGGTTGCATCCCCCCCTCGTTTCTGACATACGTATTTTGAGTATGGAATTCTAGGTCAACTGTTACTCATTTCATGTTGCTTCAGTGGTTATGCCAGTGTCTTCCAACCTGCATGGGTAACAATAAAAAGAAAAAAAATCTGTAATCTTTCAGTTCTCTGTTCCTTTGTATATTCATGGCTCTTTCTCTGCCTGATTTTACAGCTTTTATTCTTAATGATTTTGAGCAGTCTGTGTATCATGTGCCTTGCTTCATCTTGCTCCTGACATGATTCAGTCAGATAATTGGACATATACGTTTAGAACATTGTATCAAATTTTGGAAAAGTTCAGATATGGTTTCTTTTAGCATTTTTCTATTCTCTCCTCTTCCTTCTTCTTTGGAGGCTCAGATTGTGCCTCTGCCAGGTGCTGGACGCTCTCACATAGACACAGGTGTCCTGCTGTTTTGTCCTTTTTTTTCTTTCCTATTCTCTATTTTGTGTTTTAGTTTCTCCTCCCTGGTTCCCTCACCCACAATCCTTTCTTCTGAAATATCCATACACGGTAGTTTACTCCAACATTCTAATTATCACACATACTTGATCTTTCCTTAATTTTATCCAACATATAAAACACAGTTATAATATTTGAAGCACATGCTTTGGTGTCTTTCTATAGGAATTCTCATAGCTTTCTGGTTATGTTTCTATTATTTGCCATTGAGATCATTACTTCTTGTTTGCATTCTTGATGCACTTTACCGTGTGCAGTAGAATTTTCCTTGCTGGGTGAACGGCTTACCTTATGATCCCTGTGAAACTCCCTGAGTTCTATCAGAAGATGTAGATAAGTTACATGGAAACAACTTGATCCTTCTGGGTCAAGGGTTGCCAGGTGACACTGGGACATTTAAACAAGGTCCATTCCTGCACTCCTTCTATGGCAGAATTCCTTGTGTTGTGTGGGTTGTGAAGTGTGCTCAGCATGTGCGAGATCTGAGGGTCACAGCTCTAACCCTAAGTGTCTTTTCTTGGAATCTCTGAGTTCCTGCATGGGTCCATCGAAAACAAGAAGTGCCTCAGGGACCCTGGGATGCTTCTAGAGCTTTCTGGTGAAGTATTTTCTCTCTGGTAATCTGCTTTGTGCATTCCAGCTGCGGGTGGCCCTCACATTCACAGCTGTGCTGTCTTCCTTCTGAGAAGAGGTCATTTCCTAGTCCACAGTGTGGAAACTCTTTCAGGCAGTCAACGGCACAGTTGTAATGAAGTTTATCTTGTTTCCTGCCCAATACCCTCTTCCTTGCTCGGCACCCAGGATCTTCTTTTGCTTTTTGTCTATATGCATTGTATATGGTATGGGGCTTCATCAAAAACATTTCATACAAGTATACAATGTATGCTGAGCATCTTCCTCCACGCCCACTGCTGTCCCCTCAAGAATCCCCTATGTTGCCCTAGACATTTTCACTTCTACTTTTCTGTTATATGTGTATACACACACACACACACACACACACACACACACACACACGCAGTTATCTGCCTATATAAAACATACCACCTACAAGTGAGAGGAAGTTGCGCTGTCTCTGAGACTGACTTACTTCATTTAATATGCTAATCTTTAGTTACACACATTTTCTGAATAAAGGAACATGATTCTGCTTCTTTTTACAGTTGAATGGGAACTCTATTGTATATGTAGAGTGTACTTTTTTATCCATTCCCTTGTTTTCAGACATCGAGGTTGATTTTATTGCTTCACTGTTTGGCTAGCTCTGCAGTGAACATTGATATGCAGGAAACTTTTACACTATTTCATCTGCTTCAAAAAGCACAAGATGTATCCCTCTTGGAATGGCTCTTATCAAAAAGTCAAGGCAGGTATGGTGGAGAGTGCCTGTAATCCCAGCACTCTGGAGGCTGAGGTGGGGCCATTACCACAAGTCTGAGGCCAGGCTAGTCTACATAGCAAGTTCATGCCAAAAAAAAAAAAAAAAAAAAAAAACAAACCTAAAAAAATTTTTCAAAAGATAACAAATATTGACAAGGACTGGGAGAAATGGGTAATTCTTCAACACCATTGTGAGAATGTAAAGTAGTGCAGCCATTATGCAAAGTGCTTTGAGGTTCCTTGAAAATAAAACTAGAACTACCATATGATCCAGCAATCCCAGCGCTGGGCACACAGCCAGAAGAATGAAATCATGTACCGCAGAGACAGCCGTGCTCCTTGTTTTACTGCAGCGCTGTGCACAGAGCCAAACAACGGAAACAGCCTAGATATGGGAAATGGTGAATGAATTCTAAACGCTGTGTGTGTAACACTGGAATACTATTCAGCCTTAAAAGGAAGGAAATCCTGGCATTTTCAACAACACAAATAACAGCCCTGGAGGATGTCCTGTTAAATGGGTAAGTGAACCCCAGGAAGATGAGTACTGTGACCCAGCTTCATGGGTGGAACAGCAGTTGTCAGCAGCTGGGGAGCAGGAGCTGGAGAGACTTGGGATGGGAATTAGAGATACTTCAGCCAAAGGGTGTAAGGGGCAATACTTGCAAAAGGTCTACTCGCTGTCTGTCACAGTGACTGCAATAGGAACATACACTGTCTATTTTGAGACTGCTAATAAGTAAATTTCTTTTTCAGGCTGCAGAGATGGTTCAGTGGTTAGGAGTATTACTCTCTAGAAGAGGATCTGAGTTCAGTTCCTAGCACTCACATCCGGTGGCTCACAACCACCTGTAGCTCCAGGTGAGGGGATCCAATGCCCTCTTCTGACCTCCGTGGGTACTGCATTCATGTGAACAAACCCACACCCATTGCCTACACATAAGTTAAAAATGAAACTTCGGTTTAAACATTTTAAAATGTTTTCATCACAAAAAATGGCAAGCATGTGGAAGAATACCTTTGTTAAATAGCTTGATTTTTCAAACTGTAGTAGACAAATAGGAACTCTAATGTATACATGGAATAAGATATCATGCTATATTTCATAAGTACACATAGTTTTCATATTTAGTTAGTTGTTTTTTTCTGAAATAGGATGCTAATATGCCATCCTTGCTGGCCCAGAGCTCACTGTGTAGACCATGCTGGCCTTGAATTTAAGGTAATCCTCTTGCCTCTGCCATCCAAGTGCTGACATTACAGACATGTGCTATCATACCTGACTATAATTTTCATTTGTTAACTAAAAATATTTTCTAAAAAATCCAGTTAATATTATTGTTGATCCTTCATGGGAAATAGAAATCTGATGTCATATAAGCAGGGCAGCTTTTTAGTTTGGGGTACATGGCATTCCAGAACAGTCAAACATTCTTAAGATTGGAGACTTGTAGATCAGAGCAAGAGGAAGTCGGCTTACAGGCCTGTACTTTCGAAGGCCATCCATCCATCCATCCTCTGATTGGCAGGTTTACACTCTCATCGCTTTTACATTCTAGGCAATATATTTGTCAAATTAGGCAAAATTTGGGAATCTTACAACAGTACGTCTCGGCGATGTTTCTGAAATTTTAAGGTTCTCACTGACACTGCGATATCTTATATGGCTTCATTTCAGCAGCACAAAGGGGGAAGAGACTGTGACGGCATTCAGGAGCAGTACACACGTAGAGACAAATACAGTGGTTGCTCTTTACACGTCGCTTGACACCAGGACAATGTGAGCATCCGAGGGCACAAGACTTAATCACAAGTGCATGGGCTTCTCATCCCGACGCGCCCACAGCAGAGCCTGGATTATCCTGGCTTTTGATCTCACTAATTTGCTATTGGGACAGATTTGGGGTGCAATAAAGAAATTCCAATTTGAACGCCCTCACATCTTTTAATCAGAAATTTCCCAAAGCACAATAGTAAAAGTGTAAAAGTTGCCGTGTTTCATTAGCTCCATTCTTCAGAATGTTTTTGCACCGAAAGCCCTGTGTGAAATTATTACAAGTTTTCAAATGGTTGAAAAAGAAGATGTACATACGGACACTCACTGAAAGGGCATTATTTAAAAAAGAAAATCTCTGGTCACCCAGATCTCAGGGTAGCTGTGCCCATTCAAGGCTGGAGAATTTGCCATCTCTATGATTATTTTTACATCTGAACTTTTTTTTTTTAATACACCAGAGAGACTCAACACTTTCAGGGTCATTGGCCCAGCATGCAGTGGGATGCCCTATGCAATAGATTCCAATTAATATGGCCGTGTTCAAGGGCCCTGCATCACCAGTAATGGGTAACTTCTTTCCCCTTGGCTCT
Source organism: Cricetomys ansorgei (assembly GCA_026225945.1). Lineage (NCBI taxonomy): Eukaryota > Metazoa > Chordata > Mammalia > Rodentia > Nesomyidae > Cricetomys > Cricetomys ansorgei. The sequence goes on along the minus strand of JAMJFZ010001121.1, from coordinate 11,540,316 downwards.
ATGTGGCCCTTCTTTGTGGCAGCTGCAACCAGGTCTATCATGTCTTTGATAAAAATTTCAGTTACCCCAGAGAGAAGCTTTCAACTTTATTAAGCATTGAAGTCTTCACATTTGTTCCTTTGTGCAAGGGCAGATCAAAAGCACTCTGTCTAAGAAAGTAATCTGACAAATTAGGGTAAAACTCCTGCACTTTGCCAATAATGCTTTTCTGTAATTGAAACCTAAGAACTTGTATCAGCGGACTAGACTATTATGAACTTTTTAGCATTTGACAAAAGTTTTTATCTTTTTTCTTTTTTTGAAAATAAATAGAGTTCCTTGATTCTATTTAACTAGTTCTTTAGCATGCTGTGTCCTTTCGCTTGTGGTTAGGAAAACCTCGATGTCGGTTTAGAAATCGGGAGCTGACAATCAAGGATGAAAGCAATCAGACCATCGAGTTGCTTAGAGCAAAGCCTGTGGCTTCCAGTCCTCTCCGGCATTCTCTCACGGTGAAAACTTGGGCGAGACACATGATGTCTCTGGACCACGGTTTCCGTATCTCCGAGGAGGAAAGGTTGGTGAGGTGGTGGGCAAGACTTCTGTGGAAGAGGAGGTTCTTGAATTTGAGATTCTGGACAGAAGATGACTAGACGTGCCTGAGGGCCCTTACATCTTTGTTTAGATAGCTTTCGGTTCCAGGTTGGTTTGGATGATATGGCAGCATCATATCTCTTGATTGTTCTGAGAAATGTCTGGAACTTCTGAAAGCCAGAAAAATACTGCCTCCCAAGGGAGGCTGGAGAGTCTCATTTCACCCAAAGTCCCAAGCTGTAAGAATTTAGAAAAGATGCTCCTCCTGAGAACTTCCCCACTCCCCTCTCGCTGTTCCTCATCTCTCCCCTAATTTCTCTACAGCTAACGTGGCAAATGTTGCCTCTCATGTAGCTCTGAACCTGAGGGCTGCCCTGCTACCCGTATTTCCAAAGATTTAGATTTTCACCATTAAATCCCAATTTGTGAGATTCCAGTCCTTCAGAGAAGTATCCTGAGTTGAAATATACTCTACCTCGTAGGGAGCAGAAGTCCTTAGAAAATGTGTGGTTAAATAGATAGGTGCAGGCATGTCCAGGGCTCCAAAGCCTCAGACAAAGCCTTCCTTGGGTCCATGTGTTGATCACCTATACAGAAAATGTCTACCAGCTTTCTCCCTCAGGCTGTAGACAGCCTGAACATTGCTTCCCTACAGAGATGGCTCTTACAGAGATCAGCTAAACCTGTCTCCTTGATCCAGCTGTATACAATAAACTCTGTCTCCTTGTTAATCTGTACATAACAACCCCACCTCCTTATCCAGCTGTTCGTAATAACCTCATCTGTCTGTTCAACTCTATGTATCAAATATACTGCTTTTCTGGGTCACTATGGTTTCTCCAGTAGAGAGCTTAGTCCCATTTGATCCCAGCCTTTGTGTGGGTCTGCCTGTGTCTCTCTTTTCTTCATTCCCTTACTACCCAGTCAGGTCCAAGTCCCGGGAAAGTACGCATGGACTCAGTACTACACCTGGCCTGTAGACCAGTTATACCTCTTTATAATGTTTTGCCAGTAGTGTTTCAGAATTTAAAAAGTTGGGAACTATTTTGCCTATCAATTCTTTCTACATGTGTATGTAGTTTTGTTGAAGGCATCAGATCAATGCCTTGAACATTGACTAGTTCATTAGATTGTTCACTCTTACATGATTCATAATGATATTCATTGATACTGGGAGTATTGATCCACTGATTTCTTTCAGTTTTTCTGAATTCATTATACAACTGCTAATATTAAAACCACTCTCATTGTAAAAACTACCAAATTTGTGATTATAAACTCACATTTTCCAAAACTTAAATTTTTGTCCTAAAGACTCAAAAAATTTTCAAAAGATTTATTTCTATATTATATGCATGTGCATTTGCCTGCATGTCTGTGCACCACATGAGTACTTGATATCTGCAGAGGCCAGAAGAGAGTGGGGTGACAGATGGTTGTAAGCTGCCATCTAGATGCTGGGACTTGAACCCAGGTCCTCTAGAAGAGCGACTGATGCACTGTACCACTGAGCCATCTCTCCAGTCCTATAAAAGTCTCAAATGTTTTGTTGCAGGCAATAAATGCCATTTTTGTTTTCCTCAAAGTCCCAGGACTGTATTTTATTAGAAAAAAAAAAGTCTTCATAATTCTCGTCTGAAACTTCACTAATTGTATATCACTATTTTCCTAATGAATTCAACATTTCATGAACATAAAAGTTGGTGGCACCTGTAACTGTTGTGCGAGTTCTTCCCCTAGAGGAGACCATTGATCTTCAGGAAGTGCCATGGGTACTTCCATTTAGTCACACAGTATGTGACTAAATAAGTAAGTCTAACTTTGAATATTATTTATTCCATTATTTGCAGTGAGCACAGCTGAACCCTGCCCCATGCGGGTTCTGCAAGTGCTCTCCGAAACCCCCAGACTCTAGCCTCTGTTAGAGTTGGGAGTTCATAGGGGTGGAGGATGACTGCCAGTGTGGCTTGATATCACCCCCTTAACTCCAGCTGAGGGACCCACCGTTTCACATACCATTGCGTTTTCACTGTGATAATTGTTACTAGGGCAGAAGGGAAATCACACTGTAATTTGATCATAAAAGTAACTTTAAGTTGGATGTGGTGGCATCCTTCTGTAATCATTGTACTTAGGAGGAAGAGGAAGGATGGTGAGATTGAGGCCAATTTGGGCTGCTTGCACAATGAATTTCAGACCAGTCTAGGTTCCACAGTCTCAAACCACAACCACCACCACAACAAACAACTACAATCACCCAATAAGTAAAGAAAAAAAAGAATGAGTAACAAACAAACTTATAGATTTGACCTTGTAGACTTCCTACAAGTCTTCCTGGTAGACTTCCTGGTAGACTTCCTCGGCCAACCCAGGAGTGTGCAGATTTCATTTTGGAAATAGTTGGATGAGAGTTTGGTGTTATGAGGATCTTGACTTGTTCCTGCACTGGCTTTCCACTGCTCCCTTCTCCCAAAAGCCATGTCACAACAGGTTAGGAATTATTGCCACTGAGACCACACTCAATTTTAAGGACCTACTTCTCAAGGACTAGATTGTCCTTTCTTGCAGAAGGAGATGAAGTTTCTTAGCATCAGAAACTTGGATTTTGAATGTGGATTCCCTGGGGAGCAGTCATCAGTATTTTTGCCTCTTTTTCAAGGTGAAGTAATAATAAAACAAGACTTTCAATAAATTCTGATATAGGGGTATATCAGTTATTTTTGTCCCTGCTGTGACAGAATATCTGCCAGAAGTAACTTAAGGAAGGAAGGAAGGGTGTGGTGGTTTGAATGAAAATGGCCCCCATTGGCTCAAAGAGAATGGCACTATTAGGAGGTGTGGCCTTGTTGGAGGAAGTGTGTCACTGGGAGGGCACTGAGGTTTCAGAAGCTCAAGCCAGACTCAGTGGCTCACGCTGTCTTGCTGCCACCAATCCAGACGTAGGACTCTTGGCTCCTTCCTCAGCACCGTGTCTTCCTGCATGCCGCCACACTTCCCTGCCATGATGATGAAGGACTAACCCTCTGAACTGTAAGCCAGTGTCTCTTCACAGCAATAAAACCCTAAGACAAAGGGTTTATTTTGGCTCCCCGGTTCAAGAGTACAGTCCGTTACGGTAGAGAAGTCAGGATGCAGTAACTTGAGGCAGCTGGTCATCTCATCTGCAGTCTGCTGAGAGCAGTGATTGCTGATCTTCAGCCCACTGTCTGAACACTAAGTCAGTCACTGCAAGGTGACACACCTGCGGTTGTTCTCTCCAATCCATTATTTCACCACGGATTCTAAGAAAGAGCATGATCAGACTCGTCTTTCTTTCCAAGATACCCTCAGACTGATCCATGAATACAAGTGTTTGCTTTGTCTTCTATTTTCTTTTCCAAATTAGAGCCAGCTTTTGATCGCATTTTTGATCTGTAAGCCAGCATTTTGTTCCCGTGGAGATGGAGTCTTACTATGTAACACAGGCTGGCCTTGAACTCATGGCAGTTCTCCCGCTTTACCCTCTCAAGTGCTGGGATTACAGATATGAACTAATGCACCCAGCTGTAGGCCAACATTTTATTGCATGATTTATTTTTTAATTTTTTTTTCTGCCTGTTTGGGATCAATCCCAGAGTCTCTGCTGGGATGTATTCAGCTGGAGAACGTTTGCCTCATGTTATTGCAAGCTCTAGGTTACATCTTCAGTACAATAGTAATGGCAACATCATAATAATGGCAATATCAGCAAGAGCCAACTCCTCAGGCATGCCAGGTAACTGCTCACCACCAAGTTACACTACAGTTACAGTTAGCTGAAAGCTAACACTTTATTGATTTATTATTAATAAGCCGTAACATTTATTTTTTCCCATTACTGTTGTTGAAATAATTGGTACTTTGCTATGCAAACATATTTAAATATTCTGTATGATGGTTAATTTCCACCTTACTGAATGTCCACCTTATTGAATCAAGAAATACCTGGGGCAGAGCTGAAGGTATGACTCAGTAGTAGAGCACTTGCGTGTGTGGGGGGTGTTAGTTCAGTTCCCAGCACTATCAAAACTAAGGTGGGTGCAAAGTCAACACTTTCGTAGAGGTAAACATGTCTCCTGTTTTCCGACACTGTCATAAAGGTTTTAAAAATCCATCCATGGTGTCACATAACTAATTCCAGCACTGGGGAGGCAGAGGCAGGCAGATCTCTGAGTTTGAGGCTAGCCTGGTCAAGAGAGCAAGTTCCAGGAAAGCTAGGGCTACACAGAAAACTCTGTCTCAAAAAAAAAAAAAATCCAAACCACTTTACTTAGAATATGACTCTCTTATAAAAGTTAAAATATAGACTAGTGTTCCACTAATAACTACAAACAGATTCTCGGAGAGGAAAATCTTTAACTCCCCATTGTGCACAGTGTATTTCATGCTTGGGTATTTCTCAAGAACTGCACATACATAGATGGAATGAAGCCTGTCACTATTGTTCCCAGCAATATGTATTTCCTGAGAACGTGCAGATTTTTTTCTAAGAACCAAAGAACACAAAAGCTAGCAATTCACTCACTGAAACTCAAACTAAGATTTGAAAATCTAAAGTCCATAATCTTCAGGTTGTAGGAGAAGCTAATCATTTTCTTTAGCAGCTCTTAAGCTTCCTTCTTCCTGAAAGTTTAAATTTTCCAGTCAACACTAGAACACATGAAACGTATAATAAAGTTGTACTGTAAATTTGTTTTGAAATTCCATGTCCGACAGATACTGACAGATTTGAAAGTAGAATCATATTTTAAATGCATTAAGAGGAATCTGGTCTAAGAGAATCCTAAAAGGAATCTTCCAACTGTTAAGGAAATCCATTATTAACCGCTGAAAATTCTTCCTAACTATACTCTGAATGTCCAGATTTGTGCATTCCGTGTATCTTCAGGCAAGACATGTAATCAATCATAGAAGCCATTATAAAAGCATGCCTTTTAATTTACAAGTTAGAATCACACCGTGTCATTTTATGGCAAAGTATCCTGAGGGAGATAAGCTTTTGTGAGCTGTGACTGACTCTATTGCCAGCGACAGGCAAATTGCAGCGGGTACCTTCCTACACCCATTGGCACAGTTGACACCATCAGCAATTTCTCTTTCTGGAATGTACTATATTTTGGGCTTATATTTATCCTTGTCTCAATTCTCTATTTCTGAATTGACTGCTTCATTTCAGAGTTCTTTTCTTTGTCTTCTTTATACATTCTTAGACAGCATACCCTCATAGTATATGGCTTTCCTGGTTCACAGATGTCAGCCTCAGAGGTCCAAATCCTAATTACAGAGCAAGCTTCCCAGTGGACAGGACTTCTGCCCTGTGCATTTCTGCTTCCGAGTTCACACAAAGGAGGGTAAATCCCAGCTCCATGTAGGTATGGCCAGGGCTAAATAAGTACATGTAAATAATGTAGAGCAGTACCTTATATGTAGGTGTTGCCTTTGGGTTTTTATGTGTATACGTGTGTTCTCCTGTGTGCATGTGGAGGCCAGAGGTCAACCACACTGTCATTCCTTAGAACCTTGTTATTGAGATGAGGTCTTGGCCTGGAACTTGGTGCTAGGCCATTGAGTTTCAGGATCCACCTTGCTCTCAGGCCCACCATGGAAGGTATTCCATGGGTTCCGGGCATTGACCTCAGGTTCTTATGACTGCATGGCTAATACTATATCAACTGAGCCATCTCCTAAGACCCTCAGTATGTTTTCAATCTAATGTTTATCCAGGTAGTGTCTCATGCCTGTAATTTTGGGAAGCTGAGATAGGAGGGTCCTCATAAGTTCAAGGCTAGCCTGGCTGACATAATAAGTTCAAGGCCAGTCTGCGTAGTAGAGTAAAATCCTGTGTCCAAACTGAAGCAGCACTGCCTTTCATCTGCGTTCCCAAGTTCCCATGCACATGCGGCTAAGTCCAGCCTGTGCCTCACCCAGGCCTGTGTACCCAGCTCTACAGTGTTTGTACTCGACTGTCACAGACGCCTCAAGTCGTGCTCGGAACTGAAACACATTATTAGGATTTCTCTTTCTAGATCCCTTTCATACTGGAAACTTAACATGCAGATAGTATAGCCATTGCTACCCCTCCCCCATGGCTCAAATCAGAACAGCCATTGCCATGCCTCCTCCACGGCTCAAGCAGAAATCAGGCACCCACTAAAACCTTTCACATTTTGGAATATGAAAACTTCATAAAACATAGAAAAATAGAAAATTTGGCTTCAACAGTTAGCACAGCCGTCCTTTGCGTTGGCGCTCTGCCAGACTCTGTGACACTCCAGCCTCCGCCCTCTGTACATTGATTGTTGTATGTTTCTGTAACGCGATCAAGGTCTTTTTTAAAAAAGACACAAAACATCACAAGTTGTCTCACTTTTTTTCTTTTTTCTTTGATTCTTTCTAAAGGAGCTATTTTAATCTTGTGTCTGTGTGTACCTCTGTGTGGGATTGTGCAGGTGAATGCCGAGGATCCAGGAAGTCAGAGGCTTCAGAGTGCCCTGGAGTCGTAGACGCAGGCTGTTGTGAGCTGCCCAGTGTGGGTGCTGGGAACTGAAGGTAGGCCCTCTGCAAGAGCACTGGATACTCTTAACCACTGATCATCTCACAGCCACCCCCATCCCTCCCTCCCTTACTCTCTTCCTCCCTCCCTCCTTCCCTCTCTTCTTTCCTTCCTTCCTTCCTTCCTTCCTTCCTTCCTTCCTTCCTTCCTACCTTCCTTCCTTTTTCTCTTTTGAGATAAGCTCTCCTTATGTTTTGGGGCTGGCCTGGAGCTTACTGTGTAATCCAGACTGGCTTTGAGTTCCCAGAGATCCTCTTGCATCAGCCCCCCAACCCCTAGTGCTGGAATAACAGATGCATACCACCACACCCAGCTTGTTAAATATCAACTTTAATCAGAATATACAAATAGATTTTTTTTTCTTTTATTTGTAGCCCAGTCCAGCCTCAAATTAATGATCTTCTAGCTCCTGACTCCTATCTGATGGAATTATAGGCTCATTAATGGTAATTTTCTTTCTTTTAAGATAATAATAATATATAAATATAATATGTAGACATAAATAAATATAATAAAATTATCATAAATTTATAATATATTAATATATCACACATTATCATATATTCACATTATATATTATACATTAATATGTATTAATTACTAATATAATATAAACAATTTAAAGAAATATTGATAAAAATAATTACTATTATTATTATTATGTTTTGGTTTTTTTTTTGACACAAGGTCTTACTATGTAGCCCTACCTGTCCTAGGACTATCTGTACAGACCAGGCTGGCCTTGAACTCACAGACATTCAATGGCATGGTTCCAAAGAAAACACCCGAAAAGCATCTGTAAAAGGTGCTTCCTATCTACTCTCTCCTTGCATTTTTCTCTCTGTCACCAAATGCCCTCATTAAAAACCTTGGCTTTAATTTTCTGTTAAAAAAAATAAGCTAAAGCATTTGCGTTGTACTAACCTTCCTCTGAAGAAAGGGCAGATGGGCATGCAACCCTCTGCCTTGCTTGTTCTGCCTGCCTAGATGTCTCAGACATCATTTTATAGCAGTGTCAGAAAGTAGTCATAGTTCCTCCTAGAAGTTTGTAAAACATTTTCATTTTTTTGTTGATTTTTAAACTTAACGTATGAGGTAATTTGTTTCATTACAACATTTCCACACGTCTATGTTGCTCCTTGCTTAGATTCCCCCTGAAGATTTCCAACACTTAGTTCAGGGGCTGCATCATGGTTCATCCAATGAGAAATCTTTCTGAGTGCCTACCTCGTTCCCAGTTGTGTACTGGTAAACACTTAACAACCAGCTCTCTCATTTGGAGTTGACCGTTTTCTGTGGGGTGATTTCCCCACCTCTCCCTATGGCTGGTTTCAAGTTACTGACATCACATCACCGAGGGATGTACAAGTGGGATGTGACACATGGTGACATCTCCAGCGTCTAAACACAACTCATGAAGATAACCTTAAGAGCAGAACTAAGAAAAGCGTCGAAATAACCAAGAATGATGATGCTTGTATATTTCCTACTTTGTTTTTAAAAGTGTGGATAATCAGCAGGGCAATGGTGGTACTTGCCTTTAATCCCAGCACTCGGGAGGCAGAGGCAGGCAGATCTCTGTGAGTTTGAGGCCAGCCTGGTCTACAGAGAGAGTTCCAGGACAGCCAGAGTTACAACAGAGAAGCCCTGTCTCAAAAAACAAAAACCCAAACCAAACCAAACAAGCAAAGAAAAGAGTTTGGATTTGGGATGGGGGTGGTGGTGGCTGGTATGGTTTAGTTGAAAAACACATATTTAGGATGTACAAGGTCATGAATTTAATTCCTTATATTGAAAAAAGAAGATTCTGGATGTTTTAGTCATAAATGTGTGGGGTTTTTTTTTTTTGTTTGTTTGTTTTTTGGTCAACTTGACACAAGCTACAGTCATCTGGGAAAAGAAATGTCTGGAGGCAAGTTAATGGAGGACATTTCCTTTCTTTGTTTTTGTTTTGTTTGAGGCAGGGTGTTTCTATATAGTCCTGGCTGTCCTGAAACTATTTTGACAAGGCTGGCCTTGAACTCACAAGGATCCTCCCGACTCTGTCTCCCGAATTTTCTTGATTAATGATTGAGTAGGAGGGCCTGGCCCACTGTGGGCAAACCTGTGGAGGTTTAATTTTTGAGATAATGAAGCTATGCTGGCTGGCCAGCCATCCCCAGAAATCCTCCTCTTGCTACTCCCACCCAAGCATTTTATAAACCCAGGTCCCCATGGCTGCATGTTAGCATGGCAGGCTCTACTGAGCGCATCCCCAGGTCCTGATTACCTTTTCGTATCTGTCGGTTGTCACTGATGTCCACCCTGTCATCACATGTGGCCGATTCCCAGGACATGGTTTATTCTTTCTCGGTCTTAGCTGGAACCACCCCAGGCAGTCCTCTCCAGACTTTTCCTTCCTGCATCCATTTTACCGTTTCTTGTCTGTTCTTTACAGATTAGTCAGAGGACTATTTCTAAGATAAATGCTCTAATTTGTCTGCTCCTGAGACGCCAGTGGCTTCTTGTACTTTAGAATCCAGATCCTGTAGTCTGAGCCCATGGAGAGAGATCTTCTTCACAAAGATGCATTCGACTGCAGAGGAAGCAGGAGCAGTGGAGAATAGAAAAGGAAAGGACTTCCTTAACACCAGTAAAAGTCAAATATGTAGTTAATTGGATACTGACTAAGGTTTGAGTTTACTTAAGCAGACATACCTGACCCGGTGGAGTGGAAGAATGTGTGTAAAAGCCAACAGCAGGCTCGAGCAAGAGTTACCCAGATTAGGAAGCAAATGCAGAGGTTGAGGAAAATCTAAAACGTATCTAGATTCTGAGGCTTCCAGAACATTAAAATAGAAATTCATTCCAAAACATGCTACAAAACATATGGGCATATGCAAAAGACACCTGCTTGCTACTTAAAACTTAAAAAAAAAAAGAAGTAGCACAGCGGACAATTTATAAAGGCATTACATAGCTCAGAAATATTAATTTATAATACACAGAAGGTCATCACCTGTTTGTGTCTTTGCGTTGGCAACAGAGCACAAAGCTTTCTTGTTTTGCTTTGTAGTTTTTGCTTTTGTTTTTGAGACAAGGTCTTACGTGGCCCAGGCTGGCCTTGAACTTGCTGTGTAACCAATGGTCATCTTGAACTTCTGCTCTTTCTATCTTTAGCTCCAAGTTCTGGAGAACAGGTGTGTCACCAAGCCCAGTTTATGTTACTGGGGATCGAACCCAGGGCTTTGTGCACGCTAGGCAAGCACTCTATCAACTGAGCTACATCCTCAGCTCAGGCAACTATTTTGAAATTCTACAGTATGTATCTCTTTTCATTGGTACGGTCTTACGTGTTGAGTGTGTTTCTTTCTATATTTGTTCTCTATAGGAACAGAGCCAATGGTCTCCCTCCCACCCCATGTGCGAGTCTCTCTGGTGCTCTGCCACGCCCACCACATGTTGCTTATTTATCATTACGAATTGACTCACGCAATCTGCTGCATCCAAAATCCAGCAGAACAGCCCAAGGTGTGGATCATGCCTGTGGGATTTCTGCTGAATGCCCTCCAGCTGGGGAAGCCCTCACGTTATAGTTGGCAACTGCTTTACAAACAGTTTGCCAAGTTAAATGTTACCCTCATCTAAAAAGAATCTTCAAGAAGACACAAAGAGTTAATACCACCTCACCCCTCAAAAGACATACTGAAGTCCTAACCCCCGCTGCCCCAGAACCAGCATCAACCCTGCTAACATCCTGACTTTAGGACTTAGATCCAGAACTGAGAAAGTGTGGATTTCTCTACTGAACATTCAGTTTGTGGACCTTGCCAGAGCAGCGTAGTAAACAAGTACAGGCTCCACGTATGACGCCATTTATAGACACAGAAAAGAAAGCCAACAATGTCATCCTTGCAACAAATGTCTCTGGGACAGTTCTTTAAAAGTCAGATTTCTACAAGTTGTCAAGAATGGTTGTACGATAAGAATTTCACCATATGTCAGGGATAAGAAGCTGATTTTGGAAACAGTTTACTAATTCACTGGACTGGGCTCTGTCCAACCCTTCACCCCAACAAACATCAACAGAATCCGAGTCCACAACTTATGAAATAAGTGCAGTCAGTTATGGGAATAAATGTTCAGATGTGGATCCAATTCATAACAGTGGGCAGACTGCGTCCTTCCTTCCTCCTTCCCTCCCTCCCCTTTCTTTCCTTCTTTCTTCTTTTCTCTCTCTCTCTCTCTCTCTCTCTCTCTCTCTCTCTCTCTCTCTTTCTCTTTTAAATAAAGGATCTCACTCTGTAGACCAAGGCTGGCCCTAAAATCAAAGAGATCTGTCTGTCTCTGTCTCCCAGGTGCTAGGATTAAACCGTGCCTGGCTTCTTTCATTAAAAAAAAAATTCATTTAATGCTTAATGGATGTTTTATTTGCATATTTGTCAGGGCGCCATATGAATGCCTGAGGCCTGGGGAGGCCAGGAAAGGATTTCGGGTCTGCTGGGACTGGGGTTACAGATAGTTACGTGTCCGAACACAGGCCGAGAATGAAGTCTGAGGGAATTTTGAGTGCTTGTGAGAAAACTCCAAGAAAACAAGACAAGAGTCTTGTGACCTCAGTTTCTTCAAAACAAGGAATTGTTGGAATGTGTTTTTGTGCTCCGCACAGGTATAGTAGACAGGAGTGAGTTTACTTCAGATTATTCATTACAACTGGCTATTTTATTTGTTTATATGCCTCTATGGGAAAGCATTTTTGCTACGTGTGGCTTATCCTTGTGGTTGACACTTTACTCATATGACCCTTAGCCCTCAGAGTATAAATTGTCTGATGCTCAGAATAAAGTTGGCTATTGCATGAGACTTTAGTCTGCATCATATTTAGGCTCCATTCTCCCAGGGTCACACCACCAATTAGAGCAGTAAACAGTTGTGAGCTGCCATGTGGGTGTTGGGAAATGAACATAGATCATTTGGAAGAACAGACAGTGCTGCCAGCCTGTGAGACTTCTCTCCAACCCTTTCTTTTTCTTTTTTTTTTCAATGCAAAATCTTAGACTGTAGACCAGACTGGCTTTGAACTTGCAGTGCTCCTTCTGCCTCTGCTTTCCAAATAAGTAATGGTACTAGAGGCATGTGTCACTATGCCAGGCTTTCCTTCTGTTCCTTTGTTTCTTTCTGAGAGAGAGAGAGAGAGAGAGAGAGAGAGAGAGAGAGAGAGAGAGAGAGAGAGCGCACCTATGTGATGATACATGCGTGCCACATTCCAATTTGGAAGTCAGAGCATAACTTTGTGGAGTTGTAGAGATGTTCTTTCCTTGCATTTGATGTGGCTTATCTAGCTGGTGTTCTCTCCCTCCCACCTCTCTCTCTCTCTCTCTCTCTCTCTCTCCCTGTGTCTCTCTCTCCTCTTCTTCTCCCACCCCCCTGGGTGTATCTGTGTGTATATACACATGCATGTAGATGCCAGAGGTCTCCGCCTTATTTTTTTTTATTTATTTTTGAGTGCTTTCTATCTTTTGGCAGTTCCACACACACATATCTTGATCTTAACCATAGCTCTCCATGACACTTCCCCAGCATACCCCACTTCCAAATTCCATATCCTCTCCTCTAATTTTTGTAATCCACTGAGTCCAGCTGGTGCTGCTGTTGGGATGCTGATGGTTTTGTCGGCTCCCTCCTATGCAAGTGACACAGCGGCTGTGATGTCACAAGTTCAACAGCCATGGCATGTTAAGACAGCACTCCACAGCATTCTTGCCCATTCTCGGGCTCTTACCACTCTTTCTTCGCTCTTTTCCATGACATTCTACCATACCTGTAGAGCAGAGCATGACACGAAATCCACCAGAGATGCTTCCTGTTGTAGATGAGAATTTGTAACGAAGAGATCCACAACTGGACAACGTGCAGAAAGCGGGAGACGTTGGAGCGCTCAGCCCCCTTAGGATGTCTGTATCGACCCTCTCCCCTCAGGGCCCAGGGATCTAGCAAAAGAGAGTGCAGGAAGACCGTAAGAGCCAGAGGTTGTGGATGACTCCAAGGAAACCGCATCTTCCAGACGCAACAGGACTGATACACGTATGAACTCACAGAGGACGTAGTATCATGCAGAAGAGCTGCGCGTGTTCAAACCGGACAAAATCCCAGCTCTGAGACTGGGAAGTGGACGCACTAACCAGGAATCTATTTGCAACTGCTAACTGATGGGAGAGGAAAACTCACAATGGAGTGGCGCTGAGCGTATGCTCCCGGACAGGCCCCACGCCCAGGAGTAGCTGACCAACACAAAACAGACTGCTTTTTATTTTATTTTATTTATTTATTTTTTTTTTATGTGTGTATGTGTGAGCATTTATTTTGTCTTATCAACTTTTTGTTCCTTTTTTATTTAAAGAGAGAACAAGAGTGAAAGAACATGAAGTTGGGTCGGGATGGAAGCAGGGAGAGTCTGGGAAGAGTTGAGGGGGGGAAAGAATACGATCAGAATATATTGTCTAAAATTTTTAATAACTATAAAATAGAAATAGAAATTTAAAAATAAAAAAGAGGTTTCTTTGATCAAGACTGAGGGCAACATTAGTTTATACATGGAAATATAGATATTTAGAAGGCAATTTGATGACGTGTCAATTTAGAAAAAACAACTAACCCAGTAGTTGGTTCTTTCCCAGAGCCTTGGACCTACCTAGCCATGCAGTTTTTTAACCAGGTTTATGGTGCCAGGCATGAATTCCATCTTGTGAATCAGTCTTCATATCCTCTCATAGAGTAGTTGGTTATTCCCCTAACCTTTATGCCACTATTGTACCTGAGTACATACTGCCTGGCCTGCCAGTATTGTAGCATGCAGGATTCATCACTGGGTGAGACCACTAATACATTTTTTGCCTCAGTAGTTTGGATAGCACCTTCAGGCACAATGAAAGCCAGGTACCAAGGAGGAAGCTTCCAGGCTAATTCCGGCAGAATTTCTATGTCCTAAAATCAAAGTGCGTGTCTTCATAAACAAGGTCCTACTGTCTAGTTCTGGTGGGCAATCAAGAGTGATGGAAACAGCTTGTGATGTTTGTTATGAGTGCCCCAGAACTCCCTGACCAAAAACTCTTCTGGAGGATCTCACTCCTGGCACTAAGATTTTCATTTACTAACCTATGTCTTCCGGGGACTGTTGTAGAAGTTTATTTTTAGTTATGTATAAAATAATTATTTTGTGCACTGTTGGTGAGGGGCTGCCTAGGTCTTGATGTTTTGCATTGTCTGCAGGTGTTGGATTTATGTGGGGGATGTTGGGTTGCTTAGGATCTGCATTACTATCAGTAGAACACCTGAAGAGTTCTGTATCAATAAAAGCACCTGAGCTCAGATACTCGGGTTCTCTTGTCCAGTTTGGTTCTGGCCAGGATAGTGGTTCCCTCTGCTGAGGTCTGGCAGGGTTTGCACCTATGAATATGACCCCTTGTCATCTTTGGCTAGTTGTCACAGCAGTGTACTACCAAAGGGGATACCTTATTTTTTTGAGATTGTATTTGTAACTGACCCTGGAGCTCACATTTCCATTTTACCGGTTGACTAGCAAGATCCAGGGATATTTCAAGCTCTGCACTCCCAGGGCTGGGATTACAGGTGTGTGCTTCTGTACCTGGCTTTTACATGGATTCTAGGGGATTGAACTCAGTTCCTCATGCTTGTGCCACAACTGAGCCATCTCCCAGCTCCTTCTTCCTGTTTCTTAATCAAGGGACACTATAGTACTGTGGATGTTACCAGGGAACCTGATAATCTGATAATCAGATTGGATCATACCATACATTATGGAAAGTATAACCTGGAAGACCAGATTCCAAGCCCAGCTCACTGCTTCTAGCTTACAGACCTACTCAGCCATCGACTCTTACTGACTCCTAAGTTTCTTCTTCAGACTTTTTTGTTTTCCCACATAATTTGCAAGAAATCTATCTTACTCTGGTAACCAGACAAGAATTGATGTGATTTTTAAAAGCCAAAGTAAGAAGCTTATTTCATAGTCAGGTATGAAGATCAGCATGATGTTAAGTATCATATGGTTTAACAAAATGCATCCCTATATGTAGCTAGTATATTACCTTATTAATATAATCAGCATTCTCAAAACAATTTTCTGATTGAGTATTGTGAAAGGCAAATGCTCATCAAGGTTTTAGACCAGGAAAGTCATCTTAGTGTTTGTCATTTTTACGTGTATATGTGTGTCTATAAGTTTAGGATTGCTAATTTACTGAATTTAAAACTATAATCTATAGGCAATATTAACTCATGAGTTTCCTTTCTAGCATAGTACTACAGAGCACTCCAGGCCCATTTTGAGTTCATGTCTTAAAACCTAATGGAGAGTGATTGAGAAAGATACCAGATGTTGACCTCTGCTTCCACACGCACGCACGCGCACACACACACACACACACACACACACACACACACACACATATGCCTGCACATACTACACACATACACCATACACATACATGCACAAAACAAGAAAACAATTCTGTAAGTAATTTTTAGAAAAATTTGGCTTGTCCTAACTAATTTAACTCTACTTATGCCACTTAATGTGAAGAATATACATATATTTCACCACAAAGGAAGTGTGTGCTTCCTTCTTCCTATAATGATCTGAAGCAAGCCAGGTCAGAAAAGCCAAGACGGGGTTGGAGAGATGGCTCAGGAGCTAAGAGCACTTGTTGCTCTTGTGGAGAACTTGGGTTCCTAGTGGCTCACAAAATGGTGGCTCACAGCCATCTGTGACTTCAGGTCCTGTAGATCTAATTCCTTCAGTTCTGGCCTCTGAGGTTGCAAAGCATGCACATGATGCACGAATATGCATGAGGGTAAAACATTCATGTATTTAAGATTTGGAAATCTTTGAAAAGAAGAAAACTATAAACAAGACATGTACGCCTCAGTTGCTCGAGACTTACTGATGTCGTGGTAGAGATAAGGACGGGAGTCAATGACTGGGCTATTACAGACAGGTTTATTTCAATGAATGACTCATTTTGCGCTGAAATTTAACACAATCCCTTTGACAGAAAGTACAGTTCCTAAATGAACTCTATTTTTTTTTGAACAAAGGAAAGCAGCCCTGATTCTTCAAAACTTTTCTTTTATCCAAGTTGAGTCTTCAGATATCAAAGGCTCTAAGTCCTGGATGCAACAGCACCTTATCATCCTGTGAATTGGCTTCAAGATGTGTAGCATCATTGTCAGTCTTAAGAAATAAAGAATTGGATCTCCAGGAGTTGGGCTGAATTTAGAATAAGACTGAGATAGGGTCCCTGACCTTAATATTTGCTCAGCTGTCTCTCAAGGCTGTGGCTTGTTCCATCCCATTTGTACAAGGCAGAGCTTCCTAACCCTTGGCTCCTGCCTGCTCAAGTTTGCTTCGGGCCAGGTCAGAGCGCCCTGCGGTGAGGTTGTAAGTGCAGCCCTTGCTACCAATCTCCTCATTGGTGTTTGCTATTTTCTTTAAAAAAAAAAAAAAAAAGGCACATTTAAGCCTTATAGTAGCAATGCAAGTGGTGGCCACTTATATAAAAAGCTAAAACATCTTGAATTTTTCAGTCCCTCAGCCCTCTTTGGAAAGGTCTTTTTACCATATTAAAGAATTACCTATTTTATTTAAGAAGTAAGAGCAGGCTGGGGAAATGGCTGTCTCTAAAGTGCTTACCTTGCAAACACGAGGACCTGAGTTAAATCCCTAAAACCCACATCTTTTTAAAACAAGCGAAGCATCAGCAGAACGCCATAAGACCCCATTGCTGAAGACACTGCACACCTTGTTTGTAGGATACAAAGAAATGGCTGGATTGTGCTAGGGACCTCCTCCATCCTGGTGAGCTTTCCAAGTTGCAGAGGGTGCTAAGTAGGCTTCTGGAAGAGAAAAGACACCAATGGTCTTACTTAGCAGTAAAATTTATGAATTACAATACCAACCTGCTGGCAAGATGTACTCACCTGTGCAATATACTGGAACATCTGTTAAGGGGTAACCAGCCATTCTCGGATTAAATTTGAGGCCTGCTTCACAGGGCGGGGCTGGCAGAATCCATGTCTGTACTATAAACCTGTTCAAAATCTCATGGCTGGGGCTTAGAGAGATGTCTCAACAGTTAAAAGAACTGTTGCTTTTGCTGAGGACACAGGTTCAAGTCTCCAAAACCATATGGCATCTCACAGCTATTTGTAACTCCAGTTTCACTGAATTTGAGACCATTACCCTCTTCTGTCCTCCTCAGGCTAGACACATACATGGTTCACAGACATACATTCAGGCAAAACATTTACACATATAAAATAAAATAAATCTTAAAAAAAAAAAAAGCCGTGGCTTAAGAGCTCATTGGCCCTGGGGAGGACTTTGTAGTTCTTCTTAGCCACTGTGTGCGCTCACCAAAGAAAGACAAGGAGGCCAAATCATAAGTGTAAACCCTGCCAGACCTCAGCAGAGGGAACCACCATCATGGCCAACACCATACTGGAGAGTGGAACCCTGAGCATCTGAACTCAGGTGTTTTCATTGATTCAGAACTCCTTAGGTGCAGATCATAAACAATCAAACATCCTCCAAAGAAATTCAACACTTGCAGACAATACAAAACTAGAAGACGCAGGCAGTCCCTCACCCACAGTGCACAAAACAATTATTTCATACATAACTAAAAATAAACTTCCACAACAGGACTTACTTCTATTGTCTAGCTAAACTGACATAGCATCAAATTCCTTCTAAATATCTGTGTTTATACCCATAGACAAATGATACTCCCAGCCTTACTCAGAAGGGCTTCTTCCCCTTACGGGAGACCCATGGCTGTCCAAAACACTGAGAGTAAGTGACAGTGGACATTTATATTTTCACATCTAAGGCAGTCAGACATGGTCTTTATCACAGCAATAGAAAAGGGGAAGAATGAGGGTAGCAGGGAGATAAGAAAGCCCGGTGTGTGAGAGTAACGGGTTATACACATGTATGAAGTTGTCACAGGACAAATTTAATTTAAAAAAAAGGACATGACATATAAGACATATATGATAAAATCTCACAGCTCAATAAAAGTACTGGCTTTTACAACAACAATAGCAGCAACAACTGCTGATTTTGGTGGCATGTGTTTGTGATCCCTGAGCTTCAGAGGCAGAAACAAGTGAATCTTTGGGGCTCACTGCCCTGCCAGCTTAGCCTACTTGGTGAGTTCCAGGCCAGTAAGAGACCCTGTCTCAAACCAACCAACAAACAAACACCCCAAACCCAATAAAACCAAAAACCAAAACAAAACCCCAAAGTTGATCAATGCCTGAGGAATAACACCCGAGTTTGTCCTCTTGCCTGCACATGGATCTGCACATATGAATGTATATGCCTATGTAGATGTTTACAAGCACACGGAATATGTATGTGTCTAGTGGTTTGAATAGGAATGGCTCCCATAGGTTCATATATTTGAATCTTAGGGAGTGCATTAGGAGGTGTGGCCTCGTTGGGGTAGGTGTGGCCTTGTTGGAGGTCCTGTGTCACTGGGGGTGGGCTTCGGGCTTTCAAAAATCCAAGCCAGTCTCAGTGCTCTCTCTCGCTCTTCCTGCTGCTTGCTGATCCAGATATAGAACTCTCAGCTACCTTCTCCAGCACCATGTTTGCCTGTGTGCTGCCATGCTTTGTGTCGTGATGATAATGGACTAAAGCTCTGAACTGTAAGCAAGCCCCAGTTAAATGCTTCCCTTATAAGAGTTTCTATGGTCATAGTATCTCTTCACAGCAATAGAACATTGACTAAGATGTATGGTATCACTACTGGGAAATGACCCAAAGTGTTTTCACTGAGCAAACAGTCATTTCTAGAGAGGGACTCAACCCCAGGGACTGTAGGCAGTGCTTGCCTCTACCTTCCCACCTGTAGAATGGAAGCAATAGATTATGCTGGATAATAAATACAAACATTCTGTGGTCTCTACTCCTGCACATAAGAACTCAAGAAGTTCTAAGTCTGCCATCCTCAGTACCTCATCAGCCTACAACGTTGGCTGTCACACAAGCCCTCCTGCCCCAATAACCATGTATGTATGGAATCACATGCTTCTAAGACCCCAGACGCTCTCCTGCTTCATTTATCTGAGTGCCCCTGGCCAGTGTGATTGACTTAGAATACCTCTAGGCTCTCATCCTTAGCCCTATATTTGCTTTTTTTCAGCCTTCAGCTTAAAAGCTCTTATTAAATACACTTCTGAAGATTCATTTCAATTTAAAAAAAAATCCCTCCTTCAATCTACGTGCTAGAATCAGAGCTGGGAAGGCCTGCCTGGCTACCACCCCTTAGAACTCTATTCCAAAATCTTTCCCATGAGACATGGTAGAAACCAGGTTTTTGTAGGTATCCAAACTTGTGAAACAGAATCCCAGCTTTCAAGACATGGGTGAGAGTTTAGGGACTTGTTCCACTGCATCCATTGAAGCCAATTCGTTCTACTCTCTACGATATAGCACACACGCAGAGTGAAATATAACTCCTGTATTTCCCTTGTTGACTACCTACAATTGCTATGGCCTTGTATTAATTTCATTAAGATATACTTCAGGGGCCTGTGGAGACGGCTCAGTGGATAAAGTGGTGTGAAAGTGTGAGGACCTGAGTTCAAATCCCCAGCAACTCAGAAAAAAGTTGGGTATGGCAGATACTGGAGACAGGAGGGTCACTGGGGCTTGCTGGCTCCCAGCCTAGCTCCAGCTTCAGTGAGGGACCCTGACTCTGAGGACTTAACCAGAGAGTGACAGGGCAGGACACCCAAAGACCTCCTGTGGCTTCTGCATGCACCGATATGCCCCCCCCCCACCACCACGCACATGGACCACGCACAAGAACACCACACACATCCGGGAACACACACACAAAGATATAATCCAGGCATAAACACTGTGACATTAATCATGAAGCAATTCGTTCCTTCATTCCAACAGGTCTCACGTCTCAGTGGGGCAGTGGCCCTTTTCACACATGCTATCCCAGCCCTCTTGAAGGTCTCTGGGCTATTAGCCTTGTGGTAGAGGTAACTGCGAGTCACTTTCATTTATAATACAACAGATCACCCTAGGTGATCAATATTCTGTATCATTTGGTCTTCTTATCAATACCAAGATTTATCAAGGTGCCAGGAAAAATAGCTGCTATCAAATTGACGAATCTGCTTTCCTTCAGTTGGAGCCAGTGACTTTCATAAAGGGAGATAGCTATATATCTACGTGTCTCAATCTAGCTACAAATACAGTTACAAGGCTCTTTCTCAAATTGTAGACTTTTGGTTCAATTTCCAGAAGACCATATAACTGACTTTTCAGCTGCTGACCCATAGGACCTCCACTGTAGGTAGCGGGGAGGAAGCGGAGGCGTGTTTAATCAGAAGGAACAGACTGGGACCCAGTCACTAAGATGAGTCCTGGACTGTGCATACAGTGCTCTGTCCCGAGTATTTGTTTTGAAAGCTGAGGTCCTGACCTTTCTCCTCCTCCAGTGAACAACTGCACTAACATAGGAACAAAGAGAGACCGGCCCTGTCCACAGCAGGAAGGTCTTGATGATGCTTTGTCTGGCTGGAGCTCATCCAGGTGGAGTACAGAAAGGTCAGGTGTTTGTGGGATCAGGCAGTGTGCATCCCTGACTTTAGTTAGAATCACACGTTTAAGAGGAGCCTCTTGACAATCCGTATAGCTCTTTTATTTTTTGCTTTTTTTTTTTTTTTTTTTTAGGACAAGGATTCTCTGTTGCAACTCTGGCTGTCCTGGAATCCACTCTGTAGACAGGCTGGCCTCAAACTCCCAGAGCTCCACCTGCCTCTGCCCCCTGAGTGCTGGGACTAGAGGTGTGCTCCACCACCACCCAGCAGCTATTTTATTTTTAAACTAATATTTATCATTTCCATGATGAAAGTCGGTCCTACTATTGTAGATCCTCCTACCATTCTAGATATTTGGAGGTTTTGATTATTGAAAACACAGGTACCCTGTGTTCAGGTGCTCTGAAAAATATGACCTGGGGCCAGGGTAAGGGCTAAGTCAGTAAAGAGCTGCACAGGCACAAGGACTTCAGCCTCACCCACAGCACCTATATGAAGGTCGCATGTGCCTGTGATCACAGTTCGGGGACAGGGGGCAGCTCAGCTCCTCTCAAAAGCCAAGGTGGACAGTGGTCGAAGATGATATCCAATATTGACCACTGTCTGCCAGAAGCACACACCCACACATGTATGCACACGTGTACACACACATATATCACACACCCCAAAATAAAATAAAAATAAATTATACACTTAAAGATACAGCACAGATTACTTTTGTTTGAAACTAATATTTTAGTTTTGTTGTTGTCGTTTGAGACAGGGTGGCTCTACACAGCCTTGGCTGTCCTGGAAGTCGCTATGTAGACCAGGCTGACCTGGAACTCAGAGATCCCCCTGTATCCATCTCCCAAGTGCTGAGATTAAAGGCATGCACCACCGTGCATAGCTAAGTTAATTTTAAAAATTAGCAGAATTTGAAAAACTCATTCATTCTTAAAGAGACCCTGGCTCATAACCAATTACTCGTTTCTATTATAATCACTAATGCATTGTTCATTGCGCAAGTGAATAGGTTTCATTGTGACATTTCCTTACAATCATATGCTGTGGTTTAATCATGTCCCTTCTACCCTCTCCCCTTCCCCCTCCTCTCCCACACTCTCTCCTTCCTCTTCTTTAATGTCTCTCTTCCACTTCTCTTTCTGTGTCTTCTTTGCTTAACTTGTCATCCTCCAGTCCCATCTATTTTTCTGTAAATGAAGAGATTTCACCATCCTCCAACGCTGTGCTTGCTATTTTTGTGGACTATATATTTTCTGTCCATCCATCACCTGTAGAGAGACGTGGAGTCTATGAATGGCAGTTAGCTTCCATTCACTAAAGGGAGTTTCAATTGTGGATCTTTGCTTGCATTTTCTTTTTGTTGTTTTTGGTTTTGGTTTTTTTGAGACAGGATCTCATGGAACTCAGCCAGGCTGTCTGCAAACACCTGATCCAGGCTACAACCTTCTTAGAGCATGCAAGGGGTGCTAGGATCACAGGCATGTGCCTCCATATCTAGCTTGGTTTGTGTGTGTGTGTGTGTGTGTGTGTGTGTGTGTGACTGAATCTGTGGTGAATTGAATGAGAATGTCCCCCATAGGCTCAGATGTTTGATCCCTAGTTGATGGTACTGTTTGGGAAAGTTTAGGAGGTGTTGCCTTCCTGGAGGAACTATGTCACCAGTGGTGGTGGGCTTTGAGGTTTTATTTTTATTTATTTTGGATTTTTGAGACACAGTCTCTTTATGTATCCAGGATTTGCTTAGAACTTGCTATGCAAACCAGGCTAGCCTCAACTCACAAAGATCTGCCTGCCTCTGCCTCCTGAGAGCTGAGATTAAAGATGTGTACCACCAAGCCTGGAGTTGAGGTTTTAAAAACTCTAGCCCATTCCCAGTGCATTCTGCCCGCTTCCATGCTTCCTTGCTGTGATGGTGATGGACTCTCATCCCTCTGGAACCATAAGCCCAAATAAAGAAATAAAGTGTTCCTTTTATAAGTTGCCTTGGTCATGATGTTTTATTACAGCAATAGAAAAGTAAGACAGGATCTCACACTAGAGTCCAGGCTGGCTGAAAACTCACTATGCAGGCTGTGTCTCATATTCACCACCATTCTCCTCAAGACTTCTGAGGGCTAGGATTGTAGGCATGTACCCACCACCTACCTTCATACCCACTTTTGATTGATTTTGTTGATGAAAAATGGAAACCAGTCTGAGGAGCCAACACACATGACATGAAAAAAAGAACAGTGCTAAGAAAAGCATTAAAGCCAGGATTTCAAGTTATACTACAAAGCTATGGTAACAGAAGCAGTATGGCACAGCACAAACATAGGCATATGGATCAAAGAAATGGCATTCAGAAGTGGACTCACACAGCAGTAGCCATCTAATTAAAATTTTAAATTACTTTATTCATTTATTTCCTTATATCTATCTACCTACCTACCTACCTATCTATCTAGTGTGTGTGTGTGTGTGTGTGTGTGTGTGTGTGTGTGTGTGTGTGCACGTGCATGTGTGCATGCGCTTATAGTTTGAAAGGCACACTAATGATTGTTACCTTTGGTCCACACTAGTTCAGAAGAAATCAGATGTGTGTGTGTTTCTGTCTGTGTGTCAACGTGCACAAAGAAATGATGATGAAGACTCACATGTGGGGTAATCTCAGCACTTGGGAGGCTGAGGAGGGAGGGATGATGAATCAGAAGCCAGTTTGGGTTATATTGTGAGACCCAGTCTCAAAATAAAAGGAGAAAAGATTAATCAATAATTTTTATTTAATGACCTAAAAATAAAATAAAATCATCCTTAAACAATTATTTAGTGGCATAGTAAAATGTACAGGAAAGATAACATAAAACTAACACTTTTTCTATGACATAATCTGTCAAAAAGTATAATTTAGCCTGTAGTATGAATTATAAAATATATATGTATGTATTACATAAGTATAAATTATTATATAAGTCTAAATATTAACATTAGTTGGCAAGATAATAATTTTTACAGAATTTTTATTTTATTTTATGTATATGTGTGTTTGAGCGCGCACATGTGTGTGTGATGTCCAGGGAGACCAGAGGAGGGAGTCGGAGCCCCTGGAGCTGGACTTACGGGCTGTTAAGGTTTGTGCTGGGAACTAAGGTACTCTTAACCACTGAGCCATTTCTCTAGCCCCAAGACAATAGTTTTGCCTTCTTCCTTTTGCTCTTTTATGTTAAAAAAAATTCACGAATGTTCATTCAATACTTTTATAATGAGAAAACAAACAAGCAAAAAATTGAAATCCCTTCTATACTCATGATTTGGCTACTTTACTGAGGGAATCACGCCAGCAAGTGAGTCTGCTGTCTCACAACAGCTGCTGCTTCCTTCCAGATGGCTGTGGCATGGTTAGAAGTCTTGTTGCTATGATACAGCACAGGAGTTAGGGGTCAATTTCTACGTGTCACCCTCAAAAGTACATGTCTATTGAGGAGGTCCTGGCTCTGCATTTAGGTTTGTTTTGAAGTTATTCCCTCTGGCATGTGAAGCACATGACTGCTATGAATTGGTGCACACTCATTTACACAGCTTTCTCTAGTTGTGGGCCCTCAACATTTGTTTACTAGCTAGCACATCTTAAGTTAAAAGACTTAATCATTTGAAAGGCACAATAATTAAACAAATCAAGTTAGTTTCAACATGTTTGTCAGAGCGTTCTGTAAGTGGCTGTGGTGCCACTTGGGCTGGTGTAATCAGGGCTGAAGCTGTCCATTCTCACACCATTAGAGATGTCTGAAAGGGAGCACACTAACAGTGGTTACCTTTGGACCCACGCTGGTTCAGGAGAGATTGGTCTTAGTCATTAGAACTATATTTTTATAAGGAACTATTAAACTGTTGGAATTGTCATAAAGTGTTATGATTATATAAACTACATACATTATAGTAAAGTTATAATCAAAGAAATAAAAGCAGGAAAAAAAGCCAAGATCTGAGGAGATGGCTTAGTAGTAACTCACTTGCCTTGAAAGAACGTGGGAGTTTGATTCCTGGTACCCAATTAAAGATGCCAAGTGGGGTAGGATACCCTTGTTATGTCAGCACTGGGGGCTCACTGCCTGCCAGTCTAAACTAATTGTTGAGCTGTAGGTCAATGAGAAACCCTATTTTAATTTAAGGGTGTGTGTGTGTGTGTGTGTGTGTGTGTGTGTGTGGTGAGAGAGAGAGAGAGACAGAGAGAGAGAGACAGAGAGAGAGACAGAGAGAGAGAGAGAGAGAGAGACAGAGAGAGAGAGAGAGAGACAGAGAGGGAGATGCTTCTTGGAAGCCAGAAGAGGACATCAGATCCCCTGAAGCTGGAGTTACAGGCATTTGTGAACTGCCTCATGTGGGTGCTGGGAACTGAACTGAGGTCTCTGGAAGAATAGTAAGTCCTCTTAACCACTGAGCCATCTCTCCAGCCTGAGAAATACTGTTTTAATAGGAGGTAGACAGCATTCCTAAGGATGTCAGAGGATGTGTTCTGGTCTTCACATGTGTACACACTACACCACCACCATCCAGTCACCCTCCCCAAACACACAGTAAGAGAGAAAATGGAAACCAAGATTAAGAGAGAGAATTTATTCTTGTAACATTATTTTCTGTCATTGGTTGTAGTGAGCACAGCGTGAGATGATGTGTAAACACAGAATGCAAGGTCTAAAAGGGCTCAAAGACAGCCAGTTACAATCTGATAAGCAACTGCACCCAAGGTTTCGAGTGCCGTGCCTGCACAGTACAGTTCACGTCACAACACCCCAGCACTGTGGGTTCTGCTTCCCCTTGCCATGCTTCTCCTGCTGGCCTGTGGAGTAGGACAGAGCAGAGCAGGAGTACTTCACAACAGTTGGCTGGGCAGGTGGATGGCAGGCGGGGAGGGGAAGTGGGCACTGGTCAGACGTGCTCTAGGATATTTACAGAGGTGTCGTAGACATAGAGAAGACTAGAGCACTCGGTTATAATTGCGGCTCTTAGCTCTTCTTCCAAATCCAGAGATGCCAAAAGGTCAAGGTTCTGCAATCGGCATCCTCCCAAGTGGATATGCTTCCTAACTTAGCTACTAGTGATTTTGTATTTGTCAAAAGCTGACTTGAGGGATGGCCTATGCTTATAAAAGTAGAATTTAGTTATAGAGAAAATTATTTCCTGTAGTCGAAGACTCAGAGTGCATGTGACTTCCCATAATGTATGAGAGGCAGGTGTCGTGGGAAGCTTCAGAGACTGACAGAACTGGACAGATGAAATGCCAGTTGCTGGAATCCAGTGGTCAGCATATTTAAGAGTGGTTTCTGGAGTAGGGAGTGTAAAGAGGCGGGCAGAAAGGAACGTCAGTGACTGAAATAACTGACATGGTCATCGTTATTCATTATTATTGTGTGTGTGTGTGTGTGTGTGTGTGTGTGTGTGTGGGGCATGGCACATGTGTTGAGGTAAGAGGACAGCTTTATGGAGTTGGTTCTTTTCATCCACCTTTACATGGGGCTTGCCCTCAACTCACTAGGCTAGCCCTGCACAGGCCTTCACCCACTGAGCAATCTCATACCCAAACATTTTGACCATAGAAGGGAGAAGGACTTAACTTTCAGGTCCTTGGGTAAGAGGTTACAGCATATCAGAAACAGAGTGTTACTATCGTCAGATCCGTGGGGCTTCTGGACACACACTGAGTAGCCGCAGTCAAATGTCTTGACAAGCCTCAACCAATTTCAACAAAGTTTTGAAGCAGCAATACGACCCTCTCTTTCCATGGCAGATTTCCAAGGTACCGGATCAGTAGTCAAGCCCACCAATGAAAACAAAGTGACTCTTCCATGTGGTGATGCTTCATGGATTCTGTACGACTGAAGAACAGGCAAGACTCTGTGGTCTATAAAGTTACTATCGTGGTACTGTGTAATCCACGCTGGCCTCAAACTCACCATCCTCATGCCTCAGTCTCCCACAGGTTGGCATTTCAGTCATGTTCCGCCATCCCCAGTTTGATCATTCTTTTTTTTTTCCTTCTTGAAAAAAATTACTTCTTTGTTGTTGAGATTATAATACAATTACATCATTTATTTCTTCCTTTTCCTCCCTCTCATCCCTCTAACATACCCTTTTCTGTTATTTTTCAAATTCATGCCTTTTTTCATTAATTGTTGTTACACACATAAATGCATATGCATATACATATGTATTCTGAAATACATAAGTGCAACCTGCTCCGTCTGCATAATGTTACTTGTAGGCATGCCGCAGGGCTGGCCATTTGAACAATCAGTTCATGTGTTTTTCCCTGGGGAAGACTATTTCTATAGCTCAGCATTTCTTAGTTGCCTGTAGTTCTTGGTGTAGGGTTGAGACCTCATGGACTTTTTCTTATAGCTTGGATATTCTTAAAAATGAGAAGATTCAGAACTCGGAAGATAGCTCAGTCTACAAGGGACTTACTTGACTTGTAGGCATGAGGATCTGCAATCAGTCTCCAGGAGCCCCAAAGAGACAAACACTGGTGTGGTATGTACTCTGTCTCCCAACCAGTCTTCTTGTTCTCATGGCCCCTCCCTCAACTCCCGTGTGTGTGTGTGTGTGTGTGTGTGTGTGTGTGTGAGAGAGAGAGAGAGAGAGAGGAGAGAGAGAGAGGGGGGGTGCAGATTTAAACTTGTTTGTTTATACAGGGTCTTACATTCCAGGCTGGCCTTGAACTCACTATGTAACTGAGGATGGCTGTCAAATTTTCATCTTCCTCCCTTTACCTCCTGAGTGCTGGGTTTATAAGCATGCGCCATCACAGTCCGCTGATGTGGTTCTGGGGGTTGAACCTGGGGCTCTGTGCTCTCTGTGCATGTGCTTTCCCAGCTAAACTTCAGCCCTCCCCTCCCTTTACCTTGACATCACATTGTTACAGGGAGATCAGGTTTCCCAGGTTTCAGTCCACTGGTGGACGTCCAGTGCCTCTCAGAGTACACGAGAAATACTGACTCATGACTGCATCTACACTGTCTGCCACGTGAGTAGCTGTCTCCATTACTAGTCACCTCCAATTTGTCCACCATTAGCATTACAGAATGATCACCTAACCCGTCCGTCTCCACCTTCCTGATTTTTTTTCCCTTTCAGATGCTGTAATTGGAGCAAAGGAAAGACAGAATATTTAAATTCCAGTTTTGTTTTGCTGATCTGCTTTCCAGTTCATGCTGACATCAGCGGGGCCCAGAGGTTAGGCACATATCCAGCGAGGCATACCAAAGCAGAGCCTTGCTCTTCATCTCTGTTCTAGGTGGCCTCTGCAAGGTCTAGCTAAGTCACTGAATGAGGAAGGTCAGCCAAATGCCTCGATTAGTTAATATTCACAGAGTCAGTAGGTCAGTTGGTAGAGTTCTTGCCTAGCATCCACCAAGCCTAGATTCCACCTCCAGCACCATATAAAACAGATATGTGGAGCATGTCATTCCAGCACTTTGGACGTAGAGGCTGGAGGACCAGAAGATCAAGGTGATCTTTGTCTACAAAGCAAGTTCAAGGCCAGCCTATGCTACATAAGTTCCTGTCACAAAAAAAGAAGATGAAAAGGTCATTTTAGAAAGGTTTTCAGTTAATAAAACCATTCCAGTTTCAACCACCTCAGATCCAAGCGGCACCTTAGAGAGGCAGATAACATATCTTTGTTTTTCAAGACAGGGTTTCTTTGTGTAGCCCTGGCTATCCTGGAACTTGTTTGTAGATCAGGCTGGCCTTGAACTCACAGAGATCTGCTGCCTCTTCCTCCGGAGTGTGAGGATCAAAGGCAAGGACCATCACCACCCAGCCAGATGGCATGTCTTAAATTTGTCTATGAATACAGAGGTGTGACATCTTGAGGCAGAACTATGGAGATCCTTGGTAACCCAGCCTCAATCCATTGATAAATTGTCTCTCTGGGTAAGCTATGTCCTCTGGAAGTTCCTTTTTGAAAACACTGATGGGTTTCAGCCCTCCTGTGTTATGCTGGGTTCTCTCCAGTCCCTGTGCTGTTGTCTCGTTTTCTGTTCATTCTTATGGTTACCTGGTCCTTCATAGGAGGGGTTTCCGTTAATTTCCAAAGTACATTTTACATTCCGTGTCGATGTCTCAGATTCTAGATGTAAATCTGTGAGAATAAAAAGCAGATCCCAGGGGTATTCTTGGTGTAATAGAAATTCCATATTAATGTCACTTATCGGTGGCCTGAGGCGCTGAACAATCTCGAGGACATCTGCACACTGATTTTTAACTATTAAAATACTACAGAAGTACCTGGGTGTCGAGAGAAAACAATTTAAAGACGAATTGTTTCTAATAACACCCTGAGGCTATTTTTGGGTAGGAGACGCGGACTGTTTCTATGGAAACAGGTTTTCTCTATTTCGTTCCGCTGCTGCCATCTAGAGGACAAGGGAAGTACACCAGGCGGTGATGTGTCACGTGTCGGAGTCCTGTCCTGCGTAGTCCCCCATCCCCCAGCCCTGCCGCTGCCCATGGCCAGCGACTTGGTCCTGGCCCTGATTCTCTCCTGACTTTCCCCTGTTTATCTCCTAGTGTTCTTGGCCAGAAGATGGATTGCTCCAGTCCAACTGAGCACTCGTGGGTGCAGAGTGAGCCTGGCGCCTCTCAATCTCTCTCACACCTGTGGCTCCCCGTCTTATTTGCTGTGTGATTCTTAGAGCCGAGCAGAGCTCTTGGGGAGGCTGGGAGATATTGGAACCTTTAAGAGGGATTAATACTTTCTCTTAAAGAATCCCCTTGCAGGAATGGATTGGCCACGTCCAGAGCACAAAGTGTCTTGGTATCTCCCTCAGTCTCTCTACAACGCTCGTGTGCTTCTCTCTCTCCTTTTCTACTTAGCTGAACAACCAGGGATTCTCACCAGAAGCTGGGCAGGTGGCTGTGACATCATTTTGAACTTTTTTCCTGTCTCCTAATTTCTTTTCTGCATGAAGTGTACTGCCTTAGAAATTTTGTTTTAGTAGCAGAAACTGCTCCTGCAGGCTTCCATCTCATCGTTTTCAGGAAGAGACGGTCTAGATCGAATATATGAAGAGCCACTGGCAATAAAATTATGCATATTTGAAGCTGCATCTCAATTGCTTATATTTTGTGTTGCCTTTAACACCGCTAGTGATGGCACAAAGGGCCTCAACATCAATATACAAGAAGCCCCCTCCCCAGGGACGCCCACTGCTCCTGGAACTTGCCGGGTAGAACATCCATCCCATTTTGCAGGAGTGACGAATTTTCTGCCTGCCTCACTAGGCCTTCATCAGGCAGGCACTGTTTACTGTAGCCCTTACACTGGATAGCCATCCCATGAGTGTTGTTAAAGAACAAATGAAAAAGCAGTGTATTTAAAAATGTACGAGTTTCTCCTGGTCTCAAAGTAGTTTAATGTGGATACACAATTCCGGGTCAGTAGACAGCCACTTCTGACAGGTGTGTGGTTTCAAAGCTAGAGCCTCTGAGCAGCCATTAGCTTCTTTACACCATCCCTGTCATTAGATGGTGTTTGGACAAATTGTTACACGTTTTTCAAGTGCAGACAGGCTACCAGTACTGAAGCAGCAATCCCTTTCTCCCCACACACTGTAGTTAAGCATACAGCTAGTTGGAGGATAACAAACCCCCCCCCCCGCCCCCTTCCGTGAGCTGAACAAATAGTAATGACAATGAGATGAGTTGTGTCCACCAAGGCAGGTGTGGAGACAAAGCCCAGGCCTCAGGACTTAGGTGGCTGAGGGAAGGACTTCAAGTTTCAAGCAAGTGTGACACCTTCTCTCAAATAACCAAAGCCAAATAAAGAAGCCCAGCCAAACAGGGTCGAATGGAAAACAAAACAGGAGGGATGGTTAGGGTTGTAGCTTAGAGGCAGAGCAGTAGTTCTGCATGGGAGGGGCCTGAGTTTTATCCCCAGCACTGCCCCCAACCCCACCCCAGCTGCCTCAGAACACAAGCCACCCTGGTGAATTACAATGTCAGATGTCGAGTTAGGGAATGGTCTGTGGGTCAAAGGGACAGGATGGAGATTAAGATAAATTTTCTTATAGACTATCATCAGTCCCCCACCCTCCCACACCCCCTTGGAGACAAGCTGACCTCAGACTCATTATGCTGCCCAGGCTGGCTTTGAGCTCTTGGATCTCTTGTGCTGGGTGTGTACTACCACACCTGGTTAGAACTTAGTACAAAAAACCAAACCAAACCAAACAAAAAAACCCACAGTAGCGGCAGCGCACACAAGCAATGTGATTGGGCTACACCATGGAGTTAGAATAATGTCCAATTGCTATAATTTCAGTCATAGCCAAACCATTAGGCCTCTGAGGGGTTGCTAACAGCACCAATATGAGTGTTGTTTAATAATAATAATAATAATAATAATAATAATAACAACAACAACCAGCATGGCCTTCCCTGCCTTCCTTCCTCTCTCCCTTCTCTTTTTCTCTCTTCCAGGGAGCTGTCACCCCTCCACAAGGGGTGGCTGTCAGAGATCTGTCATTGACCTTAACTCGCACGTGGCCTAGCCACTGCCCCTGCACCTTCCTCACGACCTCTTCCCCCTTTTTCTAGAAAAGGGTTTTCAGTCTCACCATTTTCTTTCGTCTTCACCATCTTTTGCATCTGTGTGTGGGTTTGTTCATGTGTGTGTGCACTGGAGGACAACGTTATCTGCATTCCTCCGGTGCTGTCTGCCATTTGGTTGAGGAAGGGACTCTCACTGATCTGGAACTCCCTGCAAAGGTAGGCTGCTGGCCAGGGAGCCCTAGGGCTCTGCCTGTCATGTCTGCCCTGGGATTGCAATACAACGCAAGCACGTGCCACACAGCTGGCTTTTTTTCCTTTCTTTCTTTTTTTAAACTTGGGATCTAGGAATTGAACTCAGGTCCTCTTGCTTGCAAGGTCAACACTTTCCTGACCGAACCATCTCTCTAGCAACACCACCAAGATCACTGTTTTTACATTTGCTCATTTATTTATTGCGTGTTGTGTGTGCCCACGTGCACCTGCCGTGGTGCACGTGTGGAGGTCAGGGGACAGCTTATGAGAGCTGGTTGTCTGCTTCCACCATGTGGGTCCCAGGGGTTACCCACCCTTGCAGACCCACCCCTGGCCCTGCCGCCATAATTTTCAAATGGTGAACAATTACAAATATTGAACAAGCACCTGTTGTCAATTCCCATCTGCTGTCCTTAGCTTCCTGTCTGTGATTGATGTGTGCGCTGTCATCTTTTGTATGCTGTACTAACAGTCACCTCGCTCCCTGCTAACCAGCACACTGACTGCTGGAGAGTTGCGGTGTTCTGGCCACAGCTCTCCCGTCCTCACCGGATGCTCCTCCCGGGTAATCCCACCCAGTCCAAAGTCTTTAAATCCTAAAACGATTCCTCTGACGGTTGTTGCTACAATATTTCTTCTAAAATGGCAAAACCAGTGTGTACAGGACCATGGATTGTAATCCCTGATCCCGGACCCAACTCTCCCTGGCTTTACTTGGACAATAAATGGTTCCGTCATTCACCGAGTGCTTGTCTTAATGTGTGTAGTTGTTCTTTATTATTTTTTTTCTTCATCTTGAAAATTTTTCTCTAATCTGGAGGCTGGTAAAGGGATTCCCCGGGCAAAGGTACTTGCTGAGTATGCATGGAACCCATGCAGAAAAAAAAAAAAAAATCCAGATGCCAAAGTATGCGTGGTAGTCCCAGCACTCCTGCAATGAGATGGAAGGAGGGACAGGAAAATGCCCGGAAGCCAGCAGGTCGGCTGGCTTGGAGTACGCATCCTGGCAGAAACGACAGACTCTGCCTCAAAACAAGATAGAGAAAACTGACCTCTGAAAGTTGTACTCTAACCTCCACATGGACACATGGGTGTGCGTGTGTGCGCACACACACACATATACACCAAAAATAACTTATCTCCAGTCCAACCAGTTCCCACCAAAGCACCTGCTTTTGGCTGAAGTAGAAATATGCCTGATTTCCTTCCTATGCTCTCTCTCCGTATTCTGCACAGCACATAGAAAGATACTTCCAAACTGTAAATACGATTCCTCTGTAATCAGAGTAAGACCCGAACTTCCATACAAGTCCCCCTCGCCCTGGTTCCTGATCCCTAGGCCCTGTGTGAGCTCTTTGCCAATCCATTCTCCACAAGGTTCCGGCCTCCTTCATCCAGTTCAACGGAGACATCTCCTTCCTGAGCTTAGATGACAGTTAAGTCACAGAAATGAGAAACTAGGGCTGGGGGATGGTGCAGTGGGGAAAGTCCTCCGTCCCCAGAACCCGTGTTAAAAAACAGGGCATGCTGGCACACATGTATAATCCCGGCACAGAGAAGAAGCAGGTGGTGCTCTGGGCCTTGCTGTCCAGCCATCCTAGCCTACTTGGTGATTCTCAGGTCAGGGAGAGGAAAAAAAGGTGGGTGGCACCTAAGGCCTGATGTCATCCTCTGGTTTCCACATGCATCTGCGCATGCGTGCACCCATGTGAGCACGCGCACACGGACATACAGTGTAAATCCATCATCTGCCAAATTAGTTAATAGCGTTTATATTTTGTCTCCTCTATGAGAAGTTATAAACATCCAGAGGGCATGGTCCTCTCTATCCGGCTTGTGAAGGTATGTGATGGCGTCATCTGTGCCTGCAGTGGCTCCCAGTGAATTTTATTAATCAATGAATCAGTTCCCCAAGATCTCCTGGAATTCATTGTGCTGTGTGTCTATGTCTGTGTTATAACTGTTCTATTAAATAGAAATTGTTCTCTAAAACGAGGCGTCTTTATTGTGACACCTTAAACAGAACCACCCAGCATTAAGAAAGTAAAAAACAGGGCAGGAGAGATGGCTCAGTAATTAAGACCATGGCCGCTCTTGCAGACGACCACACTTTTATTCCCAGTACCCACACCAGGCAGCTCACAGCCACCTATAAATCCAGCCCCAGGGGTCCAAGGTCCTCTTCTGACCTTCTTGTGGTGCACACAAACTCCTGTAGGCACACACACACATACACATAAAAATAATTTTAAAATCTTTAAAATTTATTTAGAAAAAGAAGTAAAACACTCAAAATCTCACACAGAGTTATTGATATATTTTAGTACAATTAATACAACAATTAGAAACCTCTGCTATACTGCTTTGTTTGATTGCTAAATTATGGCTTTAGGATAAATTCCTAGGCATAGAATTGCTGAGTCAGGATTTCACTCATTACAAATGATTTTGGAAGGCTGGAGAGATGGCTTAGTGGTCAAGGGTTCTTGTCCATTTCCAGGAGCCCAGGTTGGATTCACAGCGCTCACATGGCGGTTCACAACCACCTGCATGTAACTCCAGTGCCAGGGCATTCAGTGTCATCTTCTGACCAAGGGTACAAGGTATTTACATAATGTAGAAACATATGTTCAGGTGAAACACCCATACACATTAAAAAAAGAAGCAAAAATGTTGCTGGACATTTCGAAACTGTCCTAATTTAGAATTACTTCAACTCCTAAGTTAGATGCTTCCAAGCAACTAAAACTTTTCCCTCTCATCAGAAGTATACGAATATGATTATTTTCTAAGCAAATGTCAAATATGTGATAATAGAGCTGAATAAAAGATATCTATCTGTTCATTTAGTTTCACCCCCCTATTACCAGTGAGATGGAATGCTGTTGTGATCCCGTGTTGAGCTGATGTTTTATACTTCATTGTAGTAGAAGGAATGGATCACAGCCTAGTCCTATATGGTCTGTATGTCTGATGGGAATCATCTTTTTCTTATATTGATTTCTAAGAATTCTGTGTGCATTCGAACATTAGACTTCTTTATAATGTGTTACACATACTTCCTACTTGCTATTTTTCTTTTTTCTAGAATCGTATGATACATTTATCCTTAACATAAAATGTCTTAGTGTTAAATACTATTTTAATAGGATCCCTCACAGCATGCTATTAGATGTCTTCCTTTTGTCAATCTTTATTCCCTGGGTGCCATCATTACCGGGGTGTCCCCTGGCAGGACCTCAATGCTGGCGGGTTGGTAAAGGGTGCAGAGATTCAGGAAACAGTGTCTACTGCACATGAGCAATCTTTTATATCGCGGAAGCCTAAGGACTGTGATTGGTTAGCACTTGGATCAGATAGTGAGCTCTTGTACCACCAGGGTCTCTATGTGGAAGGAGAGTGCACACTCTTTCGCAGGCCAGCTACCGGCTACCCACACTACTTCAGAGTTCAGGGTTTTGACTTCAGGAGCGTGATGTGCCATGCTTCTTATTTAGACACTCAGCATGCCAGGTAGCTGGGTGCATTTTTCCCCCATACCTGGTACCACATGATGCTTTGGAGAGACAGCCTGGGATATATGCTGTTTTTTCTCACTGTATCCACACACCTTTGCGCTGTAATTTATTTTCCCAGCCCCCTTCTGGGGGACGTATGGCTCATCTTTAAAAAAATATTTTACTTACCTTTACTTTATGTACATTGGTGTTTTGCTTGCATGTATGTCTGTGTGAGGGCGCTGGACCCTTGCAACAGGAGTTGCCAACAGTTGTGAGCTGCCATGTGGGCGCAGGCAATTGAACCCAGGTCCTCTGGAAGAGCAGCCAGTGCTCTTAACTGCGGAGCCATCTCTCCAGCCCCGTTGTGACTCATTTTTAAGAGTTTGTTATTAGAAAAACGGTACAATTAATGATCTGGCGTGGCTGTCCTTCTGAAGATTCACGGGTGCTTCTAGGGCAATTCTTGGGATAAAGATGTACACTAACAGACAAGGATGCTAAGCTGCTCCCGTGTGATTGTGCCGGGTGTGTCTTCCAGTCAGGCTTGACCGACTGTCCTCAGAGCATCTTCAATAACAGGCAAATTATATCTCCACCTTTCTCTGGTCATGAGAAAATAAACATCATTCTTACAGCTAAGAGTTATTCATATTTACTTTCATAAAAACTGTTTGGCTGGGGAGATGGGTTAGGCACTTGCTGTTCAAGCCTAAGGATTGGAGTTCTATCACCAGAACCCAATTATTAAAAAACAAGACCAGAGAGTTGTTCGGAAGCTTGTGGGCCAGCCATCACGGAGAAGACGCACAAGACCCTGCTGCACCAAGGTGGGAGGAGAGGGCAGCATGTGCAGGCTGTCCCGTGAGCTCCATCTGCGATCCAGTTCAGGTGCTCTTGTGTGCACACACACATGTGCATTCACACACATGTGCACATGCAAATATTTTTGAAAGCCCGTTGATGTTCTTTTAACATGTTTTCCTGTGTGTTTTCACTCCTTTACTTATTAAGTTTTGGATTCTTAATACATATTTTGAAATGTAAGCTTTTCCTTGGTATGAGTGACTGTTTTTTTTTTTTTTTTTTGCATTTGCTGTTGATGGCTCATTTACCTTACCTGTGTTATTTTTTTCCGTGAATAATTTTTAAAAATTGACATTGCACAACTCATTGGTTTTCCTTCAGTGGCTTTGAGGTTTTGTACATATGAAGGCCACTCTTATTCTGCAGCGATGGGGAAAACGCCAACGGGGTCTTATTTTTTTCTATGCTGATGTCTTAACATTTAAGCCTCCGACTCTCTGGGATTTCTTTCCAACTAAGAAGCAATGATGAGTTAAGCTTTTTACTTGCCACCTGCAGGCTTACTCAGGGAGCTTGCTGCTCCGGCTCTAAGCTGCTGACCTAAAGAAGCCTGTTCGATCAGACTGTAAACGTTTTTATGCTTTTGCTTGTATTTCTGGGCTCCTCTGTCTACCTATTCTCAGTCCAGCATTAATATTTTTAATATAAAATAATAAAGTAAGACCAGTCTTCTCCCACATCTACTTATCTTTGTATAATTTACAGTAAAGGGCAGCAGAGTGGTAAAAAGCTTCTACTGCTCATGTAGAGGATCAAGGTTTTATTCCCAGCACCCAGGTGGCAGCTCACCATATTCTGTAACTCCTGATCCGGGGGATCTGACGCCCTCTTCTGGTCTCCAAGGACACCAGGTGTGTGGTGCACATGAATACACCTGTACAAAACACTCATATCATAATAAATAATCTTCAAAAATAAGTAATTATAAAATATTAAAATTGATAATAAAATATAAGGTAAAAGTTTATGATAAAATAAATTTCCTGTCTCTTCCCACATCTGTGTTTTCTCTAATCAAGTCTCAGCTTATTCAGTTACCAAAAGGTCTGTTGATCCAATTTTGGGTGTTGTATTTCACTGAAGGACTCATCTTGGGGAACAAGCAGCTTTTCTGGGTTCAGGATTGACAAGAACAGGGTATATTAACAGTTTTGTTCATTCTGCCATCCCATCAAGATACTGTCAAGATTTGTTCAGCTCCATTTCTCCACTACTCTTTCCAGATGGCCATTCACAATTTATCTTGTAGCTTTCGTAGGTTTGCCTGGTACCCTGCGGATTTCCATATTCATATAATCATGCTTAACAGTATTTACCATTATCTTTCTTTGTGGTTTTATAATTCATGTCCTGGTTTATTAAAAGTTCCTTCTATAAAGCCTAGTAGTATGCTCCTCAAAATTTGGAGAAAGTTATAACTGAGCCTATCCTTCAGTGACACCTTTCACTTTGTACCCACAGGGTCATGTTCTTTGAAGTCTATTCCATTGACTTATGTGCTTCTCTTTTTGAGGCAAGATTTCACTTACAGCTCAGACTGTTCTTAAACTTGAGGTCCTCGAGTCTGGGGTTATACTTGTACACTATTGCAGCTTGTGACACTTTCTGCATATATAGCATATGATAAATGAATTTCACCTATATGGTGTTCTAGTTTCTAAATGTTTCGAGCTTTTCATTCAGCCACTGATTTCTGTTTTGATAGGGAAGGGCTTTTTACAAAGTTGTTATAGTAAGCCATTAATAAGACCCTAGGCTCAAATCCACACCCAACTTCCATCACCTTGACCTGGAATCTCTAAGACGAACATGTTAATGTTCCCTTGTACAACAGTACAGAGAAAAACAGCACACATTTAAATACTACCATCTTTCTCTGCTCTTAGCTTGTCCTAGCATCTCTGAAAGTATTGCTTTCATTTTAGCTACTGATTTGATTTACACTTATCAAGAAAGTGGA
Organism: Cricetomys ansorgei; assembly: GCA_026225945.1. NCBI lineage: Eukaryota > Metazoa > Chordata > Mammalia > Rodentia > Nesomyidae > Cricetomys > Cricetomys ansorgei. Next base: position 11,502,434 of record JAMJFZ010001121.1, on the reverse strand, counting down.
GTATGGATATGTAGTTAAAGTCTATCAGCAATTAAACAATTGTCTTCATAAGTATGACTTTGCTGAAGAAAGGCTTGTCAATATCTATGAAACTCCCAGGTATAGTAGTATGATGCTGTGGTGGGTCACCAAGGAAGATATGGAGGCATATTCATAGGTGCAAAGCCTGCCAGACCTCAGCAGAGGGAACCACTCTACTGGCCAGTGCCATCCTGGACAGTGGAACCCTGAGCGTCTCATCTCAGGGGTTTTTATTGATACCTAATCTCAGATGTTCTATTGATACCACATGCAGATCATGAGTAATCAAACATCTTTTACATAAACCCAACACCTGCAGACAATACAAAATTCAAGGCCTAGGCAGCCCTCTCCTAATGGTGCACAAAACCACAATTTTAAACATAATTGAGAATAAACTTCTGCAATATCCGTGTCTCACACCTAACTCTGTAATTTTTTTAGAGCTACACTATTTGGGGTTTTGACTTTAGCATTTCTTCTGGGTTTATTGCATACTTCTCTACAATAAATACAAGGTTTAGTTCTGTCTTTTTTGAACCCAGAACAGCACATTTCCTTCTCTTCTCTGCCACACTTTCTTCCTCGGATACATTCGCGGTTCTGCAACACCAATATGCAAAGTTGGAACTAATTCAGTTTCGTTGCTGATCGGTATTGCAGACATTCTTTACTCTTTCTTGTGTCCTACTTAGCTGCCATCACACATTTGAATTCTTTGCTGGTCAAATAATTCAGTCCTTTCAGACGGGTTGAAATTGTTGATGTGTGTGTTTCTCCTGGACTGATGCACGAGTTACTGGGTGTTGTCACATGCTTCTAGCACCCTTGGCTGGCTTGGACTTTCACTCTGGTGCACATAGATTCCTATTTTATCTTAGATTCTTCAATACACAGTATTATACAATTTTCTTTTCATTTTTTAAAAATTTTGAGACTGGGTCTCTACATAGAGAGCTGTCCTGGAACTCACTAAGGAGACCAGGCCGGCCTTGAACTCATAGAGATCTGCTTGCTGTTGCTTTCCAAGTTCTGAGGTTAAAGGTATGCGCCACTATCCGTGAACTAAAAGAGCTGTCAATAAAGTTGTCAGAAGACTCTGTTTGTCCCGTCTCCTTAATCGGCGAAGGCGGAGTGCGACAAAAGGTACGCGCCACTATGCTGGGCTTGTCCGATTTTTAGTATTTGCCATTATTAAGGGTGAAAATATCATTTTATTTTGCATTTTCAAGAGAAATGGGGTAGGGAGTGAACATTGTTGCTGTTCTTACCTTTAAAAATGTAGTTGAAGGCTGCAGATATGGCTCAGCAGGTAAGAGTGCAGTCCGTTCTCACAGAGAACCCAGGTTCCATTCTGAGCACCCATGTTGGGCAGCTTACAACTGCCTGTAACTCCAGCTCCAGGAAATCTGATGCTCTATTCTGTTCTATTCATCCACCTGCACTTGTGCAGCCCCCACCTCCATACACAAGTAAGACTTAAAAAAATCTGAAAAAATAAAAGCAGGTGGTTTACTGTGACCAGCAACATCCTCCACAGATAACAGAAGCTTAACCACCAAACTACGGAATTTAACACAGGCGTGGTTTGTAACCCAGGATCTGTGGCCCAATCACAGGTGTGGTGCTGTAACCCATGGTCTGTGCTCCGTAACACAGGTGTGATGCTGTAATCCTCAGTCTGGATTCTGATCTTGTGAATTGTCCCCATATTGTCTTATATATATATATATATATTTTTTTTTCCAGGACAAAAATCTAGCCCAGGATCATATGCTGTGATTTGTTTTCTTACCTTCCTGAATTTTTTTCCATTGCCTTTCCTCTCCTCCATCATCTTTCTTCACACTAACATATTTGAAGACTATGTATTCTTTTTTTTTAATTTTTTGTTTGTTAAAAATAGATTCTTTTCTCATTCAATGTATCTTGATTATAGTTGTCCCTCTCTCTACTCATCTCAGTCCCTCCTCCCTCCTCTTCTCTCCAGACCCACTTACTTTCCGTCTCTCATGAGAAAAGAGATAAGAGATTATAATGCTTTCTAGGAGATGACAACAAAACATGGCAAAATAAAATATAATAAGATAGAACAAAAACCCTCACATCAAGGCTGGACAAGGAAACTCAACAGAAGGAAAAGAGCCCCAAGAGCAGGCACAAGAACCAGAGACTCGCTCATTAACACACCCAGGAGTCTCATAAAAACACAAAGCTGAGAGCAATAATATGTACACAGAGGACCTGGTGCAGACCCATGTAAACCCTGTGCTTGCTGCTTCAGTTTCTGTGAGCTCATATGAACAAGCTCAGTTGATTCAGAGGGTCTTGTTCTTCTGGTGTCTCCATCCCCTCTGGCTCTTATACTCTTTCTGCCTCCTCTTCCATAGGGTTCCCTGAGCTCTGAGGGGAGGGGTTTGATGGAGACCTTTAATTTAGAGTTGTGTGTTCCAAAGTTCCCCACCCCTCTCCATAGTGTCTGCCTGCGGGTCTCTGTATTTGTTCCATCTGCTGCAGGAGGAAGCTTCTCTGATGATGGCTGGATAAGGCATCAACCTATGAGTATAGCAGAATATCATTAGGAGTCATTTTATTGTTAACTTTTTATTTTTTTAGACCAGTAATATTTGGTTTTACCCTAGGTGTCTGGTTCTTGGTCACGTAAGCAGTGCCAGGTATGGACTCCAATTCGTGGAGTAGGCCTTAAGTCAAATCCAACATTGGCTGGCTACTCCCACAAGTTCTGTATTACCACTGTCCTAGCATATCTTACAGACACGACAGACTGTAGGTCAAAGGTTTTGTGGCTGGTTTGGTGTTTACATTTCTCTTTTGGTAGCCTGCAGAGTACCTTCCTGAACCACAGACAGAGCATAGGGGGTGAAGGCTCTTCAATGAGTTGTGTGGATGCTGTCCTCGGCAATGGGGCCTTTCAGTCAGTTTGTGGAAAGCAGGCTTTGTCTTAGCAACAGACTGGATTGTTTGGGGATTTCCAATGGACACCTTTAGCCAACAACTCAATGGAATGCAACCCAGCCCTGGTACTGGAAGACTTGTTTGGTGACAAGAGTTGGTCAGTTGGGGCTCTGTCTCCTCATTGTTAGGAGACCTCATTAGGATCCCCACATATTTTAAGGAGTTCCCACTGTACTAGGTTTCCCATACCACACCTCAAATGTCCCTCAATTCTAAGTGTCTCTCCTTACATTCCCTCCCTTAATCCAATCTCACCTCCAACTCCACACCCATAGAATCTATTCTATTTCCCTCCCAGGGAGATCTACACCTTCCACTGTATTTTCCTCTATACCTAAACTCTCTGGGTCAATGGATTATAGGTTGGTTATCATTTATTTAATGGCTAATAACTACATATAAGTGAATACATACCATATTCGTCTTTCTAGATCTAATTTAGCTCACACAGGATGATTTTTTTCTAGTTCCATCCATTTTCCTGAAAATTTCATGATGCCATTTTCTAACAGCTGTGTAAATGTGCCACAGCTTGTTTATCCATTATTCTATTAAGGGACACCTAGGTTGTTTCCATTTTCTATTATGAATAGAGCAGCAACGAACATGGTTGAGCAAGCATCTTTGTTGTAGGATGAAGCATCCTTTGGGTGTATGCCCAAGAGTGGTATAGCTGGGTCTTGAGATGGATCAAGTATCAACTTTCTGGAGAACTCCTTATTGATTTCCATAATGACTGTACAATTTTGTAGTCCCACCAGCAATGGAAGAGTGTTCCCCTTGTTCCATATCCTCACTAGCATGAGCTGTCACTTGTGTTATTGATCTTAGCCATTTTGACAAGTGTTAGATGGAATCTCAGAGTAGTTTTGATTTGCATTTCCCTGATGGCTAAGGATGTTGAACATTTCTTTAAGTGTTTCTCAGCCATTTGAGTTTCCTCTATAGGGTATTCTGTTTAGATCTGTACCTCATTTTAAAAATTGGATTACTTGGTTTTATAATACCTAATTTTTTGAGTACTTTAAATATTTTGGATATAGTCCTATATCAGATGTGGAGATGGCAAAAATCTTTTCCCAGTCTGTAAGCTTCTGCTTTGTCCTAACAACAGTGCTCTTTGCCTTAAAGAAGTGTCTCAGTTTCATGAGGTCTAATTTATTAATAATCAATCTTAGTGCCTGCACTATCAGTGTTCTGTTCAGGAAGTCTCCTGTGTTCAAGATTATTCACCACTTTCTCTTCTATCAGGTTCAGTGTATTTGGTTTTATGTTGAGGTCTTTGATCTATTCGGACTTGAGGTTTGTGCAGGTGATATGTATGAATCTATTTGCATTCTTCTACATGCAGACATCCAGTTTGACCATTTGTTGAATATGCTTTTTTTTCCAGGAGTAATTCTGGTTCTTTGTAAAAAATCAGGTGTCTGTAGATGTGTAGATTTACAGTGGGATCTTCAATTTGATTTCATTGATCAATGTGTCTATTTTTATGCCAGGACCATACAGTTTTTATTAATGTAGCTCTGTAGTACAACTTAAAATCAGGAATGATGAAACCTCCAGTAGTTCTTTTATTGTTCAGGGTTGTTTCAGCTATCCTTGGTTTTTTTGTTTTCCCAGTTGAAAATTGTTCTTTCAAGGTCTGTGAAGAACTGTGTTGGAATTTTGATGGGGATTGCATTACATCTCTAGATTGCTTTTGGTCCTGATTTTTGTGGAATTGCTTTGAATTTCTCTCCAGTTGATGTTGGCTATAGGCTTGCTGTAAACAGTTTTTTATTATGTTTAGGTATGTCCCTTGTATATATAATCTCTCCAGGGTTTTTATCATGAAGGGGTGTTGGATTTTGTCACAGGCCTTTTATGTATCCAATGACATGATCATTTGATTCTTTTCTCTCAGTTTGTTTATATGATGGATTACATTTATTATATTCATACATTGAACCATCGTTGCATGGATAAAGCCTACTTGATCATGGTGGATGATCTTTTTGATGTGTTCTTGAATTCAGTTTGCAAGTATTTTATTAAGTATTTTTGCATCTACGATCATAAGGGAAAGTGGTTTGTAATTCTCTTTCATTGTTGGGTATTTATGTGGTTTGGGTATTAGAGTAACTAGTCTCATAAAATGAATTGAGCATTGTTTCTTCTGTTTCTATATTGTGGAATAATTTCAGGAGAATTCTAGTTAACTCTTTGAAATTCTGGTAGAATTCTAGGCTAAAATCAACTGGCCCTGGGCTTCTTTTGTTGGAAGACTTTTAATGACTACTTCTATTTCACTAGGGGTTACAGGTCTACTCAAATTCCTTATATGATCCTGATTTAATTTTGGTAATGGTACCTATTGAGAAAATTAGCCATTTCTTTTAGATTTTCCAATTTTGTGGAGTACAGGTTTTTAAAATATGTTCTTATGATTCTCTGGATTTCCTTATTGATTTCATCCCCGAGTCTGATTATTTCTTGTCATCCACTCCTCTTGAGTGTTCTTACTTCTTTTTGTTCTAGAGCTTTTTTGTGTGCTGTTAAATTGCTAGTATGAGCTCTCTCCACTTTTTTTTTAATGTAGGCACTTAATGCTATGAACTTTCCTCTTATTACTGCTTTCATTGTGTCCCTTAAGTTTGGGAATACTGTATATTAATTTCCATTGAATTCTAGAAAGTCTTTATTTCTTTATTTCTGTCTTGACCCATTTTTCACACAGTAGAGAGTTGTTCAATTTGCATGAACTTGCAAGCTTTCTCTTGTTTCCATCATAGCTTTAATCTGTGGTGGTCTGATAGGATGCAGGGAGTTATTTCAATTGAGACTTGCTTTGTGTCTGAGTATGTGGTGCAGAGAAGAAGGCATATTCCTTTGCATTTGGTGAAATGTTCTATAGAACTCTGTAAGGTCTGTTTGATTTGTAAGGTCTGTTAGCTCCAGAATTTCTCTGTTTAGTTTTAGCTCATTGTTGAGAGTGGGGTACTGAAGTCTCCCATTATCAGTATGTGAGGCTAAATATGTGATTTAAGCTGCAATAGTGTTTCTTTTATAAACTTGGGTGTTCTTCTGTTTGGGGCATAGATGTTAAGAATTAAGATGTCATCTTGGATTTTTCCTTTGGTGAATATGTAGTGTTCTTCTCTGTCTCTTTTGATCAGTTTTGGTTTAAAGTTTGTTTTGTTAGATATTAAAGTGGCCATACCAGCTTTCTTCTTAGGTCCATTTGCTTGGAATGTTTTTTCCAACCCTTTACCCTGAGGTAATGTCTATCCTTGATGTTGAGGTGTGTTTCTTGGATGCTGCAGAAAGATAGATCCTGATTTCGAATCCATTCTGTTAATCTGTGTCTTTGCATTGTCTTCATATTGAGATCATTGGTATAGAGAGACATCAATGACCAACGACTGCTGATTCCTGTTATTTTGCTGGTGGTGTTGTCATTTGTGGTGGTGTTGGGGTGTGTGTGTGTGTGTGTGTGTCTTCCTTCTATTGGTTTTGCTGGTGTGAGGTTATTTCTTTCCTCTGTTTTCATGAATGTAGTTATCCTCCTTAGGTTTGAGTTTTCCTTCTAGCACCTTCTGTAGGGCTGGATTTGTAGATAAATAGTTTTAAAATTTGACTTTATCATGGAATATCTTATTTTCTTCATCTATGGTGATTGAAAGTTTTGCTGGGTATGGTAGTCTGGGCTGGCATCTCTGGTCTCGTAGAGTCTGCAGGACATCTATGACCTTCTGGATTTAGAGCTTCCATTAAGAAGTTAGATGTAATTCTAATAGGTCTCCCTTTATATGTTATTTTGCCCTTTTTCCTTGCAGCTTTAAATAGTTTTTTTTTGTTTCTTTGTTTGATGTTTTAGTTATTATATACCAATGGGACTTTCTTTTCTATTCCAATCTATTTAGTGTTCTGTATGCTTCTTGTACCTTTATAGGCCTCTCCTTCTTGGTTTTGGAAAATTTTCTTCTATGATTTTGTTGAGAACTGGGCCTTTAAGCTGTGAATCATCTTTCTCCATTCCCATTATTCTTATCTTTGATCTTTTCATAGTGTCCCAGATTTCCTGGATGTTTTGTGTTAGGGATTTTTTTTCTGATTTAACATTTTCTTTTACCGATGTCTCCATTTCTATAGTATCTTCGACTCCTGAGATTCTCTCTTCCATATCTTGAATCCTGTTCATGAAGCTTGTCTCTGTAGTTTCTGTTTGAATTCCTAAATTTTTGATGTCCAGAATTCCCTCAGTTTGTGTTTTTTTTAAATTGATTCTATTTCCATTTTCATGTCTTTCTTGAACAGTTTTATTCATTTCCTTACACTGTGTTTTCCTGGATTTCTTTAAGGGATTTATCAATTTCCTTTTTAAGGACCTCTATTGTCTTTGTATAAGTGATTCTAAGGTCTTAGGGGTTCTCTGTTGTAACTCTGGCTGTCCTGGAACTCACTCTGTAGACCAGGCTGGCCTCCAACTCACAGAAATCTTCTGCCTCTGTCTTCCGAGTGCTAGAATTAAAGGCATGCACTACCACCACTTGGCCCTAAGGTTTTTTTCTTGTGCTTCAGCTATGTTATAATATTCAGGACCTGCTGGGGTAGAATGACTGGGCTCTAGTGGAGACATATTGTTCTGGCTGTTATTGATAGTGTTTTTATTCTGACATCTAGGCATTTGGGATTGGGTTGATTATAGATCTAGTGCTGACTTCTGACTTCGCATCCTCTTTGGGTGGGTGTTTTGCCCCTTGGTTTCTGTTTCCTCTTTGGATTTTCAGAGTGTGTGATGCTCAGTGTTGCCTGGTAGGAAGTTGTCTTTGGACCTGATAGTTATAGCCAATGGGAGCTCCAGGTAAAATATGTTTCTGGATACTGGGAGCTGACATTTAGGAATGGGGCTATGCTAAGGATCTGAGGGGGTCTGCATGAGGGAGGAGAGCGAATTGTTCAACAAGGATTTGCTTATTTTGTCTCCTTGGAATTGGGGAGACTGTGAAGAGAGGTCACCACAGAGGGTCTGCTATAGAGCTGAGGGTGAGACTTTGGGGTTGGGTCTAGAGAAACAGAGGGAGATGGGGAGATCTATAGGCAGCCTATCTGCTTTCTTGGCAGGAGTGGTCTGTGGACTGGCAGGGGAGTGCGTGCTCAAGTTGGGGGCTGAGATAAAGTAACAAGTTGGGGGAAGGAGGTTTGGAAGGGGTAGGTCTGTGAGATCCACAGGAGATGTGGGCAGAGGGGGAAGGAAGGCTGCAGGAGGTGTTCTGTTTATAGCTGGAGATGAGACTGGGCATTGAATCTGGGGAACAGAGGGAGAGGAGAAGATCTGCAGGTACCTTACCTGGTTTTCTGGCAGAAGAGTTGACTATGCATTCTTAATAAAGCCTTCTCTGCCTTCACCTGAGATATCCCTTCTCAGCTGGGGTTCCTTAAGCTCACTAAGCTCTGGAGAGGCTGATGTTCAGAAGGATCAGACTCTTCTCCTGTGCAGAAGCATTGAAAGAAGCCGCTGGGGGTATTTTCTGTCCCAGAGCCCTGGCTGAGACTTTTAGGCTGTTCTTTGTGATTTGGTTCGGGTCACTATGCACTGCAGTCTGGGTTACTGCTCTCGAGACAGGACATCTGGAGGTGCGTACTTGCCTTCTGTTCTGTAGTGGTGTCAGTTCTGACCAGGCAACCATAGCATTTTCTGCTTTCTCTACTGTGTAGTTATTGTGCTGATCCTAAAACCAGTCCTGGGCCACCCTTTGTGGCTCAGGCTCAGGGTTTTGCAAACTGACTGTACTTTTTAAACATAATACTTCAGTCACGTGTATTTCAGCTATCTTAATGTATTCCACAGGTTGTATTTTGAGGCGTTTATAGTGGAACTTGATGAACTTAAGCTATTTTTTTTGGTCATGTGCTTGTGTGTGGCGAGTACATATGTGTATGTGTGTCCACATATGTGTGTGTGTGTGCATGTGCAGGCCAGAGGTTGACATCTGTGTCTTTGGTAGATTTCCACTTTATTGACAAGGTCCCTCACTGAACTGAGACTGTCATGTTAGCCCCTCTGGCTACGCAGCTTGCCCTGGGATCCCTGTCTCTACCCCCCAAGCACTGGCTGACTTTGTGCACGTGGGTATTGGGGATCCGAACTCTGGTCCTCACACTTGCATAGTGCGTGCTCTACCCACTGAGCCATCTCCTCAGTCCTTACTGAACTCACAACAACGTGACAAGCAGCAGGAGATACTTAGTCCTCTTTGTAGTTGCTGATGGTATCCTTCCACATTCTCAACTGAGAAGCCAGTGACCTCACTTCTCAGAGCATGGGGTTGTCTCTGTGTGTGGCACGAGTTAAGGATACAGTTTCCTTCTTCCGCTACAACTCAAGGGCTTCATCGCCATTCCCACGGCGGACGGAGATTCTCACCTGTGGCGGCGCATGCCAGATTCTCACCTGTGAGGAGTTATGTTCGCTGATCCACTGATCTGCTCATCTACTGATCCTTTTGTGGCTTTAATCACAATCCCTTGAACACCTTGCTATTTCATAAAGCACATATACTCTGTTCTTTTTGGAAATGTGATCGTTAATCTTGGTCTTACATACTTTCACATTAAATTTAGATACAGACTGACAAAATTCACACTAAGTTGAGATTTTGATTGTTTTCAACTTAATGCATTAATTATCAGAGCCACTTGTTGAAGGCCTATAGGATTATCACAGTTTGTTTTCTTTTTTCTTTAGCTTGATTTCATTTCTACGAGTTTCACAAAGCTGCTGATCTAAAATCACCTTTTTCTAATTTAGGATGATCTGTTTCACAGTTGTACCTTGTGTAAATAACAACATCTCGATTTCTTCATTTTGGAACAACTCATTCCTTTTAAGCATTTTGCCATGGAGCCTGGGGTCCTTACTCAGCTTCAAAGTGAACTGGTTTTGAAGGAAAAGCTTTCAGGATACTACGCAGAGGTGGCAGACCTCTGTAATCCCAGAAGTCTGAGGCAGAGGCAGGCAGATTTTGAATTTGAGGCAGTCTAGGTCACACAGTGAGGTCCTACCTCAAACCAAAAGGCACTACAATGAAAACCAAATGCAAATAAAAGACAGAACCGTGTTTTATTGTCTACAGCAGCTTATTATTGGTTAATACTCTTCATTAGGTCGGAGAGGGATCTATGCGGAAGAGGAAGCAGAGCCAGAGACAGAGGTGGGCTGACTCCAAGAAAACAGCATCTACGATCCACGACAGAACGGACACACATATGAACTCATAAGGATTGTGGCAGCATGCACAGGGCCTGCCCAGGTCCAAGCCACACAAATCCCAGCGCTGAGAAGGCAAAGTGGACACAGAGTCCCAGCTGTAACCAAGAAGCTATTGGAAATTGATACCTGCTGGGAAAGTCTGTTTTCTCTAATGGAGCATCACTAGATAAATCAACCACATTCCAGGGCAGGCCCCATGTCCAGCAGTAAGTAGCCAACACAAAATAGATTCAATTCAACGTTTTGTTTTGTTTTGCTTTAGTATTTTTTGTCTTGTTGGTATTCTGTTTGTTTTGACTTTTGTTTTTTTGTTTTGTTTTTGTGAGAAAGAGAGAGAGAACACAAAGTTGGGTGGGTAAGGAGGTGGGCTGGATCTGAGAGGAGTTGGGGGAGGGGAAAGAATATGATAACATATTTGTAAAAAATTTTAATAAAATTAAAAAGAATAAAGACACAAGAGTAAGAGGGGATTAGTTGTGAAGAGGAAGGGGTCACGTGAGTAGGAAGGGAATGAGACTGTAATGGAGGGTGAATATGTTCACAACGTATTATATACATACATAAGCTCGTCGAAATGTAAAAATGTTGATGAAAACTTCTGAATAAATACTACTGGGAGCAGTTCAGGGGAACAGCAGCCAGCGTCAGAGCTTCGGGGCTTCAGCCTACTGTTCAGCAAGGGTGACAGCAGCTTTTTTCCTTGGCCTTCTCGAGGATTACCTCCTGAACGTCCTTTGTCACTGCTGGGCCTTATCGTGCTTGTTGCTACCATGGTCTCCCTGTCTCTCTTGTGGTAGGAAAGTTCTGTGGGGGTCTCTAACCCCTCACTGGGCAGTGTCACTGGCACATGTAACAATGATGATGATTTTCCCTTGAACAGTGCCACCTGGGCAAGGCAGTGCCACTCAGTTAAACTAGTGATTCAGTTGAAGCTCCAGAAAGAATAACTAAAAAAAAAAAAAAAAAACAATGTATAGTTAATAACAGTAGGTGCTTTTCACATATAGTTCCAAGGTTAAATTAGGATGTTTTGCTAGCTGCCTTGGAATCAGTAACTTGGGAAAAAATATATTTTTGCTAGAGACTTTTTTGATCGGGGTTAGGAAAGCCAGAACAAAGACAGCTTAATTACTAGGGCCCATGAGTTTCACCTGTGAAAAACAGACCCATGATCAAGTAATAACAAATGAGTTCCAGTGCCCATTGTTAGGCTTGAACGTCCTTGACCACAAATAGTTCCTTTCCTGGTTTCTATAATCAAAAGTTTACTGACGAGTTTTTGCACCTTGAGCAGCAGATTCTCCTTTTACCTGAGAAAAACAAAAAGACCCCTGACTTAATAAACTTGTTTCACTGTGTTAACTAAATAAGAATTGTGTACGTTAGGCTATTATGACGTGTACTTGTTCCCTAGAAACCTGCCAGCTACAGTAGAATCTTGCTGTGAAATTACTTGGCTTGCTTAAGCTCTGCTAATCTATAATAGAAAAACTATTGCTTCTAGGACGTAGATGTACTGAGGGGAGAAAATATTTGGGGAACTAGGTGTTCAGGTGCGGGTTTTAAGAAAACTTGTTTTTAAAAAATATGGAACTTGTAATCACTGAAATGTAAAGTCTGTAATCATGATGTGAAGTTTAAGCTTGTGATTAAGATGCGATTGTAATGCAATCTTTCCCTATGATGGGCTTTGACCAAAAAATACATACATATCTGGGTAAACAGGAGAAGGAGGAGGAGTAGCAGAAGAAGAGAGAACAGGAGAAGAAAAGGGAAAAAAGAAGCTTACAAGATGTGTGGGTAAGATCTATGTGTGTTGGAGCTTTGCTTCTTCCATAGGAAGAGGAAGCTTAGAAGAGGAAGCTTACAAGATGGGTATGGGTAAGGTGTGCGCATGTTAAAACTTACAAGATGTATGTGTGCGTGAGGTGAATGTGTTGAAGCTTTGTTTCTTCCACAAGATGTGTGTGTGTGTGTGTGTGTGTGTGTGATTTTACATAAAAATACAATAGAAAATAAGTTTAAATAAGAGAAAGAAATTGTTCAGAGAAGAAAAGGCTTGAATGGAGAGAGAGGAAAAGAAAAAAGCCAAAATAAAGAGAGAGCTTGCTTTGACCCACCCAGAAGACTTATTCCTGCTTCCCCCCTGACGTCTCGCTTCCTTTCCATCCCCTGGCCACAGTGCCAGAGCTGGTCTCCAGTAAATACACAAAATCTGTGTCTTGAGGCAATCAATGATGGCAATGAGCCTGAAAGTTTAGCATTGGCCCGGTGCTAACAATGTTCTATGACCCGTAACGCTTAGAAAACACGTGTTAATAAATTCAACCATTCTCATCCTCAAGGACCACTGATGCTGCATTGTCAGCTTCCAGGAGAGAGAGAGAGAGAGAGAGAGAGAGAGAGAGAGAGAGAGAGAGAACCACAGTATTGTCAAAATTTATGAAACCTCAGGATTTTCCTTTCATGGAACTAATATTCTATAGAATATTCTAGGTATGAGAGTGTCTATGGCAGGTTTTCAATAAACGTAAAGCTGATCAATTAAAAAAAATAAAAATATGGGCTGGGGTGATGATCAGATGGGAAAGTATTAGCCATGAAAGAATGAATATCTGAGTCACACCTCCAAAACCTAAGTAAAAGTTCCAGGCAGGGTGGTGCACGCTAGGACTTCCCGGACAGTCAACCCAGCTAAATCACTGAATTCCAGGTCAGGGAGAGCAAGACACGATGTGGTAGTTTAAATGAGAACTGTCCCCCACAGGCTTACATATTTGAACATGCCATCCCTGGTTGCTGGTGATGTTTGGGGAGGCTATGGGACCTTTAGGAGGTCCAGCCTTGCTGAAGGAACTATGTCACTGGAAGAGGGCTTTGAGAGTTAATAGCCCACCTCAAGTTTGCTCTCTATGGTTTCTGCATATGGTTGAAGATAAAACCTCTCAGCTTCCTGATCTGGCTGCCGTGCTTCCTCAGCTCTTATTATCCCTCTGGAACTGTAAGCTGAAGAGACTCCTACCTTAAGTCCATTTTAATCATGGTGTTTATCACAGCAACAAAGAGTAACTAATATGTCCATCTCAAAACAAAACAAAATGGTAAACAGTACCTGAGGAATGACACCCAAAGTAGTCCCTTAGCCCCTTCCCCCCCATACACACCCCAACACACATATGCACTAAAGCACATGAACATTCATACATCCTTAAAAACAGATAAGCAGCAAGCCCCTCTCCCTAAACTATTGACTATTGTGTGTCTCCGTCTCCCTCCTTCATCTCAATCATCTCATTGAAGGAAAATCAAGACATTTGACAGTCTGGGGTCACATCGGCACACAGAAGGTAAGGGAGGCTCTCTAGTGGTCCAGTTATTTACGAAACTCTCCAGCAGCTGTCAGAGAGAACACAGGATAATGTTTCAGAAGAAACACATCTCACCCTGAGTCGCCATGGTCATACAGTTCTTCATGGTCCCTGCTCAAGGATCTGCCTGATTCTGGCACTATCTGGTTCTCTTTCTTTGGGCTAGGTGGATGAAGTTATTTTCTCCAGAATTTTAACTATTTAGCGGTCTTATGATCATACAACAATAATTTTTATTATAAGTTAAAAAAATCTTATATGTTTCCATCAGCTCATTTGTGAACACAGGGCACTGTCTCTGCCATCAGGATGCAGGCTGCGCTCCAGGACATTACAAATAGTTTCAAGCAAAGGTAGCCCAAAGTTAGTTGGGTAACACTCATCCTCCTACCCTTTCCTTTCTTCATGGATAAAATAAGAATATGAAGGAAGGCAGGAACAAAAATCACTCTCAGGCTAAAGGAAAACGATATACATAGTTAAACCATGGCGGCCTGTCATCTTGCCCAGCGTGGCTACTTATGTTCAGAATTCTGATAGAGACACTGATGTGGGGCAGAGGATCATGCATCTGTACGGCACAGAACAACTGCGGTAGGAAGTCTGCAGGGTACACAGGGCCTGTCCTGAAGAGTTTCAGCGTCCATTTCTAACCAAGGGCAACTTCTGAGATCAGAGGCCTGTGTAAACATGGGTTATCTTCTTCTGCTGTCACCAGGGGCACTAGTAAGTGCTGATGGATGGCCACACAAGGCTGTCAGCTCAAATCCTCTCAGTCTCTTGCTCATTCTGCCCTTTCCTTCTTCATCAATAAACTAAAATATTTACAGCCATCTCTAAACTCCTAGAGTTTCTGTGTTTGATTCTAAACGAGGAGCTCAGTTTTCTAGTTGAAACTATGCTTCATATTCAATCGGCTTTTGGATATAAAGTTATAACAAGATAATTGCAAAGACATTTTAATTTGAAGAAGACAGCTTTGCTGAGTGCTGGTGGCACATGCCTTTAATCCCAGCACTTGGGAGGCAGAGGCAGGCAGATCTCTGTGAGTTTGAGCCAGCCTGGTCTATAGAGTGAGTTCCAGGACAGCCAGAGTTACAACAGAGAAATCCGGTCTTGAAACAAACACACAAACAAAAAGAAGACAGTATTTTAAGTATTTTTGAGACTGGGTCTCATATAGTCCAGGCTAGCCTGGATCTCACTCTGTAGATAAGGATGAACCTGAACTTCTTGTTCTCTGCCTCTACCTCCCAAGTGGTGGGGTTACAGAAGTAAACCTTCATGCCCTTTTTATGCAGTGCTGGCGATTGAACCCAGGGCTATGTGCACGCTAGGCAACCACTCTACCATCTGAGCTACATCCCCTGCCTGGCATCTCCTATCTTCGAGTCTGTGGTACCACCTGGATTAGTTCCATTGTGTCAGGAGTCAGATATTAACTCTGTGTCTTGGTGAGAGCCTGCTGTACTACCTGGACTTCCACTGTGGACCTCATGATCTAGAGAAGGGGCGGGATGAAGTTGTGGGAGACGAGACTACCATCACCATCCAGTAATATCCTGCACTGTCATTACTATCCAGCACTACTGGATAATTTGAAACCTCAAAAATGCTTCTAGCCAGGAGCAAAGAGGAAGAAGAGGCTTAAAGAACCGAACTGTGGTCACATACCCCAAGATAACGTACTGCAGTTGGCGCCTGTGTCTTCAAGACTGAGTGTGTGATGTATTGAAACCATGGTTAGTTTAAATGTAGTTACAAGTTTGCTAATTAGTTACACATTATGTGTTTTAGATTTTCTTTATTTTACAAATGAACCAAGGGACCGACCGTGTGAGGATTAAACATGTTAGCGTTATTTTAGTAAAAGAGAAGAAAGTTATTATGTGTCCGGTTTAAGGTCAAGTAGGCAGGCTTCCTTCCTGGAAGAGTAGATTGAAGGACACAATGGGAACTGAGAGGGGCAGCTCTACTTCTTTGATGAGACCATGCCGAAGGCTTCCATGTGCTCAGTGTAGAGCACTCATGCTGGCAGGTGAGGGAGGAGTCCTTGGGTTTAATATTCAGTACCGAAAAGTAAGTAGAGTGCGCATGAAGGACAAGCAAAGTTATCTTTAGAACTATGCATGGCAAAAAAATGCCAGACACGCTTCTACAAAGGTATGCTTACAGCTCTTTTCAGTAGAAAAGCAAGAAACAAAAGACAGGTGCTTCAGATGAGGAGACAGGGCTGCCAGCTGGCTTAGCAGATCCGTGAGCTTCGGGTTCAATGAGAGACCCTGTCTGGAAAAAAAAGGTGAGAGCCATCTTGGAAGACAGCCAAATGCTGACCCCTGGCCTCTACATGCACATGCCTGCTTAGAGAGTGCACCTGATCAACTATACGACACCCATACCACACACACACACACACACACACACACACACACTCACCCTGATACTAACGAGTGGTTCATCAGTTGATTGTCTGAGGCAGGCCAGTCAGGACAAATCTCTGAAGATGTTTGCTTGTTGAATCAGAAAAACGGTTCTCCCACAAAAATTCAGAATTTCTCCAGAAAAAAAAAAAAAGAGAGAGAAAGAAAAAAAAAACCATCTCCTGTCCCAGGACTCTGGTCTAGCCTCTACTCAGCAGCGGATCTTCTCTGACTGTTTTCTCATGTTCTATTTTTCAAAACAGCTCCTTTCCTACAAGAACTCCTGGACTCCTCAGACTGGGTGCTGCCAGAGATGGGCTCCCAAAGCAACTCTCAGCAGAGGGGACTTCTTGCTCTTTTTCTGATGTAATTTCATTCTAGCTACTCAGATGTCTCTTTAAATACACGCTCCTCCAACGGGTCAAAAAGTATAAAAGCCTTTCCTGTGAGTGTTGTACCTCAGAGATCCGAACCGGGACTCCCAGGGCCCAAACTGGGACGCCGCACCGCCACAGAGACTCACAGACGGGGTATCGATGCAAATAGCAGGAGGATTTATAAAATCAACGCATTGAGGCCGTCCTCACTTGCAGGAAAGGGCGGCCTCAACGCGTTGATTTTATAAATCCTCTTGCTATTTGCATCGATATATCCTGTCTGTGGGGGTCGGGACCCTCGCCCTGGGCCTAGGACTCAGGTCCCAAGTATAGAAAAAGCAGCTAAGGAGCCAAACTTTAGTGAGGCTTCTAAGAGCA
This sequence comes from Cricetomys ansorgei, assembly GCA_026225945.1. Lineage (NCBI taxonomy): Eukaryota > Metazoa > Chordata > Mammalia > Rodentia > Nesomyidae > Cricetomys > Cricetomys ansorgei. Next base: position 11,485,639 of record JAMJFZ010001121.1, on the reverse strand, counting down.
CCAAAATTGTATAGGCCCAAGCCAGGAACACCGAGACCCAGAACAGTTCCCAGAGTTAAAGAAAAACATTCTGTAGGAAAAACACTTTCTAAGACAAATAAGACGGCCTTGGGCTAAAAGAGTTTCCCCACGTAGACAGCCCATGGCCTCGGGCTAAGGGTCTTCCTCCCAACCACATAGACTAAAACCCTCAAGTTTACATTTTCTAGGTGCCCCCGACCTTGCTATATGCCAGCACCAATCAGTTTAAAGGTTAACTGGCCCCTACCTATCAAAATGGGAAAACAATTTGGGGACCAATAGACTTGTTCCAACTCGGTTTGTGCCTAGCAACCGTTTGAACTGTAAATAAAAAGGCTTGCTTTTTGCTCCTCGGGGCCGCTTCTATCCTGGGTGTTAGGATGGTCCCAATATACTGGAATAAATCCTCTTGCTATTTGCATCTATATCCCGTCTGTGAGTCTCTGTGGGGGTGCGGTGTCCCGGTTGGGCCCTGGGGGTCCCGGTTCGGATCTCTGAGGTCCAACATGAGCAGCGATGAGCAGCAGTAGAACTTACCACCCCTGGGATATTTTCAACGACTTCCTTTTTCTAAAGTATTATAGCTTTATTTACAATTTGATTCCTTGAGTATGCAAAATAAAAATCTCCACAAAAATGGCCACTTAACTTTTTTTTTTTGTAGTTTGCAAATACACAAAATAGAAGCTTCTTTAAGTTTCTATTACATACTTACTCCGGAAAAGAAATATGGAGGGCAGAGCCCATTTACTCTGCAGAAGGCATGGTCTGAGTTATGTACATGGAACCCACAGCAGCGACACACCATTTGCATGGAAGAGCAGAAGAAGCAAACCAAACACGAATGAGTTTGCCACTGAGCCATTGCGTAGTCTGAACCCAACCAATCGTCGTCACCCACAGGCTCACGTGTTCGAACACTGCTGGGAGGCCTGAGGAACCTTTAAGAGGCGGAGCCTTGCTGGAGGAGGCGGCTCACTGGGGGCGGGGCTGGAGGCTGTACGCCAGAAGGCTCCTCCTTTTGCTCTGCTCTGTGTCTACTTGCTGCTCGGTTGTGAACATCTGTGTCTTTCCTACCACTGTGGACTGTATCCCTTCTTAAACAGTAAGTCTCTTTTAAGCTGCTTGTCAGGTGTGTCGTATCAATGAGAGGAGAGCTAGCACAGTCCTCTGCGTGCCTGAGGCTGGCGCCTCTCAGAAGAAAGAGTGCCTGCTACTGCACACTACCTGTTGGCTCTTAAGGACTGTCTTAGAGTTCCTACTGCTATAATAAAACTCCAGGACCACAATCAACTTGGGAGGAAAGGTTTTCTTTCAGCATACACGTCCTGAGTCACAGTCCATCATCACCTAAGGGAGTCAGGGCCTTTCTTACCAACGAAATTTAAAAATCAATTTGCCCATTATTTTTTTCTAAAAAAAAATCCATTAAAAACATTAATATTTTGAAATTCACAGGGCTGGAGCGATAGGTCAGCGGTTAAAAGCACTGACTAATTCTTTCAAAGGGTTCAGATTCAATTCCCAGGCTCACAACCCTCTGTAACTTCATTCTCAGAGGACCTTCTGCCCTCTTCTGGACTCATTTGGTACTGCACAGACATACATGCGGGCAAAACACCCATACTCATACAGGTAACAATGAAAACAGAAAGAAAAAACAACCCATTAAAATTTAGAACCTGTTTTTTTATTTCGTGTGAACTGTGAATTCTTCTTACTGTAGGTGAGTCCATCCTGTTCATATTTACTGGTGGGACTGGTATGTTTGCTCTGAACTATGATACATTTGTAATGATTTATACCATGTGACATTTTTCTTTATTAATGATGTATCCTTTGCCCTCCTATTTTTATTTGTAGGGATGTCTATTTCTGTCCTAATGCTTATCTTTGTAATTGTATCTTTTCTAGTACCTTTGTTCTGTGTACCTTGTTATCATTGTTAGTGTTAAGCCCTCCTTCCCTCCCACCTGTAGAGCAGTGGTTTTAAACTGGGGCTGATTTGCCCTCTAGGACAGTGGGAATAATTTTGAGAGCAAAGCTGAGGGCACTGCTGGCATCTAGTGGGCAGAGGCCAAGGACGTTTCTAACACCCTTTCAGGCCAAGACAGCTGCCACTCAAGAGTTATCTGACCCAGACTTTGGAGGTGCTGCAGTCAAAACTTGGAAGCTCGCCATGTAGCTCAATGGTCTAACATTTGTCTGGTGTATGGCACCCTGAGAGAGAAAGTGGGGTTACAGGGGAGGGAAAGGGGAAGGGCACGAGGGATGTTCTGCTTTCCTCCCCTTTTGTCTCGTTATTCTCGGCTGTCTCTTGGTTGGACAGAGCCCCTTTTCTACAGCCCTGCTTTCTAACATGGCAGTCACTAGCTCACTGTGAGTCACTAGCTTACAGCTGTCACATGTCTAGGCCACATGTGTCTGGGTTAGGGTGCTGGGAGCTCAACTTTTAACAAGAGATTATGGCACAGTGGTTTCCACTGTGAAGAGAGACTCTGCTCCAGGGGTTACATTGCTGAAGGCTGACCTTAGTCTTATGATTGACAGCTGTGGACTGCGGTCTCGGGGAGTCATAGAGTGTGATGGTTCATCTTTCTGATTTAGAATCATCATGGAAACCCTCCTTTGAGTTGTTTCCGAGGATGTTTGCAGAAGAGTTTAATGGAGGAGGGAAGCCTACTGAGTGTTGACCGTGCTATGCCATGAACCGGAGTCCCCGACAGAGCTGAGCCCAGCACTGGGCTCTGTGTGCTTCCTGACTGCAGACACAGTGAGACCAGGTGCCTCACATTCTGGCCTCTGTGTCTTCCCTGCCCTGAAAGAGGTCCCTTAAACAAGAGCCAAAAGAAACCCTTCCAAGCTGTTCCTCATTGTTTCTTTGTTCAGAGCAACAGGAGAAGTAGTAAATGCACAGAATTCACAAATGAGCAAACAGTCTCCTAGTGTTTCTCAGACCTTGAAATAGACTAAGATGGTTGGAACCTTGCAAGAAGGGCTTTTATTTTGGTAGTGTGTTATGGATTAACATAATTCAATTATGTTATATATATTATATATATATTATATATGTTATATATATTACATATCATAGTTCAATTATCCATTGAATTCAGTTCATTGCTTATTTTGTTGAGGAAGGCCAACCATAGACATCTGAGCTTCCAGGCACAAAATTTGCAAGTCCTGGTTTAAGTCGTTTAAGTCATTTGTTATTTCTAGCCCATGATTCCTTTAGTACTTTGATAAGTTAAGAAACTTTTCCAGGCACTTGTCTTTTACTCTATGGTTCAGGAGAAATACAAGCTGCATATTTTCAGACCCAGAACTCTGACTTCCTCACACGAATGCATTAACATTTTATATTCAAATGCCTTTCTAGCCTCTTAATGAAAAATTGCCAAAGGACTCAGTTTTGAACCCCTTCATTTCCTATTACTACCTATTAACCAAAGTAAGATGTGGTTTAGAAGAACTTCACATAACAGAAATAAAGCCCACGTGACTGAAAGCTGAAAACGTAACACCCAACAGGACCCGCTTTAGAAGTGGCAGACTCTTTAGAGCACAGAGTTTCTCATGTTGGCGTTTATTGAAAGGGTTGTAAGAAAGGTCTTTTGAAACACTCCTGCAGCAAATTATTTTGGCTGAATTATAAGTCCTCAAAAGTGAGACTTCATTGTGATGGAGACAGAGTTAGAGTGAACCCTAGCAGCAGTTGTCGGCGGCGCCCGGTAATGAGCGCGGAGTGGGAAGCGCATCTTTTCACTACCTCAGTGAAGCACTCCTAGCTTTTATATGCCGTGTTATTGGTCAAGTGCTCCGTGAGCTTCCCTGGTTCTTTTCATCTGATTGTTTAACACATCTTATGCTCGAGAAGCACCACCATCTCAGGTGACCCTGTCAGGTTTACATTATTAGACCTGGATCATTCTGCTAGAAGCAGTCTACGTATTTGTCCTGTGGAAGCAAATAACAGCTTCAACTTCACATGTCAACAGCCCCGTAGAACGTTCTAGCCAACTTGAATGCATCCTGCCTTGTGGATAGGGCTGTCTGGAATTTGGTTGGCTGATGAGATTAGGAAAAACAATGAAAGTCAACTCCCTAACTCTTCTTGTAAACCGGGAGGTAAGAACGCACTGTGGGGGGCTGCAGAGTGTCAAGGACGGGATTCTTGTGATCAGTGGGACTGTAGCCATCCTGTGTACTTCTCTGCACCTCATAAAGGATAGTGCCACGGATATTACAAGGGTGGGATGTTGATACAATGTATTTTTAAAAAGTTTTTTTAAGAAGACAATTTAAAGCAGTTAATGCTTTCATGGTATTAGTAATGTTTATCTTTCTAGAACAAAGCCTGAAAGTCTATGCCTGGTGATGAAATTCCTTCAAGAGAAGGAAATTTGGGGGACCATTGTTCTCTTTCTCCCGCAATGGCCAGGGATTATTTTTTACAAGTTAGTTTTCATTATTTATTTCAAAAGCCTTGCTCAGCTCTGCCTGCCATGTAACAGCCCACAGACTGGGTGGCTTCAATAGCAGAAGTTAATTTTTTCAATATTTCTGGAGGTTGGAATGTCTAAAATCATGACCCTGACTGGGCTCTGCTCTGGTGGTGACTGCTTTCCTGTCTGTAGATGGTACTTGTCTCTCATCTGTCTTTATGTGGCTTTTCCTTGGTCTATGCTCAAGGAGAGAGGGAGAGGAGAGAGAGGCCAACCCTTTGGTGCCTCTTCATGAGGGCATTCATCCTGTCAGATCAGCGCCCCAGCCTGTGACTTCATTTCAGCATCTTCATTCTGGATGGAACCATGATGGGGTAAGATTGCCACATATGAATTTGGGGTGTGTGTGTGAAGCAAATAGCACACAGACTTCTGATAACATTTACCATAAATAAATAAATAAATAAATAAATAAATATATATATATATATATATATATATATATATATATACACATACACACACACACATACGCAAACAGTGACAGTGGGCCCCTTTCTTTTACTATCTGTGCCCCCCTGAGAACCGATGCTTCAGCCTCTTCTTTGATCATGACACTTCTGTGGGGCGGAACACACGCACGTGCATGTACAAGCTCACATGTCACGTGTAGATTCTTGTTAAGCTGAGGTTACACCCTTTGATGTCTGCACCACTCTCTTTTTTACTTTACAACAAATGTCCCAGGCAACTTTCAAAGACAGCTAGTACAGATCCATCTCATTCTTTTCACACTTTAGAATAATTACTTTTTGAGAATTTTATGCATGCACACTGCACATATATAACTTCTACTCCATGTGCTTCCCCTCCGACTCCTCTCATGCCCCAACACCCTTTCAACTCCATGACCTCTTCTTCCCTATTATTGCCACACACGCTTACACATACTTACATACACATACATACATACACATAAATATGACCCGTTGAGCTCATTTCCTGTTGCTCATATGCATGTGTATTTAGGGCTGACCACCTGGGTTTAGATAACCCATCAGGGGACATGTCCCTGGAGAAGATCAATTCTCTCTCTCTTAGCAACCATGTATTTTCTGTGGCTCTTCTTATTTATTGTCGTCGTCGTTGTTGTTATTATTATTATTATTTGCTGTGTGCATCTGTGTGCACAAAGGTGCAGTGTCCTTAGGGGCCAAAAGAGGGTGTTGGATCCCATGGCTGGAATTACTGGCATTTGTGAGCCACCTGATGTGGCTGTTGGTAAAGACACTGAAATCCTCTGCCAATAGGATTTAATCCTAAACCATCTCTCCACTCCCCCTCCCAGTTACCCCCCCTCCCCCTATTCCATTCTTCTTGAAAGGTATGTAGATTCCTTATGGGTGCCTGGAAAATGGCTCAGTGGCTGAGAGTGTTTGCAGCAGAGTTGAATGTGGGGCACCTGTACAATCAGGTGACTCACTATTGATTCTAACTTCAGCTTTAGAGGGCCTGACACCCTCTTCTCACTTCTGTGGCCACTTTCATATATATGGTGCACATGTGCATGAGGCACACCCATACGTAAAAACATTTATGTAAATTAAAAATTAAAAATTTTAAGCAGAGGCATAATTCAACAGTATAAACCAGTATAAACTTGGTTTTGAACAAACAATTCATTTGTATATATTAAAAAGGTTATAGGGATATAAGCCAATATAAAATGCTTATCTTATATGGATGGCAATGTAGGTAATTTGTTTATTTTTATAAATAATTGTTTTGTTGTCTGCCTCATACTTGGCAAGGTGATGAGGTGCTTTTCTTCTGTGTTCATCCCTTGTGTTTTAAACTTTATTTATTTATGTATTTAGTTGTATGTGTGTATGTGTCTGTGAGAGTGTATGCTCACACGTGCATGCTTGTGCACATGTGCAGAGGCAAAAAGAGGCATTAGGTGTGGTATCCCTTTCCCTCACTCTCTGCCTATTGCTTAAAGCAGGATCTCTCCCAGAACCAAGGATTCACAAACCAGCAAGCCTCAGAGGTCCTCCTATAAGACGCCCCTCCCCACGCCTTGGAACGGAGGTTACAGGCATGCACAGGCTTATCAGTGAGCGCTGGGATCCAAACTCCAGAGCCGACTCCACAGCTCCCATGCCTCACTTGCATCAGTGCTTTTTGCTTTGTAGCTCCGTCGCCAAAAGAACAAAACTACAGCTAACAGGAGAGCTATTCAGTTTAGCTGTAAACGCGAGCCAAAGAGATACATGCACCTTCTCTTTTGGAGACATTGCGTATCTGAGAGAAACGTACAGAGCATGCGTGTTTGGAAGACTTTAAGGTTCTTTACTTTTCGGAGATAGCCTTTCCCAGGCTGGCCTGGAGCTCTCAGTCATCCTCAAGCAGCATCCGGTGTTCGAAGTGAAGCGTGAACCACCACACCAGCTAGACTCAGTTAGGTTTTGGACCTAGTTGGACCGTAAGATTTGAACAGTTGACTTCATTCTCCTAACTCCGTTTTCCCAGCTGCTAGGAGGGGCGTTAGTGGGTAAAGAACTTTGCGGCATGGCGTTCTCGTGTGATTACATTGGTTGCCTGTACTTTTAGGGCCCCTGTGAATCCGAGTTCAGTATGAAGGAACTTAGCTGGAGCTCTCTCTGCGGGCAGTTCACACTGCGGTTGAACTGGCTTTTGTTCTGTGCGTCGCTGCCTTTGTTCGCTTGTGCACACATCTTAAAAAGTCACTCAGAAGGGAGGAGCATTTTTCCTCCCCGGCAGTGGGCGGGGCTAGCTCCGGAAGGTGGAGTTCCTTCCCTGGCGTCACTCCGCTGCTCTACCCGGTCCTTTCAGCTCTGTTCTGCAGAGCAGAGGTTGTAGTGTCCTGCTCCCCAGCTCTGGCCATGTCCCCAGACTAACTCTGGTGTGGGTATGCAGCAGGTACAGCTCTGCAGGGATTTCTAACGGGGATTTCCCTCTGGAACTCTCTCGCTGGAGCTTCAGACATTCTCCTGGCTTCTACCCCAGCTTGGACACAGATTCTTCAAAGTTATTTCAGAGATGCATGCCTCCCTTTCTGTTTGTAAAGAAAGAAAGAAAGAACTCTAGAAATCATAAGTTATGTAATGTAAGTCAAAAGTGAAAGCAGAAACTTTTCCATAATGCTCTCTTCCTACCTATTAAACCAGTGTGTGGGGCAGGAGTATCTCCCAGACTGTCTCAACACTATATATAAAATGTTACACATGCATGCATGTCTCCATAGATATGTGTAATGTGTATATATTCTATATTGCACACATTTTGCTGTGTACTCTACTTTTTGTTTTAAATTATTTATTTATTTATTTATTTGTGTGTGTGCCCTTGTATATGTATGCATTTATGAAGATCATTAAAGGGCACTGGATCTACTGACACTGGAGTTACAGTCAGTGGTGAGTTGTCATGTGGGTGCTGGGAACTAACTCAGTTCCTCTGCCATCTTAATTGAAAAGCCATCTCTCTGGCTCCTCTGCTGCCTTTTGAGACAGGGTCGCACTATGTGGTTGTCCTGAAACCTGTTGTATAATGTCAGCTGGCTTTGAGTTTCTGCACTCAACCTCTTCAATACAGGGTTATAGGTACATGCCACCTCTGCTCAGTGCTCTCTCTCTCTCTCAATCCAACCCTCTGGGGAACAAGTATAAAAGCCTTTTTAACCTTTTTTTTCCCACTTTTGACTTAGTAACTTACAATGTCTATGAGTTACTTTCTCCCTCCTTCCCCTTCCCCTGCTTCTCCCTTCTTTCTTCTCCTTCTCAAACCCATCATGCTATACATGTGTGCGGTAGGAAAACGGGGACTGAGGGAACTCAGTGGAAAGGGAAGCATCCACGGCTTTAAGACAGTTGTTCCACACATACGGACTTCTGCCACTCGTCCTGCCCAGCCTTTCTGGAATGGGCTGGTCTCATTAAGATCTGCCCCTGATGTTTGCCAACAGATCCAAGGATGACAGAATCTTGCCTAGACTGTAGTTGGCATGGAAACCCTTGAATTGTCCTAGGTATTAGCTTTGTCATTTCCTTGTCCACTTTTACTCCCTGACGCCTCATAGATGGATGGAGAAGTCTGAGGCCAGCCTGGCTTATATGGGCTATGTTTGAGGCTAGCCTGGTCTACATGGGCTATGTTTGAGGCCAGCCTGGGCTACATGGCAAAGCCCTCACCGCAGCACTTCTTGCTTCCCAAAATGACTCGGCATATGCTTTAAAGGATTTTACCTTACTCTGTTATTTTGTGTGTAATCAAACAATCAGGGCTTAATTACATGGACGTAGCCCTTGTCACAGTGCTGATTAAATTCTACCCCTCACCTATAGGCAGGCAATGTAATAGCTATATTATTATTACTTTTTCGAAAATAAGTTCCTTCTGCTGCAATTTAAGGTTTAGTCCTCTTAGTTTCTGAGGATACAAAGAACAGTTATTTGTGTCCACAGTTTTTCTGATTAAGCCAATAATTGGAAAATAATCACATCCAAATGGGCTTTGGGTTCTTGAGTGGTGCTTGTGCTTGGGAGCCAGCGGATATCTCCCTTTGAAAGCAGGATGTTGTTGGGAGACTGCATCATAGAAATCCCCAGGAAGGCTCTCTGCAGCTACCCTGTGCCTTTCAGTACAAGCCAGGGAGAGGGTGGTAGCTGAAGGAGCATTTTCATTTACTGGAGGAAAGCTAGATGCAGGGTCTAATCTCTACCACCTGGTGTGGCCACAGGATAGCAGGCCAAGTCTCTTGAATACAGCAACTAAACACATACACACACACACACACACACACACACACACACACACACACACATACACAGCTGTCCCTTCTTGTTTCTACCCAGCCCTGTATGAATTGTGGGCTTCTTTCTTCAGCCAGTAGCTGTCCCTCAAGAGGCTGATCAATCCACACTTCCATAGTTCTTGCTCTGAAGATGCTGTGACCCAGGGGAGTGTGAGTAAGCATCAGTAAGGAACAGAAACCTACAGCTGGGTTTTGCATCTCAGTTGGACTTCATCAAAGGAGTCACACTGTATGTGTCGGGTTTATTCTACCTTCGCACACCTCTAGTATACTGTGCTTTTAAAAGCCTCTTCTTCTTGATTTAAAACAAATTTTAAGTTATTGTTGGTACATGCTTCTATGTTTTGTAGATTACATGAGGACCAAAGTTAGCTGTACCCCTAGTACTCAGAAAGGTGCCCAACACACAGTAGGCCTTCAATAAATATATGTAAATTGACATCGGTTATTGTCTTTCTGTGATAAACAAGGAGGTTTGTGGGAAGGGTAGCAAATGGCACGTTTCTCGAGTGACCACAAAGCACATTTGGCTGTGACTGTTGCTCAGTGGTGGAATGCTTGTTCAGCAGGCTCAAGTTCTGAGTCCAGTTCCCACAAAATGCCATCAGTTCTGATTCTTCTCCTGCACCATGCTCTCTACACAGCCTCTTGGGGAGGCAGCTGACATCAGATTTCTTTCTAGTGATACTTCGCAAGAGAACTTTCAAATTCTGACACTGTCCTGAGCTGACTAACACGAGAACTGGGTAACACTCTATGTGTACACGTGGAGCACAGAACTCTGGCTTAGCTCTTTTCTTGAATTAGTAGCAAATGACATCCCCTTTACTCTCCTCTGCCTGTGGTCAGAGCACCACACTCAGGAAGAGCTGGGGACACCCAACTGTGCAGCCCCTCTGCTGAGCTCCTGATATTGTCCGCTTTCTATCGTAATGCTCTTGGAGATGCCTGCCTGGGCCACTACTGTGTTATTACAATAAGATGCGAAGATTAGAAACAGAAAAGCAGATACCCAACAGCAGGTGGAAAAGGAGTTAACTGTCAGTTCCCCTCACATAAAGTATGGCAAGTTAGGGAACTCGCTTACTCCAACTGGAGTGAATGAAAAAGAGAGCAAACAGGCAAATAAGTGGTAATGTGAAATCTGTGTCTGGTCCAGACAATGGCTTTCAGAAATATGGAGGCTATTCTTTTCACTTGGGGACAGTGTCCCACTTTGTAACCCAAGCTGGCCTTGAACTTTCCATCCTCCTGCCTCAGCTTTTGGAACGTTGAAGGGCACATGGGCCTTCATGGGCCCGTGTTCTGTTCTCACTGTTTGGGCATACACATGTTTGAAAATGCATTCTTTTGTCTTTGTCTTCATATATCGCCATACATTTGCAGCTTGACGGTAGGAGACAGCCATTGTTCTGTAAATTTAGCTGATAGAATAGGAAGAAAAAATTGATTTGCAAAAATGGTTTCTGTGGAATTCATCCATTCGTTCATCACCTCTTTGGGGAAGTTCTTCAATTGCTTTGTTGCCTTCTGGGGGGGGGGGGGTCTTAGGCTCTAGAGAGACACTGGGGAAGAAAGCATGGCCTTTGACCTGAAGGTCAAAGGGGACTTTGCAACAAAGAGTTAGAGTGAGCGGTTTGGAGATTCCAACATGGAACCTGTCGTTGTCAGAAACACAAAGCTATGTGGTCTCTGCCCTGACGAGGCCACTGAGGCTGGGGCAGTCAACGCTTCTTGGTCAGATGACAGTCAGAGCATCCCCCTCATACAGTCAATGCCCATTCGCTTTTTTATGCTAATGACTATATCTAATGATTCATATAAATATGACATGGGATTTTTTTCCCTCAAAAATTTTCATTTTCCATTGTGAAAAATGAAAATGGAGCCCATTTAACCTACTTCAGGGAAATACCACGAGCTGCTTAAAGACCTGCACATTTTAAGTTTCTTAATGTGATTCTTATAACTCCTAAGGTTTATTTTTAATGAAAATAAAAACCGAATTCAGAAATCCATCAGAGCATGCCTTCATGGTAGGAAAAGCAGAGAACAGAGGAGGTATAAGAATAATTGTATCAAAGGGCAGGAAAAAAAAAACTCACCCAAGGGCACACTGGATTTGAAGCCCTCCAGTACTGGATTCATACAACACCTTCCTTCATGCTTCTGATTGTCCAGCCCAGAAGGATTTGATTTGAACACATTTCTACAGATAGCTAATTCCAATAACTTCACAATGTACATTTTTAGATGCATACATACTCATTTAAAATGGCTTTCATTGTAAATTAGGTCGCCAGAGGCTTGTGTTCTGGGTAATAAAGTACCGTAGAGGAAAGTCACTTGTGGCAGGTAGCAAAGAAATTTCAATAAAGTAAACTCTTAGTATTATCAAAATTATACATTTGGGGCTGTTAGCATGGCCTAGAAAAAGATGAGGACAGGCTCATCTCATTAAAAGAGAAGAAATAGTGGAATTAGCTTGAATCTAATTACAAGCCACACTATCTAATGTAAAAACACGACTGTTTTTTCACTCCCATTCATTTTGACTAGTAATTAGTTTTGGCCTCTAAAACGCCACCCTTTAATCATCCCAACACAGATGTGATTTGCCGTGCAATTTAATCTTGCTTTAATGAAGAACTAATGGACGCATCGCAAATTACTTTCCCTGTTGGAGAAAAATTCTATTTCCTGCTTTTCAAAAGATCAAGAGTGTCTTGTGATAATAGCCGGCGGCCCTGGCAGCCTCACCCACACAGCAAACAGGCTCTTTTACTCAACTCCCAATTCAATGGAGAAAAAGAGGCTACAATTAGCAACAACGCAGGGGAGACGCAGCATTACAGCCCCGAATCACTCTCTGTAGCTCAGCCCCCGGCAAGCACTGGCTTGTTAGAGCCAGGTCTAAGTGTCAGGCGCGAACAATGCGCGGTGATAAATTACTCTCTCCAAACAGCTGCACCGCTAATTTTCAATTATACACACAAATGGCTCTCAGATTGGAAGAAAATGGAGTGCCTGGAGAGAACAGTAGTGGATTTCTGTGTTTGTTTGGTAGTGAGTGTGGAGGCGGGAAGATGGCATCTTGAAAGCAAACCCTAGCGTGGAGCCCGGCTGGGGTCTCCCGGGGACTCTGCTTCCATGGGAGGCTCCTGGATCCCAAAGGTGTGAGATAAACCTTTCCTTTCCGCTTTCCCTCGTGGGTCTCTGCCTTTTTCTTTTTTGGTTTGTTTGCTTACACCATCACTCACTTTATTTGAGAACTCACTCTACCGGAGCTGCTTGGTCTTGGATTTGGTAGACTGGGAACCATGATGCTCTGTTCCCCTGGTGTCCTGGCCTTCATCCTCCCCTCACCCCGGACCTCCGGGTCCCTCTCACTTCCTCCTTCCCCATCAACTCAACTTGCACTCCTCACTTTCCTTCACAGCTAAGCCTCCTCTGATGCCTAGACTCTAAAGACACCATCTATGAGAACACACAAAGCATCTCTTTTACACAATCAATTTTTCTTTTTTTTTCTTTTTTCTTCTTCCTTCCTTCCTTCCTCCCTCCCCCCCTCTCTCTTTCTTCCTTCCTTCCTTCCTTCCTTCCTTCCTTCCTTCCTTCCTTCCTTCCTTCCTTCCTTTCTTCCTTCTTTCTTTCTTTCTTTCTTTCTTCTCTCTCTCTCTCTCTCTTCTCTCTCTCTCTTCTCTTCTTTCTTTCTTTCTTTCTTTCTTTCTTTCTTTCTTTCTTTCTTTCTTTAAGATGGGGGTCTCATATAGTCCAAGCTGGCCCAGAACTCATTATAGAGAAAGTATGACCTTGAACTCCCGATTCTCCTGCCTCTACCTCTCAATGCTGAGAGGGCAGGATAGGGTCAACACCCTGGATTTATCTGTGATTAGGGCTAGAACCCAGGACCTCATGGCATGCTGGTCAAACGGTCTACCAGCTGAGCTCTATCCCCTAGAAGAATTTAAGTTGTTTTTCTAAACAAAGCCTCACCTTAGAGAAAGTAATGTTCGTCCAGAGTTCTTTGCAATGACAATGGTGTGGTAGCTGTCACTGGTTTTGGTGCTAGAATGAGCAATGTTGTGGGCACACACATTGCTCATGTTTCTTCATTCTGTGTTCTTCCTGTGATTGAAGAGCCAGCCTTTTGAGGGTGAAACTTACAATTAGAGTTCAGAGAGGCATATGGTAATGGGACATCTCTGGTTCTCTGGGGAAAGATTGCAGTGGTCCTGAGCCGAACTTTCTCTGTCTCAGAGCATGGGCACTTGTGGACCATCTGGCTAGTAGTGTCCTTACTCCTCACATTTCACTGTGGCTGTTCACCCAGAAGCATGAGGTAGAAGTGGGCTTTGCCACAGAAAGATGCTTGCTGAAGAGCATCATGGGGATTATGAATTAATTAGCGTATCTATCGATTGATCTATTTGCCATCTATCTATGTATCTATCTATCTGAGACAAGGCTTTGCTATGTCACCCTGGTTGGCCTGGAACTCCATAGGTAGACCAGACTGGCCTCAAATGCACAGAAATCTGCCTTCCTCTGTCTGCTAGCTGCTGGCATTAAAGGCGTGAGCCTTATTTTGTGAAAGAAAGTTTGAAGTTAGTTCTTATTGAGTCTGTTTCTTGTGCTGAGCCATACTGCAGCCAAAAGTATGACACAGGTTTTCTATGTATCTGGGCAAGGATGGCCAGTGTTCCTCTTTAGAATGTACATCTTTAGAATGATCCATGCCTGTCTCTGTCCGTCTGTCAGTGACTGCTTATCATGTTCTTCTTTGGGGTACAGTCTTCACAGACAGGCCCTATCCAGTGTTTGCTCCCTCTCCCCCACCCCCAATGCTGCTTTAAACTCATGACTTCAAAAGAGGACAGGACCTATGTACTGGGGCCACATGTTAATGACACAGTTGCTTGGCTAGATGAAGCTAATGAGCACGCTGATTTCCAAGATTGAATGTAGTATAAATCGATGTTCAAAACGGTGACTTCCCAAATGGAATTTGTTTGAAAAAGGGCAATCACTTCAGAAGGTTAAGACAGGTGGGGGAGGGTCTCTCAGAACAATCTTCAGCGAGGAAAAGCTGGGAGTGGGTGTATTTGAATAAGGAATATTCTCATTCAGGAACACTGCACGGGTTTAAAATGGTAGAAGTTACTTTTGCTGCAGTGGGGAGGCTTTTGGGGGGTGGGGGATGGGTGTGATGTGGAGTAGAAATGCCCTACCTTTTTTTTTTTTTTTCTGCTGAAGTAGGATTTTGCTTCTTCTACTTTATAATCGTTACAGAAATTTAAACCTCAAACCATTCCAGCTCAGGCTTATCCTAAGCTTGTTAGTGGTCCCCGATGCCGTGGACGATAGGCGGCAGCATTACCATAAATCAGCAGAATTAACTATGATCTTCAGAAGCACGCTGGAAAGTGGGTGACAGAGCCTGCAATTGGGTACCCTGAGTATTATGATAACATTCTACATTAAATGTTCATAATCTACTTACAGCCAGGCTTCAAGTACACTTTGTATTTGTGCTTTGCCCGCCATAGAGAGCCAGTAACAATTATTATAGACGCGTGAGGCCTCATTATCTGGAAACGTAAAGTCTAAAATATATGACCTTCCGTGTCCCAGATGCTCCTTTAATTAATTTTAAAAATTGTTCTTTCTTTTATTTAAAATAAAGTTACTACTTTTTTTTTTTCCACTTCAGAAGTGGCTTAAAAAACATTGCTTCTTTTTGTTACATTGCCGCTCATAAGGACGGTGATCTATAAATTCAGATGAGCAGACACTAGATTTTAAACTTCGGCAGTGTGTGCTGTTTTTCCTCTTCTATAGTCTAATCAGAAAGAAGAGACCCATAACGGGCAGGAAGGAACAATTTCTACTTCAGTATAGAAAATCACTCCCACAAAGTGCTTTCTGCACAGCCTCGTTTCTCCTTTGACCTGGCCTGGGAACAACCTAGTGATGAGTAAATCCAGGTTTGCTCGTTTTTGTTCTTATTATCCTCTGCTAAATCCCACACATGCCAGAGTGCATCGGTCAGTTCACTAGAGGTACGCACACGCACAAGTATCCGTACGTCAAATGAATAGAAAAAACGTTTCTTTGTAATGCTGAAAACATAGCCGTCCATTGCTTGAACTGAATCCCCCCATCTCACCCCCTAAGCATCCCTGGAACCACTCAGGGCCAAGGAAGCACAGTTGGTCTGCTCATTTAGAAGGAAGCAAGTTAAACATATCAAGCTTTTTTTTTTTTGATCCTTTTGAGGCAGGCCCCTCAGGTAGCCCAGGCTGGCCTTTCTGCAGTCAATGACCTCGAACTCCCCATCATACAGTCTCTATTTTACTTTCTGAGTGCTGGGATTATAGGTGTATACCGCCATGCCCAGCTACCACACTGAGGATTAAAAACGAAGATTTACATAATTTTTTATTAACGTGTCTGCACACGCGTGTGTGGGTGCCTTAAGAGGCCAGAGGAGGGTACTGGATCCTCTGGAGTTGGAGTTATCGGCAGTCGTGATCTGCTTGAAACCAAACTCAGATCCTTTGCAGGAGCAGCAAACACACTCAGTCAGGGAGCCCCTTCTCCGTCCTCCACGGAGAGGATTTCCGATCGGTGATTTCTTGGGCTAAAATGAAACCAGATCAATGATGAGTCAGCTGGACCCAACTCATGTTCCCACTGCTTTTGTACAAACAGAGGAGTTTTGACAGCGCTTCTCGTTCACAGTAGTGGTATAACGCCACTCGTCTGAACGAGACTCTAAATGGGATTCAATATGATCTATAATAAGTGGCTCATCCTTACAAAAAACTCAGAAACTTCTCAAACTCACATGCTTTCAAAGAAGCTATGCCAGTCGGGTCTTGCTGGGGTCCGCAGAGGAGAGCGGCTGTGTGCGCAGGAGACCTGGCACCGACAGCTGCGCAGTGCGGCCAGCTGCCCACCTCCTAGGCTTTGGTTTGGAAATCCTTTATGCCCACAATTTTCCAGTCCTTATAAAAACAACGTAGGCAGTTTCCTGAATCTTTAGGCAGATGAGGAAATCAATTAGCTGGAGTTGGTAAGCAAGTTCATTTGATACAGGATTTGGATCCAAGTTCTTGACTCTAAAGACCATCATTTAAATTACTGAGCTACATTGACTTAAATATTTATTTACTTATTTATTTGCTTGTTTGTTTCCTTCTTTATTTATTTTGAGACAGGATCTCACTGTGTAGCTCTGGCTGTCCTGGAACTCACTATGTAGACCAGGCTGGCCTAAACTCACAGATGTATCTGCCTGCCTCTGTCCTGAGTCCCAGGATTAAAGGAATGTGTCACCACTCCTAGCTAACTTAAAGAAATCTACCATATATCATCAATATTTGAAGATATGGGCTAAAATGAAACCTACAAATTGTATAGTCATCATGTTATGTTATCACTTAGAAAAAAACCCAACATTTTTGTGTGTGGGCGTCTATGTGTATGTGCAGATGCACATGTATGTGGGTTCATGTGTGTGTGTGCACACTGATGTGGAGGTCAGAGAGAAGCCTTGGGATGCTGTCCACTTTATATTTTGAAGCTGGAACTCCCCAAGTAGACTAGACTATCTGACCAGTGAGCCTAGCGAAGTGCCTGTGTCTGTCTCCCTAGCACCAGGGTTACAAATACAAACCATCGCGCCTAGCTTTTGTGTGAGTTCCAAGGATCAAATTCAGGTCTTCAGACTTGCAAGGCAAACACTTCAATGACTGAGGCTCCTCCCCAGAATCAAGATTTATTTACTTCTTTCCTTCCTTCCTTCCTTCTTTCCTTCTTTTCTTTCTTTCAGCCATTTTTCTTTTCCAAAGGAAGAGGATCTTGGCATGGTTATTTCTTGATCATGTGACTTAAAGAGAAGGAAGATGAAAGGGACCACTGCTTTCAGGATTGCCCAGCAAGGAGTGCACATGATGGTAACTTCAGACAGAAATGTGTTTTCTTTTTCCTTTGGGGCATCGTGAGCATTAACGATGGTTTCATTAAAGGCAGCATTGCTTTTAAAAATGAATTTGGAAAAGTTCCAAGATTAAATGGATATGCTGTATACCTGGGTCCTTTGCTACGGTTATAGTCGTGAAAGCAGCGGAGAGAGAAAGGGTACCTGGAAACTTTCAGAAGGGCGATTCATGTTCTCCAAGATGTACTAACATTGCAAAGGACGTCAAGTATCATGGGCCAGGCAATCAGTGGGATAGAATACAAAACCTAGAATAGAACACTGTATACATGAGAGGCAGTCATGATCAAAACACGCTCCGAACAAGTGAAATTGGTGAATATCAAATTTATGTGTTGAAACAATAGGTTGTCCATGTCAGAGGGATTTAAAAAAAAAAAGCAACTGGGATCTTACCATTCACAGTGAAAGTAAAAAAGAATTGATTATTTAATGTAACAAACAAATAAAACAATGCCAACACAAAACATCTTAAAATTCCCAGAGCGATGGCCCAGTGGTAGAGAGCACTAGCTGCTCTTCCAGAGGACCTGGCTGCCTTCCCCGGCACTCACATGGCGGCTCAGAACTGTCTGTTAACCCTCGTTCCAGGGGATCTGATGCCCTCTTCTGGCCTCCTCACACACTGTATGTCCACAGACATCCATGCATTTAAAAAAGTTATAAATTCTTAGAGGAGACGGTTTTCATAGTTTTTTAAACCAGGAAAGTGGTTCCTGATCAGAAGACAAAACAACCTCGTCATTAATGAAGAATCCACAAGCTTACATAGCGATTAATGTATTTTCTAAAGTTAAAGATTCATTAAAAAGTTAAAAGATAAGCAATAGACTGAAGGCCATTACCTGTAACCAGCAGGAGGGTAAGAGCCTGCTTGGGTCCAGATGAGTGCAGATGAAACACGGGAAGGCTCACATGCACATTGTGGAGCAGTGTGAACGGGTACAATACTCATCAGCACAAAAAACACGTCAGCTTGCAGCTTACTTCCTAAACACCACTGAGTACTTTGCTTCTGCATTCAAGACACATGTACATCAAGGCAGTAGTCCTTCCTCCCCGCTTCCTTCTTTCCTTTCCCTCCATTTTTTTTTCTTCAGACAGGGTCTTATGTAGCTTCAGGATGACTTAAATTTTACTTTTTTTCAGCTGGGGATTGACCTTGAACTCCCAGTCCTCCTGTTTCAATTCCTAAATGCTGGAATTACAAGACTATGCCACCATGCCTGGTTTATGTAGTTCTGGGGACTGAACCCAGGGCTTCATGCATGCTAGGCAAACACCCTACCAGTTAAGCCATGTCCCCAGCCCTTAACATTTCTCATAATAAGATCATTGAAAACCTAGGAGTCTGTCAGTATGAGGTTGACATACTCTTAGACTAACATACTACATCCCCACATGGGATCTGTGTGGCCATTAACCTTTCTGAAAGGGTGAATATCAGAATAAAATGTGCAGTGCAACCCCATGTTCATAAAACCTCTCGATGTATCATCTGTTAGAAATCTCTGTTTTAATCCACTGTACCTGCTCCAACAGCTCTGAAAGACATACCTTTATCCCTGAATCGTTAACACTGAGAGAAAGGGTAGAGCTGAAAGTATGTGTGTGAAGGTTTCCTGAACTTTTACTGAAGTGTGATTAATAAAAGCAGCACGTATGTACGGTGTATTGTGTGATGCTTGTAGGTGCCAGGGGATATGAAGTCAGGGAAGCTGGCATCTATTCCTGTCATGCTTGCTTCCGTGGTAAAAACACTTAAGACCTTCTGTTCTGGTGGTTGTTAAGGAAGTGGTACACTCACCGACTTGCCTCTGTGCTGAGGTTAACGCTGACGGACACAAAACAGAAGGTCAGAAACAGAGTCCAAAGAGAGAGCAGTGAGTGTTTAAAAAGTGCTCCTTCCTAAACTAACTTCAGTTTGCATCATCAAACAGGCAGAGTTCAATCCTGACTTTCCCCAGCCTGTTTCTTGTTGGTTTGTTTTTGTTTTTGATTGTTTTGTTTGAAATAGAATATCTCTATGTCATCTTGGTGATGCAGAAGCATGGGGCGTTGTCTTTGAGGTGATGGAACCTGCCTTGAGGAGCTATGGTCTCAGAAAATCATCAGTCACTAACGCCACCCCAAGCCAGATCTTGGTTCTTGCCTTGTAAATTTGAAGAATGAAATTCATGGCCAAGGAGGGTGAGTTTTAGAGAGACATTTACTTTGGTTGGAATCTTAAGAGGGAAGAGAGAGCTAGAACTCTTGTACAGGAGGGGCCCCAGGAACTAGAGTACCATGGAGAGGTGACTCTAGGGCTTGAGGTGAAGCATGGGTTTGGGGGGCGGTGAGCTGTCAGTCCAGGTGGTCAGCCACATGGAGTCTAGGTGTCAGATTCAGTCTGGTAGGCATGTCAGACACAGTGCTTATTCAGGAGATAACAAAGACACAGGCTCTCTTCTGGCCTCCTGGCGCCCAGCAAGCACATTCTCAGAACTGCTCCTGGGGTCCCTGCCCTACTGGAGAAGTTTCTCCTCCTACTTACATCACTGGCTGACCTGAAACTTGCTGTATAGACCAGGCTGTGCTTGAACTTGTAGTGGTCTTCCTGCCTCACCTCTTATACACACTCAAGAAACCACATCCTTCTAGTTGGCAGCAGGGTAACAACACGAGGGAGGGAGGGACACACATCACTTATTAAAAGTGCTTTGTTGAGTTGTTTCTTTCACCCTAAGTTTATTTATTAGGGGGATTCTTGTGGGCGGCACTGAAGCTGTGACATCCATCCTTTTCGTTCCCATCCCTTCCTTTGTTGAGGAATTATTTCTCATGAGAAGAATTTTCGCTGCGTAAAGAGTTAACACTGATGCAGATAGAGAAATGAGGGCGTGCGCGTAACAGCCTGTGCTAAGTTATCCCTGGCACCAAGGACTCTTCCGTTATCGCCTTCTAACGTGGACCTCACAATCCTAATTTCGCTAAAGTCCTTTCACTAACAGCAGGGTGGGCTGACCAATGCAAAAATATATGTCTCCAGGCTTTGCCCTTGGCCATGGACTAAAATCAATTCTCTTGAGGGCTGGGGAGGTGGCTCAGTTGGTAACATGCTTACCTAGCGTGTGCAAAACACTGGGTCCCGTGCCCAGCACCACAAAAACCGGCCACAGTGGTTCACACCTGTAGTCTCAACACTCAAGAGACAGAGGCAGGTGGATCAGTAGTTCAAGGTCATCATGGGCTATGTAGTGAGCTCTAGGCAGAGCCTGGACTACCTGATACGTCTCCATAAAACAAAAATCATTTTGAAAAGCCCAGAGATGATAGGAGCTGCGGGCCAGTGAAAGACTTCCCTCCTGGAGGCCAGTTTCTTCCAGATTGCTGCCCAGGAAGCCCAGGAGCACAGGAAAGTTTGTTCAGGACTTTTGATTTCTGTTAAGTCTCCTGACACTTCTGAGCAGAGGGTGGGAGGGGCTACTTTTTGTGAGGAGATCCAGTGAATTTTTGTGCCAATTGAAGACGATGAATTAATGCTTCTCTGATATTCCTCAAATGAAAACACCATGAACTAACCATTTTAGAGCATTAAGCTTTGCTTCATAATGCATTTTCCACAGATGAATCAAAGGCCCTAATGCATTTGCTATTTGAGAATAATAAAGCATGAAGTGGGGCGGAGGACTTTCACATTTACATAAGAAGAAAGAGCCGGGAAAGTTCAGGAGAATCCAGCACAGGAGGAAGGTGCCCTGAGAAAACATAGGCTTGTCAGCAGCAACTTCAAACCACTGCCGCACTCCTTCTCTTCCTCTCCCTAGAACTTTCTAGATCCCAGCATCCTGCTAACCTTTGCAGTGTGTTCCTGGGAGTGGCCAAAGGCCAGAAGAAACAAAGGAAAGGGTATTGGAGTGTGTGAGGTTTTGTCTCCCAAGTTTTCAGTGTTGGTACGCTAACACGACTTCTATTAGGGAAAGAATGCCATTTACAGAGAAAGAACATGCTGGCGAGTTTTATGTCAACTTGACACAGACTCAAGTCATTTAGGAGGAGGGACTCTGAACTGAGAAAATGCCTCCACAAGATTGGCCTATAGGCAAGCCTGTCATGCATTTTCTTAATTGGTGATTGATGTGGGAGGGCCTAACCCATTATTGGTGGTGCCATCCCTGGGCAGGTGGTTCTGGATGGTATAAGAAAGCAGATTGAGCAAACCATGGAGAGCAAGTCTGTAAGCAGTGTTTCCACATGGTGTCTGCTTCAGTTCTTGCCTCTAGTTCCTGGCCTGCTAGAGTTCTACTCTAACTTCTCTCAGAAATGGAGTGTTATGTGGAAGTATAAATGACATAAACCCTTTCCTCCCCAGGTTGCTTTTGGACATGGTGCTATATCACAGCAATGGAAGAAATCCTAACTAAGACAAAAAGAAGGCAATTAGAAACTTCAGGAATAGCAGTGATCTAATCATGAAGTTAAGTTAAAATGGAATTGGTATGCTTTTAAGAAACAGCCATCTGAATCACAGAGAAACACACAGGCTCTTCTGAGGACCCCTGTGCTTCCCCAGGCTCTCAAGCAATTCTGTTGAAGAACAGCAGAATCAAACAACTCTCTCTAGTTGTATGCCCAATAGCTTGTTAAGTAGGAATTTTCACTTTTACACCAAAGAATTATTGTATAGAATTAGTTTTATTTCATTGATTCATAAAAAAACAAATACAAGAACCATGTCTGTTGTATGTGGAGACCAGGGAACAGAGACTGTCTTAGTGCAGGTTTGGCTATGTGTGGTAGCAAGCTCCATCATCAAGCCGTGACCAAGGTTGAATACCACTTTCTTTCTCTAGCAAAATGAGTTCAGGGTTGATGTGGTGGCTGTCTGGTAACTGACTATTTTGCTCTTCTGAGTTTGCCTTGTTTCTGAAAATGGCAATCCTTGCTCCAGTCATCATGTTTACATTCCAGCCAACAGGCGTGAAGGAGGGCTGTAGAAGACAGAACCAAGTACCAGAAGCTGCTGCTTTGCTACACCATCTGTATTTTAAAAGTCATTATCTGACTTTGTGGCTTGCCTAACTGCAAGGGAGGCTGAAATTGTGTTCTTCACTCTGGGCAATATGTCTGCTCAAACCCTGGAGTTTCATGGAGTACAGGACAAATGCCATCTGTCTGTTACATGCCAACTAAATGCCTATTGGAATATTGGAATTTATCATCATATTTACTTGCCTTAATTTTATCTTTACTGATTTCCTTTGGATGCTCATTGTTGTAGAAGTTTATTTTTAGTTGGGTTTAAAATATTGTTTTGTGCAATGTTGGGTGAGGGTCTGCCTAGGTCTTGGCATTTTGTATTGTTTGCAGATTGTTTGCGGATTTATGTGGGGGAAGTTGATTGTTAATGATCTGCAAATGCTGGATCAATAAAAACACCTGAGCGCAGACACTCAGGGTTCCACTGTCCAGTATGGCGCTGGCCAGGAGGATGGGGGTTCCCTCTGCTAAGGTCTGGCAGGGTTTGCACCCGTGTGTGTGCCTTCCTGTCATCTTTGCTGAGTGACACTGTGGGTGTACTACTACAGCTCATAGCAGCTAACTCTTCAGTTATGTTTTGTGATGTCAGTAGCACTGGAAGCTAGGTAGGAACCCCAAAGCCAGCAGCAGAGATGGTTTGTAACTAAGGTAGGGATAAAGAGGCAGAAAGAGCATTTTGTTCTCTTTGTTCACGTGCTATCTTATTTTCTCTTAATTTTGGGCAAAGCATCATATCACACAGTGCAAAGACAAGAAGAAACTTAGCTGGCTTTTCTGTTCTCAGTGATGCAGTGCTCCATGGAAAGAATAGCTGGTTTCTCTAGGAAATTAGTACAGAGAAGAACTGCAGCACAGCAAAGGCGTCAGGTTTGGAAAAACCATTTTTAAAAAAATCACTGCTAGACAACAGAAACAAACACACAAAAAAGCTAGAAGCCTTATGAGTCTCTTTGGCTACTTCAAACATTGCTTTTCATTGAACATCTTTTGCTCTCAAGCTGTTGTCAATGGGGCAAAGTTATTTTATGGACTTAACCATTAGAAGTAATGGGTTCCATCCACAACCAAGCGTGGGTGGATTCACCATAGAAAGACTCATCTTCATGGTGTCTCACCTGGGGAAGTTCTCCAGGAACATGCAAAAGGCAGAATAGGAAGAAGTCTTCTTGTTCTGGGATTCAGAGTGGTGGGCAGTGAAAGCACCAGCGTTACCACATGTTGCTAGATCGAGT
Source organism: Cricetomys ansorgei (assembly GCA_026225945.1). Lineage (NCBI taxonomy): Eukaryota > Metazoa > Chordata > Mammalia > Rodentia > Nesomyidae > Cricetomys > Cricetomys ansorgei. Next base: position 11,462,077 of record JAMJFZ010001121.1, on the reverse strand, counting down.
CCTTAGATGTCTGCAGTAGAAGAGCAGACTTCTAGGGCTCTTGATAACATGAAGGATGGAGGTGACTGTGTGCAACAAACAAGTGAGGAGTGTATTGAAAGCACCTATTCCTGTGTACCCCTAAACTCTGGTTCAGTACATCTGGCCCAGGTACAGGAATGTGAATTTTTCATGAGTATCTAAGGACCAGGCTTTGAGATTCACCGACCTATTGATTCATGCAGAGTGGCTACAAAGAAGATCTAATGCTATAAGAACCAGAGAATCAATGCTATCACTTGCTAACTGATTTTGGCAAGTTATGGACTTCTGGGTTCACATTCTTCATTTTTAAAATATTTATTTATTTATTTGTTTATTTATTTATAGGTTTTTTTGAGACATGGTTTCTCTCTTATAACTCTGGCTGCGGCTGCCCTGAAACTCACTCTGTAGTCCAGGCTGGCCTCGAACTCACAGAGATCTTCCTGACTCTGCTTCCCGAGTGCTGGGATTAAAGGCATGCACCGTAACCAGCCAGATTATTTTTAATTTTTAATCATGTATCTGCATGTGCATGTGTGCACATGAGTGCGGGGCCCTTGAAAGCTAGAGGTGTCCAATACGCTGGAAATGTATTACTAGGCAGTTGTTAGCTGCCTGACGTGCATGCTGGGAACTGAAGTTGGGACCTCTGGAAGAGCAGGGTGTGCTATCTCTCCAGCCCCCACATTCTTCATTTTCAAAGCCGATGAAGATATAGCCTATTACATAAGGATTGTTTTTAGACGGACACACACAGCATATTCTAGGCAGTTAACAGGCACGTGAAGAGCTCCTCCATCATGCTGTGACCCAGGGCTCCATGAAGAGCATCTGCCCTGATGATCCATCACTGTCAGCACCCAGTGTACCAACCAAAGGGTCAGGCTTTAGAGATAAAATTGCCTTTAGGAAACACCATTGTCAGTCAAATTCTCCCCAATTTTAAAGTTCCAATCCTTGTCTTGCACCTTTCAAGGTGTGTCCCATTGAAGTGGGTCCTGTGGGACTAAGTGCTTCTACTTTGTTATGGCTGTTGTTGTTTTTTGAGACAGAGTTTTTCTGTGTATCTCTGGCTATCCTGGAACTCATTCTGTGGACTAGGCTGGCCTTGAACTCAGAGATTATCCTGCTTCTGCCTCCTGAGTCCTGGGATTAAATGCATGCACCACCATCACCTTGCCACTATTTTTAAAAAAATAAATTCCTAGTTAAATAATTTTGGGAAATACTGGGTTAAACAAAATCATTCACTCTCTCTCTCTCTTCCTCCCTCTTAACTATGTAGTACAAAGACTGGCCTTGAACTTGGGATGGTCCTGACCACCTTCTTTGGTGTAAGCTTCTCTGATCCTCTGTGTTGATGGATGTTGTTAATCTCCAAGACAGGATCTGCTTCTCCAGATCATACTAGGAGACACAGGGCGTGCGTCCACACAGCTACACATTGGATTCTGGAATGGAGAACAGCAAATTACGAGACATTAATAATATATGGCAGATTTGTGGGAGAGTGAGCAGGCAAAGGTTTGGGGCAGGAGCACCCTGTATAGATGGGAAGCCCGAGGGAGAATCTCACCACACAGGACACCAGAATGGCACTCAGGGGCCAGAAGTTTGAGGTCATAGGGTTGAAATATTCTGAAAAACCACAGAGTAGGTGGTTACAGCCCTCAGGGGATGCTCATTAAGTTAAACTGCTGTACCTGCAGGGCAGGGAGGCAGCATCTGAGTGACAGGAAGTGCCAGGAAGAATCTACATCTAAAATTCTGGTTGAGTCAATGCTTGAGAGAGGAAGGCTTGAAAGGCAGGGATTTAGAAACAGAATGGAGAAGTTCTCTAAAGGAGACAGCCTGTGCTGGAAGTAGGGCAGGCAGATGATCTCAGGGTTGTGGTCTTTTAGGACTTGAAAGACTGAGGATAAATTCCCACAGTAGTGATGACCAGGAACCTCAGAGTGGGTGGGGTTTTTCATGCATGACTCCATAACATCGCAGAAGGCCTATGCCCAGGGTACCAGGTGGAGGTCTTGGGCTTCACATCAGTCCCAGGCTTAGGAAGCCCTACACCCTCGTGGATCCTTTTAGGAGGTCATACTGGGAGTTAATCTAGCCACAGCCTCACCCTGAGCAGCTCACTTCTGTTGTCTGTTAGGCAAGTTCCTGTGTATGGAGTTTTCAAGACCAGTATTTTCATGTGAAATTCAACTTGTCCTCCAAAGAGGCATGCAGGTCTCTATAGATGAATAGGGACATTCTGGTTCAGACGCTAAAAATGGGTCAAGTTTTCTTTTTTCTTTATTTTCCTTTTCTTCTGTCTCTTCCTCCTGAGAGACCATACTTTCAAATTTAACTATAGATCAGCAAACAGAAAAATGGAGATTTCTACACAGAGACAATCTGAGGCCAGAGCACTTGCGGAACATCTATTCCTTTCTAGCAGTATTCCCTGCTGGCTTGTCGGTTAGCTTGGGGGAGAGCAGAGCACACATGGCATTGAAACTATCAGCCTGCTCAGTTTAAAAACCACAGTCAGGATCCAGGACTCAGGACCATATCCCTGAGAAATAGCTGCCCCATATCTGAAAGGCACTATCTAAACTATCTCAATGTATCAGGAGAGAAGAGAGAGAGAGAGAGAAGAGAGAAGAGAAGAGAAGAGAAGAGAAGAGAAGAGAAGAGCTAGGTTAGATGAAACATTTATATTTCCTAAGACTTGGAAATAAGCGTTTAAAATATCTAGCAACAAAACATAATCAAAATATATGTGCTCATCAATTCTTTTAAGTTAAAACCCTGGTGCTGCTGAAAGCCCAATGCATACATCAACTACTATGAGGAAAAGCAGCACCTGGTACCCTTCCCTGGCTGAACCCTTGGGTAAATGCTAGCTGTGGGTCTTCAGTCATATCTCCCCTATTTTCCTCTTTCAACAGTTGCACTCAATTCTGGGCAAATTAATTTTCCCTAAGAGGGAAAGCTTCATTTAGTAATTGCTAGAATGTCCACTCTGTTGTCATTAATAAGGCTTCACAGACTTGTCTCTTCAAAAACTTTCTCACAATAGCAAGTCACTTAGAAAAGTGTCTCCGGTAAATATGGGGTCTCGCCAATATTCCCAACCATTGTCTCATAATTTTCTTTCAGAATTCTGACTTGGAATTATACAAACTGTGGTCGTAAAACTGGGTCAAAATCCTACACTTGTAGCTTGAAAGAGCTTTTCAATAATAACTGCAAAGCTTATTTTCATTAAAAAATAGCAAAGTGACATTCTGAAGAATTTAGTTTTGAAGCACTTTTTTTTTGTTCTTGTTCTGTACTTTAAAGTTGAAATCCACATATACAGAGTTAAGGGTTCAAGGAGACATTGCTTTCAGAAGCTATCTGAGTGAGGGGAATTTAGTATTTTAATTACCAAGAAAGAGACACTGAGTCTAATGTTTACAGCTGTGCCTCCCGGGAGATGTACACTTGTTGTCTACCTCTTGGCCTTTTCATTTATTAGACAAGTAATTTCAGTTTTCTCATTTATAACTGCCATTATGTAAAAGGCTTTAATAGAAGTAAACGATAAAGTTCATTTAAAGTACTTAGCGCGCCATCTTAGACCCATCGAGATAGCTGCTTCTTGTGGTACCCTCCCTGGGTTATGGTGCCACTATGTGTGAATTAAAACCGGGAGACCAGACGATCCTGGGAAGGAGAATCTGGAAAATTTCTTTCATATGGGGCTCAAAGGAACCTTTATCAGAGGCAACTGTTCTTTCTCTAGGGGCAGCCAGAAAGAACCTCACTACCAGAAGAGATGCAGAGAGATTATCATTTTGTTTCTTCTGAGAGGCTGCCCAGATGTGCGTGTGTCTGTCACATGCATGAGACAACCCTCAGTCCCAATTCCAGACTACGAAGAAGACCAAGGGAATTGAAAATAAACTTAAGATCAGAAACCCAGGTAAGTTAAAAATACTGTTTCCCACAGACTAAATAAGTACTACCGCTAAGAGGCAAAAATGAAGCTTCTGGTTAATTCAGGGTTGTGACTAAACTCTGAGGATTCACGGGACACTTACTTGAATGCTTTTGCCCCCTTCTCCTCACCTAGCCAGATCCACAGCCCTAACCAGGTGGGGCTATTTGAGAGTAGGGGAGTAATGAAGGTTAAATGATGTCTTGGGTGGAGCCCTGGCATGGTATGATTAGTGTCTTTTAAGAAAAGGGAAACACCTGGTTATGGCTCCTTCCCTGTCTCTCCTATAAAAGGATGCATTTGTAACGTGGGCCTATCAGCAGGGCAATCAGGTGCAATACCCATTGTAGTGCTAAGTCTCCAGATCTGTGAGAAGATGGCTTTCCATTGACTAAGCCTGCTGGTCTGTGGCGGTTGGCCATGGGTCTCTGAAGCCTGGCTCTCCAGAGGCAGAGGCATGCTCCAATCACTTTTAAGTTCTTACTCACAGGCTTTCTTTCCTGCCCCTTTCCTTTGGCTAGTCTAAATTATATTTTCTCAATGTTTGGCACAGGGTAGTACGTCTGTTCGCGTCATCTGTTTGGAAATCTTACTTTTCTATAGATAACATTGATACCCCTATTCTTCCAGAGACCAGAAATTCATTTTACTTTAGATGTTATGAGGCAACCAAAGGAACATGACTGATTAGGTAGTTGAAAATATCAAGAAGTTACTGTTCACTGTTTAAATCTGTGTCTCAGGGCTTCTATTGCTGTGACAAAACACTACAGACCAAACACAACTTGAGGAAAGAGTTATTCATTTTACATGTCCTGAGCCACAGTCCATTAAGGGAAGTGAAGGCAAGAACTGAAGGCAGGAACCTGGAGGTGGAAACTAAAGCAGAGACGGTGGAGGAGTGCTGCTTACTGGCTTGCTCATCGTGACTTGCTCAGTCTGCTTTCTTATAGAACCCGGGATGACCTGGCCAGGGGTGGCACCGCCCACAACGTATTAGGACTTCCCACATCAATCACTAAATAAGAAAACACCCCGTAGGCTTGTCTACAGGCCAACCTGGTGGGGCATTTTCTCAGCTGATGTTCTTTCTTCTCAAAGGACTCTAGTTGTGTCGAGTTGACATTAAAAACTAGCCAGCACAGAATGATAATGTTGCACTTACGTTTTAAAAGATGAATCTAAACCAACTAATACATGCCATACAGGCACAGATGGATGAGAGTAAAAAACAGGCTTTTTACTTGTTTGCTTATGGTTATTCTTTATTTTTGGAGATACAAACTGAATATTTGTGGATGAAATTATACAGCATCAGGCATTTGCTTTCAAAACTACATGACAGAAGAACAGCATTAGGTGTATGTAAGTCAGAGTTGGCTTCGAGTTGAAGGTTTAAATTGGGTGTAGCATGTGTCAGGATTTATCTTGTTTGTACTGTGTGTGTGTGTGTGTGTGTGTGTGTGTGTGTGTGTGTATGTGTGTCTTGTAGAGGTTAACTGGCCTCCAATCTTTCAAATGCTGTTCCTGTTTCCACCTTCCCTCTCCAGGAAGGAACATGGGATTATAGATATGCACCAGTACATCCCAGGGATTCAGACTCAAGCCTGAACATTTACCACTGGCTGAGCCGTTTCCCCCAGCCCTTGGTTGTTCCTTTGAACTCCATGTTCTTTCATGCCATCTTTTCTTCCCTGAACAGATGCTCAGTTCTGACCCAGTGAAAAGGGTCACGGGGCAAAATAAGGTCCCTGGAAGCCAACAGTTTTCTCTTCAGTATCTCAACTTTCATCCTGTCATACACATATGACCAACCAATCTGATTTTTGGTATAGGTATATTTGCTGATTCAGATACGAGCCATTGATATGTCTCTAGCATGGTTATTATTATTGCTGTTATTGTTTTATTATTATTATTATTATTATTATTATTATTATTATTATTATTATTATAATACCATATTTAGATGTGATACTGGTGTGAAAAAATTGAAACTGCTTAAACATTTCATACTCTCAAGGAAGTTAATTTTTTAAAAATTAATTCAACTAGCTAGCAGGATAGAGGCATGCTGTACAGTTTAGCTAATGAGAGATGGTTACCAAATTCTGACTTTCATTGGAACTATTTGTAGTAGTTGATCGAAACCGTGCTCTGGAGAACATAATGAGATCCTATATGTAAAAGAAGCTTGGAAGTGTGATATAGAATCAAGGCGCAGTGGTAGAGATCATTATGCTGTGTTGGCAGGTGTGAAGACCATTCTGTACAGGCTGTGGGGACTGAGCAATGTCCTGGCTGATTTTATCTATGACTTGTCCCCCATGATGAGAGTTTATTTATAGAGTGTTTGTTGAGCACCTACATGGGGCACAGTATTGAATATAAGAAGACACATAATATACAGACCCCCATTGTGGAGTGCTTGATATTGTAGGCCAACAAGGCCGGTGTTCCCCTGTCACCATCTTGCTCTCTTCTCTCTTCTCTCTCTCTCATTTTCTCTCTCCATGTGTGTGTGTGTTAGGATCAAGGGCAAAAAAAAAAAAAAAAAGCTATACAACTTTATTTGTATTCAACTGGACCATTTAGAGACACACAAATGTAGTCTTTTTAGGGACCAGGTGGTGGAGAGGAAGTGCTATTAACCCTTAGCATCAGTGGCTCACCAGGCTCTGACAACTACGGAATTCAGAGTTAGTTGTGGGAGTGAAGGGGTTTTTCTCCTCGATTCATGTATTCTCCACCCATTTCTTATTTTCTTTACCCTTACATAGCTGCTAGAATCACTGGGAGAATTATTTTAATTTCTAAAAGGCTCTACTGTGGGGGAGAGAAAGAGAGAGAGGGAGAGAGAGAGCATCACAATGGAGAGAAGTGTTGGAACAGGCCGAGCGCCCTCTCTGAAGGACACTGGAGTCGCTAATAGCTCCCTTGAGAGATGAGCGGCGGAGTGGGCCTGCATGAAAGGAGGTGGCCCTGGAGATCATTGCTTCGGTTATTATTAATGGATCGCTACTCCACAAAGATCATCTGGGGACGGCTGTGGCTGGTTGGCTGGTGCCATCAAAGGTAGTTTGTTTAGCTGTGTGATTAACGGCAGTGTTTTCAAGGTCTGCTCATGGCACTTCAATTAGATGTAGGCTGTGTCAGCTAGAGAAGCTTTCTTGAACTCTTTGCTGAGTTTCAGGGAAGGGAAAACTTTTCCATTAACTGTGAAGTTAAAAGAAAAAAAAATCCTATAATGTATTTCTTAACCAGATTAGAAACCAGAACCCTGGTAGGCTTTTGTTTAGCTATTTTGCTGAGGGTGTTCTGCTGAGGCCATGCAAAGAATGAGTAATTCACAGTGAAAGCCTTAGCATTTTACTTAAAAGCTTTATTTTCATTTTTGGAAAATGTGACAGCAAGAATTAGTGCTGGCGCTTCTGTTTCGATAATGGTGGTGATGTTTAAATGACAACAAACACATAATTGGACGTCCATGCACATTTATGAACACAGAAATGTCATTACCTATTTCGGTGGAACATTTTATATTTGCTCTATAAACAACAGAAATCAGCTTAAGTTGTTTCTATCTACAGGCGATGAATGGAAGTGAGAAGCCCTCCCTCAGTCCCACTTGGGGAAAAAGGCTCTCTTTCCTAAGTGTCTTCTTTTGAAAGGACGAAGTTGTTTGAATAAGGCCATGGTGAATTGTCCTGAGATGCACAGTAACCCCTTTCTTAGTAACCCCTAAGAAACTTTTAAAAAGTCAATAACTGACTTCTCCCTAAATCAGGAGTAGAGACAAACCATAGTATCATGCTTCTATGCTTCCTTCAGTTTGCTTGAGGTCAAATTGTTTGAGTATTACAGGGTATGAGATCTTTGAGTTTATGGTGAGAGCATAGCAGAGCGATTAAGGAATTGAATGTGGTGTCATGGATGGGGAATGCATGGGTTCCATTCTGGGTATCAACCGTTTTACTCAAGGAGAAGAGAGGATGGATACAATGACGCACATAATGAAGGGGGCGGGGCCTTGAACAGCTGCAGAGGTCGGCACTTAAGAAGCAAGGATAAAGTCATGCTATAACTTATAATTTAATAAGGAATGTAGTCATCATCCAAGACTTCTAAGAATTCTGGCCTCCAAGTCTCAGCAGGGAGGGTCCTCTGGAGTGTCTGAGAAAGGAACAAGTTACAGATACTCCGGATCACTTTTTGTCCACCAGTGCTGACAGGGCAGGGTATGATCTACTGTACAGTGCCTTCCTACGGATTTCCCCAGAGGTCAGGTTGAGCTCATTAGTATTGCTAAGCTTACAGGGCATTTTACAGTGGCCCTTGAACACCAATGGTTTCTCTTACAGACAGTTATCAATTGAGACACATGGGAAAACTCTGCAAATCATGTGTTTAAAACAACTGGCTCTATTTAGGTAAGACAGACCATTCTACATCTGCCTTCCTTACAGGCACTCACCGTCAGTCATCATTCCTAATTCCTGTTCAGCCTCAGACCCGCCTCCCCCATGTGTCCAACTACCAGTCACAGGGCTTGTGGATCTCGCATGGCTCTCACTCAAACACCACTCACACTTCCAGAGCAGATGGCCTGGTGTCTTCTGTGCCCCTCGTCACAGGAGGAAAACAAGTTCAGGTGCAGTGGAGTACTAACAATGCTGTCGTCTTTTTAATCTCTGGGGTCTGGCTTTCAGCTCCCCTCCAATCTTATCTTGTCCGTCATTTACTATCAAACGCAACATAACCAATGACTCTGCTTGGTATTCTATTTCCCTCAGCCACATGCACACGCCCACATGCACTAGCTGGTGCAGGCTTAGGTATTACCATTATTTGTAGGAAGAATGCTAAGCAAATAAGTGTATTGAAAGTTTTTGGAAAGTGAGGGTGCAGTGAGTCAAGGGGTCCTGTCTGCACCGCGGAAAACACCCCTGGTCTCTTCTGCTGCTTCCTTATAAGATTAGTTCTGGTGGGGAACGACTCCCCTTCTCCAGGCCACCTCTCTCCCACCTTCACAGAGGAGATCAGGGGACCTTCCAGTAAGCAGCTTTGCTTGATTAGCCGCTCCGTGCTTCAGCCTGTTTAAATTCTGGCCCACTGCTATCAGGCTGAGTAAGACCTCCGAAGGCTCAGGCACGCCCATTTTTATGGACCCTATACAGTATTGCATGAAGATGCATTTGAGGCCACCTCTCTCTCCCTCTCTCTTTCTCTCTCTCTCTCTCCTCCTCCCTCCCCCCTTCAACACATCGACTGTATGGCCTAACTGCTCTTGGGTGTGGGACCTGCCCTGGACTGTGGTTGATCTATTAAAGAAACCTGACTCCCCTTTTAATGTAGTGGATTTTTAATGATTACAATTTTATAGGTAATGAAGTAGACATTCAAGGACACTGGAAATTTCATCAGACACTTATTAATTTACCTCAAAGTTTTTCTCTTTTGTGCTGTGATTATTTTAAAAGATATCAAACACAATTACACATTTTAGAGACTTCTACTTACCTGGCACTCTCCTGGCTGTTTATTACAAAGTCTGTGCCCCTTCCTTCCTTCCTTCCTTCCTTCCTTCCTTCCTTTTCTTTCTTCCTTTTTTTTTTTGTCTTTTGTTTTTTTGTCTAAGACAGAGTTTCTCTGTTGTAACTCTGGCTATCCTGGAACTCACTCTGTAGACGTAGACCAGGCTGGCTTTGAACTCAGAGATCTGCCTTCCTCTGCTGAGTGCTAGGATTAAAGGTGTCTGCCATCAACACCCAGCTCAAAGTCTGTGTTTCAGAGTAGAAGGTATAATCACATTTCAGACTGAAGACACCAGCCTAGGCTACTTCGAGGGAGAGAGACTTGTGGATCATCTTCACATTCCCTTTCTTGAGCTTCTCTAAGAACCTGGACCATCTACAGAATCCATCTGTGATGCTTTCTAACCCCTTCGGCCCCCTGTTTCCACTGCAGGACTGTTGTAGCCACAGTGGGATGGCCTGGATGTATGGGATCCGCACAGAGAGGCTTTGGGGTCAGGGCCCCACTCTTCTGTTTTATAGATGTGGAAATAAAACTCAAAGGGAACTTTCCCTAAAGTCAGAAGTATGGTTAAGTAACAAAGCTGGGATTCCATCTCACACATTGCCCCTGTCTTCACCTCTCCACCCTCGGGACACAGAAGAACACCTGGACCTGGACCACACTCCTGGACCACAAGTAACTATATGTAGATATGCCTAGGTAGCCATGTGTACTCATTCTCTCATTAATTTCCTTGTGAGGATGAATGTAAAAGGATCTTTACAATGAAATAAAAGGAAAGAAGAAAACCACCTCACCCTATACCCAGGAAGAAGTGAAGCCTGGTACCTGGAACAATAACCCATAAAAGACAAACGCCCCCAAACCAAGCATAAACCACCCCTCTACAATCCTAGGTTTTCTTTAGCTTCTTCACAAGGTGACAAGTATTTCATCTCTGCTCTAATTTTTGTCTCCCTTAGCAGGAAATATTTTGCTTGATACATAATTTTTGGCAAGGGAAGACTCATCAGAATAAAAAGAACTGTAGTATTTTACATACTTAAATGAGCATTAGAACAGCAGTTAGTTAAACAGAGCAATGGGGGTCTTCATAGTAGAACTGGCATTTTAAATGAGTCAGTCTTAAGATTTTGTTAAGAGTTGAGAGTAGAACCCACACAAGCATTGAGTTAGAGAAAGATACTAATGGGAAAAATTCCTGAGAGCTATGAAGAGTAGCCTGTGCTGGGAGTTAGGAAAAATATTCTGCTAGGAGAATCCTGACTTGTGTATTGTGTAAGCTGTTTTCTTACACAGCTCCCCATCCGCCTAGGTGGTATCCCGGAGTAAGGCATAGATAATGCACTTAGCAAGCCAAGCTGAATGAGAAAAATGTAATTTGCATGCAATTTGGGGGAAGTATAAAATAAAAGTTGTTTTAAATGCCAGAAAATAATACTCATAAAAATAAAGTATGCTAATCAGAGAAAAAAAATTCAAAGACTTATGTCATAAAGGAAAACAATTTCCTTGCACTGGTACTCTTACTGAGCACCCTAAGCATCCCCAGGCTGTTACATTCTCTAATGACATTACAGTGTGTGGCACATCTCATCTAATCTGTTAGTAAAATCCTAAAGTCACTTATGTCAGTCTCTAATGCAAGCCAAATGAGTCCTTCCAGTAATAAGAAGCTTCGCAGAATTAGTTTTCGTTTTGCAGAAAATTGCCATTGGGGCTGGCACTTTTATCTAAAAATTTCACTCGTGCATAAGCAAAAAACTCATATATTATTTGGTTACATTCCATCAGTATGAGAAATAACATTGTGAGAATTCTATGCATGCTAATGATATATAGAAATCCACCTGCTTTCAGATAAAATGAGTTTAATTTTCTGTTGCCCACTGCCTGGTTGGCCTTTCATAAATTACTTATGCACAGCTATTATTAAAATAGAGGGAAAGCAAATTAGAAAGTCCTCCTATCTCTCTACTGGATTTAGCCAAGGCAGGGCTGTGACAGCTAGAGTCAGCGTTTTTGAAAAAATTCTGCTCTCTTGAAAAATTTTGCATCTCTATACAATTCTATACCACTGTTGTAAACGTTCTGACCTGCCTTCTCACCAAATTAACCTAAATCCTTTCTATTTTTCAACATTAATGGAATCCTCTAGAGTCCTGCTGATATATATTAAAATATATTTATTGGTTAATTTGAATTCCAGCATTTTGTACCTCATTTCCAGTACTCCTGTTAGATCTGAACAGTCTTGAGTTTCAGCATTAAAAACCTACACATTAAGATACGTAGAGTACATCTTAACAGTTATCAGATCAAAACAACTTAAGTTTTATGGGAGTATAGGATTGTGTATTTAACTTTCTGATAAGGTAGAGAAATGAGAGATGTTTGTCTGAAAGAGTTAACAACTTCCCAGATGTTGGGGGAAGGATATTTATTGGTCAACAGCAGGTAAAAAGCTCTTGTTTCCAAGGGGTTTCTGAAGTCTATGGTTCCCAATCACTTAAGATGAGTTCCTATGAATTGTTGATTCCTAGTTAGGCTCAAATATTTGCTAGAATGTTTCAGGCATGCCTTCAAAGGCCCAACAAACACCATCAATGACGCTGCCCTACCCTCTCAATGTCATGCTGTGGAAAGAGCTGTCCAAATACCATGTTCAAAAGCAACTTCCACTCAGGTTCATCCAGGAAAAGATTAAGAGAACATACCAGTCATTCTATACACTTTCAGTGTAAACAGACAATTTTTAAAGACAAAGGCAGTAGGCAACTCAAACAGCCTTCTACCCTAATTCTGGACAAATACATCACAAACCTCCGCTTTGGTCAGGATTCTTCCTCCTGCACTCTGATGTAAGAGTTGCCCACAACTAAGAAGCATATTTAAGAGAGTATCTTGACAGGTAAATGATTAAGATAAGTAAAATTAGAAGCGAGCATTTGTGGTGTCCACGTGAGAGTAGAGAGCAATGGAGAAGGGATGGAGATCTTTCTTGATCTCTGTCCTGGATTTTAGTTTTCATTTTGTTCCATTTCAGGAGACATCTTCCAAGCCAAGTTATAAATGCATGCATCATATCGTATGATTCACATGAAGTAACTCCCCTTAGTTGAATGTGGGCACATACAACTTTATTTTTGCTCTGTTTTATGGTGCTCAGAATTAAGTGTGAGTGGCCCCTCAGTGTTACAGAGGAGTAAGTGTTTCTCAAATCATCTTGTTTTCTTTTTAGGTTAGATGACTGTTAAAGACTGTGTAAACATTTTTGTCCATTTTATTTACTTTGGTTAAAATTTTAAATTGAAAGACATATTTGAACTTTGTTGTTTCTTTAAGTTTGAGCTTTTGTGCTCTGTCTATTGGAACTGTGTTCTTCAGGGAGTCATCGTTTCCTATTCTTTTTTCTTGACATCTGAGACCAATTGGTATATTAAACCCCTGTTGCTTTGTTCTGATTATTTGTCTGTTTACATTATGATGCTTACCTAGTGTCACAGTCCCTTTTCTTGTTGCGGTGATAAAATGCTTTATGGAAAAGTTTCTTTGAACTTAAAGCTAAAGAGTGGGAGTGCGAGGTGGCTGGGCACATTGTATCTGTAGTCAGGAAACAGAAGGTGAACAAGTGGGCGGAGACCATCCAACCTTGAGCCTCGCCTGCAGTGTCCCTCTTCCTCCACTGAAGCTCCACCTCCTAGTTTCACGACCTTCCAAAAACAGTGCAGCAGCTAGGGAGCAAGTGTTCAATACATTGTGCCTAGGAGGAAATCTCCCACTCAAAACATAGCATGTAGTTTTAAGTTCATATAGTGAACTTAAAGGACTAGCCCTTCCATGACATTTAATGCTGTACCTCTCAGCACGTCTACAATATTGTCTTCAAATATTTCATCAGAGAAGAACAGAGGCATTCCTGCTTGAAATTCATTGCAACTATTCATAGTTTCATATTTAAAAATGTACACAAGCCATCTGAAATCTGTTTTGAGTTTGGGATTGATGGAGGCTGCTTTTACCTTTCCACATAATGTGATTTTTCTAAACCCTTGAGTTGGATGAGCCTCCTTGACTTAAGATACTCCCTGACTGACTTCTTGACTACCCGGCTGCATCTCTGTATCTGCAGGCAGCATATCTGCTCTATGTGGTGGCAACTGTAGTCACCTTGTCATTACGCTGACAGTCACCATCAATGGTAGCCCTGCCAAAGCCTTTCATTTCATCTCAGTGACTCATTTGCTATGATGTCGAGTAAGTTACTCTATTAGAGTAAGTAAAATTGAGCAATTTGTAAAATGGAGAGAATATTATCTAGTGAACACTGTAGCTCATGCTAGCATTATACAATATTATGAACTTCTTAGAAGTCGATTACAACACTCTCATCTGACAGAAGGTGGTTAGGTGCTTTCTAAGCTACCTGGGGCCAACTTGGGAGAAGTCTTGATCAAGCCCCTGAGAAAGAAGCATCTGATGAGTAATGGAATTCTTTCTGTTTCTCCTTTGTACAGACACAGGCACATACACAGTTATAGACACATATACAGGCACATACACAGTCACACACACATATATATATACACACACAGTCACAGACATACAGGCACACACAGATACATACACACATCAGTGAACACAGAGACACACAGGCACACATACACAGGAGAATACACAGTCATACATATGTACAGCTGCACACACACAGACAGGTACACACAGACACATATAGGCATATACACATACAAATACACATAGGCACACATACTCCCATGCATATTTACATATATACACATATATACACACACATATATACATATATATGTATATATATACAGACACACACAGATACACATCAAAGGTTTATGTATACACACACACAGACACACACCAACATGTGCTCACACACACATATACATAAGCAGGCACGCACATACATAACCAAGGTGTGCACATGCACACACACACACACACACACACACACACACACCGAGACTTATGCAGAGGCACAGGTACACAGGCACAGACAGCACACATATACACACCAATGTGCAGGCACACACACAGAGACACACACAGGCACACATGTACATGCACACAGAGACATACACTCATAGCCACAGGTGTCTATGTGTATGTCCACACTGACACACATGCATACGCATGCTTTCCTTAAACATGGTCAAGGAAGCATGGTGCTCTGGCTCCTGGGAGCAGCCTGGCCTGAGGACCAAAGCTGACCAGGGTGGGAGGAAACACCGTGGCCGTGACCAGGTGCTGGCCAGAGCCCTGCGTCCCCCACTGGGTACCTCCTGCCCCATGACTGCGAGTGCAGCGGCACGCATCCTGACTGATGCATCTCATGTCCGCCAAGCTTAGCATCAGTATTAGTTTTATGACATTCTGGCCAAATATCTGGGCAGAACAACTCACAGGCCGGTATGGTTCAGGTCTAGCATGAGAACTGACATTGTCAAGAGTTTGTTGTCTTGTATATAATTATAATAAATATACATTGTATGTATAGCAAGTATTATTACGTATATTAAAGCATTCATAAAAATTAGAAAGGAACTAGCGAGATATAATGCAACTATCATTTTTAACAACTAAAGAACTTATTTTCTTACTTAGTTGTTATAGAGAATCCTGTCTTCCCTGCCAGTCTTCATCATGACATTTATTTATTTCATAAAAAAAATCTGCTAGGTAAAACTCCCAATTCCAAAATGTTTATCTCAAAAAGCTCACCAAATTGGAATCCCTTGAGAGTTTTTTCCTTTCCTTATTTTCTTTCCTTTTTCTCTTTCTCCCCTCTCTTTCTTTCGTGTTTTGAGAGAGATGAGTCTCAGGATGTAATCCAGGCCTCTAGAGTGCTGAAATTATGGGTCCATATCATCACACCCAGTAATTGTGGCTCTTAATAAAGTTATGACTCATTGGGCAGTGGTGGCGCACGCCTTTGAACCCAGCACTTAGGAGACAGAGGCAGGCGGATCTCTGAGTTCGAGGCCAGCCTGGTCTACAGAGTTGAGTTTTAGGACAGCCAGAGTAACAGGTGTCAGTCCTAGGCTAGCTCTGCTACTGTGAGATGTTACCCTCTACAGTACCGCCCACGTGCATATTTTGCACACAAGGTCTTTGACAGGGACAGCCAGCCAACCTGCAAATTCTTTGTATGCTGAGGTCACATGTTTTCCTCAGCCATACTGACAACCCTTTAACCCTTTTATGACAGGTGGACCGATTTTGGAGCGTCAGTGTATACTACGTATGGAGGTTAATTTATTCCTGTCTACTTTTAGTTGGATAACTGTGTGTGGTACATGAACTTGTTAGTGTGTGTAAATGTGGAGGCAAGAGATTGATATTGTCCGTATTCCCAAGACCGTGTTCCTCCTTTATATTTTGAGACAGGGTTTCTCACTGAACCCAGAATTCACTAATTTGGCTGGGCTGACTGGCCATTGAGCTTCCTGTCTCTGTAGCCCCACCTTCCAGAGCTGGGATTATTACGTGGGTACCAGGAACCTAAATTCAGGTCTTCATGATCGCATGGCCAGCGTTTTACCAACTAAGCAATCTTCCCCAGTACAATTTTTGTTCATTTTAATGATAGAAATAAAAACGTGTGCAAATTTGTTCTATATCCTTATGGTTTGTGAGCCCTCATCTTGCAATCTATTGGCTAGATAACAATTATGAGTTTGTAACCCTAAATATATCTTTTTCCCCTAAAAATAGCCATCGAGTGGTAAGGTGTCAAATTCCAGGCGATAAACATCACAAATTGCAGTCCTGGGATTCCAGATAGAGTAGGATCTGTTTGTGAACCTTGTGATCACAGCACAGCACAAGATAAAGGCGGTCCTGCTGAGATGGGAACCCAGGAGGTCAATCAAACCCATGACCATCCTGCTTGTTTGGAGGTAGAAACTACAGCTTTCCAGTAAGTATCAAGTATCACGCAGATCGTTCCCAACATTGGAAGAGCAGAAAAGCTGGCTTGAAATTGAAGCCATTCTGGGGACCCCAATTCCTAGGCAAGAAAGTTAACTTTGAATTTCAATAAACTAAGTTCAAACCTTTTGCTGTATTTTTCTTGGGTTAAAAAATTTAATTTAGCACTTAAAGTACTGAGCTATGGCATTATCATAGACACGTGTCATTATACTTTAATTGTGTTTTAATGATTCTCATCTGAAGGTCCTTGAGTGTGAGTTCGGGCCGTTAAGCGTAACAAACGTTCCCACGAGTCTTCAGTAGAGGGCGCCCCTGCAGTATGTGAGGCCCACAGGTCCGCTTGAAGCCGCTCCGCACCTACCCTTTCTAGTGTTTGCTTCGTGTTCTTTGGTGTTTTCACATGTCTTTTTGGTCTATACTGTATTTGTTTTTTTAATATACTGAAGTTTGCCTGTGGAAAACGCCCTATAATCCTCCTTTTTCTGCACAATTTGTTGTTTCAGATTAGCACTGGCCTTGAAACAAATTAGAAACGTTCTCCAAGGCCTCAAGGGCTCGGTTGGTTTTGCTCACTGAGATGATAGCTCATATCATATCACGCTCCCAAGAGCAGGCTGAGTGAATTTTACTACCTGGGTTACAATCAACATCTCAATCTCTTAGCCTTCTCATCCTGCCTCTGGGGTTGGTTAGGAGGTCAGAGACCGGACTTCTCACCTGGGAAGGTGAATGTTCAGTGTTCAATGTGCTTTGTGTTGATTTCATGCTAATGGAGTCCTCCAAACTCCGCGGGTCTCAGGTTCACTGTTAACTCTGAACTCTTAACAGGAATTTGTATTTCCTGCCTCTCCAGCCCCCCAGTTTTTCAATTAAGTTTTTCTCCAAATACAGGAATTGGAAGAGTATGAAGCACCCTGATACACAGGAAGCAGTCTCACGTAATGTGAGTGACTTATTAGGAGATCTCCTACTTTCTTCTTTCTAAAACCAAACAACTCTAAATGGTTGGGTTTTGACTTTAGCAACCAGAGTGACTCCTTGAATATTTGGCCAAAATAAAGTAAAAAGTAAATTAATAAAATGTTAAGTGAATAAAATAAAATGTGTTTACCTTATATATCACAATAATTTTGAAATTATTTGAATATTTACCAAAATTGGGGCTTACAGCATTCACTTGACATTGAAGGTATGTTTTATAATAGTTTTTGTCTACAGTTTTGGAATGATTTCAGGATCTTCCCTGAGAAGTTATAGAAATGTACTAATGGCACAAATAAATCAACTCTGTTCAGTATTTAAAATTTCCCAAGGCATTCTCTCCAGACCTTAATTTATTAAGCATCCAGAACAAGGGCAAGAGGTAAAGGGAGAGGGATTACTGTTAGTTCTCAGAGGAGAAGACTGAGTTACATCAAGACTGACCAAGGTGGGGCCACAGGGACAAATG
Source organism: Cricetomys ansorgei (assembly GCA_026225945.1). Taxonomy (NCBI): domain Eukaryota; kingdom Metazoa; phylum Chordata; class Mammalia; order Rodentia; family Nesomyidae; genus Cricetomys; species Cricetomys ansorgei. The sequence goes on along the minus strand of JAMJFZ010001121.1, from coordinate 11,444,132 downwards.
GCAGGACCAAGCCAGAAGAGGATCTTATTCAACGCTTGCAAGCTGTGTGAGCACGCTGTCTTTCAGCCCAGTTCACAGGAGCTGTGATATAGGTATTGACACGAATGCCGATGCAAAACCTCCTTTAAGCAACTGTAGTGAAACTCATCAGGTAACACAGAAGGATGGGAAAACAGAGGTGGGACAAGTTAGGTGGAAGAAGGGATCAGTGGTAGAGAAAGGGGACAGGAAACAGCAATGGGAGTGAATACGATCAAAATACCTTACGTGTTTGCATAAAAGGCTATAGAACCCAATATGCACAGTTACTAATATCTAATACAAACATCGAAAGTCTATTGATTGATGCCTAGCTCATTAATGATGAAGAAGGCATCTTCACTAACTGAGGCAAGAAGCCCCCTATGAAGGTCAGAACAGTTGTGGGGAGCACCTGGCAGGTGCTTCCTGGTAGGTCTCTCTTTTATTGTCCAGGAGGTGTGCTCAGGAACCCGCCAGCTCTGCTAGTTGCAACAACAGCAGCTGCTTGACGAGGATCAAGGAGAGATCTCAGGAGACACAGCAGAAGACCTCTCCCTCCAAGCAGGATGCAGAGGGTGCAGGGTAGGTCTTTGCTTCCCATGCGAGGGGAACAAGCACATTAGGACAGATGAGAATTCTGAATCTTGGGAGAGAGCTTCAATGTGATATAGCAAATATCAGCACCTATAACACCTCAGGAAAACCCAGCCTTTGTCTCCAAGCTAATTTCTCTTTGTCCTCAGCACAGGGCTGATCCTAGACACTTAGAGAAAGACATGCTACAATATTAAGAACTCTGTAATTAATGTTGGCCAGATTTGAATTTAAATCCTTTACTCTTCAGGGTCTAATTAAAGCCAGACATTATGATGAGTAGAATTAGACATTTTCCTGACCAGACTTATATTAATAGTTTCATGTATAAGGGATTTCATGTTAACAGTTTAAAACATATTTGGAATAATACATTTCTCTTTGAAGTCAGGAAGAGTGAAAAGTTATCTTGCCATAACATAAAAGGAAATCACCTTTGATAAAAAGTAGCCTTCTTAGGACAGATATAATTTTTATCTCTTTACATTGCTCATCCAGTCCTTCTAAAATAGACTGCAGGATTGTAAATATAATTATCAACCCTGTGCCAAGATAATGGCTGCACTTTAGTGGCTTTCGGTACTAAATAATTAATTCATTTTAGATAATACTTTTAGTCACTGAACGGTTTGGCCAGCGATGTGAATATCGCAACTCACAACTGTGGCGTGAGTGTGCACCAGTGCTCACTTTAGTGCCTGGCCTGGAAAAAGCCAAGTTAAGACCTGTCCAGAAAAATAAGCTGCAAGAAAACAGCCATTTGCTGACATTCCTGGTGGGTGCAGAAAAGAAGTTACCTGTTCTAGGGTGCTCATTTCTCCCCATTATTATCCATTGTGTGCCAGCCATGTGAAGCCCTCCAGTAATATCTGTAACAACTTCACCCCTGAACTCAAGTGCATTTATGTCTGTTTCATTGTCTCCTGACACCACTCACAAATCAACACCAATTGCAAAAAGAAGTATAAAATTTAAACCTAAAAAAAAAGAAAGAAAGAAAGGTATAGCCTCTGAGAGCCATAAGAAGCAAACCTCTGACAATTCCATCAGATTACTTAAAATCCAACTAGTGATGAACTTATCAGACATGACTCAAATGGTGAAAAATGCTCTATGGAGCCTTTACATTCTTGTACAGAAGAAGTGCCCATGTTCACCTGCATTTTCGTTCTTCACCTGCTCTCTCCTTCCCAGATCTTAGGAATGGCTAAGTTCTCTTGGACTTCTCTCTGTTTTGTCAAGCTAGTTTTTGTATCTAAAAACAGGGGTGAGGAAGTCAGGCCCAGAGCCTAGCTGCGGGACAAGTGATCTGCTCTGAGTAGGCTGAAGCTGTTCCCTGGGGTAGCCTGGGCTAGGCTACCAGCATCTTGTGGAGCACATAGATAATTGGCATTCATTTCTCTATTGTTTATGAAGCTGGAGAGATCACCTAGTGACTTTTGGAAGGAAGCCCTGTCACGAAGAGCTCAGCTTTAGGTGGAGGGGACCTGTGAACATCTGAAGACAGAGCTAGGAGGGACAGAAGCAGAAACCTTTCAGGTCACTGTCTCCAGCAGCCTGGGGGCCCTAAGTTTCCTTGTAGCTTGGCCTGGATTAAAGCAGTCCTCCCACACCACAAGTCAGATATTTAAGAAAGCATGAGGCAGAAGGAAAATTTTCCGTTGAACTTATCGGGACTTCGCCCATAATGAGGAAATCTAAAGGAGCCTGCCAAGCAGCCCGGCTGCCGCCCTCACTGCTCTGAGGGGAGGGCTGAAAGTAGAAGATTTACAAGCCAACTGCAGTGTGTGGAACACACATTTTTTTTTTCCTCCTTACCTACCTGTTTGTCTTATTTGCATGAGCACAAACCACTTTCAACTCAATGCCAGAGAAAAAGGCAACATTGCCTGTGATGACTTGCTGAAAAGCCCCTGTATTTGTTTGATAATGGATGTTAGTCCGTTGTCCCCTACTTCACTCCCCATCAGCGGGAGCACTTCAGGGTAAAGAAACAGGCTTTTACCATACTGGAACAAAAGCTACCGAAGGAAAAAAAATCCTGAGCAGATGGGACAGTATTTGCATTTGTACAAACAGTGCTTTTTAGCACGATTCATACGGCTCCATTGTGAGCTCAAGTAAACCAGATGTGTCTACAGCATGTTGCAGACGCGGTAGCAGGCTTTTTGTTAGTTAGACGCAGAGGTCCTAATATCGTGGTATCTTCCTACTTGTGTATCCATTAGTTTTTTGGTTTTTTTTTTTTTAAATCTCAGTTACTTATGGAAGGAAAAGAAGAAATGGCACTAGGTATTGAAGAAGACCATTGAGTGGAGGGCCAATTAACTATTTTTATTTTTCATGGACGGGGATCAAATAGGTTCCAGGTGTCTAAATGTCCATCTAGATGGTGTGAGATTAAAATGTGTGTTTTCCCATTCACACTAGGTAATCTTTGACATAGCTTAAGTATCTCTGATACAAAAATGATTAGCACAGATTTGGCATGATTAAAATACAAAGTTAGGTGTCTGACATTAGCTCAGCTTTCTTGTTCTAAGAATCAGGAAAACAGAGTCCTGGAAATTGAGCAACCAAAGGAAGATCTGAACTTTGTCTCCTGATCTTGAACCTTGTGTCTACATTCACACAGCAATGTGTTCTAACATGTCTTATGTCGGCTGCAAGCTCAAACAGATTTGGCAATTAAGGCTTAACATATGATGAATTAATGATATTTTTTCATAGTTTAGTATGTTCCCCTGCCCCTCCCAGGCATCTCTCCAAATTTAAGGAATAACAGTCCACATTTGTCAGAGTTTTTTGGTCCTAGGCTGTCTTCCTTCCACAGTGCATACCAGCGGGTTCTCGGTCTGAAGAATGTCCTCATAGGAACTGCAGCAACCTTCCATGATGGAAAGACAACTAACTTCATTAAAAGAAAACCAGAAAACCACTGAACAAAACCCAGGAGATTTCAAATTCTGCTAAATAAATGCACTTACCTAACAATGAGTGATGCTTTTCAAAATTCCTAGAACCCGTTTTATTCATGTCCTATTTATTTATTTAATTATTAAATATGATTTATTTAATGACTTATTTCATTTCTAAATTAAGCCTCGATCTCCAGGCTAGACAGAGCACTTCGTATAACAGTCTGAGCTCCTCTGCTGTGCTGACAGTGCTCTGGTGGCTGTGTTCCCTCCGGGCTGTTGGAGCGAGGGTGGCTGATCTCCACTTGTGCTAACTTAGGAACTGCTGGGTTCTTAGAAGTTCTTAGAAGTCCCTTCTCCTTTTATTGCACTGAAGATGGAACCCAGGGCCTTGCCTGAGCTAGACCGGTGCTCTACTACTAAGCGCCACTCCTAAACCAAGACCCTTTTGTATTAATACTTGTTAACGTATCACCCAATCACACCATTGTAAGAGAGAGCCTATGCTGTATGTTAGGCATTGTGCTAAGTGTGAAATTTATAGAAATCAGTAAGATATAGTGTTGTAGAAGTTTATTTTTAGTTATGTTTAAAATGACTGTGCATTGCTGGGTGAGGGGTTGCATAGGCTTGGCATTTTATATTGTCTTATAGGTGTTGGCTTTATGTAAAAGATGTTTGGTACCTCATGATCTGCACATGCTATCAATAGACACATCTGAGGAGCTCAGGTATCAATAAAGACCTCTGAGATGAGATACTGGGGGTTCTACTGTCCAGTACAGCACTTGCCATGATAGGTTCCCTCTGATGAGGTCTGGCAGGGTTTGCGCTGTGAAATGCCTCGTCTTCTTTCTTGTTGAGCTAGCCAGTAGCTACCTGCTACAATATAGCACTGAAACCAGCCAAACAAAAATATCGAGCATGTAAACATAGAAAACGATAACAATAGCAACAAAAAAAAAAAACAGTTGAGATAGACTGTACTATGCTGTGTTACATAGTTCTGTGTCATCCTTGTAGCATACTTTCTGGTACCAGATTGTACCACGAGAGCTTGTGATAGGCTCTGGAGACCCAGAAGCCTACCACTAGGAGCAGAGGAGGGGAGAGGTGAGAGCACTTTTGGAATACATGAGAGCACAGAGTGTTCGAGGGGTTTCTGGAGCAGCTGCTGCCACTTGCCAGGGTACCCTGTGATCAGCAAGGGGAGGCTTGAGGCTGAAGCAGTGAACAGATGGTGAGATGCCTGTCCGGGAGGCTGCTCAGGAGTTCCCTGAACTCTGGAGGATTGGCTGTGTTGGATTTTACCCTTGCAGATGATGTGAACCAGAGGGGAGGGGACAGGGCTGAAGGCATACAGCCAGGTTCAGGAGGTGACCCAGGGTAGAGAGGGTGGGAACTGAGCTAGCACAGCTCTGGACAATGTCAGAAGCATGCAGATTCAAGGATCTTGGGAAAGGAGCCATGCTTAGTTCTCAGTGGTGCTGGACAATGTGGACCAAGAAGAGACAGATTCCAAGTGACATGCAGGGCTGGAGTGTTGGGAGGTTACTTACCTATTTCCTGTTTATGGCTTAGGGTATTTCTCCAGCTACCCCATAATAAGGAGAAAGCGCACCTTTTTGTGAGGCCAGAAATAATTTTATCACAGGGATACAGGGGAATATGGATTTAAAAAAACAAACAGATTCAAAGGAAAATTCTTTTAATTTCTTATTGAAGTATGTGTATCTCATTAATTTTTTTTTCAAGTCGAGGTTTCTCTGCTGTAACTCTGGCTGTCCTGAACTCACTCTGTAGACCAGGCTGGCCTTGAACTCACAGAGATCCACCTGCCTCTGCCTCTTGAGTGCATTAATTTTTAATCATAAACAAAACATTGTAATTTAGCAAGTGGGCATAATTTACTAAAGAAAAAAACTCTCCTCTTTTCTAGAACTAGGTAATCTTCCTACTTCAAACTCCATGTTTTTCTAACTGTCGAATTTTTATTACTCGAATTCAGGACATGAACTGGGTCGGGTGGATGGAATAGTTTTGTCTAGTTCAATCTGTTAATGTGCTCAAGTATTTCACAGCATTGTCTACAAATTGTGTTTAATGTGCTGATTGTCTGTGGAGCATTGAGTTGCATGTGTTTCCTGTCCTTTGGTTTGAGGGTGGTTGATATTTGAAATTACTTATTTTTCTAGGGACAGGTGAGTCACTTTGCATGTGGGGACCAGAGGAAGGGGGAGAAGATCAGAAGATGTTGTACAACAGTTTGATCCAAATAAAACATCACCTCCAGGAGAGAAAGGGATGCTCCCAAGCCTCAGGAGGCAAGCAAAAGGTCTTTGCAAGCAGAAACTTGGAAGGCTCTCAAAGGTTCCTCCCCCAGCTTCATAGAATAATCATAGATAACTGATGAGGGAGGAGAATGACCAGCAGAGATGGAGGGAGAGGACACACTCAGGCTGTGGAATTGTCTGCAAGGTGTGTATAGAGCTTCAGGGCTGCAGCTTTCCTGACTCACCATCTGTGTCGTGGTGAGTTTCTGGTGGTAAGGAGCCATCCCAGAAAGTAACTCTTCACCTGTACGCCTATTAGTAACCCCGATTAAAATCCCATTAGTTTACCAAGTTGGACTTCGGTGTAATCATTACATTGGTCTGCCACAGGTCTCTTTCTGGGGTGTGTTAGGTCTCCCCAGGAAAAGTCCCTCATATCACAGAAAGATGCTTGTGGAGGTTGGTTCCTTTCACCATGTGGGTCCCAGGGATTAAACCGAGGCTTATGATTTGCTTTTGCTCACTGAGCCATGTCACTTGCTCATCTGTGTCCTGATATAAAATATATAAACATGGTTGTGTTGACCGACAGCTGCCCACTGCACTGCAGTCTGTTGAGCCATTTCCCTAGTGGAGAGTTTTTACATTGTGTCTACTTTTTCAGCATAATAAATAGGCAGACCTGGATCTACTTTTATGTCCCACTAGAATCTGTTTTTCTTTCTTAGGATAAATCATTCACAGACTCACGGAATGAAAAGTTATTTGTATCTTTAAGACTCTTAATAAACAAATACTAAATTGGCCCTATAGCTTATATTGGTATTTTTAATATTCTATATTTTTTCTAAAAACTATTTTCATTCTGAAGATGATCTTAATTGTGTGTGTATGTGTGTGTGTGTGTGTGTGTGTGTGTGTGTGTACGCACGCATGTGCACACGCACCAGATATTTGGAGCAGTAGAAGCATTGGGATGATAATTGTGTGCTTGGTGTTTGGTGCCACCTGGACTTACAGCCCATCATTGCCCAGAAGGTTGAAGGAGGAGACCTACGCAAGAGTCTATCATCTGAGATGTGTCCAGTAGAGAACAAATGAAACAACAGTTGGGTGTATGGCCTCTTATGACTGATGCATTAGTGTTAGGTTCGATATATTTCCTAAGTGACTGCCAGACTCTGTGTTCCTCCCTAGAGAACAGATACAAAGATGAAGGCACAGGCTTTCAGTTTGATGTCTGGCTGAAATGGACATGCGGCCATCATCTAGAAACTGACTTAGGTTAGCATTTCTAAGTTCTATGGTAATCTTGTTTATTCTTAAAATGACCTGTGAGGGAGACATTTGTTCCACTTCCACTTTATTGCGCAGAAGAAAATCATAGCTTATAGGTAATCTGCCCAGGCCCAAGATTAGTGGACTATAGAGTGGAAAGTTGATCCAGATCTGCATGAAGTGGGACATTTGCTCTCCAGGTTCCAGTGCCATGAATAAAAATATTTTTAAGAACTATAATGATGATATTGTATAAAGACCCAGAGGCCAGACAGCAGGGACTAAAGGGCCCCGTTCAACTACAGGATGAAAAATGGAGAGCATTGACTTGTGTATTATTGTAAAACAATTAATAGTTAAACAAGAGGGAAAATGAATGCAAAGAAGAAGAATAAAAGATCCAACCAAGTCTCACAGAGGTCCTGTGCATGAGTGGTGTCATTTCCAATGGATGTGCAGGCATGAGCTACACAGAGAGGAACGGTACTCCAAGATGGAGGACCCACATGACAAAGGTCTGTGCTTTCTTTTTAATATGTGTTTATCATGTATTCACCTACCTATTATTTATTCATTTAATGTTTATGTGTGTGCATGTGCCTTGAGCATAAGTATGCACACCATGTGTGTGCAGGAGACCACAGAGGCCAGAAGAGAGTGTTGGATTCCCTGGCACTGGAGTTAAAGGGGTGATGAGCCACCATGTGAGCGCTGGAGGCCAAACAGAAACTTCTCTGCAAGAACAGCGAGTGCTCTCAACTACCGAGCCAGCTCTGCAGCCCCAGGGTTACTCTGTCGATGCTAATATTTCAGGACAGAGATGATTCATCTTGAACGGTCTTACTTCTCACAGTATGCAAACATTGATAACATAACACAGCTCTTGAGCCTATGTGTTTATTGTGGCTGTCTATAGATCCAAAGGAGAGCTTAACAACCCACTGGAGAGCTAGCTCTACTTGGAGCGTCAGTGAACACTTAAAAAGAAACATGAGTTGTTCCTTTCCAGCCAGCCTTGTTTAAGTTAACCTGATTTCAGAATCTTCTTAGATTCCTTATAGCTGTCTCAATTTAAAATAACTCGGAGGAGAATAACATGTCTGGATTATTACTTCTCTTTCTTGAATATTTCTTGAATATTTACCTTCTCCTTCCTCACTCTTCCTGCCTTAGTTCAAGTTGTTTTTCTGTTTTTCAACTAGAGTATCGCTCTCTAACTGCACGGGAACAACATGGCCCAAAGAGGGGTGAGCTGAAAGAGTGTAGATTTGGAGTTGAGTAAAACTTGCAGAATACCATCCCCAAATTTTAATAGCTAATTTTCCTATTTTCCTTCACTTCTTTAATTCCTGTCCTCTCCCTTTGTAAAATATCTTATTTACTTCCTCCCCTAGGTTACTCATAGATTTTGAAACATAGTAATATGCATGAAGGAGAGTACTAAGTGCTCAGTGAATGGCAGGCATCACTTCTACTAGCCGGGCTATTTTCAGTTGCCGAGTGAAAATACCCAGTTCAAATGAACACAAAGGAAACCTGAATTGACATGAGACTGGGGCAGAAGTTGTATCTGCAGTTCTGTGCCTCTAAGCTTCGAGCCTCACTTTCTTCTGTCTTCAGTTTCACAGAGACTTTCTAGTAAATATCCCCAGTTTACATTCTTGGCTTACTATGAAAGAATCTAAAATGGAGCAACAAGGAGCAGCTCAGGTGGGCCCTGCTCCGCCCATGTGTTTCCTCATGCTTTAATCGTGGTATCCTAGGAAACGTACGGAGCCTTGGGGGCCTTCAGAACCCTGACTGATACTCCTAAGAAGCCCCCACAAGTAGAAAAGTTCTCTCTAGGAGACGAATGCTTTCGGACCAAACCACAAACCTACTATGTGTTGTCTGCCAGTTCCATGACTGACATTTCTGTCCACTGCTCCTCTGAAGTATCATCAGAATTCTAGAGCTGTATTGCTTACTTTTCTCTTGCTGTGATAAAATACATGACCAAAAGCAACTGAAAGAAGAAAGTTTATGTTGGTTCACTGTCCCAAACAGAGTCCATTATGGTGAGGAAGGCATGGTGTGGTGGCAGGGGCGGAAGGCTGGCTGAGCACAATTTCATCCACACACAGGAAGAGAGATAGACAGGCAGACAGGCAGAGAGCAGTAAGTGGGGTGAGGCTATATATCCTCAAAGCCCACGCCCAGTGACATAGTTCCTCTATCAAGGATCCACCTCCCAAAGATTCTATAACCTTCTCCAAACAGTGCTGTCAGCTGGGGGCCAAATGTCCAGACCCACGGTCCTGTGGGGGGCATTTCTCATTCAAACTACCACAGGAGTATAAACTATAGTTTATTATTACCAAAACCTTAAAACACACACACAAAGAACAGGTCAGAACTTCTTTACAGAGCCAAAACATGCTCAGGTGTCTGACCCTACCAGCTCTCCAGCTTCTCATACTGTCTTACTATACATTCCTTTCCCTAACACACACTGTCCTCCTTTTGAATAATATGTCATTTTTATTGGTTCTTTGAGAATTTCATACAATGTATCTTGATCATGGGCACTCCCCACCACTCCTTCATATCCCTTCCTTCCTTCCTTCCTTCCTTTCATTCTACCTCTCTCCCTCCCTCCCTCCCTCCCTCCCTCGCTTCTTTCCTTCCTTCCTTCCTTCATTCTTTTCTTTAGAAGAGGCTTTCTCACAGTTGATGCCTCAGTCCTCTGGCTCTGAGAATCTTTCTGTCTCTTCCCAGATGTGCCTCATGAGCCTCATGTGCAGGAGTTGTGCTGGGTACGTATCCGTGAGTAATACACGATACAACTCATGATCAGTTGATCTCTGCATTTTGACCAGCTGTGGTTTTTTTGTAATGGTTTCTGCCTGCTACAAGAAGAATCTTCCTTGTTGAGGGTAAGAGCTACACTCAACTGTGGATGTAAGCGTAAGTATTTAGAAGGCAGTTAGGAATCATACTGGTTTAGGAAGGTTTAGTCGGTTCCCCTCTAGGTCCCAAGGCCTCACCAGCCACTGGTGAAATTTATTGTACATGGATTTCCTTCCATTGATTGAACCTTAAGTCCAATTTGGTGGCTGTTGTTTACCCTCAGAATATAAGTGCCACTAGTTCATCTTTCTGCGATAGTCATGGTCTGTAGGCCTTGCAGCTGGATGGATAGTAGTAGTAATTGTTTTTCTCCCTTGGCAGCTTGTATAGCCCCCTCTAGTACTGTGAGAGCCAGTCCTCTGGGAGGAGGCTTCCAAGGCAGATCTAGCCTGATTCTTCCAAGTCCTGTGTCTGAAGTGAGTAGTATCTTCAGTAATTGGGTCTTACTTTCATTTTTGGAAGATATCAAAGGAAACAGCAATAGCTTATATTGTTTTGGGAAGTCTCTTGGTCTCCCTCGACTCAAACAGAAGTTTCCCATGATTGGCATGGGGTTTTTAATTAAATAATCTACAGTTTTGGGGAACATTGTCACTCCAAATGGTGTAAATGCAGTTAAACTATGTGTGTGTGTGTGAGCGTGTGTGTGTGTGCGTGTTAATAATTTTAAGAAGGCACAAAATAGTATAATTCCCTGTCTTTTTCAGACATCTTTGGTGTTATTTATCCCTCCTCCTTTCATCTTCCGCTATGTTGCCCCTCCTTCTCCCCATCCCTAAGTCTCCCCCACCCATTTTTACATTTCCCCCTTCATAGCAACTGTGTCCTACTATACCTCCCCATTTCGTGATTTTGCTCAAATTGTTTCTTTTGCTTGAAACAGCCATATTTGCCATGTTTTCCTCACTGACTCATCTTCACAGGCTGTGATGGAACTTATTTTTTTGTTCTACCTTTCTTCCCTTGAAAATGTTGGAACTGTATTGCTTATCACAGTCTAGCCACGTGACCCAAGCCTGACACGCTTTTATGCACAGGACCACAGTGAATTGTCTAAGAATGAGCAAGAACATGGGATGAGCCAACTGTATCCCATCCTTGATGGAAGGTAGACAAGAGGCTCTCTCCTTTTGTGTTACTAAATTGGAGGGATGTCAGCTGAAAACTCCTTATGACTATGTTCTCCAGCACACATGGAAAGTCCAAATGTAGTAGGGGACAGCAAAGGTACGCGAAAAGACAAGCAGAGCAGTGGGGGAAGACGAGACAGGGTCTCGTCTAGAGGGTCCGGGCATTCTGGACTCTGTTCTAACAATGGAGTGTATGCTCTGGTTTCATTTTGCTTCCATTAAATTACTAAGAATCCAGCTCGTCACTTCAAAGCAACTTCCAGGCCCAGCTTAAATATTCCTTCCTGTAAGAGGCCTTTCTGGACTGTGCCCTCGTAGGGCCTCTGATTATGTGGTTGCTGTCTGTATTTTAGAAGGTATACACAAGTGTTTACCCATCCACAAGGTTCTTTGATGCAGTAGCACCAGCCAAGTGAGACCACACATCCCTCTGTGCTGGCTGGGAACTTGACTCCTGTTCCTCTTTGCACAGGGCCTTGTAAGGGTAAGAGGTTTGAAAAAAAAATGTTTATTGAATCGAATTGCCAAAGGTCACTAAAAGAAGATATTCCCTCTCATTGTATTCTTGTATTTCTTTCTCCATCCTAGACTCTGCACTGATAATTGATTCATCAATGATCTAAAATCTTTCACTGAAAATGTAATTTCTGGGAAAAAATGTAAAAAAAAAGCCCTGGAGAACATGAGTTACATTGGAAGTGGAAAAGGCTTGCATTTTAAAATAACGAACTCAAACCATGTCTACCTTACTCTAAATAGCAGGTACAAATTGGTTTATTTGCATTTTCTTGGTTAATTACACATTTTGGAATGATCTTTCCATGTGGAAGTCATTGATAACAGGATTTAATTCCAGAGACCAAGGTGCCATTGAATTGAAGTATTTCAGGGGTTGGAGTCGAAGCCTGGGAATTAGAAACCATGGGTCGTAATTACATCGTGGTCACAGATTGGCTGCTGTTGTTGTTGGTTTTTTTTTTTTTTTTGAAGCATACAACCTCAACAAATTTAAGTGCCTGGAAACGGAAAATGTGACCATTTTGCATCCTCTGTACCCTTTAATATCAGACCTGTATGGAGCGTAATAAAATATCACCCACAAATACTTCTGAAACCCTCAGATAGTGTTTATTAATTTCCCACGCCCTTAAGTTGAGAGGCAGCTTTAGCGTTATGGACAATGTCTTTATGAATCTCTTGGATTGTAGCAGTTGCTCTCTGTTCCGGGGCTTCTGCTGCAGTGGTGTGCACAGTCCACTTGTCTACACACAGAGACAAGGAGGGAAGGAGGTAGATCTGAGCTGAGCATTGGACTAACTTTTCATTCACTTTTTTACTTTGTGTGTGTGTGTGTGTGTTTGTGTGTGTGTGCGCGCATGCTAATGTGTACAGATGCATGTTTGCCTTGCACCTTATTTTTTTAGACAGTCTATCATTAGGACTATGGCCCCCCTGATGAGGCTAGACCAGGTGTCCAGGGAGTCCTCGGGTTCTAGCTGTCTTCACTTTCTAGCACCAAGATTGTAAGCGCATGATACTGTGTGTGGCATTTTACATGGGTTCTGGGGATTGAACTGAAGTCCTCAGGCTTGCAAGGCAAACACTTCACTGACTGAGCTAACTCCCCAGCTAGATTTACTTACTTTTAATCCTTAAAAATGTTGTATGAGCTTGAGAATACGTTCTACACATGATGACACTGAAGTTTGGGTATGCAATTTTCCAGGGTCACACAATCAGAAATTGGATGAAGAGGACATTGTGTGGTCTGTTTACTGATGCCGTTTACTTATGACATTTAATAGTAGTAAGGTACCTACTGTGGGCATCCTAGCTAAGAAAGACAGTGCTGTCCATATGATGGTTGACTACTGTCAACTGCCAGAGAGGACTTTGGATTTTAGGGCGTGTCTCACTTTTTCAGAGTGACTCATAAGCTGAGTTATCTTTCCCTTGAATTTGTCCCTTGAGTTGACTCTAAGAATGTCATTTTCAAACGCCAGTTCAGGCATCAGATTCATCCGGTGAAGCTTGTTGAGAAAATCTGACTTTAGGTCCATTTCATGTAGCCCCTGTGCATGGTTACCATCCTCCAGCTGGGATATGAGACAGCCAAGACTTACAGATTCTCCTGAGAGAAGACAAAACCAGTCCTATAGATGTGGGAAACCCTTTGACACTTGGGTTTCTAAACTGGCTTCAGGACTGATCATGAAGTGCGTTGGGCAGAAGGGTTACAATCTGGAGCAGGTTGGAGCCCAGCAAATACGTGAGCCCACTAAAGGGGAATCTTTTGGCAACAAGCCAAGAACTTCACCATGAAGGAGGCTGTACCCCATTCGACATCAGATAAGATGGGAGAATGCTGTTGTGTCTCACTTGGGCAGTTCCTGAGTGCTCCTCTAAGGGAGGCAGGACTTTGGAGCTGGTCTCACTGTTATCTGATGCTCCCCGGATGCTCTTGACTACCCTGTCCCCACACTGTGTCAGAAGTGCTTTCCTTGTTGGAGCGCTGAGGCTCAATCGACATGGAGTGTGGCTGTGGGAGGTTTACAGTGAAGGGCAGTGATGCTAAACTAATGTGGGGAGAGTGGGGAGGGGGTCCCGGAGATCTCTAACAATGCAGCTCTGTTTGCCTCATGCCAGCAGAGCCAGGTGAAAAGCCCTCCAGACTTGAGTGTTAACAACTCTATTGGCAGGAGACAGCAATAGTTTCCTATGGCGGGAATTCTTTAGACTTAAAGAAATAGGCTCTGAAGGAAGTGAGTGCCATTCTCTTAATGTCGTTTATTAAAAAGAGGTATATGCAGATGTGTGTTCATGCATTAATTGTACATTATCATGCACATATTTAATGAAGGAGCTTTTGGAAACAGCTGTAGAGTACTAAGGGATAAAGCCTAGATCACACATCATCTGTATTGAAGCAAATCAAGTAGCTCACTTTACATTCTATGCATCAGCAAAAGATGGACCAGGAAGGTTGTATTTCATTAAGATTTGGCTCAAGAATAGGTGCCCTTTATAGACTTCTGTAATGTGAGCACTATTTGTCAGAAAAGCCAAGATCTAGACAAACAAAAATACTCAAATAAAACTCTATATAGTGCTGGAGAGAGAAACCAGCGCCTCAGTCAGGCTAGGCAAGCATTCTACCTCAGAACTACATCCACAGCTGGCTGATTCTTTGAAGAACTACTATTTAGAAATATACTTTCTTTACTTAAGATGCAAAACTGGGGCTAGAGAGATGGCTCAGCAGTTAAAGGCACTGGCTGCTCTTACAGAGAACTTGGGATCGATTCCCAGACTTACATGGCAGCTCACAGTCTGTAACTCCAGTTCCAGAGAGGTCTAACACCCTATTCTGGCCTCCATGGGCACCAAGGTGATACACAGACATTCATGTTGGCAAACATTCACACATATAAAAAAAACTTCAAAATAAAGGAAAATTACAAATATATCTAAAAGGATCACTATCTCCTCCATGAAAAACCAGTATTCACTTTTTGTTCCTAGATTCTTCTAGTCATTTCTATGCTTATACATAAATATCTATTAAAATAAATATACCATAGATTTTAATTTGCTACCTTTTATTACTAATATATGGATATATGGTATCAATGTAGCTGAAATGTTATTGATAACTCTTCCACAAGGAAGTATTGCTCATTTAAGAGAACCTTGTAGATTTTCCAACCCACCCTACTGGGCATGTTTTCCACAATTTTGATTCTATGAACAGAGATAGAAACTTGTGTATGTCCATAAAATTTCCCTAAGAATTAATTCCTAAAATTAAGTCTAGCAACAGGGACTAGATTCTACCACAATTGAGCTTCACACCTTATACACTGTGAGATGTAGGGAGATACTTAGCTCCTAAGTGCCATAATTTGCCTTTCTATAAGATAAAGGTGTTAGTGCCTGCCTCGAGTTGTGCTACAGGGTTTGTTTTTGAATATTTTAGAGAAATTTAGAGCAACAATCAGTACACATCAACTATGATGTAGGTGTTTTAAGTGAAAAAATAATAAATCTTGGAGCAAAGATAGTCACTTTTAATTTTTTTTCAATTTTGAGGTTTGTTTATTTAATTTTATGCATGTGGGTGTTTTGCTTGCATGTATTTCTGTGCACCACATGTGTGTAGTGCCTTCCAGAGGCCAGGAGAGTCAGAGTCCCTGGAACTGATGTTTCAAATGGTGCAGGGAATCAAACTCCAGTTCTGGAAGAATAGTCAGTGCTCTCAACCTCTGAGTCATCTCTCCAGCCCCCAAGCCACCCTTTAAAAGACTAACAAATATCAAATTCCCTTCTAGGAAAAAATTACAGCTGCCTCTAAGTGCAGTACCCATGTTCTTGCCTCTGTGGCACAGTGGTTAGAGCATGGAAGACCAGCTCACCTTTCCACCCAAACCTGGCTATGTTTCTTGGTGTGGTGATTTGAATAAGATGTATATGCCATACACGCAGGCATCGGAATACTTGACCCCAAGTTGGTGACACTGTTTGGGGAGGGTTAGAAGGCATGGCCTTGATGGAGGAAGTGTGTCACTGGGGGGCTTTAAGGTTTCAAATGCCATGCACAGTCTCCAGTGTCCTCTCTGCTTCCTGTTCGTGGTTGAGCTCTTAGCTGCTGCGACATTTTCCCAGGTGATGGTGATGGACCGTTTTTCTTCTGGAAGAATAATTCCAAAACACACGCTTCCTCCTATCAGTTACCTTGGTCATAGAGTTTGATCACAGCAACGTGGAAGTAACTAAGATTTTGGTTACTACCCACCCCAGAGGACAGTCATGAAGCTGAGCGGGGATGATGGAAGTGGAGCAGCAGACATGGCACTTAGCAGGTGGTGGCGGATCAGTACAGGCTGTCAGCATTTGCTAAGAATCCTTTCATTTTAAAGAAAAGGAGGCTCAGAAAGCACGGCCTCCATCTTTGAAGCACTAAAAGCAAATGGCACAGGAAACTCACTGAGTGAAAGGAAATACCTGGCTCTAGGTTATTTGTTTGTTGGGCCTGGTCAATCAGTATGGACATTTTAGGAAGAAATATCCAGCCTGTGCTGGTGGTGGTGTGCCGAGGGGGATCAACAGTGAAACTTTTCATGAGGATCCCAGAAGGGAGGAAGCCATGTCTTGGATAAAAGAAGTGAGAAAACAAAATAGCACAAGGGGACAGTGAAGCAGTGGATATTTGAAGGGAAAGTCAGTTGGTTGTATCCGTGTGCAAAAGAGATGGATATTCATTCCAGGCAACAAAGCTGTGCTCGCTATCTTGTGAAAAGAGAAACACACAACCCTGACAAGTAATACAGTTTCATGATAACTTCCCCCAGATGCTTGAGTACGCCAGAGCTGGGTGAGGACAGTGCTTCTCACACCACTGGCTTTCTCTGAGGAGTCAGGACTGGGTCCCTTCTCAGAGACAGCCTTGAGTTGTGCAGAACTTGCCATGGAGACCTACAGTGTCAGCGACTGCAAGAGTAAGAGGGTTTAGCTTTAGTCATCTTGAGAAACTTAAGGCAGAGGAAAGAACGATTTTTTTTTTTTAACTGAGAATGGAATGGTAGGAAATGAACGCCAAGATGCCGCATGAAACATTGAAGAATCCCTGAAAAACATTGTTCGTAGTGTGCATTGTAACACACCACAAATGATTATAAAGAAAGTCATGAAGCCCTTCAGATGTGTTTAAAACAGGACTTTTTTGGGAGGGGGCTCAAATTATCTTAGTGGGCCTTCTCCAGAGATGGGAACAGGCTGGGCAGCTCTCAGGGTTACATTCTTTCTATAATTTGATGATTTAAAAAAAATTGATCTTATGAAGCTCACTCTGGCTTCTTTTCTATTGCAGCTACCCAAGGAATAGCTGTTGCCTTGACAACAAGGGACAGTCCTAGGTTCCTCATATGCTAATAGGAAAACGGCCAATTTTCTTGTTCATAAAAGAAAACTGTTGGTTAATAGCTCTCCCTCTCTCTTTACCTCCCTTCATCCCTCCCTCCTTCTCCCTTTCTCTATTCTTCCTAGTCCCTCTACAATGAAGCTCTCTGAAAGGATAGACTGGTTTATATCTTCAGAATTCTCACGGAAACTTGAGAAACTCATTTACAAAGCGGTTGGGCGTGTGACCACGGTATGAGCATAAGAAGAAATCAACAGTCAACATTGGATACGAAAAACAATGAACTGAATAAGATGCATGGTCTGTGGCAGAGTACAGCACAGAGAACAGATTCCAAGAGACACAGACTGGACCAGGAGTCCTGCAACTTCCTCCATGTGCAATCCTCCCAAATAGGAAGCCACAATTACTCGCCCAAAGGCTAAAACCATGCAGAAACCCCTGATGTGGTCCCTGCTACCTTAGACACAGCCAGGTACAGGCTAAAAGAGACTGGATAGTAAATGCATAGAGTAAACTTACCCGTGTCTTATGCAGAGAGCTGTAGTCCACAGAGTAAAAGCCAGCTCTCTGCAGAGTATCTTAATGCCCTGACTGTAAAAAGAGCCAAGGGTCCCAGCCCACTGTCAGGCTGCCTTTGCACAGAGCAGATGGGGTGTCCATCTGCAGCTTCCTCTCAGCCTTGCTTCTGTATGTTTATCCCCCTGACCCTTCATTTCTTCAAATATTAGCTTCTTGGTAATTCTTCTGTTTGCAGTTTTTACCAATCTCCATCACCTCTAAGGATATTTAATTACTATTGTTAAATGTTATTTTTCTTTTGATTATTAAAATAACCCAGGCTGGTGAGATGGATCAGCAGGTAATGCTGTTTGTCACCAAGCCCGACAACCTGAGTTTGATCCCCAGAAGCCACAAGGTGGAAGGAAAAAAACCAACTCCGGCCAGTTGTTTCTTCGACCTTCACATGTGTGCTGTGACGTGGCCTTCCTCCTCCAATACGTAAAGAAATGTAAAATTTTATTTTAAATAAAAAACTAAGATGTTCTCACTGTAAAGAAGATGCAGAAAAGAACAAAGGAGGAAGTAAAAGATTGTATTACTCGGAAGAGAACTGAGCCACTGTCAGCATTTCTTGTCCTAAAAGCCAGACACCACAGGACGCCACACACATTGTGAGCTTCCGATCCCTGTTCTTTCTGTCTTGGTGCTGAAACCTGGAGACATTGCCGATGATGTGCATATACATCCTTTCAGGTGCCTGTAGGGACTAACTCACACTCCAATGACTAGAAGTCGGATGAGCATTTAACAAATGAGGCAAAAAACACACTTGCCAAAGGAACTCTTGGGAGGCTGCGAGCACTTTGCTATTCATCATGCATTTTGCTGGAAGATTTGGAACTGGGCACTGGGGACTTCCCACAGAATGGGGAGACTATCCTCTTGGTTTGTCCGTGGAATAGCACCTCTTCTTCTTTTCCTTCCCTCAGCTCAAATCATTATTATTTAACCTCTTTCTCATTCTCCTCCCAGTTTAAAACTACTCAATTTTCCTGCCTTTAAGGAAAAAAAAATGTGTGATCCGTCACCTTTCAACCTTCCCGGTCTTAGCACGCGCCTCTTTCAGACAAGCGCCACCCTGTGCCAGGAAGTATTGGATTATTTTTGTAACTTCTCTCAACCCCCTTTCCACTGCAGGGAACTTTTACTAGAAACCCAGGTTTTAGACAAGAGCCTTTCCCTCCTAGGGTTGCTCCTTGACTCCTGATCCCTTCTCCCAACAAGATAAAGCCACACTCTGTTTGGTGAGCCCCAATAGCCTTGCAATATATGGGCACACATTATTCATCTAACAAAAGTTCTGGAAGCAGTTACAATTGGCCTCTCTGAAGGGACTTGCTTCCCACTGGCTCAGGGGAACTCAGAGCTTCCCCCACCTTCTCTAGACCGATGATCTGGGTTGGACCAGGTGTGTCACCAGCACATCAGGGAATGGGTTAGAACACACATTTCTGGATCTCAGCTGCAAAGCATCTCCTTGAGGAAGACTGATGTGAGGCCCGGGTGAGACACCAGAGTGTTTCACAGGCTCATATTGAAAATGCTGCGGTGCTCATGGGAATGTTTCTTTTGAGAAAGTTGGCCACTGCGGCTGGGTTGTGGAGGCTGGATAGAGTTATGGGGTCCAGGACAGTCATGATTTCCTTACACAGCGCTGGTACCTGGGTAAAAATGTTCCTGAGTTGTGGAGGCAGATTTCCAGTCTGTTTTGTTCACAGGTGTGTGTCTCTATCACTGACAACAGACAATGACATACTGTTGATGATCAATGACCATTAGCACAAGGGACAAATGAATGCCTACAGAATTCTTAGTTCTCGGAGGCCAGAGCTAGATGAGCTAGTGCCTCCCTGATCTAAGCTGCTAGCTATGGAGTAGAGGACCCAGATAATAGAAGCTTAGCAAGCACACTGATGCTGGTGAAGCATACTCAGGATAGAGAGACCTGATGGGAGCTGAGCTGGGTGAATGCCCAGGCAGAGGGAACACACACACCAAGGATGTCGTGGAAGAGAGCTTGAAGAGAAAAAAACAAGTTGAGCTAGAATTTCCAGTATAAGAGAAGGAAAGATGAGGCTGGGAGCAGGTGGGAACTATAATCCCAGGGTTAAATCAAGTTCAGATGTCATGAGGAGCAGGTAGTATGCCCAGATGTGAGGGTTAAGGACTCATCAGGGCTGAGATGTAGAGATGATATCAGAGGTCCTCTGTGGAAGGCTGGAGACAGGTCAGGAGCAGCTTCCAGTCAGTTCTCTAGTTGATGGAAAGCTCCTTGAGAAGCGTGCTGACTAGTTTTATGTCAACTTGACACAAGCTGGAGTCACTGGAGAAGAGGGAGCCTCAACTGAGAAAATGCCTCAATATGACCAGGCTGTAAGCAAGCATGTAGGGTATTTTCTTAATTAACAATTGATGTGGGAGGACCCAGCCCATTGTGGGTGGGGCTACTTCTGGCAGGTGGTCCTGGGTTGTATAAGAAAGCAGACTGAGCAAGCCATGGGGAGCAAGTCAGTAAGCAGCACCCCTCCATGGCCTCTGCATCAGCTCCTGCCTCCAGGTTCCTGCCCTGCTTGAGTTCCTGCCCTGACTTCCTTTGATGAACAGTGATGTGGGAGTATAAGCCAAATAAACCCTTTCCTCCCCAAGCTGCTTTGGTCATGGTGCTCCATAACAGCAATAGAAATCCTAACTAAGAAGGAAGATCGTGTTAATTATGAAGAGCCTCAAAGAGTAGGCATAGCTAGGTCTAGTGGTGCATGCCTATTATCCCTATGTAGCAGGTTCAGGACCAGGGCTAGTACTGAGATTGTCTCAGAAAAAAAAGGCTTATTTTAACACAGGCCAGGTAATCTGCATTCTCTGTCTCTTTCTTTATGTCTGTTTCTGTCTGTCTGTCTGTCTGTGTCTCTGTTTCTCTCTGTGTCTCTGCCTCTGTCTCTTAACCCCTTACCTGTGCAAACCTGTCTGAGCGTGTTCACTAGCTGGTAAGGAACTTAAATGAAGAGATGGGTAAAGAAAGGAACGGATGACAGTAGTTACCCGAAAAGTTGCTCCTAAGTCAGTGTGTCTGTATTAAAACACGGTCCATAAAGGAGTACAGTCTACCGAGTGAACTAATTTCATTAAGCTCTCAGTGAATAGACTGTGAACAACCATCTCATGTCTGGTGCTCATTACTAGACACTGCTTGCATGTCTCTTTTGATACAGTGAGAAAGAGTAAAAGAATTGTCAAGCAGTTACTTCGTGAAATCATATCACAGAGAAGTAAATCAAAATAGAATACAGCAGGCTAAAGCAGTGCAAAAACCTAACTTTTTATAAGTCCATTCCACCCTTATTCTTGATTTATGATATGAGGGCACTCTCAAGACCCCTTGACCATGTTGAATAATAACACAGGGTATAAGGCCTCCAGACAACAGGAGGTGAAAGGAGTAACTTCTGGTTTAAATACGTGTTTTATAGTCCTATTTAGAATCAATAAGTAACATAAGTAAATTGATTGTGGGTTGCTAGGTGATAGGGTTATTTGTGATGTGTGCACACTCTCCTTACTCTTCTAAATGTTTTGGTCTTTGAGAATTCACAATGAACATTTTTACATATAGTTGGCGTAATCACTGATTCATGTTTGTAAATTTTTACATAGTCCCAAATTTAAAATGGATATGATCTTTGTAAAAGATGGATTTATAAGTTGACTTCTGTGTTGCAATCTTCAACTTACATTTTGTTAATTATCATTACTATGGATGCTTCGTGACAATGTTAGTTTCAGCATTTGGAAAAGTAAGAGGGACGATGTTTCCTGCACATGGGTGTTCGTAACATGTGGAATCAAAGAGAAAAAGGTAGCCGACTGCTAGGTTGCTGTTTGGTCCACAGTTATTTGGGGGAGGAACTTCTCACGTTCCCCTCCAATGTTGCATCCAGATATTTGGCTCAGGTGCTGGGAATAATGGCCTTCATTGTAATAGTAGACCTTCATGAAGCTCTGGAGTGAACAAAAAAAAAAAAAGAAGATTAAAAAAAGGAAAAAAAGACATTTGTGGTGCTTTACATATACAGACATGTAGCACCATCTGCTGGATTCCGGCAAATGAGTGAGAGCAGCATAATACACATTTCTGCCAGCAGTGAAGCTGCTGTGTGTGTGTGCTGTGAAGCACAGCTTCACAGAGGATTGGCTTACTCAGGGCGGCAGACTCTAGTCTACTAACATTGGGAATACTTTGATATAAACAGCCCTTCTGTCCCTGGTTTTAGAAAACAGGGAAAATCGTTAGCTGTTGTTTATAGTCACACACCTACACAAATAGACATACAGACACACACAGACACATACATACATACATAGACAGATACATGCATATGTGTATACACATATGCACACATGTACAATACACACATGCAAACACACATACATATATATATATACACATTTACAGACACATACACACATATGTACACATGCATATATACACAGATCCATGCATACACACACACATACATATATGTATACATACACACTTACAGACACTCATGCACACATACATGTATGTGTACATAAACACAATCAATACACACATGCTTATACATAGCCATTCGTATGTACACATGTAAAACACATACACATATACACACACCACTGTGATACATACAGAGCCCACTCTGGCTTAATTTCATCACCGCACACAAACATACATGATCTGCACTCAGTCACATACTACTTCTGCAAGGCAGTGGCTGATATTGGAAAAATAAATCTTGTGACTCTGTATTTCAGAAAAAGATATTAAAAAGTCTGTAATTAGGGCTAGGTTACCCCTAGGTGGTAGAGCACTTATGAAGGCCCTGGGTTTGATCCTCTGTACTGAAAAAAAAAATCAATAATTTGAGAAGTCCTTTACTGTTTTTCTGCGTCAAATGTTTTCTTTAAATATAACTATATCCATTTTTTTTTCAGAAAATACATATTTAGGACAATCCATTCCTCAATCCAGCATGTATGAAGATGTTACCAGAAACAATGGCTGGAACACTGGAAATTCCAACAGCATCAGAAATACTGCAACTTCTCTACAAGTGAGGTTAATGCTCCGTATGATGAGAACTTGGAACCCACATTAACGTGCTGGAGAAGACATTGTCAAAGCCTGCAGAGGACACATTCTCACAGTACTGTCACTGGCCAGGAGCCACTAAACACAGGGAGCAGAACAGCCACTGGCCTCCTGACGTCTCGCACTGGCATCTGTTTCATCTCCCGTCCTGCAGCTGGCCCCAGGCCTCAGGGGCACTGGGAACACGCCAGCTAATGTGATTCTGTACACACCTGACACTCAGGCGTAATCTCAGAGATGCTGAGTTCTTCTAATTCTGCTGTGGATAAATTCTCTCAGTTTACTCAGGGGCAACTACATTAAGAATTATATAAAAGACGATCTGAATAAATGGAGAAATGCGCATTTCTGTGTGGTGAGACAACTTAGTAAAAGTGTCAGCTCTTAAATTATCCTCCACATCCAATGTAATTCCAGTGAAAGTAGTTGAGACTCCCCCACTTAAAGCCAATGTTTCAGTCACTGTTCTATTGCTGTAAAGAG
Source organism: Cricetomys ansorgei (assembly GCA_026225945.1). Taxonomy (NCBI): domain Eukaryota; kingdom Metazoa; phylum Chordata; class Mammalia; order Rodentia; family Nesomyidae; genus Cricetomys; species Cricetomys ansorgei. Next base: position 11,420,940 of record JAMJFZ010001121.1, on the reverse strand, counting down.
ACACCATGACCAAGGAAACTCTTATAAAAGAAAGCATTTAAATGGGGGCTGGCTTACAGTTTCCGAGGTTTAATCCATTATCATCATGGAGCAGAGCATGGGGGTAGTAGCCTTGGCAGCCATGGTACTGAAGCAGTGGTTGAGATCTACATCCCCATCCACAGGTTGAGAGGGAGAAAAAGCAGAAACACAGGGCCGGTGTGGGCTTTTAAAAACCTCAAAGCCCACCCTCAATGACACACTTCCTCCAAAAGACCACATCTAGTCCTTCTAATCCTATCAAACAGTTACACTTCCCTGGGGACTAAGCATTCAAATATATGAGCCTATGGAGGCCATTCTCATTCAAACCACCGCAGACAAGTTAGGGGCTGGTCAAGATGTCTCAGTGGTTAAGGGTACCTGCTACTGAGCCTCATGACCCGAGTTCCATCCTTAGGACCCACTGTGTGGGAGGAAAGAATCAACTTCTGAAAGTTGTCTTTGACCTCTGTAGGCAACATACGTGCCACATGCAAACCTGCATACATACAAGGGCGTGCTGGTGCACAACTTTACTCTCAGCTCTTGGGAAGCAGAGGCAGGTGGATCTCTGAGTTTGAGACAAGCCTGGATTACATAATGAGTTCCAGGACAGCTGGAGCTACATAATAGAGAGATCTTGTCTCAAATAAACAGGCAAGCATACGCTTTTTGTTTTGTTTTTGTTTTTAAACCATTTCCGGACTGGCAAGGTAGTACAGAGAGTAAAGGTACTGGCTGTGCAAACTTCACAACCTGAGTTTGATTCCTGGCTCCCACTCAGGAAAGAGTGGAAAGAGAGATCTGGCTTCCGACAGTGATTCTCTGGCCTCCACGCGCATGCCACACCTTATACGCACTGGTACACACAGGCACACATTACATGCATGCACACATACACACGTCTTAAAATTAGGCATGTGTCAAAAACAGCACAGAGTTTATTTTTAGGGCATTAATGATAGGGCCAGAGGTTTTGTCACACAGCTCCTTCTCTGGGTACAAAACAACACATAAAGATTAGAAACAACTCCTGTGAATTGACACGGCACCATTAAACTGGACTGACAGCTCTCTGTGGCTAGTTGGGTTAACTGACACCACAGACATCAAAATAAAAGAGAAAGCAATGAGGAAATGTGTAGTAAGACAGCAAAGAATGTGTTTTCTCACCCCCTGTCTGGCTTGGCAAACATGCTACCAGTGGCCAGGTCCAGGCCAGCTGTATCCGGGTTTCTGGCCTCTTCTGTGATATAAAGGCACAGAGTTTCATCAAGGTGGCTACATTCAAAGCAAGGTGACAGTTCAGGTCAGATACACTGTCAAGATTGACAGTGGGCCACAAGAGTGAGGGCACTAAAAGGCCTGTGTTGGGGAACTTTATTTCTAGTTACGTTCATGTAACTTTAAAATAATTGTTTTGTACATTGTTGGGGGAAGGGCTGCCTAAGCCTTGGCAGCTTGCATTATCTGTAGGGGTTGGCCTATGAAAATCTGTGATTCAGATGGTTGTTCCTCATGCTCTGCACCTGCTCACCGCTCTCTGGCAGAGCCACTGTGGAAGAGCAAAGTTGCTGTGGAGGAATTTTTGTAGTCCTTTCTCTCACAGTGTCTGGCAATGAGGAGAGAACATTTCGCTTAGGCCTTGAATACCCCACCATAAAGGTGACACAGCTTGGCTGCTAAAGGGTTGTGGGATGAGACTAGGCTACAGGTTTCCTTCATTATGCAAATAGGCCTGTGGATAAGAGGGAGCTTCTGTATCAATAAAAACACCTGAGATCAGACGAGCTCTACTGTCCAGAATGGCATTTGCCAGGACCGACGGTTCCCTCTGTGGAGGTCTGGCAGGGTTTGCATCTACGAAAGTATCTCCTTGTCTTTTTTTTTTTTTTTGTGAACTGAAACTGCTACAGGCTTGCTTATTGTGTTTGGTTATGTTTTACAGGGTTCAAGAGAAAAAGTTCAGTGACTAGGGGCATAGTTTGTGTGTTTTGGCTGACAGGCTTGGATGATAAAAGCCACTGCTCGGTGTTCATGGTTTTTTTCCCCATGATGCATGATTTTAGTCATATGCATGCCTAATTATGCATAGGCATGAGATGGCAAATAAGGGATTCTCACTAAAATCTCATTTAAAGGACACGCAGTTTGCCTTATTGCATATGCATCTCAAACCAGTTTATGCCAGGCCAGCCCTCCTCTCCTCACACCTAGATGCATTAGGAATCTGTCTGAAAGAAACTAAGTTTGATGGCTATTAAGGAGAGGAGAACTTATTCTATTGTTCAGGGAAGAGTGTGTGCTCAATGCAGATGAACAGTCTGGGTTCTAACAGGTGGCTAAGAGCATTGTTCAAGGAAGAGTGTCTGCACATAGCACTTTCAGATGAGGGTACTAGGTTTCCCAGTGCCTTGTTAGAACAGGGGTGCCCAGTGCCCAAGCCAAGTGGAGTCAGATTGCTAAGCTATTCCCTATGCTTGCCTGCCTCACTGGGTCCTGGCCATTCCTCTTCCTCTCTCTTTCACTTCCTGGCTACGTGGGGGTGGGGAATAGCTGCTTCTACAACAATCCCACCACAGGCCTAATCAAATGTAGCAAAATTAACCAGATGTGGGATGAAATCTCTTACTATGAGACAAAATAAACCTCCCCTCTTCTTAGGTTGATTATCTCAGGCATCTTTGTTACCATGATAGAAAACTCGCTAACAGTGACCAAGATCAACATGACACTTACCTAAAGAGAGAGACTTTACATAAATTGGTACAGGACACTTTCAGATTCTGGAACAGCTGTGAAAGAATGGGGGCTGATCAAAAGTGAAGAACATATTTTGAAGATAAAGCTGGCAAATTTAGTAATGGGGTTGAATCTAGGAGAAAAATATAATATTTTTAAGGTAAATGATTTTCACTCATTAATGAAACTCATTCACCCTGTAGCCAGTTAACTAGGCCTCTCTACTTGTGAGGTTTTGTAATCAAGCTCCTTCTTCATGGGGCCTGTGTACTATGGCTACAGGAAGCAGAAGCCTTGGTAACACAACCTGCTGCTTCATGAGTTGCCCTTAGGGACCTTAGAACTTTCCAAGGGATGGTCATGTTTCTGATAGCATGCAGTCCCCAGTGTGCACTCTAGACATGTATACAAGGTGCTTTTGGAAAGCCCCAGGCATAATTAGGGGTCACACTGGCCAGGTTACCATGTCCACCCTTACCAAGATGCAGAATGAAGAAGATGTGGCTGAGGCCCTGCACAGTGCCAGGTGCAATCCCTGGGCTGCTACATCTCAAAGATGTACAACTCAAAGAAGTGCAGGTTTAAAGAGGTGAACGAAGATGAACTTGGAGACATGGTGATAGTGAAACATCCCTCCCAATTGCCTGTGAGGTCAAACAGATCCCCAGTGCCAGTCTCTGCACTCCTGGGGCTTCCAGAATACTGGCCTTTTAATCATGCTCACCAACCAAGCATGCACATTATCCAGAATAAATACGTACAGTTCAAAAAAGTTAATTAAGGTTTGGAAATCACACTACTGGCCAGGCATGGCTGTGCACACCTGTAATCCCACCACTTGGAGTCCGAGACAGGACCATTGTGAGTTCAAGCCATAGTGGGTTCCTATCTTAAATAATAACAAAGAGAAGAAATGGAGTAGTTGCGGGTGAATAGGATCAAAATAATTTGTATTAAGTTCTAAAGGATTAATAAAAGGAAGAAAATATAAAGCTAAATTTAGCAAAGTCATAGTCGTATTAGCTAAGTTAGAATTTACTATGGTGCTATCTACCATCAAAGGCAATTTTTTGGTGAGGATGTAGTTCAGTGGTAGAGGACTTATCCAACATATGTCCTTGGCTCTGAAACATTTTCAAAAGCCAGTATTCTTGTCCTTTCATCATTTATCTGTGGAAAACACAGAATACAGAATTATGTACACATATATGTATACACATATTAAATATATATAAATTTATAACATGGATATAAATAAGAGTAAACACTAAATATTTCTAAACAGTTTGGTGTCTAGTAAGTTGTTGTTTGCTTTCCCTGGTCTTGCCTTGTAGGCCTGGTAAAATAAATAAGATATTTTGTCCAGAAGGTAACTGACCACTGGAATGGCAGCAAATGGTCAAGACGTCGGGCAGCAAAGACTAAAGCAGTTCAAGTTCTTATGCAGGGCTTCCCAGCGCACCAAAGACTCAGAGAAATACTTACAGGCCCTGAAAGAGTCCAGCAGAAGAAAGGTCTGCACAGTCAGCAAGGTGTGTTCCATTGCTGGGCCATACCGTCTGTTATAGATAACTGTCACTAATCTTTAAATATAATGAATATTTGCGTATTTACACAAATAGACCCAAGTAGGGTTTACTATGGATTAAAAAAAAAGAAAAAATATAAGAAAGTAAACTGACCTTTCTAAAGAAGTAATAACCAGAAATGATCATCCAGTGTTTCAGATATAATGTGCTGGGTTGTTTAAAGGACTCTCTCAGCTCTGTTATGCTGTGAAACCTGACAGCAAAAAGAGCTTCAGGAGAGGAATGTTTCCTAACATCCATCACTCCTGTTAAGACATGCTAATCACCACGAGGCCCCTTTTAGGGATAATTAATGGGGAAACAGTAGACCAACCCATTCTACACTCTCCCTCAATTTCAGTTAAAGAAGCTTCAGAAGCCCTGGGGACAGGTTGTTTATTGTGTCTGAGTCTGAGATAAGAGAGACTGTGGGGAGCAGGGAGGACATTGGGGAATTTCTGGTTTATAGTCTCTATACCTAGAACCACTGATGGTTAAGCTGCTGCCGTTGCTGAACTGGAGGTTGTAGGGTGAATAGTGTGAGGTGTCCTAGGCTGCCTTTCCAGCTATGCCTCCATTTGGGGAAGCAGGGTGCGCATTACAACAGTTGCTCTGAGAGCTGCCCACTGATGTCCTGTGTCTTCCCCTCCCTGTCCCTTGATCCTGGCTGTGGATAATTAAGATGCTGTCAGTCACTCCCTTGAGCATCTGTCACCAGCAGCCCTTTAGGGTATAGGTCTAGGGAGGCCACAGGACCACAGGAAGAGAGGGGGGCAGTGTTGGAGCTGTACCTAGGGGCTGTTGGATGCCTGACCTGCTGAAAGCAGGCTTGGATTGAAACAAGTGAAGATCATAACAACCAGAAAGGATTTAAGAAGTGAATTAACTTTTCAAATACCAGTGTATACCACCTCACTGCAGTGTGTATAACACAAAGTGCAGCAAATGGTATTTGGAAAGAGCAGTTGGTGTATTATGTCCGTCAGCTTCCCTTTGGGTAGCCAGTAGGGCTGTTGTACGATGCCCTTCCATCCAGGCATCCTGTTATGGACACAGTTCCACACCTATGTTAAAACTGAATGACTTGATCAGAACTTTGATGGTGTGGAGTTGGAATGTTGCAGACCCAGAGCCATCTTTAGTCTCCTTGATAGTCATCCATTGCTCATTTTACCCGGTAATACTGTTTGGAGTGTATTAAATTAGCAGACCACTAAAGCTGGGCTGTGGTGGCACACACCTTTAATTCCAGCATTTGGGAGGCAGAGGCAGAGTCTCTGTGAGTTCGACGTTACAACAGAGAAACCCTGTCTCGCAAAATAAATAAATAAATAAATAAATAAATAAATAAATAAATAAATAAATAAAAAAAAAAAAAGTAAGTAAGTAAATAAATAAATAAATAAATAAATAGCAGACCACTAGCTCCCACCAACTCAAAAGCTAAGAATGTATCGGATAGTACCTGAAATCTATAGAAAAGACTTCACAACTGTGTTTGCTAAACAGTCCCTGGTAATAATGTTCTCATCAATGCATTGGGAAAATGCCTTGATTTATGGCTTCCTTTTCTTCTGCAACTACAAAAACTTCATGAAACGGCTTTCATGGAAGAACACGCTATTTGGGGCAGCCTGGATCTGCGTTCCCAGACCATGGTCCCTCATATATAGATAGCTCAAGAACAAATGCGAAGTTCCTTTTGGACATTAGTCTCCTGCAATATTGTGGTCCTCCATCCTAGCATCCGGTAGTCCACCACCCTGGTAGCCCAGGAACCCTGTGTCTTCCATCCCCCGAACTCTGTGATCGCCTGGAGCATCCGAACCCGCAGATTTACATTTTGGAAGTTCTGGGAGTGTCTATCCTTGCAAGGAAAGCTGTGCCTCACAACTTCGGCTTCAGAAAGAACTAGGGAATTCGCAAAGGAAGTTCCGCCTTCCAGCTCGAGCGCTTCCTGTTTGGTAACTAAGGGAGCCTGGCTGTTGCTAGGGCCGCGGAGTACGCTTCGGCAGGCTCTGCAGACACAGGCTGCGCGCTTCAGGGAAGGGTTTTGGGGGGCCTGGCTGCGCTCCCTTCGAGCCCCTGAGCCATGAGCAGCGACTTTCTGTCAGAGCTGCACTGGGAAGATGGGTTCGCCATCCCCGTGGCCAACCAGGAGAACAAGACTCTGGAGGACCAGGTGAGGAAGACCGGGTGGGAGGACCCGGGAGGGGGCGGAGGGGAGGACCAGCTGAGGAACCAGGGAAGGACTGGTTGAGCACAGCCAGAACAGCCGGATGAGGACCAGTGGGAGGATGGAGGACCAGGTGAAGACGAGGTGAGGGCCGAGTAGAGGACATAGGGCCGGTGGGTATCCAGTGAGAATCAGGGGAGGGTCAGGGAAGACCCGGGGTCTAGCGCTGCATCGCCCTGCTCATCTGCATCTCTTCATACCCTGACTTCATCCCTTAGGTCTGATGCCTAGCCTCCCCACTTTCCCTGCTGCCCCTACTGGTTGGTACACATTTGAAAGTTTTATCGAAGCAACAATTTCTATTCAGGGTCACGAAATCTGAATCTCATTCCTCCAGCCGTTTCCCATGCCACCTAGCAGGCTTCCCCCATCCAACTAAGCACTGCGAATGGTTTGTTGGTGTTTGCCTAGTAACTGCCATTTATGTGTGTGCACACGAAGGACGCGCCCTTGTGGGCATTAGTGTGTTTGTGATGAGTTACTTTCAAGGGGGTACATATCAGTGAAATATGCAATAGAGTTTCAAAGCGAGGATCAAGGTATCACAGGATGACAAAATATTTCACACTGTTAGAATGAACTTGCACCAGCTAGAATAAAACAGTCTAGGCCCCTTGTTAAAACACTGCAAACTGTCTCCACAAAGTTTACATCTTTAGTAGTCAGCCTAAAGTCCCACGAATTGGTGTTAGGATGTGAGGAAGAGGGCCCAAGAATGGATGATGTGTGCAAATTGACACAGTAGAAGAGAACATTTCCTGCCCTATCCATAATGACAATGAAAATCCTTTGAGTGGATCTTCTGAGAAGAACGGAAACTTCAGAATGCTCTGCCCTGGTGTCTCGAGTGTGATTAGAATTGAGCATTTTCTTTTACCTTAGGACAGGTAAGAGATCACTGGTGGTGCACGAGTCAGACCTGTCAGCCATAGGTTTGGAGCCCGTTTGCCTTTTTCAAACTAGAGATGTGTGGATACAATCACCTTTCAGTGTTATCACGAGGCGCCAAAGACATGGTCTGCGTTAAGCGTTGCCTTTCAGTATGGCTGCCTTATTTGTCTCATAAAGCTTTATATTACTTATAATAGGTGCTTTAAAAAAAAACTATACAGTGCTGGAAAGAAAAACCAAAGGCCCAAACTGAATTCATGCTGACATTATGCTGGGCACGGTCCTATACACTTTTAATCCCAGTACTGGGAAGGCCGAGGTAGGTGGACTTCTGTGAGTTCAAGGCCAGCCAGGGCTACCCAGTGAGACCCTGTCTCAACCCAAACCAAAAGCCAAACTAAACCCCTAAACCACAAGCCAACAAACAAAAAACAAAACTCTGACATTACCAAAGCAACTTTGTAAGTTTAAGACATTCAAGTAGAAGAAAATGTGTTTTTATTAGTTTTGAATTGTCTGTGGTTATTGTGGTTTTGTGTAGCTCAGTGTTATTTTGGTTAAATTGATTTCGTGGTCCTTTCTGTGGATGATTTTGCTTAGTTTATCTTTCTTGAATTTATCTTGCCGGTTGGGGTTTATTCTGGTTGTTTCAGAAAAGTCCCATGGTGCTGTGCTTTCAGCTGTCTGCATCCTTGCTTAGAAACCCAGCGCAAGGTGCCGAGGCTGAAGAGCGTCACCTCCTTCCTTGCTTTGGAGCCCTTCTGAAGCCCTGCATTTTCCAGTATAGATTGATTTCCCCACTGGCCTTGTTCTGCACTGTTGACTTGGGAATCCCCCTGATTCCTCTGCTAAGCTGAGGCTCCAGTTCTTAGACACCGTCCTTGTATTATCTCCTTATTCTGATGAGATTGTCTTGTGTTTCCTTGCTGTGGTTTGAATATGAGGTAGGCTCAAAAGATTGATGTGTTGAGGATTTGGTCCCCAGCTGAGAAGCGACTGGATCATGAGGAATAACCTCATCAATAGATGAACCCATTGATGACCTCCTGTTTGATGGGTACCTAGGAGGCAGGGACTAATTGGAGGAAGCAGGCTCCTGGTTGCATGCCTTTGTAGGTTTACCAGGCTCTCAGATCTTTCCTCTTTGATTCCCAGTTGCTATGAGTCTAGTGTCTTCTCTTCACTCCACATTCCCCACTGTGACAGGGCCAAGCAACCAGGGACTGACTGATATCTCCCAAGACCAGCCCAAATAAATATTTCCTCACTATGTCATTTTGCTCAGGTCTGTTTTTGTTTTTTTTTTGTTTGTTTTGACAGACCATGACTCATGTTCCCAAACAGGGTGTGATGTAATATTCTGAGGCTTCCAATCACAGTGAATGACTGTATTTACCTTCACAGTAGGTACTAGTTTGGAAATGATTTTTTCCCTAGAATTTGGAATGCATTGCTGCATTATTCCCTAGTGGTGCTCATGAATAATATAATATTGGACTAATTTCCATTCCCCTACAAGTTACTATTAGACGGAATCTCTGGAAGCATTTGTAGCTGTTTGTAGTTTTATCCTCCAGTTGTCTGCTTTGTTTTGGCAACTACAACGATCCGCTGTATTTTCAGGTTCTTTGCTCGTTACTTTTCATGGCACTGTGGTCTTGCAGGGGTTAGCCATATGTCCAACCTCGTTCTCTGTACGTGTCCCTGTGTGTATTGAGTTCTTGGTTTTGAGTTCTGAAGTTCTGAATTATATTTCCTCTGAGATCTCGTTTGTTTATTTTGTTATCTTATGTTTTTCTGTATGTCCTCAATAAGTATCTTCTGCATATCCTTTTGTGTTTAAGAAAGAAGCAATGAAGTTTGGGAACACTGGGGAGGGCTTGTCAAGTTATAATCACTATGCTTTCATTGGAGAAGGAGAAGGATCATTCTGGAGGCCTCAATCAGGGCACCTCTGGTGACTCATCTGGAAGACGTAAAGCCATTGCAACAAACCGCACAGCAACTAATTCGTCAAAGCCTGTACCTTTGGCAAAACAGTGCTGTCGTGATAGACTTACTAATGCCCTCTTCAGAATTAGAGTGTGTAGTAGACAAAGATAAAGGCACAGAGAACATGTACAATGCAACAAAAGAGAAAATGCAGAGGGAATGTATTCCTTGACATGTGTCTTAGAAGGATGCCCATAAAAAAGTTAAGAATGAGTCCGGTAGTAGACCGAAACAAAGACCTTGGTGCTGAAAGTGAACAATAAGCCGTGAAGGTGTCAGGCTCATGAAATGCACGGCATACAGCAGGACAGACACCCTGTAGCCACCCTTCTGTGAGTGACTTAGAATAGTCAGATGCGCAGGTCCTGGAAGCAAAATGACGATTTCCTGGGACCCAGAAGTGGGAGGGGTGGAGATGGGTGTTTAGAGAGCACACCAGTTCAGAACGGGAAGTTGAAAAGGTGATGGGAAAGGATGGTGGTGGTGGTTACACAACAGTGTGAGTATTTAATGCTGTGGAACCATGATCTCAAAATGGTTAGGGTGGCAATGTTTCTGTTGTATCATTTACCATTATCATCCCCAAAATAGGACACAAATAGAAATTTTTTTAAAGCTCTGATTGTAGACCAAACTTAATTTATAATAGATAAAACAGAAGTCTTACAAGCCATAAACAACAGGAACTTACAGAAACTTAAAAAAAATTAAGATATCTTTTATTTTATAGTCAAGGCATCTTTCTCTGAAGACATTCCTGGTTAGTCTTTATATGAACAAGATGTTGAACTGGAAAAATCCTTTAGAAAGCAATGCAAGGGAATTGCTTTGTATCCAGATCCATGGGAAGCAGATAAAAGACATTAGAGAAAATACGTAGCTTTATACACCTTCATAGTTCAACCAGTAAGCCAAAAAGTGAAGACACCGAGGACCCAATACATTTAAAAATAACAAGGGACGAAGAGCACTGGCTAGTGTTCTAGAGGACCCAGGTTTGATTCCCAGCACTCACATGGTGGCTTACACCATGTGTAACTCCAGTTCCAGGGGTCAGATGCCTTCTTCTGGCCTTTCCAGGCACAAAGCATTGCACATGGTGCACAGACATATATGTAGGCAATACACCAATACACATAAAATATAAAAGTAAACATATCTTTAAAATAATATCAAAGTAAACAAAAGAGGGAATTAAAACTAAGAACAAAAATTAATGCAACAGCTAATGTAAGCAGAAGTTTATAAAACTCTGACATGAATACAGCAGTACTAAAGTCTAATGATGCTAATCCGTAGGTTTAGTAGAATGCAAGATACAAAGAAGTAAATTGGTGTTTTGTTTTGTTTTTTCTTCACTAAGTAAAAGTCCTAATGCTTGTGTGTTTCAGTGGAAGGGATGCACCCTAGCTGAGGGGACTCTAGCTCAGGACTGTGAGGACACACTGCTCTCGGAGCTCTCCAATGACCTTTAAGCTTGGTGTATTGTATTCTAACTTCCTGTGAACCTGTCTTGGAAACTCCTAAGAAGTTTGTTTACTTAGAATCTATACAGTGTCTTATTTCTACTAGCAAAATCTGTTAAAATAGGTTCCAAGCATGCAAGAGGATCCTGTTAGGTTTTACCTAAATGTATTAAATACACGAGTGTATAAGAGGCATTCTGGGAGAGCAATCTTGCTGGCTAATAGTCAGTATTTGAATTTATGGTTCTTGTTCTTCTCTCTCTCTCTCTCCCCCCCCTTTGTTGGCTTCATTCATTCTTTCTGTTTTGGGGTACATGTGTGGGATGTGTGGTGGTAGATGTGAGTGAATAGTGTGCATGTGTGTAGAGGCCAAAGGTCAACCTTGGGCATCATTCCCCAGGTTCCTTCATTCTTATTTTTTGAGAAAGGGTCTCTTAATTGGAGAGATCTCCCAGACTAGGCTAAGATTTCAGACCAGCAAGTGTAAGAAATCCTTAGTGCTGGGATTACAAGAGCCTGTCACCATGCCTGACTTGTTATGTGAATGCTTACAGAGCAAACATTTACTAGACCCTTATTTTCCTGGTCATGTTTACTAAGTGTGCTGGCTAGGGTTTTTTTTTCCCCTTCAACCTAACACCAGTTAAAGTCATCAGAGAGGAGGGGACCTATTATCTCCAAAAGACTGGTCTGAAGGCAAGCCTGTGGGGCATTTTCTTGATTAATGATTGATGCAGGAGGACCACACACCTCCTCCAAGGCCACACCTCCTCATCCTTCCCAAATAGTTCCAACAACTGGGGATCAACTATTCAAACAAGAGTTTATGGGAGCATTGTGACTTAAACCACCACAAAGGGGGAAGTCTCATAAATTATATTAGTGCCCTTATAAGAAGTGAAAAGAGAGAGAGAACCTCCCTGTCATGTCTAGATACAGTAAGAAGACATTTGTTTGCAAAGTAGGAAGAAGGTTCTCACTAGGAATCTTGCAATTCTTGGCCTTCAGAATTGTGACAGATACATTTCTGATGTTTAAGGCATCAAGCCAATGGTATTTTTCTTATAGTATCTCAAACTGACTATGATACAAAGTAAATGAAGATTTAGTTTGGTTTTTATCATGTCATTCATTACTTACAGCTATCAAAAATGCAGAAGGAAAAAGCAAACATGCAAGATCAGCTTCATGACTATGAAGAACGAATTAATTCTATGACTTCTCATCTGAAAAATGTTAATCAAGAATTTTCATTTACACAGGTACAGAAATACTGACACATGTCGATAGTGTTGTATGTAGTCATTGGGTATTCATGCCACATTTGAACTTGTGACTTTATGTTGGAGGTATACAGGAAACCCCAAAATAATCAAATGATTGTGAACATAGCTTTGAACCTGAAATAGACAGAAAGAACGTTTTGAGAAACTTAATGACCATTTTCAATTGTCAGCAAAGACTCACTTAAGGGGAACTCGCCACCCAACTCTCACACAGTGTTAACTGGCAGTCCAGCACAAGAAGGACGTGTTGGGGGTGATGCAGAGTGAGGGCTGCAGGCTGGCAGAGCTCATGTGTGCCTATCACAGCGTATGTGTCCTGTTTAATTGTTTGGCACAAACCCCTGGGCTTGCTTTGGGTGCAGGCCTATCTTCAATCTTCTGCAATCCCTGCAGTTTCATGATATTTTAGTCTAGGTCAAGAATTAGAATTTTATTATTTTTTCGAGATACTTTCTTGCTATATAACTGCTCTCAGACTTGTGATCTTCCTTCATTAGCCTCCCAGGTGCTGAGATTACAAATGTGTACCAACACATGTTCTAGGAATCAAAATCATAATGGTAATACTGAGATTTAAAAGATCTTATGTTTAGGAGACTTTTCAGATAACTGAGAGGGCAAAATTCATTTTACACATACTAACACCTAGGCTAGAGAGATGGCTCAGTTGTTAAGAATGTTCACTGATCTCCCAGAGGACCTGAGTTCAGTTCCTAGCAACCATGTTGGAAGGTCCACAACAACTTGTAACTCTCTCCAGCTCTCTAGCTCTCCAGGGACTGGCCTCTTCTGGCCCCCATGAGCAGCCCCACACATGTGGCCTGCATTCACATGCACGTGAATAAAATATGAAAATAAATATTAAAAGAGCAACTTTAGTACAAATCCACTTCAGTTAAAATGGAGAGACTTTGTAGACTCCACAGGAGCCCAGGCTCCAGCACACATCAGCACTGGGAATGTTCCAATTTCCAGCTCAAAAATTTACTTTAATAAGTGTATCTTTTTGAGAAATATTTACATTAAAATGGACAAAGCCATGTTTTATGAACAATTTATACTCAAAAAATGTTGTTATTAACCTTATTAGATTTTTTTTATAAATCCTATTAAAAGTTTTGGATTTCATTAATCCAGTATTTGTAAACAATACTTAGGATTCCTTAAGATTTGATGAGTAGTTGATAAATTATTTCTCCACTATGCCTCACTAAACTACTGAGTTACGATTGGAGGGATGGAGAGTGTCTGTGAGAACATGTTACTACAAGAGCTGGATTAGAGACCAAAGTCTTTACTTCCCCAAGGCTAGAAGTTTTGATATTGTAAAATGAATACTGAGAGCACATCCTTGAAGTGCTCGGAAGCCAGAAAATAGCCTTTAAATCAACAGAGCTAAATACAAAGACATGGCTCTGTACTCAATCATTCTAAGAGATCTTCACCCTCAGTATGTAAATAATTATTCCAAACTTGTCTTTGTTAAGTAGAATACATGATTAATTCAATATCAACATCCTTTTCTTATATATATTTATATATATTATTTATAACCAGCATCTCTTACTTTTTGGTAAGGGTTGAACTGTAGCTCCTAACTCTCAGAACCTTACAGATTCCTTTCTGTACTTTTTGCTATATAATGTCTGAACTCCTGACAGTAGTCCTCTTGCTAACACGGCTGACCTCCTCACAGGTGGTGAGTGACAACTGCAGAGTAACCCCAGGCTAAGGTGGGAGATCCCACCCTGGAAGAGTTAACAGTACTTAGCCTAAGCATTGGGTTAGGCTGTTTTATGCAATGGCTTATTATATTGTATAATATAGAAACGTGAAGCACTTCTATTCTGTGTATTGTTCTTCAGGCTCTTTACAAAGCAAGGGAAAGAGAAATCGAAAGTGAAGAACATTTTAAGGCCATTGCTGAAAGAGAGCTAGGCCGGGTCAAGGATGAGATCCGCAAGCTGGAGAAGGAGATGGAGACCATCCTGGAGCGCAAGAACGACAAGGAAGTGGGTGTGGCTCGCTGTGGTCCTGTTTCTGCACCCGGCCTCCGGGGAGAGCCACACTTGTTCTGTGATTTACTTACAAGCTTTTTTTTGGACAATGAAAAGACACAGAGATGTGGTTTGAATGAAATAATGATCAAATATTACATTTCTGCTGTTACTCTCTAGCTGCTTATCCATATTTCCTCGGGGGGAAGGCATCCTGTAGCCTCCCTGGTACAGCCACAGGCAGCACAGTTAACAGACATGGTGTTTTAGCTTTCGTATTCATTTGCCGACTTTGGGACCTGTCTTGGTTAGCTTCTCTGTTGCTGTGATAAACACTGACCGTAAGCAACTTGGGAAGAAGGTTTATTTGGTTCCCTTGTACTAATCTCTCTTGATTTAGAGAAGTCAGGGCAGAAACTCAAGCAAGAGCGGAGGCAGGAGTCACGGGGGAACGAACACTCTGTACTGGCTTGCTTTCAGACTCACACTCAGCTACTTTTCCTATTACCTCCCCCCTCGGAACACTACTCCCAGCGTGCAGGGCCCTTCAACGTCACTCCTTGATCACTAAAATGCATATACACTCACACGCATACTTTAATTGTGTAATACGGTGTTTGGATATGCAGGATACATCCGTTTACTGATTTTACTTATGCATTCTCTGCTTTCTTTTATGAGCATAGATTCGTTAAGTGATGACATTTACAGATATAATTTATCCCCCGTGGTGCATTTTCTTCCACATCTCTATATAAGAGAGCTCCTCAGGGTGGCAGATATGACTGGAAGCGGGCCGAGGGCACTTGTCCTGGGTTCTAGCGAGCGTGTCACGCAAGCTATATTAACTGACTCGCACACGCTCCTGTATTGGGGATGGCTTTTGTGGGGTATCTGATGAGATCTCTATGAGAGAACTACCCTAAAGCCTTTTCTCAAGAAATTCGCCTCAACTATTGTTCCTGACCTCGTGTGACCATCTCTGTTACACAAAGGGAGAGCTAACACGCAAAGTGTGAAAGTGATCGGACTGGACACACTATGCTGTGGACGTTCGGAAGGCAGGGACTGTCTTTGGTAGCGTAATGCTATGTTTTGTTTTAGTTTGTGTAATAAATAATACTTTGTCACCACCTTTTCTCTCCCATTCCTTGGAAGTTAGAACGGCATATTTAAAGCTACCCAGAAGCTGGAGGAGTTGAAATGTCAGATGAACTGGGACCAGCAAGCGCTGGAGGCCTGGCTGGAGGAGTCTGCTCATAAGGACAGCGACTCTCTCACTCTTCAGAAGTACTCACAGCAAGACGATAATAAAATCAGGGTGAGATGCGAGGAACTGCTGAGTCACCTGTTAAAGCATGACGTTGCAGTTACTGGCTTCAGAGGCAGTGTGTGAAGGTTTGGGCCAGGGTCTCCTCTGAGAACCTTTTGAAATCAAATGTCGTTTCTCTAGAAAAGTGACTGCAGTCAAATACTATAGCATGCTATTGACTGGTTTTTGTGGATCCTCTGAAGCCCTTTGACCTACTTTGAAACCTGGGTTAAGACTTCAAAGGACTCTTCAAAGCCTTGTAGGAGAGAAAGTTCTAGTCACACTAGAACAATTAATTGACATTTTGACTACTTTGTTTGACATTTAATTTGAGTTTTTATGTAATTTGATTTGAGATAATATCACAACTTATAAGTTAGTATAACATTGTGAAAAATGTACTTAGAACCTCATCTGCTGATGCTAATGAAGTTAGTGTCAGGAACACGCTATCCTCTAGCAGTTAAACCCCAAATACATTATTTTAAGTATTTTCAAATGGCAGGTTATATTTGTCCTTTTTTCTATCCCCTTTGGGGATAGACAATAAGGAAAATACATACTATTTTATATTGTTTAGATAGTGTTTATGTAAGGTGCAATGATACAGAATGCTAGTTATGCTCTATGCCAGCTTTAAAATCGAAATAACACGGTAATGATAAATATTTTCCGTGTAACCTCATCACAGGCACTGACCCTGCAATTAGAAAGGCTGACTCTGGACTGTAATGAGAAAAGGAAGCTTCTAGACAACGAACTAACAGAGACACTGAGTGCACAGGTTGGTCTACCGAGGATTTTGCTTCTTAATTTTTAAGGTGACATTTGCAAAAGCATTCAGATTAACGAAGTGTGATCTTCTATCTGCCTGACAGTTAGAATTAGATAAAGCTGCACAAGATTTCCGGAAGATCCACTTAGAACGACAGGAGCTCATCCATCAGTGGGAGAGCACCATCGAGCAGATGCAGAGGCGGGATCAGGAGATAGACGACTATGCCCTGGTAAGCTCCCCTGGACCCTGCAAAGCTGAGCTCTGCTGTCTCCTGTTTAGCACATCAGTCTAAAATGTACATCATAGCCAGGTATGGTGGTCTACGCTTGTAATCTCAGCTCTCAGGAGGCAGAGGCAGGCAGATCTTTGTGCGTTCAAGGCCAAACTGGTCTACTTAGTGAGTTCCAGGACAGCCAGGGGCTACATGGAGAGACCCTGTTTCCAAACAAAACAAAACAAAACAAAACAACAAAAAACAAATATATTTTTGTTTTGTGTTGTTTTGTAGATACAGTCTCTTTGTGTAGCCCAGGCTGGCCTTAAACCACAAGCTCAAGGCCACCTCAAACTTGAACTACTCTTTGCTCAGCCTCTTGGCTAATTGTTAGTTTTAAATGATAGCAAATGGGGGGGTCTATACAGTATTTAGAAAATTTTACTGAGGCCTAAGATTCAATGTGAAAAATATTCAGTACCATTTCTTTTTTTCTTTTCTTTCTGTTTCTTTTTTGTATATTCCATTTTTGTATAAAGGCCTAACCACTTCCTCATTCTCCAGTAGGTTCCAGAGAGATGAAAGAAAATACAGTGACACTCAGTGATATGGGTTCATAGGTATCTGACCGTAGCATATTGATAAGCCATCTTATTTTTGGCCAGATGTGGTGGCACACACCTTTAACTCTGACAGGCAGAGGCAGGCAGATCTTTGTAAGGTTAAGGCGAGCCTGTTCTTCACACAGAGTTCCAGGGTCACAGCCAGACACTGTCTCCACAACACAACAACACAGGAACACTCCCTACAACAGTAAAAAATATTTTTAAAGACACTTTTTTTTTTTAATAAACAGTAAGTACTAAATATAAAAATGAAAACTAAATTCCCTTTTATTTTAGTGGGTACTTGTTAAATAAATAAATACTTAAATGCATGCACTTGCTTCAATCCTAGGCACTAGCAAGAATAAAGCAGGAAATCAGAGAAAAAGAAGGCTTGGTGAAAGAAAAGATCAAGTTTCTGGAAAACGAGGTTGGGAATAACGTAGAATACGAGAGAAGAATTTCTGTCGCCGAGCGTAAAGTTTTAAAGTGCAGGATGGAATACCAGCGGCAAGAAACCAACAGAAATCAGCTGAAGGATGAGGTGTGTCATCCAGACGCCACTCTGTGCTCACAGCAGACCGCGCAGTTGACACCTGTGTTATTTTTCTTCCTTTTCCCTTTTCTTCCATTTCTTCCTATTTTGACAAGATTCTACTATGCAGGCCTGGCTGGCCTGACACTTGCCATGTAGACCAAGATGGGCAGGAACTCAGAGATCTGTGTTCCGATCTCTACCTCCTGTGCGATCAGAGTAAAGGCGCACACAACCACAGTCCCCTTACATCCTTATAACGGGACGTTAGGGTACTTTCCTTGAGCCTCGATGGAGAGGCCACAAGGAGTGCCGTAAACCTCAGGTCCTGTGCAGGAGTCTGTGCTGGGCACTGCCGGTGCTCCTTCCAAATCTAGCCCCTGTGCGGGCGTGAGGCCAGGCGCTCCCAGTGATCCACACAGGGACTGGGATGACTGTCGCAGGCGCATGCGAGAAGTGCCGCTGTAGCGTTCTGAGAGACAGCTGGGGATGCCCTTCCAGTGCTGGGCATGTGTGATACTGGCCGTCAGCTTCTGCCAGTGACCTGCCGCAGTTGTTTCCCACTTTGTTAAGGGACGGTATTTCAGTCTGGACATAGAGGTAGGTGGTGAGTGGCTTTGACACGGAGAGAGCAAGTCTTCTGTCCTCGGCTTTTTTTGCAGGCTCCCACAACAGCCAGACTCTTGCATAATGCAAGTTCACGATCCTGTCCTTAGCAATGAAAGGGCCTTCATAATGTTTCTGTTCTGAGGCCCTGTTATCTGAAGCTACCACTACTTAGGCCAGAAGCAGAATTCCATAAACAACTTTATTACACTGTATGTTATATTTTCATCTGTGATAGTTTTTTTAAATACAAAGACATAATTACATAAGATCCCAAAGAAAGGATTTGCTTGTATTAGATGACACTGCTGACAGCTGTAGAGCTTCAATCGTTGCAGGCGAGTGGAAAGACTCAGACATTCCTCAGTTCATAAGCCACTGAGGTGTGATTCCCAGAGCTGCACCCATCCTTCACAGATCCCAGCTGAGTGGCTTTCAGGGCATCTGTGTAGTTGTGGAAATAGTCCCTGCTGCTTAACTGAGGATGTTTTTGTTACCCCTAAAGCTATGGGTCATCGGTCACTCTTCACTTTCCCTGCTCCCAGCCTGATCCACGACAGTGCTCTAGATTGGCCTGGTACGCATCTCGAATAGAACGAGACCATGCAGTGTGTAGTTTATGTCTGTCTGTCTTCAGCAATAGCTTCAGGACTCCATCCTTCCTGTGTAGAATACCGTCTCCTCACGTGGCTCCGAGCCATAACTCACTCATCAGTCGTTGGATGCTGTAGCGATTTCCGTTTTTTAGCATGGCGTTGTCTTTTGGTGTCTGGTTTTATTTAGCATACCTTCAGGGTTTGTTGCTGTTTTTGCAAATGGCAAGACTTCTTTCTTTCTAAGGCTGAATGATGTTCTATTCTCCCCCTGCACCCACACACTAACATTACGTTCTCTCTATCTGTTCCCCTGTTTAGGAACACCCAGGCTGTTGGCTTGTTCTGGCTATTATTAGCAATATGGCAAGGAATGTGGAGTCTAGATATTTCTTTAACACAATTCATATACATCTTTATGAGCGGCTTTACTGGAACCTATGATAGTCGTGTGTGTTTCACATCCTGAGGAACTCTGTTTTGCTGTGATGACTGACACTACCTTTGTGTGGCAAATGCAACTCACAGCCTCAGCTCTGCCTTGATGTGGTGATATTGACCTTGCTCCCCGAGACTCAGGGACACTGACTGTCTTTATATACCTGTCTCCTTTGATGCTTTCTTCAGAAAAATTCCTGTTTGGGATCTTTGTCCATTTAAAATTGTTGTGTTTTTATTGCCACTGGGTGGCATGGGGTGCTTGTTATTCTGGAGATGGACCCTTTATCAGTTGTGTGGTTTGGAAGTGTTCTGCAGGTTGCTGGCGCATTGTGTTGGTGTCCTGAGCTGTGCAGAGGAGTGTGGGTGTGTGAGTCCCACTTCTTCATTTTACTTGTGTAAAATGTAAAATGTCACAGAGCTCCTCTGTCTATTTTTCTAGCAGTTCTAAAGTAGCAGATCTCACTCTGAGGCTTTAGTCCATTGCTGAGTTGATTCTGTATACAACACGAGAGAAATAATGTGTTAGTGTCCATATTTATTAATTGTTACTTATATTAAATAATACTATTATTATAATAATAATAATGTTATTATCTTGTATATGGCTCTCAGTTTTCTCAGAGCCTTTTCTAGAGGGCTGCTTTTCCCTGTCGGGGATCTGTAGGATGTCAGCTGATATATACAAGTGTGTGGCTGTGATTTTGGCCTCTGCTCTGTGCTGTTGATCTATGTGTCTGTCTGGGGGTCAGGATCATACGTTCTGATTGCTGTAGCTGAAAAGTAGGAAGTGTAATGGCTCAAGTTTCATTTTCCTTGCTCACGATTGCTGTAAGTTGTTTGTGTACTTATCTTGTAGTCCCTCATTGAGTGCTAGTGAGAAGGGAAGCTACATTATCCCTATGGGCAGCAGCATGGAGCTTCTCACAAAGCTAGCAGGACGGTGTGAGGAGTGTGTCTCAGGACGGTGTGAGGTGTGTGTGTGTGTCACAGGACGGTGTGAGGTGTGTGTGTGAGGTGTGTGTCACAGGACGGTGTGAGGTGTGTCACAGGACGGTGTGAGGTGTGTGTCACAGGACGGTGTGAGGTGTGTGTCACAGGATGGGTACAGTGAGGAGGAGGATGGGCTGAACCTTGAGGTTTTCCACATCTAGTTTCCTCTTTCAGGATGTTTGACACGTTATATATTAACATCAGTTCATGTAGAGTCATGTGACTTCTTCCTCCTGAGGAGGTTTAGTGATTGGAAGTTTCTACATCTACTTTCAATGTATAATGGAGATATTTATTATTTTTTTCATGTTTTGAAACAAAAAGTCATTTAATATTTGATATGGGAATCAAGAAGATATGTGTTAATTACAAAAAGTTGCTATTTTTATGGGTGTTATTAGATTAGATCTTAAAGTAAGAAGAATAGAGTTTCTGAAAATGAAATTAATTTATCGAATGTGAATATGTAATTTTTTTTGTCTACTGGTAAATAGCTGGATACATTAAAAGCCACTCTCAGTAGAACTTCCAGTGATTTAGAAGCTGTGAGGAAAAACATCTCCAAAGTAAAGAAGGACACTCATGACGAAGCAGCAAAGTAAGAAAAGCCCTTACAAATATATCTAAATATGAAATTAAGTATTACGTTTACTTAAGCATTAATAACTAATTAATTAATTAATAATCAATAATTAATTAATAAATATTTTATCAAGTAGTAAATTAAATTAAGTATTAAATTAAGTATTAAATCATAATATTTATGATCTACATTTAGAAAATTATTAGAAGCTATAATTACATGCAAGATTATAGCTGCTACATTTTTTTTTTTTTTTTTTGGCTGGTGTTAGGGATGAAACCTAGTGCTTGCATGTGGTAGCTAAACACTTTACCACTCTCAGTGTAACCCCTCCCATTGAACTCTTCCCCATCCCACTGAGCTCCTCCCCAGCTCTCTGAACTCCACCCCAGGGTACTGAACTTCACCCCGGTCCAGTTGCTCCATTACTAAGCTCCAGATGTTCTTTTATTTATTTTTATTTATTTTTAATTTTTCTTTTCATCAGAGAGGCTCAGAGCAATACTTTTGTAGCCCGCTGACACATAATGGTAATGAAAACGTTTGCAACAAAAGAAGCAACTATTTGTGTGCGTGTGCGTGTGCGTGTGAAATACCGATTTAAGCATGTTTTCTATATTTCCTTACAAACCCTATTTAGATTACAAAAATTAAAACATCACAATGAGGTTACAAAACAAAAATTAAAGATGATAACTGAGAAGACCATATCTGTTGAAGAGAAAGCTACCAACATGGAAGACATGATAAAGGACGAGGAGAAAATGACGAAGGTAAGGTTTGCTTTGAATTTCACAGAGGTGAAGTCATTAGACTCTTGGGATCAGAGGACTATAAAGTCTTACCGGGCTCTACTTCCAAAGATGGCCACCCCCTATGCCCTCCAGCCACTCCTTTCCAGCGCCTATGGCACCCAGGTCCCCCACCTATGCCTGCCAGTGTGCTGCGCCCAGGTCCCCTGCCGCACCTGCCAGTGTGCTGCAGTGACCTTGCAGCACAAATCTTAGCAAGTGACTTTGTCTTAAAGCTGAGTCCGCCACATTATCATTCTGTTGTGTGTGTTTGTGATCAAAGCCTCTCTCCCTGTACTTCACGCCCACTGTTAGTATTTCATCATTGTTTTAACCTCTCACAGGCTGGCAGCATTTTGGGAAAGTGGCCTGTGAGACGAGTCATTTCACAGATTATATTGACCTCTTCTTCTACCAGTCTCTAATGTTCTGGTGATAGTAAAGCCAACTTTTGAGAAACCGGAGAAGGTTGCTTTGCCATTTTCTCTTTGGAATCTTTAAAATGGCACCAGGGCGTTTGAGATGGCAACCCTGATTCCTGATTTTTCTGTATTTTGGGGATGGAGGAGGAGGTGGGATAATGAAATGGTGTAATCTCAGAGCACTAGATAAGGCTCATATAAAACACGTATCTGCTTATATTTGATAACGCCTCATTCCTCAGTGTGTTCTGAATTTCTGAGTAACAAAGCCATTTGGCCAGAGTGGTATTTGAGTCCAAATCATGCCTTTTTGTTTCACCTTACCTTAATAACATGGCTTTCTATGGTATAAACATAGTTATTAGAACTCCTGAAAAACCCTTGAAATACTGAGCATAATAAAAGTTGTGATATTTTAAGACAAGTTAGGTAAATTGAACTCACTGAGCTGCAGTTATCTGCACAAGACTTGCTCAAGATGGGGCCCATCAACATTTCATCGTGGGTGAAGGGAGGTCTCAAGAAGCCCACCCCTCCGGGAAAGACTATTGGACTTGCTTGTTGCAGAAGCTGTCACTCTCTTTGATGATGTTGCCACAGTGAAGTCGCCCTTGCCCCACTGAATAACTTCCCACCCACGCTCAGGCAGGTGATGCTCATTAGACTCAGGGCCACACACACACACAAAGAAGTCATGGAAGGCCGGGTGTGATGGCGCACGCCTCTAATTCCGGCACTTGGGAGGTAGAGGCAGGCAGATCTCTGTGAGTTCAAGGCCAGCCTAGTCTACATAATGAGTTCTAGGACAGCCAGAGTTACGCAGTGAGATCGTGTCTCAGAAAACAAACAAACAAACCCAAAAACAAGAGAGAAAAAGAAGGAAAAGCAGTCTTGAAAGCAGGAGATAGACTTGTCGAGAAGAGCCGTGCCAGCGGAAGAGGGAAGGGAGGGAAATGGGGGTAAAGTGACTACAATTCATTATATAAATGTGTGAAGCTGTCCAACAACGTCAAACCATAAATACATTCATTGGGAGACTCATGGCAGGTGTCCGAATATATCGTTTGGCTGAGCAATGCTAACTTCATTTATGAAGTTCTTAACTTGAAAGAAAATGACAAAGAGGGTTAGACACGACACACTAGGTGAACAGCTATGAAAGGCTTTTTCTTTTACTCATATTCAACTGAGAAATACAGATGAACTTGAAGATAAGAATATTGGCGCAGTTGTACCAGTGATATTTTACAAGGCTGTGTTTATCTTGGTTTTTGTTTCGGAAAACACGCAGTAGACTTTGTCCCCATTCAGTTCAGACTTCCAGATTCTGCAGAGGGATCTCTAAGAAGGTCCTGAGTTCAGTGAGAAGTGACAATTACATGAGAAATACCATATCAGTTACTGTTTTTTTCTTAATTTATGAAGATTTGTTACATTACCCATGGGCTTGTTTTGTTTCATACTGAGGTTCATTGGCTATGAAGGGGAATTGTGGTTATGTGTGGAAATTATTTCAGTATTTAAATGTGATAACTTTCAGTTTGTCAGGGTTTGATAGTCCAAAGGGAAACTCAGAATACATTTTAGTCATGAAACCTTGAGGTCAAGGTAGGTCACTTCTGAGAGAAGCAACAGGCCCAGAGACTTGCTTCCCTTTCCTAGAGGCCAGCACTCTAGGTAGACCAAGGTAGCACGAAGCATCAGCGAAGGCTGGGCCAGGGGTTGGCTGGGGTCTGCTTCCTACCAGTTCTCAAAAGCTAGCAGTCAAATTTTCAGGAACTTGGTTGAGTTCACTGCTAAGTACAACAACTGTTAAAGCCCAAATTGTATGTAGATTGGTAATTAAACACATTGTATTGAAATTAGAAGTAACAAAGGGCATTTATCGCTTGTAAACTATACTCTGTGACTATCTGTGTATTCGAGGTTAAAGCAGTATCTCTTATATATGTTGGTCCATTTCTATGTGCCATCTCCATGTCAGTGTAACTGTACCAGTAACTTGGAATTGCCCACTGTGGTTGTGCTTACACCATAGAAAAAGTATTTGGTCTTCATCCCCATCCACTGGAGAGCTGATGGCTAAATGTTCACCTTGACAGTGTCCCTAAGAAGCTTCAGTTGGAACAATATGATTTCTTCCTTTACATCCTCAAGACTATTCAGTGAACCCTGAACTCACAGGGTGTCTAAAGACTATTCAGTGAACCCTGAACTCACAGGGCTTCTGAGGCCAGGGCAATATTGGATAGAGTTAGGATGACAGGCCAAATGTCCCAGGAATAGAAAAGAACCAACCTCAGCTACCAGCAAAGGAGATAGGAGGTTTGTGGGAATGGCTGTAGCTTTGGTAAGACTTTCTATTTTCAAGGGCTACATGTTGGTGGGAGGGTCTCAAGTTTGTTTTTGAGTTCCTAAATTTTAAGGTTCACGTAAATACAAATTTCAAGCTATTATAATTTAACTAACTGCTATAATTCTTACAATCTCTTATCAGGAAGTGGAAGTTCAACTGAACATAGTGAAAGACGTGCTATTTAAGAAAGTTCAGGAGCTACAGAATGAGACAATGAAAGAGAAAGCCTTGGTAGCGGAAATTGAGGGAACCCGGTCCTCCCTGAAACATCTGAACTATCGGCTACACAAACTGGATTTTGAAACTTTAAAGCAGCAGGAAATTATGTACAGCCAGGTAGATGCTCCTTTCCTGTGAATACCTTCTGTAAGGACTTATGCCTGCGGTGGTGGAGTTACCCCAGTGCCCCAAGCAAATGAGGAGCTCGAAGATAACCTTCAGATGAATATGCAGATGGTGACGGTTGGCTACCATGTGAGGGGAGTAGGAGGTCAAGAGAGCCTGAACAGCTATTTGTTTCTTCAGTCTAAAATAAACAGGCAAGGGGACAGACACTAGCGAGGGAGGAAGGACTGTGCCTTAAGGGAACCTGGAGCAGCGGCACCAGGAGTAAAACCCAAGTCTGCAGGCCTGACATCTCCCACCCACCTCCAACAATACAGTTGGAGGCTTCCCTTCGGCTTCGCCCACACACTCCTCACGTTCCTGTTTATTTCTTAACACCTCCCCGACACATCTTAATTTTGTAATCCGAAAAAAATTCTTAGTTTCACTGTATCACAATATCAAAGATGCTGAAATAGAACTAAAATTAATTCATTGTACATCAAACCTTCCATGGTTATAGGTACGGGTTTTTTTTTTTTTTTTTTTTTTTTTTGCATCTTTTGAAAAATGTCCCTCAGAATCCTCATGCATACAGACCCTGATTTCCTACGCTTCCTGGGGGCCCTGCGGCTGTTTTCTGAGGATGTTTGTGTTGCTGTCCTGCACCCTGACTGTTGAGCAGTGTTGTTGCTCCCCTTAGTCTAGGAAGGATTTTATCCTAATTTGATGAAGGACCAAGTTGCCTTTAGTAATTAATGGTGCCAGACTAAAGTTAAGAGTTCTCCTGCTGCTTTTCCATCTACACAGAGAGGCTCTTGTTGTATACATTCACTAACTTCCTTTTAAAAACTATTGACAGGATTTTTACATTCAGCAAGTAGAACGCAGAATGTCACGATTAAAGGGAGAAATCAATTCAGAGGAGAAGCAAGCCCTTGAAACAAAAATCGTTGAACTTAAGAAGACACTGGATGATAAGAAGTCCACACTTGCCCTTCTGGAATCACAGATCAAGAAGCTCCATGTAACTCATCGTTCTTCCGTGGTTTCCATATCCTGCTGAGTGTTCAACACAGTCCTGTTGGGTCAGAGTGACTTCCTACCCCACACATAACAAATGCTCACATTTCCATTTATTCAGAATGTCATGTCCTTCACTTGAGCATTTACTCTGTATGGCTGTTGGATCACATGTCTCTACCATGTTGTTTCACTTAACTCTTACAAATGCCTTGTAAAGAAGATGATTACCGTTATTATGGGATAAGACACTTGTTTAGGGTCACACACTGAGTGTGTGGTGAAGTAGGATTTGAACTCTGATCCATTTGACTTCCAAGCATTCTTAAAGAGTACACTGTTTTGAACACTGGTTCTCAGCCTGTGGGTAGCAACCCTTTTGGGGGTCAAATGACCCTTTCACAGTGGTCACCTAAGACCATCTGCATATCAGATATTTACATTATGATTCACAACAACAGCAAAATTACAATTATGAAGTAGCAATGAAAATAATTTTATGGTTGGGGGGTGGTCACCAGAACATGAGAAACTGCATTAAAGGGTTTCAGGAACCACTGGTTGAGAACATTGGGAAACTACTTTTTGCCACAACAAATAACTGAATGGATCTTTATCTTTGAAGTGCTATAAAGAAGCTAATTTTTATGACTAATTCGTTTTCATCCAACTGCTCAGTTATGTTTGGAACATCTATAGTTTTAGAAGGGACAACATTTTCATCTCTAGAGATTTGATCATGTCTATTGTAATGTGAACCTCTGTTAAAGTTTAAAAGGGGAAAAAGAGCAAGGGAGAGGGGACGTAACCTCAGCTGGTGAGCTCTGGGCAGGTTGTAAAGACTGGTGATGAGTGCCCTCTAGTGGTCACAGTAGAATTCCCTCAAATTACTTGAGAGCAAGACATTTAATTTTAATATAACAGCTTTTGATTGGAGTTCATGGTTTGTAGCTTGATGACATAGTTTTCAAGTAATACCTTGATTTTCCAGGATCAGGCACACGTTTGAATGTCATCTTGGGTACTGCTATTTTAACTTTCCTGAACACTAGTTTTCTCATTAGCTAACAGGAAAAAGCAGAAGCAATGTGTGCTGAGTACTCTCTACAAGCTGTGCTGGCTGTTTTCATTATTCAGAGTCTGTGTGGGGAGCCCCAGTGGTCTTCGTGTTCTTAACCACCCCAACTGCTCTTGACCACGAAGCTGGCTGGTGTACATGCTAACCCCAAAATATCAATAGATGATAAGATGACATTGTTTTTGTGTGAATATGTATGGGTATTTGAAATGTTATGAGGAGAGGTTGAAATTCCTAGCTGTTGTGTTGAAAAGTACATGATTCAATGCAAGGCATATCCATTGCTGCCTGTAATTCATTTCATTGATATATATGTATGTCTTCTCTTCTTTTTGCAGAATGACCTCTACTTCATAAAGAAGTCAAACAGTAAAAATAATGATGAGAAACAGTCTCTCATGAATAAAATAAATGAACTGCATCTCTTCGTTGATAGATCTGAGAAAGAACTGAACAAGGCCAAAGCTGTAAAAGAGGTGCGCTGAATCTGCATATGTGGAAGCCACATGCTTCCAATGGTGTCTCGGGGAAAATGTAACACAAGGAGATAATTAAGGAGAAAATTTGCCATGATAACCTCTGTATCCAAGATACATTAACACTTGTAAATGTGTATTTTTTCCTATTTTTCAAAAGAAAATCTGTCTTTGTATGTTGTATCTACAAATCTTTGATATATTACACATTTCCTACAACATCAATTCTTTAAAAAATAATTCTCTAGCACTTCCTAAAGGGACTTTTTATCACCTTAGCATAATATACTTAAGTATCTTGTGATCTGGGGATGTTTTTGATGGTTTGATAACATATGTGGCCCACAGTGTGTTTGTTGTACAGTTGCTCAGTTAGTTGCTTGGAGTAATTCCTAGGTGTGTAATTAAGCTAAAATGAGTATTTTAGGGACTTATAACTATTTTTAAACCAAATTCTTCTCTAGATGGTTCCATTAATAACCTTACAGCAGCTATGTGTAACATTCTATTTATTTTACCATCACTGTGGCTGGAACATGTTTCCTACTTGATGGACAAACATGGAATCTCATTGTTTTAGTTTGTACTTTTTACTTGGTTAACATTTTAAAGACATTTCTTAAAAGTTTAAAACATTTATATCTAAAACATTACATTATATCCCATAGTTTTTCTTTTTTGAATAGCCAGTTTATATTCTTGGTTCATTTTTTTCCATTAAGGGGCGATATATATATATATATATATATATATATATATATATATATATATATATATATATATATGTTTCATCATAATACTTTTACTTATTATTTGAGTTTCATACACTATCTTGATCACACTTCCTATTCTTCCCAGGTCCAC
Organism: Cricetomys ansorgei; assembly: GCA_026225945.1. Lineage (NCBI taxonomy): Eukaryota > Metazoa > Chordata > Mammalia > Rodentia > Nesomyidae > Cricetomys > Cricetomys ansorgei. Next base: position 11,392,750 of record JAMJFZ010001121.1, on the reverse strand, counting down.
CCCCCCCAAACACACACACACACACACACACACAAAAAGGAAAAAAGAAAAGATAAAAGAAAAAAGAAAAAAATTAAGTCAAGTCTGTGTGGCGGAACATCAGTCATGGACGTGACCATGGATTTTGGTGGTGGCAGGCAGCTCGGATCATGGATATCCACCTGGCCTATTATTATATTAGCCTGAGATTAAATTCAACCTGAGGTTGGGCTTCACTGTGCAAACACACAGGAAACTGGATATCACGCAGGCACCTGGGTATCCTGCAGGCAACCAGACATCCCAAAGGCACTTAAAAGGTGTCTATATTTTTAATTGTTTTATAAATTATTTTGTTATGTAAAAATAACTTAAATACTGCCAATATTTTCCCTTTGTGTTTAAATTTTCCGAGTGTTTTTGACACAAATCACTTAATATTAAGTCTCAAGGGATTTTACTCTGTAATGTTTATGCTTAGAAGCCTGTGCTAAAGTCAGGTAAGTGTTGGCTTTTTCTACTGGTTGCATTGATTTTCTCTGTTGCATTTCATTTTCTCATTCACCAGGAATATCTTTCTGTGCATGTCAGATGTAGGGACCTCGTCTTTTGCCACCTGAAAGCTGTGCTTGGGAAGCAGCTCACTTTACACTCTGGACTGGTTGTTCTGTTGTTTCACTGGAAAGTCGATCAATTTGACTTCTATGCAGTACTGTACGCATGACATGACAATTTTTTTTCTCTCGGTTTTTTGAGACAGAGTTTTTCTGTTGTTACTCCGGCTGTCCTGGAGCTCACAGAGATCCACTTGCCTCTTCCTCCTGAGTGCTGGGATTAAAGGCATGCACCACCACTGCCCAGCTGACAGAATGGTTTTAAACTACAGATGTATTTCTACATTATTTGTGATAGCTATTTTAGAGTACAAATATGTTTTTTCTTTTGCAGGACTTGTGTGTTTCCTATATATTATGTTTCAATTGTATGAATAACTATATTCTAGTAAAGCTTGAACTTAAATTTGAATTATTAAAAATTATTTGGGAGTAGCCACAGCTCTCCACTCTGCCTTTTTCCTCCTGGCTAATGTCTTAGTCAGTGGTTTAATTGAAAAAGGTATGTTTTCAAGTTTGACTTTTATCACAATAAAAAAAAAATACCCTAGTTTCAGTATAGAAAAACTTATGTCAATACATGAAAATTTTGTTACATTGGTAGGATTTGATGATCGAGGACAATCTTTTAAAGCTTGAGGTTAAACGCACTCGAGAAATGCTTTACAGCAGGGCAGAGGAAGTCCTTTCCCTGGAAAAAAGGAAACAGGAGCTGTCTACAGCCATGGAAGAAAGAGCTGAAGAAATTAAAGTGCACAAAACCATGCTTGCCTCACAGATCAGATATGTTGACCAGGAGAGGCAAGGTGTGAGGTAATCACCAGGGTTTTCTCTCTACTAAGGAACTTTGCAAAACCATGTGACAGTGATGTCAAGAGAGCTACCTGTTCCCTGACATCCTTAATGTCCATCTTTCTCTGACTCATCTGAAAGGCTTCTGACTTCAACATAAGAGGGTACACTGAGCCAGAAGTCTAGGTTTCTTCCTTTTGCTTCCTTTCCGTTGGCTAATTCTGCACCCTTGAGACATATCTCTATTAAAAGATCAGTAATCTACTTGGATTTATTTTTTAATGCATGTGTATTTATGTGTATGTATATGCAGGTACATGTGTATGTGCCTGAATGTGAGGCCAGAGGACACTCTCAGGTGTCATCTTCAGGAATGTCCTCCTTTGAGACAGGGTCTTTTACTGGTCCAGAGAAACTCACCAATTAATCTGGTCTGGCTGGCCAGTGAGCTCCAGGGATCCTGTAGTTACCATCTTCACAGTGCCGGGATTGCAGGTTCCCACAACTATACTTGAAATTTTTACATAGATTCTGGGGTCAAACTTTGGCAATTAAAGTATCCTGGCCCTTGGAATTGATTTTTGTATATGATTTCTAAAAATGGTTCAGTAAGACATTCCTCTTACCTAGCTCTAATAGTTATGCTTAGTGAAGCAATTTTCTTGTATAATGTTTTAATACCATTTATGAGATTATTCCTGGCCATGTGTTGTTTTTTGTTAATGCTACTTCCTTTTACAGCATGACATATTTTGGTTACTGGCACATAGGAATATTATACAATTAATTTCTATATTAAATATTCAACATTCTCATTAAAATTGTAATTCTAACATTTCTGGGCATTCTATTCATATCATTTTTGAGTAATAGTTTTTTTTCCAGCCTTTAAAGCTATTTTTTTTATTTACTGTGCTTGCTAAAACCTCTAGTTCAATACTGAATAATGATAATTACAGATACCTTTGTCTTTTGCCTGATCTCAAAGGCCTCCTTATTTTATAATTAGATATAAGGGCTTCTGTAGTCCAATTAAAATTTGTTTACTTTTTGGGGTGCTGAGGATTGAAACAAGGGTTTCATGTGTGCTAGACAAGCTGAATTATATGCCTCAGCTGCGTTTTGATACCCTTTGCTCATTTATTTCTACTTCTTGCTGAAATATTGCTTTGATTTTATTTAGCTGGAAACATATATTAACTTTTTAATGTACTTTTTATATTTATTGACATCACACACTTCCTTTGATCTGTTAACATAATTACATTGATCAGTTTATCACAGTTAAGCCATCCTTATATTCCTGGAGTAACTAAGTAAATTTATCTTTTGTATACTCTGGATTTTGTAGTATTTTTTAAAACCTGTATCCAAGTGACCTTTGGTTCTCTTTGCTTCTATTACAGTTTTTAAAGTTATGTATGCCTTCATAAAATGATTTGTGTATTAGCTTTCTCTAGTCTGGTTAAGTTTGCAATTTTTTTCTCTATGGAACTTAAGTTCTCATTGGTGAAGCCATTGAAAATCTGAATTTTTTAATGGGGAATGTTCAATCACTGATTCAATTTACTTATTGTTTCAAAAATGTTTGTATTTCTATTTGGTCCAGTTTTTACAAATTATATTTTATTTGCAGAAAGCAGCTCTTGCTGCTGCAGTAATGCTCTATGTGAGAATCTATTTTTAATTCTTGCCTTCCATTTTTCATGAACTCAAGAAAAAAATTGTTTTTGAGGCATTTGTTTTCTGTCTTTCTCACTTCCCTTTCTTTAAAAAAATTAGTTTGTTTTTGAGACTGGGTATTGATATATGTCTCAGGCTGGCCTCAGCCTTGCAATCTGGCATCAGCTTTCACAGGACCAGGATTAACGGTGTTTGCCACCATATCCAGCTTTTCTTGTTTAGAAAGGTGGAAAAACAAACTTCTACTCAGTCTTCTACCTTTAGCTGATGAGATATTTATGATCACACAAGAATGTATATGTTCTTATGAAATACAATAGAAAAGTCAACTTTTGATTCTAAATGACTTTTACCACTAGCTTTACCTAGAAGTAAAATGATAGGTTGAAGTTTTTTTTTCAGGATGATCAAGAGGTTTACTTTCATGAGGTTTATCGCAAGAAGTTAGTCAATCTCCATCTTGCCATGCAGACATTACCAATACTAGTATAACTCCTGAAAATAGCTCGTAAGTTTACTGAAACAAATGGAGAAAGTAACATTTAAGAATCTGACACCAAATGTTATGAAATTCTCCATGAATTCTTTTAATGCTCTGTAAAGAGACATACCAACTCCCTGTTCCATTGTTTGAATAGCAAATTTCTCCCCAGGGCAATAGTCAGGTCTGCTTGCTTATTTCCCACTTGAAAATATTTGGGGTTCCTTCTTAACTGTAACACAAACCTAGTGTTTGTGTAGTATCTATTTGTCCCTCTTGCCCTCATGCAATGTGGGAGCAAGCCACACAAACAGGAAGCTCATACTTCCTCCTGTGTTATAATATCCACAAGAGTCTTCTGCTATCATCTATGGAACTATGACAAGCTAGTTTGTTCAAGTGGGGTAAACCTGAGACCTTCACACAGAATTATTAAAACAGGAAACCACTTGAAACTGCTTGAGCACAGTAATAATCCAAATCCAAAGGTCTTCAGTAAAAACTTAAATAATTTTCTTTCTTTTCACATTAGTGCTGAGTTTCATGATCGGCTTAGTAAAATTGATAAGCTTAAAAACAGATATGAAATTCTTACTGTTGTTATGGTGCCTCCCGAAGGAGAAGAGGAGAAAACACAGGCCTATTATGTAATAAAGGTAATATTTACCTGATGTACATTTATAATTGTATGAAAAATATATATACATATATACATATTTCACATCTCAAATATGCAAACAAAGTATTTCTGTGTAACTAAACTTAGTGTAGCTTTTATCAGAAACTATCTATGGCTGGAAGTGAAGAAAAGCAGTGTCCTGTTTTTGCAAGGATATCAGTTGTGTTGGATTGTGGCCCACCACAGTGACCTCACCCTGACATCTGCCAAGACTTGACATCTGACTGAGGTCACATTACAGTACTAGATGGTAGGACTTCAGCACATCTCTTCCATGGCCACAGCAGCTCCTGGTGTTGGTCCTGCAGTAGCCTGTGCCTATATGTGGGGCATACCAGGTTGTTTTCCATATTTCAACTTTAATATCTGTTTCTGCTTAAAAGCAAAACTGGAAAAACATACCAAAAAGCTAGCATCCTTCATATTTCATTCCCACAACACTCAGTATTTATAAGCCAACAGTCTTGTTCTAACTAAATTTGAGTTACACTGTCCAATGAAGGTATTTTTAAAAGCTGTGAGATCTTACAAAGTTATGTTTCAAAATACCACCTTTTCCAACACCAAATAAAATGATTTAACAGAGGAAACAACCATTTTAAAGGCACACCTAGAATTAAGTCAGGACTTTATAAGGATGAACAAATTAAGCTAATTTAAGACATGAACTGAGTTTAGAGAAGGGATGTTCACTGAAGCCACTCACCTGTCACAACCTTATCCACTCACCCCAGCTTTCCACACTACTTTATTGAAGTGAAACAGCAATAGATCTTATCATTTTGTCTTGGCTATACTTGAGACATATACATGACATGTATTTCTAGGCTAGCCTGATGTTTCCATACATGTACGTTTAAGTCAGGGGTAATCACACTTCATGTATCATTTCTTTGTTGGTTTATTATGTAAATGTGTTAAAGGTTCAGTTGCCAGTTAGACTTTTGGGAAATAACTGGCTTTTGAGGATACCAACCTCATGAGTGGATTAATCCATTGATATTTAACTTAATGGCATTACTGGGAGGTAGTGGGGCCTAGGCAGAGGAAGTAGCCCACTGGAGGCATTCCTTGGGAAGGTTTATCTTGCCCCAATATACGCAGGTCACTTTTTACCTTTATCTGAATCAAAAAAGAATTGAGTTTTCAAACCTTTCAGACCATAACATTTACTTAACAGTTTCAAGACCTGCTTGAGAAATCCCATTTATCTTCTCAAGAGATCTGGTAGCTGCTTAGCTTTCCCCCTCTTCCTCCTGGTGTTTTATGTAACACTATCTGTAACACTACATTTCCATCATGGTGTTCTCTCTCTCTCTCTCTCTCTCTCTCTCTCTCTCTCACACACACACACACAGAGTCTTGAGTTTGAAGCTGAGTGTAAGAAGTAAATGCCTGGTAAGCATGTGCAGGCTCTAAAGTAAGCAGAGATTGCTGTGAATTAACTATTCTCTGCTTCAAAGCAATATCCTGTGATAAATAACATTAGATCTGTTCTGTATTTTATAGGCTTCTCAAGAAAAAGAAGAACTTCAAAGGGAAGGTGACAGCTTGGATGCCAAGATCAACAAAGCTGAAAAAGAAATCTATGCTCTGCAGAACACCTTGCAAGTACTGAACAGCTGCAACAACAATTACAAGCAATCATTCAAAAGAGTGACTTCATCAAGTATGTAGCGGCCATTATAACAAATGTGAAGGTTACAACTGAATATACATGGAGAAGGAACATTATTCATAGAAGACAAAAATGTGCCATGATTGGGCCTAGAAAATCAATTATGCTCTTCCTTGCTTGTTTTAATTAGTATGGGTGTCCCTTACATTATAGTTTTATCGATATATGGCATATCTCTTTTTTTAGTGGATTTGTTTTGAATCTAAAAAATGTATATTGCTGCTATAAGAAACAGCTACTACCTACTATACTGTGTTTTTCACATGGATTTAGCCTTTTGTAACAAAAAAGGTTTATTTTGTTACTACTTTAAGATGGCTTTCTACATATTACAGTGGAAATCAAATTCTTTTGTAGGTGAGGAGTATGCAATAAAAATTGAACTAGAAGAACAAAAACGGTCTGCTGATGAGAAATACAGATACAAACAAAGGCAAATCAGAGAACTTCAAGAGGACATCCAGGTAAATTCTATAGGCGTTCTAGTAATATGCCCTAAATAAAAGTTAACTACCATTATTACTACTTAATCTTGTACAAAGATCATCTTTAGGGAAACAGACTTGAGAAACAAAACCTCATTTAAGGAGGAAAACCAAGTGAAGGAAAAATGAAGTAAATCAGTTAAAATTCTATTGCTGGTACTAATAACATTACTTATCAACCGCAGCTAGAAAATTACGACTTTTTCACTAACCATTACTTAGTGACCTCATTGAGTTCTTTAAAGATCACATTAATATTTTTAAACAGAAAATCTAGTGAAAGTAACCACTAGAGCATAGCAGTGCAGACAGAAGTGTGCGCTGTGTTACGTAGGCCTTAGCTAGGGAAGAGATGACACAAACTGTGAATCTTTGAAAACTGGATAATTTCAAGAAATTGTTTCTATTTTTCCCAAGTGCTATAAAAAGTTCCCAGCAGAATTCTATTAAAAACTAATTCACAAGATCATTATATTTCTTATTCACTAATACAGTATAGTACAGATATAGGAAAAAATAATTAAAATTGAGGGAACAGCTGGGCAAATGGCAAGCAATAAGTCAATTTTTTATTCTGACCATGAATATGTTGATTTTTTTTTTCTACAGAGCATGGAGAATACTTTTGAAGTTATAGAACATTTAGCAAGTAATGCCAAAGAGAAATTAGCAGAGAAACAAACTTACTCAATTCAACTTCACAAAGATATTGAGGAGCAGAAGCAGAAATTAGAACGAGTGACTAAGCAGGTCTGACAACTTCTTAAAGCTGATCCTAGTATTCACATCTTTCAAATGCAAAATGGACTCAAATCCCCCTTTTGTTAACTTTGTGTAAAGGTTTATGTAATATTTGACTGTTATTTATTAACAGAATAGAAAACTCAAAAGAGAAATCCGAATTTTGAATGAAACAGATACTGAAACACTAGAAGAACAAGACATTGAACTCCGTGATATCAAACAGTTTCACAAGGACATTGACCAAATGTTAGTTAATGTCATGGAAAATGAAGAACTCCATGCCATTCTTCAAACATGTTTTCAGCAGGTAATAGAGTATAATGTATTAACTCTGTGTATTGGTTCTCTTCTAAAATGTGGTAGGACTAATGATTAAATATTCTTCCAGAATGAATTAGATCTGCCTACACCTAAAAGCTCTAGAACTTCTTCACTGTCTTCACTGTCATCCCTCAGGTAAGGGGAAAGTTCCTGAAGCAGGTCCTCATGCACAGTTGCTGCTGGCCATCATGCTTCTCATTCTCCTCACCTTCAGTACCTCTTTACACACACAGCATAACAAGACTCCCGCAGCAGCAACATTTCTATTATAGCACATTCACTGTAACTAATAAGCTCTTTTAGGGGAGCAAGGCTGAATGATACAACTAACATTTTGGGTGAGTATTGTAATTACAACTGCTTCAGTGAAATTCCACATAACCAGCATTATGTATGTTCTTACTTAGCTTAATGCAACCCAGAATCTATCAGTAGGGGATAGGGCACAGATCATGGACATTAAGTCTTTGTTGACAGGTTTATTAATAATGAAGTCAATTTTAGGATTTCTAACCTTCTAGAGTTGACAGTTATTAGCTTTTATTAGTCTGTGCAACTGCTTCATGAAACAAAACAGGAGATCCTCTAAGTTTAAAAAACTTGCTTCTCTATAAACTACTCAATATACTTATTTTACATATGAAAATTTTCTGTACATTTTATAAAACATGTTATTTCAAAATTGAATGGCTATTCCTACCAACACACCCCATTTTCTTCTTCAGCTTAAGTTACTTAAGATTATCCATTTTGATCACCTTTTCAAGTACCAGCTCCTATTGTTGCCATCGTACAAACTATTGTTTCAAATTCTAAGAAACTGATTACAGTTGAAAATATTTTTCCTCACAGAAACAATTATTGAACTATTTATTTAACCTATGTCCATTTCTTTTGAAAGAATTGGTCAGACTTTTGAATTTTATTAACACTTAAGGTTTTTATAGTTCTTTACTTAAGGAATTTGCTAATAAAAAGGTCTATTTAACATTTTACATCAAGTTTACTGTAACTCCCTTCCTGTTCTAGGTCACTTGAGGGTCCAAGTACTGCAGCTTCTCGAACTACTTCTGTAGCTGCTTCTGCAAGTTCGGTTAAAGTGATACAGCTCAGCTTCCCAGAGTCTCCGACAGAAAGCACTGATTCTCGATCAATTAGTAGTAGCAGCAGTAATTTGAGTACTCCTAAAGGAAAAAAGCTCTCCAAATAAAAGTTGTTTTTTGTTTCATTTTTTATCTCTCTACAAATGGGAAACATGTTAACAGTTAAGTCTTTTTCTCTTTCTGGGGTTCCATTATTAACAAAGGCCTACTAAAATAGTATTTGAAGTATTACAGACCAGATAAAAGTTCTGCATAGCAGCTTTAAAAGTTGTTTGAGAAAAGAACAAAGGTAGGTTCCCCCCCCCCCCCGTTTTATTCATAGAGAAGGAAAATTGCAGAGCCTCAGCCATGTTACATGACACAATAGAGGCAAATCAGTACTTCTTACTAGAACATTGATATCTGTAGTGTTAGATGTTTTATGAAGTAACACACTTATGAAATAAGATTCTTTCAGGAATACACTTCTAAAAATTCCTGGCATATCTTAATAAGGAAAATTTCATTTACTCCATATCACACAAAATTACCTTTAAAAATTAAAAACAACAAACAACTCTACTCCCCTCTATATTTTTTGAGGGGGCTGTTAAAGGAAGTTCTTTTGTCTTTGGCTATAAATTGAAACCAAAAGAGCATCATTACCACTGCCTCAAGAAAACATTTGGTAAGAAAAACATCGTATGTATACATGTACATGCCTCTACTCTGACCTTGAAAGAACTGAGGTAGATATTACATACTATATTTAAAATTAGTTTTTCCAGTTAATACTTAGTTTCCAGCACTTTGAACTTTTGGACTAGACTGTGAAATAATACTATAAAGCTAGATTTCAAAACATTAGCATTCAGGTATATAAATGAGCATCTCCTTTAAACCTTAGGAAAAATATTCTTAACAGTGATTGTCTTCGAACCACTACTCAGTTACTTCTGAAAAAGCAGTAGTGGTAGCAAATGTTTCTACTGATGCTTTTTTAAATTTAGAAATAGAAAGGCATAGATAGTTAAGTCTAAAAATTAAAATGGCTAAGAAAACTGTGGGCACTTTTTGGTTGAAACGTTGCCTAAATGTATGAGATGTTTAAGATCTAAAACTGATTAATCCTATCATCATTTTGTTTACCAATGTTGTGATTCTCAGTCATGCATTAGTTTGTAAGTTACCTGGAACTTAAAACATTAAACTTTGTGTTCTGCAAAGGCGAGAGTTTTGTTTCTTACTAGGGTGATTACTTTTCTATGCTTTTTTTTTTCTTGTAAAACAGAGATGGTTAACTTCATTTTATTTGATTACTGTATTTTATTTTATGGTTTATTGAAGTAACACATAAGTAACATAAAAGCAAAATACACTGGCCTTGAAACATGGTAACTGCACTATAAGCAGTTAACTGTTACCTATGGACTCACTACTAGACCCTAGTTGGGAATGGCTAGCACCCAAGTTTACATTTAATCACTATATGAACTGCATGTAATAATGCTAAGTGGTAAGACAAAGATCAACCCTCCTGTTTGCATGGAAACCAAGACAAAGCTAGCTAGGGTACATATAAACTATGGACATATTAATATGGAAGAAATTACTGAAGATATTACTAGGTATCAATTTAAATCCCCAATATTTTTTCCTGTGATGAGTCACTCCTTAATATTTCAAGGAACTGGATGCTTGGATTAGTGAAGTCTGCATAAACTAGCATGCTCTAGGAAAGATGTAATTTCCAAATTTGGGCAGCCTACTCCACAAGGCACTATCCTAAGGGTAAAGTAAGATGGTGTATGTAATATTATAAGGTGTACTACGGATTTCAAAGATCAAGGAGTGCTCAGAAAGGTGACTCTCACTCTTTAGCGACAATAAAACCCTGCTATATAGGACTAGGTAGGAATAAGACTGGAACTGTCTTTTGTTGTTGTTGTTTTGGGGTTGGGGAGGGGGCCATCTTGAGACAGGGTTTCTCTGCTGTAACTCTGGCTGTCCTGGAACTCACTCTGTAGATCAGGTTGGCCTTGAACTCACAGAGACCCACCTGCCTCTGCCTCCCGAGTGCTGGGATTAAAGGTGTGCGCCACCGCCGCCATGCTAAGACTGGAACTCTTAATACATGGAGCACTCCGAAGAGTTCCATCGTGCTGGAATGTTCAGTGGACAAAGGCACTTGCTGTCAAGCCCAGTGACTCAAGTCTGATTCCTGGGACTCATAAGGTGGAAGACTCCCTAAAGTTGTCTTCCAACCTTCACGTATGTGGCTAACATGCTCACCTCCCAAAAAAGTTCCTTAGTGCAAAAGCTAATGTTGAAGTGATTATCAATGTCTGCTGCCATTATTGTTCTTAATCAAAGTTTCTTTTACAGTAGTTTCCCATCACTATAATTAGTTACAATAGAATATATTAGTATTTTACAGGTAGAAACAAGCATGCAACCAGTCCCTTCTACTTCTGTCATTCCTCACGCACATCTGTGGGTGGATCCCGTCAAATGACCAACAACAGATTAAAAGCTCATTGCCCTTTATACTTTCTAGAATCCTGATTTAAGTGCCTAAGTGCAACAGCTATGATGTGTATTAATATCTCCAAGAGTTTACTGCTCAATTCTTAATAATTAAGAGTGGTTCTATGAAAGTCCAAGGTGATTCCTTCTTTAGCTGTATGCCACTGTGTTTGTGTGTGTGGTTGTCAGAGGACAACCTTTGGGAGCCAATTCTCACTCCGCATTATGAGGTTTTATGATTGAACTCAGGTTCAGGCTTCGATGGTATTTTTATCCAATGAGCCATCTCAGACGCCTGGAATTTATTCTGGGTTATTCATTAGGATTCAAAGAAAGACATCAATAAGACGAGAAATAAAAACTCAAAGGTCAGCCCTCCACTATTTAGAAACATGCTTAGTAACTTTCCAAGCATTTGCAATATTAAGACAGAAGAAAACCGGACTATAAATCTGGTGCTTCTCTGCTGTTATTTTTACTAATTGCTTTTTTCTATTCCCATCTGGTCTTGTCTAGAATTCTAAGGGTTTAGTCAATATTTAAAGTTAAAATTCTTTCTAATGACCACAATAACCATTAACTAGAAATAATAATGGAGAAATAAGCAAAACAGGCTCTGATTAACCAACTTTCATAGTCTTATTCTTAAGGTATTTTGTTAAGCTGGGAAGAAAGAAATGTTCACAAACCATTTACATCAGGCTTCAGAGGTAAATCAAGTCATAATTTATAACTTAGAAATGAAATGGTGCAAAAATTTTTATACCTAAAGCAAATGATTTAAAATAGTATCTATGAAACATTTAATCTTATAATATTTTCCACCAAAAGCTAAGGGCTTTTAAGGAAAAAGAGAGTAAGATACTTTTGATAAAACCACCCAGCTGTTCAAGGCAAACATATATCTCTTCAACAGTGAAGAGATTTTCACAAACCACAGTACAATGACGAAACAAAGTGCTCAGAAAATATCTTTAAGTGAAAAAGTTTGAATTGTCAGAATAAAAGCTGTATCTATACATACCCACAACACTATGACAAAGGGGTTTATAACTGAAACAAAACTAAGAAGCTTTTTGTAATCTGCTACAAATAATTTTAGATTCAGAACTGTAATGACTAAAGCATCCCCAAACTTTTGGAAAATTTAGTGAAAATTTCCTTGGCAGATCATTTTTTTGGCTTATTTCCTTTTTCTTTTTCAAATTCAGCTATCTGATTAAATATATTGAGTAGATTTTGAGGTAAATTTTTCTTAACTCTGCTTTCTGGTTGATCTTTGCTATTTAGTGTCTCTTTGGGAGCCTCAATTTTTTTACCTTCCCCACAGTTGTCCTCCTTTTCATACCCACGTTCTCCCTGATTTGTATTTAACTGGTATCTTTGCTCATGTCTACTGACATCACGTGATCCAGAGTAAGTGTATTTTTTGTGTTTTTCAAGTGACTTCGAAGAGTAGTCCAAACTTGCTGGTGAAGTAGAGTACTTCACAGAACCTGGATCCCACCTTCTAGAGTAATCTTTTCTTCCCTCTGTGTCCTTTTCAAATCTCCGGTAACTAGATGCTTTCACCTTGTCCTCTGAATTTCTACAGAAGGAATCCGAGGAATTTCTCCTACTGGAGAAATGTCTTTCTGACTTATATGGCTTTTCAGTCTTGCTACTACCTGCTTGGGTTTTATAGCTATTGTAAGAATCTCTTGTGTCTTCAGACCTACCTCCCAAATCATCTGGTACTTCAGCTGAAGATGTGAGAAGGCATTTCTCTTTCTCTTTTACCTGTGTGTTTGGACATTGTAACCTATCCTGCTTTTCCAGCAGTTTCTCCACTTCTTGTTTTTGGTTAAGGAAAGATGCTGAAGTATTAGTTGGAACTGGGTAGCAATCATCTTTCCTATTCTGATCTATGTGACTTGAAGATGGTCTAGACCAGTGCCTCTTTGAACTGCGAGAAGACTCTGAACGGTTCCTCTTACTTTTCTTATGCCGTTTGTGACTAGAAGAGGAAGATGAGGAAGAAGAAACAGATTCTTCAGCAGAAGAAACACTTGAAGAGGAAGATGATGATTTTCTTCTTTTCTTCTTTAGCCTTAAAAAAAAGTAGTTAGCTCATCAGTCATCTTAAGTACAAAAATGTTAGTCAAGTAGCCCTCAAGATATAACTCTATTCTGTCTGTGTCACTTGATGTTCTATGAGCTGTCACTCAAGTTATCAGTCAGACATAAAAACAAGTTTTACCATGACCATTTACAAAGAATCATGACTTCTCAAAGACGCAGTCACTTTTCTAGCATAGCATACACTACCTGAACATGTAAGAAGCAGCCTGAGTTTTCTTTCTAGTTTCGTCACATTCCCCCTCAGCACTATTGATATTTTGGGGCCAAACAGTTCTTTACTGAAGGTATGGGCAGACTGTATCTACCCTGTAGGATGTTTAACTATCTACAACCTCTACACACTAGATGCTAGTACTTTTCTACAACTTACAGTAACTGCAGAGCAAAGCCATTGGTATCTAAGAACCACAGCTCTTCTGAAAGCATATCTCCCAGAAACAGTTAAAATCACTTACTGTATATTTAATTCTAATGTTTAAAAGTAATTCTAGCCTTAGATTCTACTTTGCTTAATTTCCCTTACTGACAAGTGGAACATATGCTTGCTAAAAATTATCACCTGAGATTTTTTTTTTTTTACTTACTTTACCTCCGTATGGCACTTTGGGTTCAACTCAGTAGTTGCTTTTAAGTTTAAAAAAAATACTGAATATTATAGTTTACCTTTTCTCCTCTTTTAAGAGCTTACGCAACTTTTCTGCACTTGTTTCTATTTTCTTTGTTTTCTGTTTTTCTTCCTTTTCAGCTTGTTTTTCTCTTAATTCCAAAGATTTCTTTTAGAACCCAGATATCGGAAAAAACCACACGTTAAAAATAAAAGTAGCAGAATATGCAAAAAACAGTATTTAAAAGACCACCCCCCAACCAGAAACCCAATTTAGTATAACCAAATTACCATACAGCCAGTATTAAACAAGGTATTTTTTTCCAAATAAGAAATTAACAACACACGTTTGGCATTAATCATTTGAATGGCCAGAACAGTATTGAGGACCATATTGCAGTTGGTATCCCAAGAAAAACAGGGAAGCCATTGCAGTGGTACCAATGACCCAGAATGCAGGTAAGATAAAAAAGATAAAAAATTATTTTTTAAAATTGAAAAATATAAACAGGACATAAATTTAACAAATAAAATTCAAATAAGGACATTCCACAGAGGTGAATTGAGGGGAAAATCACCATGTTCAAATACAAACCATTTTAAAAATAGCACAGCCCAGTTGGATGCATGATTACATAAGAAACCATTTTCCAGTTTGTGGATTGGGATGAGCAGCACCAGATGTCACAGACACAGCAGCAATGGTCCAATTCAGAAGAAAATGCATGAGAAAACATCATCATCAGTATTACAGGAAAGGACAAGTAAAATATGTCTACAAAGGTTTGCATAATATTACACCAGCAATACCCATAATCTTATAACCACCAGGCAAGTTCTCTACAAAGGGGAACAATCAAAATTACACACTGAGTTTAGGCACAGGCATCTTACAGGGCCATTTTTACTTTTGAGTACAAACAAAAAAAGCATTAGTATTATAATGCAACATCAAACCTAATTAGGAAAAGCTATTCATTTTCATAATACTTCACCTAGGTAACCTAGTATTTCCTAAAAGAAAATAACATTTTGGCATTAAGTTTAAGGGCCATTAAATTTCAAAGAGGAAATAAAGAATCACCTGCATGTATTTATGAAGTTTCTGCAGAGCATCCTCTGCATCTTTAAAAGTCTCATCCAAAGCCAGGGCTTTCTTATAGTAACTCTCAGCATTTAAAAATTTTTCCTCTTCTTCTAACCTAAATTAGGAAGATTCAGCATTTTGTAAAAAAACAAATTTATCCAAATACACACAGAAGTTGAGGCTTATGACAGAACTTATTAGAGGAAAGTAATATTTAGCAAATTATTTTCTAATTATCTAGTCATGTCCTTACTTAGTAAAAAGACCACTTAAATGAAAAATCATTTCTAGTACCTAAACAATACAGGTATTTTCCCTTAGAAAGCATATAAACTGCTGTCTAAAAATTTAATATGACTTTGCACTTTAGCAGAGATTACATAAGATGGATTTTAAAAAGTAATTTATGAGTTTTCCTTTCTATGGAAAAATTTTCACTGGAAATCCATTAAAATTCTTTGGAAATACTAATACACACACACCCAGCTGTAGATATCATTATAACCTCTGGTCATTATTATCATAAGTCTATGCTGTGAAAAATCAAACTTAGAAAGTTTGAGTGGGTGTGGTGGCATACGCCTATTATCCCAGCACTTGAGAAGCAAAGTAGGAGAAAGTTATTATTGAATTTGAGGGTGACTTGGTCTAAACAGCAAGTTCCAGGCCAGCAAGGGCTCCATAGCAAAAGGAAGTTAGGATAGAGGGCAGTGAGAGGATTTTATATAGTACTTTTAGTTATCAGAAGGAAAAAAAATTATTACTACAAAACAAATGTCACACACAAATGTCACAAAAAAAACCACAAAAATGTTACTTTTGTGTCAGTAGACTGGACAAGTAAAAACACGACCAATACTTGTGGTTAGAAGTGGTTAACGCAGCCATTCACTCAGCTAAAGACAGCAAAAGACCAAGAATAAGACAACCTCATTTCAGTAATACTAGTTATTTACTTGGTAACAATAAAAAAAGCTTTTCTAATCACTAATTAAAATCTCACTAATTTGGAAGTTTTGGACATTTTCATGCAAGCAAGAATGGTCAGGCAGGTCTATGACACAGAAGAAACCAGTCTTTCTTCAGTAATAGTAGAGAGGGCTAAGGGATGTAGTAGTTCATTGGTAGAGCACTTGTCTGGCACATTTGAGATCTCCTAGATTTCCACTCCCACTCAGTATTGCAAAAACAAACAAACAAAAAAAAACCCCAGCACAATAATGTTATTATGATAACTGGCTTTTAGTTATTAAAGCTGACTACAGCTGGTCGAAACACAGACCATGAATGAAGCTGTGTGAGATTTCTGAGAGTTTGTAAGAAAACTCCAAGTAAACAAGATACCATAATATGTATTTGTTCTTGGAATGTGCTTTCGCATCCCTCCAAGGTACAGTACACAGGAGTGGGTTTGTTCAGATTATATATTACTGCTTGCAAGCACAGGCTGCCCTTGTGACTCTATATAGCCTACACTTATATGACCCTGCCTAACCCTCAGATTATAAATTGTCTGATGTTATGAATAAAGCTGGCTATTGCATAAGACTTTAGTCTGCCTCATTTTTAGGCTCTACTCTCCAGGTTCACACCACCAACTAGAGGAGCAACACTGCCAAATACTTTTACTTCTACCATTTAATATGAATTTGTGGGGTTTGCTAGACAGACCAGAGCTGAACATAACAGCAGAATCTTAATCACAATTTGCTAGAAATCGCTCAATTCATATCTGTAACATTATATACTATTACAATAAAATGATTTAAAAATTAAATCCTTTATAACAGCAAAACTTTGATATATACTCTGAAACAGAATACTTACCTATTCTCTTGTACTTCTATATAACAAAACACACATTTAGAGCAATCTGAAACACTGAAGCATCTCCATTTATAGTCTCTTTTTTCCTCCCTCTCCCTCACATACACACACAGACACACACACACACACACTCATCCTCAGTAATAAGGCAGGAAAAAGGGACTAAAAGGATTGTACTTAAAAAACCCTGCCACCCAACACTGAAACAAAAAGTGCTCTGGATTGTACATGCTAAGAAGCAACTTCTTTATATATAAAGCTCAGGTGTTACAGGAGTTGGTTGCATATTAGACTTTTACTATGAAATTAAATTCCATACTTACTGCCCTCCCCTTTCTACAAGTGTCTGGCAGAGGTATTTTCTTGCATTCCTGTGAGTTGGGCAGTTTTCTAATGCTAGCTCAAAATCTTCTATTGCTTTGTTCAGACTTCCTTTTGTTGCATATCTAGAGATAGTAAACAAAATCAGAAAAACTTAATCCTGTGACCTACTTACATCTTTCACATTCTTAAAAACATTCTTAAAAATCCACAATTCACTTACAATGCTCCACGAGCTACCAGAGCTTCCACATTTTGTTTGTCTATTTCCAGAGCTTTATTGTATTCATTCATAGCATCTACGTGTCGTCCAACCTTAAAATAATCGACCCCAATCTTCACACTGGAAACACATTTGTAAAACATTATAAATATTTTACAAAGTACCAAAAAAATGTTAGTATGAATGATTATTAAAAGAAAATGCCTTTAAATTGAATAAATACTTAGTTTTCAAAATACTCTCAATACACTTAAAAAGCACCCTGCCTTTATAGATTTTCATAGAAAACACTTAGGAAACTCAGGCATTAGGACACTAATTCTTTCTGGAAAACAATTCTGAACAAAACAAGTCTGTTAAGATTTCAAAGTAAGACCAATACCTATACAAATAGTGCCAAAAATGTTCTCATTTATTTGTAAATATATTCTAGTCCTAAAGATGATGAGAAAATGTGTACCTGACCAAAATTTTCATACCAGATAACTGCCACTGTTAGACAAAACAATCTCCATACCATTTCAAAGCCCAAGATGCAGACTGCTTCTTTCTTAATGCTGAAGCAAAATCATCTTCAGAGAAATTTTTGCTATGAATGAAAATGAGAGTTAAGAAATGTAAATACTTTAAAAAAGTATACTTCATTTTGTCTCTGGTAGATACTCAAAAAAGAATGGTAAATTTCAAACAGGAAGTTAGTATTACATTTATACAGCAAAATCCTTTACATGATATGAATATTACTGTTAAGTAGTATTTTTCTTTTTGTTTTGTTTTTTGTTGTAATTCTGGCTGTCCTGGAACTCACACTGTAGATCAGGCTGGCTTTGAACTCACAGAGATCTGCCTGCTTCTGTCTCGTGAGTGCTGGGATTTAAGAGTGCATCACTACCGCCTGGGAAGTATTTTTCTTAAGCATGCACACAAAGTTTCTGTACCCTTCTCTACTTGGTCACATGGCACATCCTATCATTGCTTAGAGTCCAACCAAACCAGAAGAGAAATGATTGATTACTTCATTCAACCTTTGGACATATTTCTGTGGCTATGACCAAATATGTTCTTCAGCTATACAGTTCCTGAGCAAATCCATTCCTCTTAACATCTAAGAGAATGCAAATCTACTTTTACCTTTGTAGGCCTCTCATTAAAGATGGTGGATGAGATTCATCTATTCCTAGTTTCTCTAGAAGGAATTCAACTACTCCTGGATTAACAAATCCCAGAGAACTCTGCATGATATTTTCATAGGACTCCAAAGAATTACCATTGAGTTCAACACTCCTCCTTTGTAAAAAAAAAAAAAAAAAAAAAAAAAGAAAAATCAGAAGCACAAACGCAGTACAATAATTAGCACATCTCATTTCTACTAAAGACATTACTATACGAGGTTTAAATACTAATACCATTTTTATATACCAAAGTCTTGCACTATTATGATATAGTTCCTTCTACCTAGCCTAGATTAATTTAAAGGCTGTAAAAATGAAAACCATTTTTCAATAAAAAATTATAGTTCTACTTTGTTAGAAGTAGATAAAAGATAAATACCTATAGTACAAAGGAAGCTCTTCGGAAGTAATCACACCTAGTTTAATGGCAGATAGGTGTGGTGGAAGAGATGAACTATATAGAGATACTGCAAGTTTTTCATGGTATCTGTCAATATCCTTGATTCCAGCTTTAAAAAAGAAAAAAGGATCAAACAATAAAAAAGTGAAAACAAAAAAAAAAAAACTTTTCAAACACTATCTTTATTAAACTATACTTGCAACATTAATTTGGAAATTTTAATTAGTATGTTGAAACTGATCACCTCGAATTATGTCACCAGTTTGGTAATAAGATAAAGGATCTCCATGGTTACTGTGAGAAGGCACATCTCTTAAGGGACAAAGAGCCTGCAATGAGAAGTATTTGAAAACACCACACATTTCACTCTTTAACAAGAACAGTATCTCCTTTTATCTTAGCTATTCATTATGAATTGGTATATTTCACTTGAACATTAACCCTAAAGTCTAGCACTATTTTATTTTTAATCAATGCATAACTATACATATTTATAGGGTTTAATTATACTATATTTATAGGGTGACATTCAATTCATACATACAAAGTAGAATTATCCTATTGTCTAATTAGTAGAAATACATTTCTTTGTGTTTGGAGTCTTCAAACTCTTCTAGTTATAAACTTTAGTCACACTACTGCGCTAAGTAACACTTTTATTCTAATCTAATTGTATTTTGATGTGTATCTACTTTCTATCCTCTCATCCCCTTTCTGAATCTGGTTACTATAATTCTCCTCTCTTTAGCATTGATTTTTTTGGCTTTCATACATAATGTGAACACGTGGTATTTGTCATTCTGTGTTTGGCTTATCTCACTAAAAATAGGGGCTTTCAGTACCATCCATTTTGCCAGATGGCCTAGTTTCATGCTTTTTGATGGCTTTATTCATCTGTTAACAGACATGTCAGATACTTAAACTTAAAATTTTTAATTACAATTTGTGTCCAAACAAAAGAAAGCTCGTTTTCTAGTTTTAAGAATCAAAGATAACAAAACAAAGGTATTTGTATTTGCTAAATGAAATGTGAATTCTTTTCAGTTTGTATTTCTTCCTTTTTATATGGTGAGACGGGCAGCAAGTTATCAACTGTTTTAAAGTTGAAATTTTAAAGTGAAATATTTCAAACTGAGGCAAAGTATCTTATTACAGTAGAAGAATGTTACATATTTTTTTATGTATGAAAGGGATTTTTGCTAAATTACTCATATGCAAACATCTAATGCCCAACTATGAAGCATGTTTAACCAGATGTCCAGAATACCAATGAACATCATCATACCAACTAATATATCTCTATGATGTAAAAAAGGAAAACTGACCTGTAACCAGAGTCCCCCAAGCCCTAAAAAAACAAAAACGGAGGAAATGTAACACTCTAGTCCTTGTTTCTTTGTTTTTGTTTTTTGTTTTGAGACCGGGTTTTGAGGCTGGTACTGAACTCGGAGGGACCTGCCCACCTCTGCCTCCTGAGTATCAGGGTTAAAAGCATGCACTATCAATGCCCAGATCTCTAATGCTTTTAGTAAGAAGGGCCATTATATTTTTCTTCAGCATATATTTAATCCCCCAAAGTCTCTCAATAGGTAAATATAACAAGAACTGGATAAGCACATAATTTTTGCCTGAGACGACTAGCGCCGGTAACTTACTGTGATTTCTAAGTGAGATATGTCTCTCATGATGCCACTTCCTAAACAGATCAACACCATGAAAAAACCGAATTCCCGAATAGAGCTAATTCTTCCAATTACTATATCACCGCGTTCAATATCTCGGAAAAACAGCTCTCTCCGGTCCATGCTTGGGATCTCCATGAATTGTTCTAAAGGTGGCATGACCGCATAATGATCTGAAAATAAAGAAATAAATAAATTTGACTTCCCTCTCCTTTGATATACTGCTAAAAACCAAACAACAACCAATAGCAGAAAAACTTTCCAGACTAAACTTACTGTCATTGTCGTCATGCACTTCAGAGGGTGTAGATGCATCTGATTTCCAAGACAGTGCAAAAAGCAGATCTGCTTTTTTGGAGATGAATTTTTGTATTTCAATGTTGTCAACTCTCTTCTCTTTCCTTAAAAAGACAAGCGATCAAAACTGTTTTATGAGCAAGGCCCTGGTACATCCGAACTCGTGGTCTCTGTCGCCCAACCCTCTCCAGGTTCCATCCGGGCAGGTTCTCTGGAGAAGTTTTATTTACTTTTACTACTTCGGCTTTCCAAAACGTTATTTATTTAGAGTAGACGTGTGGCATCTATGTGTCACTGTGCGCAACTGGGGGGTCATAGGGCAACTCTGGGGAATCGGTCTCTCCTCCCACGTGAGTTCTGGGAATAGAACCCAGGTCAAGAAACGCGATGGTGAGTGACTTCACCAACCGAGCTCGGCAAGAAATTTTAAGCCCATCCTTCCTCGGGCGCCCACTTGGAAATGGGGGGCGGGGAGGCTCTGAATGCCTTCCCAGCGGTTCGGAAGCAGCAACCTGGCCTCTCAGCCGGGAGCCAGGACCAGGCCACCCTCCGCGGGGCGCCAGCTCTCCAGTCGGCCCTGCGCCCTGGCCGGGCCCGGTACCTGCCCGCTCCCAGAGGCGGCCTCCGCCGCGTGCCCCGTACCTGCCGGCTCCCTGAGGCGGCGCCGCGCCGCGGGCGGGCTCGGCCGCCGTGCCCAGCAGGCTCCGGAAGTGCGGGTTGTCCTGCTGCTCGCTCCGCAGCAGCGACAGCAGCGCCGGGCCGTGGCAGCCCAGCGACTGCCGCAGCAAGTCGCGGTCCATGGCAAGCCCGCCGGGGTCCGGCTCCCGAGCCCGCGCTCCCGCAGGCCGAGGGACCCGGCCCCGACTCGGTAACCTCCCGGAAGCGCTCGCGGCGGCGGCGGCGGCGGCGGCGGCGGTCTGCCCCCGTCTCGCGAGAACCAGCGGGACTACGGAAAGCCGCAGGAAGCGCGAAGCGTGTCTGGCGCTGGAGGCGGAGTGGGACTTAAGGTGTGATGCGGGGAGCGGTTGCGGTGTAGCCTGTACGTCGTGATGGGGTTCCTGGGTTGGAACGGCCCGAGCTCGGGATTGGGGCATTCACTCGGCCCTCAGCAGTGCTGGGGCGGCACGGGGCGTTCCCTCGGAGGACCGGGTAGTCGGCGCTCTCCTCTGCGCATAGCCGCCTCAAAGTGGCTGTCCCGGGAAGGGATCCCGGTGCACCGGAGGGCCGACCCAGGCGGGGACCTGGCGTTGACTCCGCGGCCGGGGGGGGGTGTCCACCACGAACCCCACTGTCCGTTAGATTTCACGCTCACAAGCAGGGGTCGCTCTGAAGTGCAACACGCATGCTCGGCTCCGGCCGTGACTTTGTAAAAGAGTTATGGCCCACTGCTGGCTTCCAGTGTGATGGATGTCGGATGCCTGTTGTACACGCTGTGGTGGAAGAACTGTGGGTAGCGAGCTTAAGACTCCCGCCCGCTGGGGTTTGCTGCCTCTGCCTAGTACTGGCCTCACCGTGTCATCAGGCAGCTGAGCTCTTCACCGGGTACCACACCCACCGAAGAGAGCCAGGCCCGTTACAGTTACAGCTGTTTTGAATTCATTTTCTTCTTTGAAAAAAAAAAAAAAACCCGATTCTGTTTTCGTTTGTTTATTTTGGCTTTTCGAGACAGGGTTTCTCTGTTGTGACTCTGTCCTGGAACTCACTCTGTAGTAGACCAGGCTGGCCTCCCAACTCACAGAGATCCGCCTGCCTCTGCCTCCTAAGTGCTGGGATCAAAGGCGTGTGCCACCTGATTTGGAAAGACACACAGCACTTGGATATTTGACCAGACTTCATAGGGGTAAAGAGAGGGAGTTAGGGATTAGTGCCAGGGTTTTCAGTCTGCTCAGCGGAAGGGCTCTTCCACTGAGCTACATCCCCAGCCAGCAGTTATTGTAAACTAAAAATTCCCCAAGAAGCTTTTGAAGAAATATGAATCATTTAATGACCTGGGGACGGGGTGGGTATGCAGCTTGTAAAGATGGTGAAGGAAACTGAGAAGCATAGTGTCCCAAACAGAGCCTACTTTCATTGTGATTTCAAATTTCATTTCTAAGTAAACACATACATATATCCTTTAACAACTACTCTAGACTCTAAAGTCTTTATATTCATAAAGGTGAAATACTCCATGTTTTCAAACACAAGACATAAAGCGGTAGCACAATGGTAAGTTAATGTAGGGCACTGGCTAAGGTATCTACTCAGATCCTTCTTCTCTAGGCAGAGGGTAGTAGAGTGGCTGAGTAGTTACAAAAGGAGATAAGTACATGCAGTCTAAATAGTGGACAATATAATTAAAGGAGTACAAGTGTGAAAATCTGGAGACCACAGTGCGATATTAAATAGGTAGGGGTATTTCTGTTAACAGGCATTCTCATAGAAAACACATCATTTCAGAAGGGCTACAGATTAATGGGAAGAGACCCTTTCCCTCCTCTGTGCAGAGAAAAAGGGAAAGAAGGAAGGAGGGGAAAAAAGAAAAATATTAAGTTCATGATTTATTTAGTGAAGAACACAGAAATTTAGGTGAAGCAAGGTAGCCATGTTGAGCAGTAACAGAACTGTATTTTAATATAGTGTTTTTAATCTCCCAAGTTTCCCAAAATAATATGTACAGCTTCTGTACATGAAGGATTTTTTTTATTGTAGTTCTTGATCCCACTGCAGACTATCAACAAGGCCTAATTCCTGCCTGGGGTCAAGGAAGGTGTGTATTAAGGAAGGCAGGCACCAAATAATGTTCTAGCTATTTTTTGGACTATCTCTACTTTTCATTTCAGCTTCTTATCCCCCACCCCTTAAAAAAAAAAGTAAAATTACTTCTTTATATATTTGTTTGGTTTCTTGAGCCAGGGTCTCATGTAGCTCAGGCTAGCCTTGAACTGTGTAGTGGGGGATGATTCTCTGAATTTAGATCCTCCTGCTAACACCTCCTGAGTGCCGGGATTATATGCGTGAGTAAACAGTTTACTTAGTGCTGGGCATCAAACCTAAGGCTTTGTGCATGCTAGCAAGCACTCTACTAGCTGAGTTACAGTCTCAGTCTCAGAGAAGTAATATTGAATCTGTAACAATACATTTAATATGTTTAATATACCAGACAGGCTTACATATATATTCTATCATTCTTATTTATGATTTTGTGTTCACTGTTTCTGTTTTTCTATAGTAACCCTATTAGTCTGTGATGGTAGCCTTATTAATAGGATGTCTGTAATCAGTTGTATTCTGAACATAGAGGTGATGAGTGTGAGATGGCTGGAAGATCCCCTAGAGGAAAAGCCCTTGGATGTGTGAGGTCACAGGGAACACCACTTAGGAACTGGTGACACATACACTTACAAACAGCACCTCCTCTCTGCCCACTTATGAAGCAGGCAACACTCTAGATTTCAGAGGATGGAAAACAAAGAAAGATAGGCTCTGGGGTGGTGAAAACCATAGCAGAGAGTAGACACTAGCTGTGGGAAGTGAGAGACAAACTGTACAGCCCTGGCAGCCAAAGCAACAGATGGCCAGTGCTGTCAGATTCCATACAGATCAGGATCCAGGGAGCATCAGAGACAGACAGGAGAAATTGTGCATTTAACTGCTTTGAGATGAGTTAAGAATTGCTTTTTTATAAGCAAATAATTATCAACATAGTTTACAAAATGTTTTGCATTAAAACAATTTCAAATAAAAAAGAAGATATTCATTTTAGAGTAATTTTAGGTTCACAGCAAATGTGAATAGAAGATACATTTTTGTAGTATTACACATGTGTATCCTTTCTCATTATTGATATTCTACACCTGAATGGGACATTGGTTGCAACTAATGAACCTACGTTGACATATAATATCACAGATACTCCATGGTTTTCCCAAGAGTTTATATTTCATGATATAGTAAATATATATGACATGTGTTATACATCATAGTAGCCTACAGAGTAGTTCGATTGCTCTCAAAATGTCCTCTCTGGTCCTTCTACTCTTCCCTCCATCCCCGGAAGTCCTGATAACCAAAAACCTTATTGTCTCTCTAGCTTTTTATTTTTTGAGATTATCGTCAGTTGAGATAATTCAGCATGTAGCCTTTTCAGATTGCTTCTTTCACTCACTACTCCATATTTAAGTTTCCTCAGTTTCTTTTCATGGATTGGTGACTAATTTCTTCTTAATGATAAATAATTAATACCCTACACCACTTTATTGAGTCCATTTAAGTAGCACTTTCATCTGAAAATATCCTCATAGATACACCCAGAAATAATATTTAGTCAGTGATTTGGACATCCCTTCATACAGTCAAACTGATACATAACATATTTATGTGTATCTTTTAGAACATATATCCTGAAAGAACGTGGTTTCAGCTAACCTCTGAATTAATGGAATGATATAATGCTGGCAATGTACACACTTAGACAATGCAGATTCTAAAGTCAGTATTTTGACTCTTAACATTTATTAACCTTTCCATACCTCTTTCTTCATTTTTCAAATGGCAGAAGAAAGACAGAGACTACTAATTGGTACTAATCAATTCTTGGTTTCAAGCTAGGCATGGTGGTTAGTGCACACCTCAAATTCCAGAACTTGAAGCTAAGGCAGCAGGAATGCTGGTTCAAGACTAGCCTGGACTACACAGAGAGACCTTATCTCAAAACAAACAAATAAAACAAAGCAAAAAGGATTCTTTAGTTCCAAACCATCAATTCACTTATGTAGCTGACAGCTGCTGTGTAGCTCAGCAAGAAAGAGGAGATACTTTCATAGATGCAAACCCTCCAGACTCAGCAGAGGGAACCATCTATCATGGCAAGTGTCATACTGGACAGCAGAACCTCTATCATCTGACCTCGGGAGTTTTTATTGATACAGAAGCTCCTCGGGTGTTCTATTGATACAGAAAGGATGCCCCCTCATCCAAAGGCCTATTTGCATAATGAAGGAAACCTGTAGCTTAGTCTCATCCCACAATCCTTTAGCAACAGAGCCATGACACCTTTAGGGTGGGGAGCTTGAGGCCCAAGAGGATCCCACAATCCTTTAAAAGCCGAGTTATGTCACCTTTACAGTGAGGGAATTCAAGGGAAGTGTTCTCTCCTTGTTGACTGAGACTATGGGAGAGGGTCTGCAAGAATTCCTCCACAGCAACTTTATTCTTCCACAATGGCTTTTCCAGAGAGCGGTGAGCAGGTGCAGGTCATCAGGAAGCCACCGTTTTAATCACAGATTTACATTAAGGCCAACACTTGCAGATAACACAAACTACCAGGGCTTAGGCAGCCCTTCCCCCAACAATGTATAAAGCAATTATTTTAAAGTTACATAAACATAATTGGAAATAAACTTCCCAGGCACACTTACGTTGGATAAAATAATTAAAAGATTTTTTAAAGAACAAAATGAGGAGAGTTGGAGAACTTCTGATTTACTATAAAAGTATAATAAGACAATGTTCTATAATACAAGAATAGACAGTCCAATAACACTGACTAGTGAGCCCAGAAATACAACTATATAAATAATATCAACTGATATTTGACAATAGTGAAAATAATCAATGGCTAAAGATGATCTTTTCAACTAATTGTACTGCAATAACAGAACATCCACATGCCATTTTTTAAAAAAGAATTCTACATATAGACTTACCCTTTACAAACAAAGTAAAAAGGATCATGGATCACAGCACTGTGGAAGTCCAGGAAGATGACATAGGAGAAAACACAGACCATATTGGCTTTATATATCTCACCAAAGACATGAGCCATGGAGAAAATACTGACAAGCTAGACTTTATTGAAATTAAATTTTTCTGGGGCTGAAGAGATGTCTCAGCAGTTTAGAGCAGTTACTGCTCTCTCAGAGAACCTAGGTTCAGTCCTCAGCACCCACATGGTGGTCCACAATCACCTGTAACTCCAATCCAGGGCATCCAATGCCCTTTCCTGACTTCCAAGGTCACCAGACACACACTCTGTGTGTGTGCACACACACACACATTCATACACATAAAAATAAATCTAAAAATGTAAGAAATTAAAATTTTCTAACCTACAAAAGTTTCCATTAAGAGAATAAAAAGATAACCCACAAACCTGCAGAAAATATTTACAAAAGGTATATACAAAGAACTCTTAAAACAATAAGAAAACCAATAAAATTATTTTTAAATGAGCCAGACATTAACAGACCTCTGGTGTCTCTACCACCAAGCAGATACACAGATGACAAGAATACATATGAAAGCATGTGCTACATCATATGGTATCATGGAAATGCAAATTAAAACTACAATGAGATACCAGTACAAGCTTATTAGATCAGATCCCAGAACACTGACAATACCAATGGTGATAATATAAAGCAACAGAATTATTCACTTGTTGGTTTGAATGCTAAATGGTACAGCCACTGAAGGAAATTTGTAGTGCTTTTACAAAAACAAAAACGAAACAAAACAAAAACATTATTACCATAAAACCCAGTGATTACCTTTAGCTTACCTTGATAGCTGAAAACTTAGACACTCAAAACTCAACACATGGGTGTATAGCAGTTTTAATTGTACTTGTCAAAAGTTAGAAACAACTAAGAAGTCTTTCCATGGGTGGGTGGATAAACAATGGTATCATCAGACAATAGGATATTTACTATACAAGAAACCGAGGAAACTTAGATACATGTTAATAAGTGAAAGAAGCAAATTTGAAAAGGCTATATACAGAATTATCTCAATGATAATCTCAAAAGGGAAAAAAAAAAACCTATAGAGATAGTAAAAAGGTCTTTGGTTATCAGGACTTCTGGGGAGAGAGACAGACTATTCTATTCTGGAATAAACAGACCACAGAACATTTTTTAAAAGGCTATTATGTAGGCTATTATGATGGTGTCATCCAATCCACTGAGAGCTTGAAAAGGAAACAAGACAGAGGAGAAAGGAATTTGGGTCTTTTCATTGCTCTCAATGATTGAACTGGGACATCTAATTTAATCTCCTCCCCTCAAAGTAGCATTTAAATCATTGACTGCTCATTCTCAGGCCTGCGGACTCAGACTAGCTCTCCTGGATCTAGAGCTTACAGATGTTATATTATAGATTTCTCAATCCTTTCAATCTGCCTTGATTGTGTATCATGTGAGGCAATTAATTTTATGTAGTATATATGAATATGTGTACATATATTTGTATCTTGTTCTGTTTCTCTGTTTCATTGTATGTTAATGTCCAAGGATATTCCCAAATCTTTCTCCCAATAATGGGTCATTTGACTTCATTGTTAAGCATAGGGCACAAGAGTTTAGAGTACTGCTCTGCTGCCATATAGGTAGCTGTACTATTCAGCACTCAATTCAAAGCCACCCTGGATGGAGTCAAGGAAGAGTGAGGAATAATAAAGAAAGAAAAATCACAATCACCTGTTTCCATTATTATTCTCAAACACTTGTTTTCATTATTAGGGGAATAGTTCCAACTATAAGCCATCTGATAAAGGTTGGTACATCTTCATCCATTCCAATAGTCCCAGTTTCAGAGGATTTTAGCTTATTTTTCCTATGGCAGAATACTTCTCTCAAGAAAGAAAATGTCAGTTTAATCCACTCGAGGGTGCTATAAGATCACTCTAGTATCAGATTGCTTGTTCATGTCTGAAAAATCACAATAACTAAATATGTATTCAGGGAAGAGAATCTATGGCTTATTTTAGGACAACTGTCTTTCACAGTCACCATCTTTTAATGACTAATAAATGTTTTGAGATTATTACTTAAATGCCAATAAATTTATATTCTATTGTTCATCATTGAATACTTTAATATTTTTGAGATTTTAGTTGTTGGCTCTTCCCCCACCCCCAGAGTAACATTCATTGGTTTACTCTAGGCTGAGTAATTCTGAACAGATTCAGAATATGCATAGCTCCAAGGCAAGGGTGAATATATTGGCATATTTATATCACGACTTACAGGTGATATTTGTAGCACTTCTGGGGAGGCACAGTGTATGACACTCCCAGAGATGACAGCGCTTGACCATATGAAGTGACTATCTGTAACCCTTTATTACATAATCCTTGTATGATAGATATGGAACTCTTGGAGATACAGGGCCTGAAAGTTTGGAGTTCTAATCTCAGCCGGTATTTTCCCATGATTTTATTTGTTTACACAAAGGACTAGAAAAATAAAATGAAAGTACTTCAGAATGATTCCATCATAATTGTTGGGAAAAGTTGAAAGATGTGTTCACTACTGATATGGATTAGGTTAAACTAGTGTCCTATTTTTTTTTTATAAACTTGTTGATGACTGTTCATAAATTCACACATAATCAATTCTTAAGTTCATATTTTGTGATAGTGCTTTAGAATACTATGTCAAAGAACATGTGATGCTTTTAACTAAGAGAAACGGGAAGTAAAACGATAAATAGTATTTTTTGTCAATACATTCTGGATTACTTTGATGATCATTTTAAATTCAAATTATACATCTAACATCAAAATAATTGATCACCCTTGGTTACCAAATAGTAATTTTTGTATATTATTGGTGGCAGCACCTAAAAAGGATGTCAGAAATTAGAAATACATCAGTTTTACATTAGATATACATTAGTTTATCACCCTTTCAATGGAACCCACTTGAAGATCCCAGTATATCAGGGAGAGGAATTAACACTCCTGTCGGTATGATCTCTGATTGTAGACAGAGTGGTCAAACTGTGAACTGCATCAGTCTATTCATTCAACGAATATTCACTTAGGGTTAAGTACTATTTTAAATGCTAAGGACATAACAATTCCTGCCTTCATGAAGCTTATATTCTGGGGGAAGACATAATATCCAATGAACATAAGTAAATTATGCAGTATATTGGTGACACATCCTATAGAAAATTGACTAAATCAAGGACAACAGTGTGGGAAGTGCAGAAGGACTAGGGTAGTCATTTTCAGTAGGAGAGTTATGGAAGATCTCATTGAGAAGATGTTTAAGCCAAGACTTACAGGAGATAAGGCGTTATTCATTCAACTTACCTGAGAGAAAAAACAGAATAGCCAAAGCAGAGGTTCTGAAGGAGGAAGCATTTGATACACGTAAGGAATGGAAGGAAAAAGGTGTGTTAAGGACAGTATACCATTCAGGTGTAGAGCTCTGTAGGTCTCTTGGCTTTTACTATTAGTGGTTGGAATAACTTTAAGGTATTAAGCAGATGGGCTTTGTTATAAAAAAAAAAAAGATACTGTATGGACTGGACTTGCCTACCTGTTGTTCATGAGAGATGGGAAAATTTTCATAGGAGGGTAAATATATCTTTAGTTGTTAGTTTTTCAAGACGAGGTTTCTCTGTTGTAACTCTGGCTGTCCTGGAACTCACTCTGTAGACCAGGCTGGCCTCGAACTCACAGAGATCCACCTGCCTCTGCCTCCCGAGTCTTGGGATTAAATGTGTGCACCACCGCTGCCTGGCTTAAATACATATTTTCATTTATGAGGAAAATTTAAGTTTATATGTCATTATACGATAAGAATATTAGGTTTAAGTGTTTCCAAAAAGGTTAAGAGTTTGAAAAACTACTACTATGAAGTAGGTTCTTATCACAATGGAAATAACATTGGCCTAGGAGTCCTAGCTGTATTTTGGGCAAGTCACATAATCACCCATGTCTCTCTTGTCACTCAAAACTCAAGATGTTGGGTATGATGAACTTTGATATCTGAACCTTAATATTCCATACTCTATTAAGAAAAGAACTGCCAAAGTTTTGCATAATACTCCACTTTTCTCTTTAAGCTACTGCATATATATAAAATCATATGGATCTATTTTTCTATTGTATTGTGGTGCTGATAACTGGGTTCCCACTGTGACTTGTTTTTTTGAAGTGAGTGAGATTTTCTGGTTCCTTTAGGTGTAGTTAGGAAAGGCACCAGCCACAAAAATTACAGGGAGAGATTGGCCAGTTATTATCAGAAAATCACAGTGTGGCAGTTCTATGGGGCACATTCTGGCACAGATCTTTGGTTTTAAATTCATGTAATTTCATACATTCTCAGCATAAAATTGAAGTACATTTTGGTTAACAGTTCATGCATACTTGGTACAGACTAACCAAACTCACAAATCTAGATAGCATACTAATAATGTACCCATGGTGAGATAATATTGCTATGTAGATCAGAAACCCATTTTTACATTTAATATACATTTAAATGTATTCTGTTACAGAAAGACAACTTTAGTCAGAAGGTTGCCAATGAGCCTGGAATAAAAGAAAATACAAAAGAATGAATGAAAAAGGTAAAAAAGAAAAAGCAAATGCTAGCTGACATAGTATGGTAATGAACAACTCCACCAGTCAGTGTTACTTATGCATCCATTTCCTCTATGTGGGCATTCATGACAAGGTGGTCAAATACTCAGCTTACTCTGTCTCCATGTATAATATACATAGTGTACATGGCACATGCATATAATGGCTGATGTGCTTATTTAAAAACTGCTTTCTAAGGTTGTTTTTAATGTTTTTGAATTTCTCAAGATCCCCAGCATACAAAACAGATATAAACAGAACTGCCCTAGCCAATTCATTGATGAAAAGACAACTGAGAATTCAACTCAGAAATGCACTTTTTCTTTTTCATTCCTGGCCTTCTGTACATCAAGTGATGGCTGGAGAGGTTTTAAGCTTTAGGGAACTCCTTAGTCTTGTTAACAGATGACTTCTTCAGGCAGGGTTCTGTGTTATTGATTATGTTTCATTCCTATGTAGCTTTCTCTTTGCTTGTGAATCAGATGTAAACTCTCAGCTTCTTCTCCAATGCCATTCCTACCTGCCTGCTGCCATGTTCTCTGCTATGATGATCATGGACTCCAATTTTTGAGAACTATGAATTGCAAATTAAATGCTTTCTTTTATAACTTGGCTTGGTCAAGATGTTTTATCACAGCAATAGAAAAGTAATGAAGACACAGTCCACACCTTCCCTCCCACCCGAACACTGTCATTTGTCCAGAAGCAAAATAATCAATTCCATACTGTAAAATAAAAAAAACCCACACAAGAACAAAACAAAATAAAACCTGGTTACTGGGCAAATACTCTGCTACTGTGTGCTACTTCTAGCTCTAGAGACACTTAGACCATGGTACAGAGAGATAGAATACAAATATGTATTTTGTACATTGTATATTTTGTACAAATATGAAAAAACAGCATGTTTTTTCAGTCAAGGTTAACTAGAGGAACAACTGAATGAATCTCTCTCTATATCTATGTAAGATTTATTAGAGTAGCTTACAGACTGTCCTGCCAGTCCAGTAACGGCTGTCTACCAGCAGAAGGTCCAAAGATCCAGTTCAGTCCATGAAACTGGGTGTCTCAGTTGGTCTTTAGTATAGACCAGAATCCTGCATAGGTGTCCCTTTGAGTATTTGGCTTTGTACTAAATTGTGCGTATTCTAAGAAGAGAATGCACAAACCCAGAAAAGAACAATGACAAGGAAAGAACAACTAAAGGGAAGCTGTACGTTGACTATCAACGTTGCATAGGTTTTGTGTGTGTTTGAGGTCTGACTGCATAATGTAGAAAGATCTCACAGAATACTCAGGCAATTTGTTAGAGCACTTCAAAAGTCTTAGTTTTAGTTCTAAGTAAAAAAGGTAGGTCACCACTGAGTAAGGTCTATCCTAAAGACTATTAACAAAGCTGTAGAAAAGTTCCAGATTGATCAAGTTGATCGTCAAGTAAATTAATTGCCTGCCAGAACAAAACTTAGTTCCCTTTAAAGAATCTTATAAAATCCACTCCACAATGTAATTTACTACACCTAACATCCCTAAGAAAACAAGCATAAAGTGTGACCTGTAGCAGATGAGAATGCCACTAATAGAGCCAGTCTTAGAAACAATAGATGAGATAATAGAATGAACAGATAAGGACTTATATCGCTGGTATTACAAATGATACACGAGGATCTAAATAGTGCTATTGTTTTGAATTTAAGTTTCCCCCCAAAGGCCTATGTATTGAAGCTTGGCCCCCAAATGGTGGTATGCATTGAGTTGATTGTGTCAGAGGCAACTAGTTTCATCAATGATTAATTCATGAGCATGTCTTGAAAGGTATATTTAGTTCTGTCCCCCACATCCTGACTGGCCATCCTGTAAGTAGCTGCCTCTTTGATATTGTCCCATTGACTTGATGTTTTGTTCACTGTAGGTTCATATTAACTGAGCAGAAGACTGTGGACTAAAATGTCTGGAACTAAGGCAAAATAAATCTTTCCTTCTAAATTGTTTCATCACCGTGACAAAAGTGACTAGTTCAAATGAAGGTGGAAACAAGGAAAAAGAGAGTTAAGCATTTTGTTTTTGTTTTGTTTCTCCCTTAGGGTGAATCTTAGTACAAGAACAAAGAAGGGGTGCCATTGAATTCCACTTCCCCCCATTCCACTGTGGGCTCATTCTTAGTCTTATTATTTCTCCCTGGAAATCTGGTAAGGTTGCCTGAGGTTCACTACATTATAGTAACTTAAAAACAATGGATTAGAGAATGATGGATACATGGTTTTACACCTGTGTGCCTGATGAAAATTCTAGAAATTTTGTGGTATAAGGTATGTGAAAAAGTATTAAAAATTTCTATAAGAAAAGGCATACAAAACATCAATGAAAGGGAACAGATAGAGTCTCCAGAGTCTCAGCCAGAATGGGAGGACCCTAAAAAAAAAATGGCAGATGGTCCGAAGAAAATGCTGCCATATCTCAGATTGTAAATACAGTATGGAAATATACTATCTAAGGATACCAGTTTCCAAGAAAGAGACCACTTTAGATCCAAATAGTGGACAACTCTTCCACAAATATGTCATGACTGGAATTATTTTAAGTCTCCAACTTAGCAGTAACTAAGGAGAAAGGAGGCAACACATTCTTGATACTGAATCTTCATCATGGTGTGTCTCAGCTTGTCACACAGGCTATAGAAGAGGATCTCTTGCTCCGTAGTCACTCTTTTTCTTTTTAAACTTACTAATTTATTTTTATTTCATGTCCATTGGTGTTTTGCCTGCATGCATGTCTGTATGAGAGTGTCAGATCCCCTAGAAATGGAGTTACAGAGAGCTATGAGCTGCCATGTGGGTGCTGGGAATTGAACACTGGTCCTCTGGAAGAGCAGTCAGTGCTCTTAACCACTGAGCCATCTCTCCAGCATGCTCCCCACCCCCCCAGTCACTCTTCTAAGCATGGGACTTCAGATTAATTACTGTGTAATTTTGTAGATGTGCTTATTTCTGCAAAGAAAAAAGCATGAAGCAGCCTGCAAACCTATGTGAAGCTAATGAGCTTTGTGTAGCTAAGCTTTTTGAAATCTAATTTGTAGGCACATTATTGAGAGTAATAGTGAAAAAAAAAAGAACAGCAGTAGACAGCTAAAAATAAATGATCTTCTTTATCATTATAGAGGAGAGATGATGATGAAGTACTTTGTATACCTCACTTTGCACTATCAGCAAATACACACCTGCAATAAAAATCTTCATCCTGTCAAAGTTATCTGAAAACCTTCCTGGCTAAAGCTTTCCCTGTCTAAATTCCAGGATGACTAAGGGAAAGTACACATTCAGGCATGACTCTAACAGCAACTTGCCACTCAGTCCCTATGCACAGGATTGTAAGTTCATGTCTGGCCCTTGGTCAAAGTGAAGAGAATTTTGTTTTTGTCACCTAAGTACAGTACAGTGGGAAGCAGACTCTCATTTCTTCAAGGTTTGACTTGAAATGCTATTTATTTTTGGTCACATGAACTTTTTGTTAGCTCATAGATTGTAATATAATTTGGGCCATTCCAATTTTAAAGTTCTCATTTATTTTATTTATGCATTCTTAGCACACAAGATAATGGGTTTAATTATGTTTTCTTACATACACATTATTATTTTGAACCCCTACAAATTTTCCCTTTCCTATCAGTCCTCTACTGTAATCCTATCTATCTATCTATCTATCTATCTATCTATCTATCTATCTATCTATCTATCCATCTATATCTCATTTATATAGACTCAGCATGAAGGAAAGAGGTTAAAAAAGTGCAATATTTGATTTTATTCCTGAGATTTATTATCCTTTTTTGTTTCCCCGCATAGGCTCATACGTTTGAATGGTTGGTCACTAGTTGATGGAAATGATTGAGAAGAATTAGGAGGCATGGCTTTGTTGGAGGAGATATGTCCCTGGGGGTGGGCTTTGGGATTTCAAAAGCCCATTCCACTTCCAATTAGCTCTCTCTGTCTCCTATTTGCAGGTGAATATGTGAGCTCTTCCAATTTCCTGAAGAATCACCATATTGATTTCCAGAGTGACTATACAGTGACTATACTAGCAATGAAGGTGTGTTCCCCTTGCTCCACATCCTCACCAGTGTGAGATCATGTTATGATCTTAGCCATTCTGACAGGTATAAGATGGAATCTCAAAGTAGTTTTGATTTGCTTTTCCCCAGTGGCTAAGGATGTTCAACATTTCTTTAAGTGTTTCTCAGCCATTTGAGATTTCTCTATTGAGAATTCTCTGTTTAGATCTGTACCCTACTTTTTAATTGGATTATTTGTTTATACTTGCTCAACTATGTTCATAGTGCTTTATTCATAACAGCCAGAAATTGGAAACAACCTAGATGCCCCTCAACTGAAGAATGGATAAAGAAATGTAGTATATTTACACAATTGAGTATTACTCAGCTATTAAAAAATTACATCATGAAATTTGCAGGCAAATGGATAGATGCAGAAAGACAAACAGGGTATGTACTCATAAGTGAATATTAGTTGTTAAGTAAGTAAATTATACTATAATCCACAGACTCAGAGAGTTTATTCAACAAGGAGGACCCCAGTGGGGACACATGATCTCCCTGGGAAGGGGAAATAGAACCGATGTTGGGCTGGGGTAAGTTGGGAATGGGAATGGGAACAGGAGGGATGGGGGTGGTGGAGGGCAAGAATATAGGGAGATATGACCAGAATTGGGGGCCATTGAGGGTGATCTGGAGACCTAGTGCAGTGGAAACTCCATGGAATCTACAAGGGTGAGCCTAGCAAGGACCTCTAGTAATGGGGGATAGGGAGCCTGAACAAGCCATCTCCTGTAACCAGGCAAGGCTTGCATGGGGGAGGTGGGATGTGACACCATCCCAACCATAGAAACATCAACTATAACCTATACTGCCTG
Source organism: Cricetomys ansorgei (assembly GCA_026225945.1). Lineage (NCBI taxonomy): Eukaryota > Metazoa > Chordata > Mammalia > Rodentia > Nesomyidae > Cricetomys > Cricetomys ansorgei. Next base: position 11,356,672 of record JAMJFZ010001121.1, on the reverse strand, counting down.
AAGGATCTTCTGGGACAATGGAGGATCAGAACCCCATGCCAAGGGAAGGAGCCTATGCCTGACACTGCAGGGCTAGCCAAGAACTGAGACTGGATAGCCTGGATATGATTCCTAATGATATTCTGCTATGCTCATAGATCAGTGCCTAGCCTAATTGTCATCAGAGAGGCTTCCTCTGGCAGCTGATGGGAACAGATGCAGAGGCCCAGGGCCAAACACTTGGGGGAGCTTGGGAAATCCCACAGAAGAGAGGGGGAGTGCTGGGAGCAGTGCAGGGGAACAGCAGCCAGCTTTGGAGTGCCAGGAGTCAGCCTATTGTTTATCAAGGCCACAGTAGGTTTTTACCTTGGCCTCCCAGGGGATTGTCTCCTGAATGCCCTTTGCCACTGCTGGGCCTTATGCTTGTTGTTACCATGGTTTCCCTATCTTGTGGTATGAAGTTCTATGGGGGTCTCTAACCCCTCTCTGGGCAGCGTTACTGGCACACGTAACAGTGGTGATGATTTTCCCTCTGGCAATGCCACTTGAGCAAGGCAATACCATTCAGTTGAATTGGTGACTCTGTTGAAACTCCAGAAAGAATAACTAAAAAACATGTACAGTTAAAAATGGTAGGTGTTTTACACATATAGTTACAGGATTAAATTAGGATGTTTGTCAGCTGCCTTAGACTCAGTAACTTAAGAAAAAATATTTTTGCTAGGGACTTGTTTGGTCAGGGTTAGGAAAGCCAGAACAAAGAAAGCTTAATTGCTAGGGCCCATGAGTTTCACCTGTGAAAAACAGACCCACGATCAAGTCATAACAAATGAGTTTCAGTGCCCATTGTTAGGTTTGAACTTCCTCAACCACAAATAAAATCAACTCTTTCCTGGTCTCTATAATCAAAAGTTTACTGATGAGTTTGGGGTGCACCTTGAGGATATAGAACTGTGCAGCAGATTCTCCTTTTACCTAAGAAAAGCAAAAAGACCCCTGACTTAAAGTTTTCTAGTTATCATAAAGTTGTTTCACTGTGTTAACGAAATAAAAATTGTGTACCTTAGGATACTATGATGTATACTTGTTCCCTAGCAACCCGCCAAATACAGCAGAAGCTGGCTGTGAAATTAGTTGGCTTGCTAAAACTGTTAATTTATAGTGGAAAAACTATTGCTTCTAGGATAGATGTACTGTGGGAAAAATATATATAGAAAACTAGGTGTTCAGGTGTGAGTTTTAAGAAAACTTGTTTTTAAAAAGTATGGAACTTGTAAATCACTGAAATGTAAAACTTGTAATCATTATGTAAAGTTTAAGTTTATGATTAAGATGTAATTGTAATGCTGTCTATATATATATATACATATATACGTATATATATATGAAAAGCTGTCTATATGTGTGTGTGTGTGTGTGTGTGTGTGTATGTGTATATATATATGAAAACAGCCAGTGGGAATAGGAGACAGGAGAGAGAGAAGGAGAATAGAGAAGTAAGAAGGAACAGAAGGAATAAAGAGAGAGGTTTATCCCATCCTCAAGAGGTATGATTTTATTCTTATTATTTAACCTACTCTGCCTCTCCCTCACGGGCTGCTGAACCCTTACTGGAACTGGCTCCAGTAGAGGAGGGATTGTAGGGACGAGAGGACACCAGGAAAACACACCCTATGGAGTTAACTGACCAGGATTCATAAAGCTTCACAGAGACTGAAACAGCAGACTCAGAACCTGCATGGGTCTGTGCTAAGTACCCTACATATATCTTAAGGTTGTCTGGCTTGGAGTTCTTGCAGAACAACTGAAAGTTGGAATGGGGTGTCTTTGACCCCTTTACCTGCCCTTGGGACCCTTTACTCCTGTTGGGCTGTCTCCTCCAGCCTTGATGTAGGGTCTCATGCCTGGCCTTGTTCCTTCTTGTTATGCCCCTCTTTGATTAGTAAACCTGGGAGGGCTGCTGGAAGCAGGGGTGTCGTGGTGGGGTAGGAGTGGAATGGGAGTGTGTCTGAGAGAGAGAGGAAATGGGGAGAGGCCTGAGAGGAGTGGAGAGAGGGGAGACTGGAGTTGGTATGTATTGCACAAGAGAAGAAAACAAAAGACAGAAAAAAAAATAAATATGTGAACTATTAGCTATCGCTCCAGCATCATGCATTCTTGCCTGCTTCCATACTCCCTGACATGATGGTCATGGGTTCTTACTCGTTGAAACTTTAAGCCCCAAATAAACTCTTCTGTAAGTTGGCTTGATTATGGTGTTTTATCTTAGCAACAGGAAAGTAACCAAGACAGCCCTCATTCTTCCCTCCAATTAAGACATTGCCCTGAGTCTCAAATGAGACTTTGGACTTTTAACAGTGTTAAGAATGTGAAGTTGGACAAAATGTATTTTGCATTATGATAAGGCCTCAAGTCAATAAGGACCAGGGAGTGGAATGTACTGGTTTTATGAGAATGGCCCCCACAGGGTTATATGTTTGAGTGCTTGGTTTACAGTTGGGAGAACTATTTGAGAAGAATTAGGGGTGTGGCCTTGTTGGAGGAGGTCATGAACTCATCTTTGTGCAGCATCCAATTTTTCTAGAATCAGTTGCTAAAGAGGCTATCTTTTATGCAATTGCATTTTTGGTACTTCTGCCCCAAACCAAGTTTCTGTTTTTTTTTCTTTGCACATGTTACTGTATGTGTCTGTTTTTGTTCCAGAACCATGCTGTTTATGTTACTATTGCTTTGTAGTATATAATTTGAAGTCAGATACTGTAAAACCTCCAGCATTGCTCTTTCTGTTCAAGATTACCTAACTTTAAGGGGTGGTCGCCGTATGAATTTTAGGATTTCCCTTACTTTTGTGAAGAATGTCATTGGAATTTTGGAAGTTATTGAGTCTGTAGGTTGTTTTAGATAACCTAGCCATTTTTACAACATTAATTATGCTGAGGTATGAGTGTGAGAGATTTTTCCCCCATTTTCTAGCATGTTTTTCAACTTTTTTCCTTGACCTTATTGGTTAGGGTATTGTTTTCTAATGCCATGTGATTAGATGTTGTTCCTTTATATATGTGAGAATGAGCAGATCAGCGTAGCTGGTACTGACCCCTTTCTTTGGCTGCAGTGTTGCATCTGTGTTTAACTGCTGGGTGTTGCTGTTCAGATATCGCACCAGCAGTTTGGAAATTCTGTCTATAAGATTAAACACGTCATTTGACTCTTGCAATTTGTCCTCTTTTCTTTACCTACCGATGATGTTATGATTTCCTTTATCATTGATGGTGAAGCTTCTGGTTTGGATGGCATTTTTCATATCTGTCTAGTCTCTTCCTTCTATTTAGTGATGAAGCCTGAAGGTTCTTCTTTTCTACTGCCTTGTGCATACATTCATTGTCTCTGGCCTCATAGATAATGTTATTAAATATTACACCAATAGCTGCTGTTTTCTAACCTCAGAGTACCTTTGGCATGACGTGAGCATGAAATTGGGGCAGGTTCTGAAGTTTCTTTGATGATTGTTCCAAAATTATTTAAAATTTTCATCTTATTGCTGACAGATATCAGCTTATTTCATGAATGAAACTAGTGTTGAAGAGCTGTTCGCGTATAGTGTAAGTCAGAGATGACAGTTATGTTATAGTTAAGGATTTCAATATTGACATAGGCAGTAAAAACAGAATGAAGGCACAGTATGGATATTAGAAGAACTGAGAAAGGAAATGAGACTCATCACTCAAACCATATTGAATAAAAGGTGGTTTTTAGTCACATGTTTCCAAATTCTTTTTGTAAGATATGTATCAGGGTAGTCAGCAGGTTGTGTGAACTTTAGGCATTTGGGGCAAATGGCACTATCTTTTAAACTGATATCTTTCTGCTTTGGATATGAAATCCATTCCTTTTCCTTTCCCGTTTCTTATGGGAAAGTAGTTCCCGAAGGGAAAACAACCTCTTTGTGCATTCTTATGGTTGTTTTGACATTTTCCACATGATATTCTTTTTAGTCACAAGAAGATATTCCACATTTCAAATATGTGAGAGAGAAAACTGTGAGGAAGTCAAGTATAATGATTTTTATGTGGATAAAAATTTCTTGGGTAGTTCAAATTAAATGAAAATGCTGTAAGGTAAAAAAGTCGCATCTGAGTTTGGACAGATGGGCCAACGCTGAGAATGCCCATAGACCACGAACAGTCCTTTCTTGCCATCAACACAACGCCACATCACGATGTTCCTTCAAATTCTCCATATCCCTTCCCACAGATGGGCCCCTTCAGTGCATCTCAGATGCCACAGTTCTGCTTCACTGTAGTTGACTCAGGCCTGTGGTTGTGAGCACACGAGTGGAAGAATGAGCAGCTCGCATAAGGACCCAGGCTCAATTTTCAGTACCACAAACAACAAACAAACAAACCAATCCAACATCCAATCTTTGGGATGTTGTCTTTTCCTAGTGAAGGGTGAGTACCAGGAGGAGGTTGACCAGAGCCACTTTTCAGTTGTGGTCTTGGCACATTCAGCTCAGGGTCCTCCTCTTCATTCAGACTCCATCATGCTCATGATTTTCCATCTTTTCCATCTTTAGAACCTTTAAAAATTGTTTATTTATTTATTCATGTGGCACACGCGTGTGTGCGTGCATGAGTGTGTATGTGTGTCTGTCTGTCTGTCTGACTGTCTGTCTGTCTGTTTTAGGTTTGTGTATCTGAGTGCAGTGCCCATGGAGGCCATAGAGATTGTCAGATCCTCTGAAGATGGAGTTTTATAGGCAGTCATAAACCACCCAGTGTGGGTGTTGCAGACTGAACTTGGGTCATCTGTAAGGCTGATATTTGTACGTTACTGCAGGACTGCAGAGGCAGTCGCCTCTGCCTCTCTAAGAAAAAACTCCTTACACTGGGACCAGTGATCTGTCTTAATTATATGCCAAGACGCTTCAACATCTAGGCTAGACTTAGCCAAGGGAAGACATGTTAGGGTCCAATTTTTATTTCATCACTCTTTAATTCCTTTTGAGGAGGAAGGAAATGTTATTGTATACTTTTAGTTTCAGTAAAACAGAGATAACACAAAACTGTTTTACCCGTTTTTAGTGTGCAGCTCTCTATAGCATTAAGTGCACCACATTGTACAGCCACCATCGCTGCCTTCTCCAGTGTTTTTTCCTCCTTTCTAGCAGAAACTCTAGATCCTCTCAACATGACCCCTCATTCCTTTCTTCCTGTGGCCGCTGGACCAGACCGTGCACCACCATTCTATTTTCTGAATTTGATTGCTCTAGATACTGTGTATAAGTAAAACCATACTGTACTTATCCTCTTGTGATTGCCTTATTTTACTTGGTAAAATGCCTTCAAGGTTCATCTGTGCTGTAATATGTGTCTGTCATGATTCCCTTCCTGAATAATATTCCACTGTGAACACATAAACCCAATTTTGTTTATCCATTCATCGTTAAGGGATGTAGGTTGCATCTACCTGTGGATGTTTGTACAAAATGATAACTGTGAACATGGATGTGGAGTTACCAGTTTAAGTAAGAAAAAACTCCCTTCTAATTTAGAAAAAATGCTAGTGGTTTATTTCTGTGCTTTTTAGATACATGGAATTTCTCTATCCACAGTTAGCACTCATGCAGGGAGTACAACGCTCAAATTGCTTGAGGAACACAAACTCCCTGGTGGTAGGCCTGCTGCATTATTTATTCATCTGTTCTGACACAAATAATGCAGTTGCTCAACAGACAGTGCAGTCTGCAAGTGAAATACCATTCCAAAATTGGAGTACATGTTTGCCGACCAGTGACCTGGAACCAATTCAGATACAGCAACACCACAGACATAATACAGAGGTATGAGAAAAATAAAATTACATCAGAAATCCTATTATGTCTGTAACAGACTTTTTCTGGCTCAGCACTTTCTGCCCTTGCAAAAAAGAAGAGGATTTTTTAAAATTAGTGTTGTAGAACTTGAAGGATTATGTGGCAGGTGAATGTATTTTCAAAAAGAGAGGGAAGTGTAGGCAGTGAGAGCCAGAGCCTGCACTAGATCAATGCATTAGATGGAGACCTATAGGTCTTTTTTCACCTATCTTTGGGCATCTCTTCTGGGATGGCTTTCTACCTCTCAGAGCCCATGTTAGTGCAGCATAGCATGCTGCCAACAGCTCCTGCAAACATCTCTGTCCTGGTCTTAAAGAAATGAAGTCATCTCCTCTCCCTCCTGGAGTCTTTCTGATAGCAGACATGTTATCACATTAACAAAAGCAAACAATTAAGAAATGAAAGATGAAATGAGTGGCTAGCATAATGTTGCTTTAGAGAAAAAAAAGAATGAATATGGATGAAGGCATTTAGAAGTCAACATGGGAGAAGTCGCAGAGGGCAAATCTGGAACTGGAAATGTAACCAAACAAAAGGGTTGCGTGTTGGAGGTGCAGAGCCAAAACAAGCACAGTCAAGACATGAAAGACTTATTACCTGTGTAGACAGAGCAAAGAAGTTGTTTCTAAGGCAACAGAGGAAGCATAGTGACTTTATCTAAGTGGACTGTAATTATTCATGTAGGCACATGCCCATTCCTGATCATATTCAGTTAAAGAATACACTCCTGGACAAGCTCAGATTAAGGCTGAAATTTAAAAAGAAAAGGTAGTAGACACACTGTTGGGTGTGCTTAGCTCAAGGTTTCGGAACACATATATAAAAGATTAAAGTGATGGACAAAAATGTCTGGGGAGTACACAACTTACACAAAGAAGTTTTAGCAGAAAATAAAGGAAAAGATACTTCTGTGTTAATGCAGAAGTCCACTCCTGAAAGCGCCTTCCCTACAATGTTTCACAATGTTTCTGCTCCTCTTCTCCAGTGTTCTATGAGCCTTAGGTGCAGGAGTGTTTTGTAGATGTATCCACTGGGACTGGGCTACATTAGCTCTGCATTTTGATTGATTGTGTTTCTGTAGTGCTCCCCATCTGTTGCAAAGAGAAGTTTCCTTTATGAGGGTGAAGACTGTACTTATCTGTGGGTACAAGGACAAATGTTTAGATTATGGTTAAGGATTATGTTGTTTTAGTAAAGTACTAGTTATAGATTCTCCTCCAATAGCGAGGAGCCATTACTTCACTAAATCTGGGTAGTTAACTAGGTTTCCAGTACCAGCATAGTTTCCTTCTTGTTGAGTTGATCTTACATTCAATTAGAGAGCTGTTAGTTGTGCCAAGGTGTGTGCACCACTACTGTTATTTTGTCATGCTGGTTATTAATATGGTTCATAAGTGTCATTGCTGAGTCAGACTATTGGCTGCTTCCCTCCTTTGGAAGCTTGCCTGGCACCTTCTGATACCTTGAAAGCTACCCCTCAGGGAGGAGGCATTCAGGTCAGCCTCTGGTCCTTGTATCAAAAGTAACATGATGTCTTTAGCAATAAGGGCTTACCTTTTGCTTCTAGTGGGCAATCAAGGACAATAGCAATAGGCTCTGTGTTTTGAGCACATATCAGAATGGTGGGCTGGGGTTTATCAGAACTGGGCCATTACATTCACTGATTACTTTCTTTAAAGGTTGCTAGAGTTCCCAGATTCTTTTCACTTGACGAACTTGTTGTAGTCTTGCAGCTTTCCTCCTCTCTGAACCAGCAGCTCTAAAGAGCAGTTTTCATAATGTACAAGTAGGTATTCACTAAGGAGCAGTTAGAACAAAACCACTGAGAACGCAATGAAGAGGTGTTCACACAGTTCCCCAAGGTAATTAATAGTCCCTTTTCTTGTTTTGTTTAAATTTTTTTTTTTTTTACCTAAATTACGTTAGTGCTGCTCTTAACGAAACAGTTTAAAATAAGAAGTTTCAGGAATTAGGGAGATCTTTCTTGATTAAATGCTAGAAATAATGAGGTTAACTGGAACGGTGTGGCATCCAAAGCTTTTGAGTATGGACCAATTGTCCTTAAGTTTTCCAGGGGAGCCTTACCATGGTCTGGGAAGAATCCTTTCTTCCTAAAAAGCTAGTAAAGTTGTATCACTTCAAGTAGGTTGAGATAAGGCTTAGCAGACATGTCCCAGAAAAGGACACACAGATATCAGTATGTCCATGATGCTGAGCCAAAAGATGTCTGCTAAATGAGATATGACCCTGTCACCTACAAAGGGCATGTCTCAGTCAGGCTGAGTGATGTGGACCAGCATTTCTAGATACTTGGGAGGCTGGCAGGAGGATTCCAAATTTTAGACTAGTGTGGGTAACTTAATATTAAAGTAAACGAAAATTCTAAAGAAGGATGGGGACACAGCTCTGTGGTCAAGCATGAGGTAGCGTGCACAAGGTCCTGAGTTCAACACCAACACTAAGAAACAGCAGCAACAACAGGAAGGATGGGTCTTTGGAACACAATGACTTGCAAATCTTTGGATTATGTCCCAGTGTCATAAGAACTCAGGTAATTGTAAAGCATTCATGCTAGCTGCTTCCCATTCCTGCCATACAACCCAATAAAGGATTTTATGTTGCTGTTTTAACAATGGAAAAATAGATGATCTGTATTAGAACCATATTTCATGCTTTTTGTAAGGACCAGTTCAGAATTATGTACCCCAAACTCCTGGAATATATATTCATCATTACATATAATATAGTAATCAAAAAACTATCAACAAACTGGACCAGTAATGTTGACGTTAATCAACCTTCTATATAATGACAAGGAAGATTGCAGCAGTTCACTATAGAAGCCAGTCAAGCAGGTATTCATCTAAGTTTTGAGGATGCCATCCCAAATGGCAGATGGGCTGGAGGATATACTGCAGCACATACACAGTAGCACATATGAGAGAATCCTAAGCAAGGTACGGCAGGAGATGTGTGGCATTTGTTGTGGGCAATACAATATGCGTGGGGCTCAGTTGCTTGCCTGAAAAGAACTTACCATGTAGATGAAGAATTACAAAGTGAAAAAGACATGCAAAAGCTATGTCCTACATTACTTCTGCTTTGTCAGGAAAAGTAGAGAAAAAGAAGAATAAGATGGAGGTGTTTGTTTGCCAAGGGCTCAGGGAAAATGAGTATGTTAGATCTGTGTTGAAAAGCCCTTGCTTGTATCTAAAAACTTAGAACTCAGAGGGAGAGTTTAACAGTAAAGATGGAGAGAGAGAAACAAAAGCAAAAGAAGATGCACTTCAAGTCTGACCTTTAATTCAGAGAGTGGGACTCTTCCCCCTCCCCCAGAAACTATGACTCAGCATAAACAAGGGGGCCTTAATAATGGCCCAGTAAAGTAAATTACGGTAACTGGAAATATTCTGCCTCTGAATTGCTTGAATTGGGGAGGCTTTTAAACAGTAGATGAGGGAATCTCTCATATCCTGGATTGTGAGGCGATGAGACATGGGGCAGATGGATTAGCCAGAGTACTGTAGAAGCAGAGAAACTAAGTCACATAACTATTTATCCTTTCCTGAGAAAAAGGTTTTACAATTATTCAATATCAAGGAAGTCCATGATAGACTGGCTCATACAGACCATTAGGGATACTTGGCTATCCCTGGCTGAGTTCCACATGAACATCAGGGATGGGAGGATGAGAAAGGATAGGCATTATTGAGGGAACTAGAAATTAAAGAAATGGTATTTGATTCCCGGTTCATCCAGCCTGCTAGGACTTTATCCATTAGGAGAGTTAAGGAAGAGATTGTTTCCATAGGGATTGTTGGAAGTAGAATTTTGGTAGCTTTTCTGGGCCTCACAGCTGGACATGGTCTTTGTTGGATAGAAACGGCTCTAGGTGATCTAATTGATTTAAATAACAGTGTAAATAAGATATACAATGTACTAAGGCATTGGGGGGCATGAAAAAAAGAAAAGGCAGATTCTGAGGCATGTTTAGGTCATTCAGGAGCAAATGTGGCAAGATTTTAATGGAGTTGAAGTTCCCAGGAAAAATTAATAGGAAGACAAATTCAGTTTTTTTATCAGTAGGGTGAAAGGAATAAGTGATAGAGAGGAGAAAGATTATACTTCTCCCAAGTTTGGGGAATCATTTCCTCAGAGTATTCTGTGTACGTTTCTCTCCTGGGCGTAGGATTGTCCAGCCTAGGGCTCCTTCAGCAGTCAGGTATAACTGATATCATAACAGCAAGTGTAGCTAAGCACATGGCCTTGCTCCTCACTGGTCTTGGGCGAAGCTGAGCAGTACAAGTTGGTTAGGCTTAGCCCATTAGGGGACAAAGAAATGTAAGATGGCCCCACAGCAGTGGTTCAGGATGTGAAGGTCCACCCATGCTACTGTATTCAACATTGCTCATTTGACAAAACAACTGATACAAGTCGTAGGATCTTCTCATGCTGTATTGGACCTTGTTCACGTTTCCTTTTAAGTTTTTCTTCTTAGTCACTCAAGACCAATTGATACTTGCTTGGTATGGATAGATGCGAAGCTTCAGAGATCATGGTCAACTATGCAAAAAGCTGTCTTTATATATAAAGATAATGCTTGAGTGTATTACAGACTTGGGAAGCATCTAGAAGAATGGCTAAAATGATAGTTAAAGAGTTTAAATGAAGATACCCTGAGACACCCTGAGAAGATACACAGAGATAGAACTCTCTGTGTGTCTGAGGATGTTTTAAGAGAGGTAAAGCTGAGAAGAAAAGACTCGCCCTAAATGTAGACGGTGCCATGGATGGGATTCCAGAGCTGAGTAAACAGCATTCTTCTCTCTCTCTACATCTTGATGTAGATACAGTATGACCAGCAGTCTCACACGCCTGCTGTCGTTCCTTCTTGTCACATTTCTCTCTCTACATCTTGATGTAGATACAGTATGACCAGCAGTCTCATACGCCTGCTGTCGTTCCTTCTTGTCACAAGCCAAAATAGATCTTTTAAGTTTCATTTGTCTTGCATTTTGTCATACCAATAGAAAAGTATTAGTTACTAATACAGAACTAATGCTAAAAGTAACTAATACAGAAATATTCCCTCCTGGAGTGTAGAAGGAGTTTTAAGACAAGAGAGTTCACAAAACTCTCAATAAAAGTTATTGAGACTCACAAAGTCCTTCTCATGAGGTTTACAATAAATTAATAATCACGGGCTCTTTGGTGGAGCTGTCTGCCAGCTGTGTAAGAAATCCCCAGCTGCCTTTGAGTTAGCCATGGTCCTTAAGCAACCTCAAGATTGGTTCACTAAGCTAATCTTAGGTGGACCCATTTCTTTGATCTGTTGTTATACCCTGTCCTGTTTATTCACATTTCCCCAGAAAAAACCATATGGTATAAAAGTACAATCTTATGATTATGAACAAGTCTATGAATAATTCAAGGGATATAAACATATTTTTTAATAGAAAGTGAAAGAGCTCAGGATTAATACAGATTCTAGTATTGAATCAGCTCTCTAATCATATTTAAATAATGCTTAGTAAATCATCTGGCAGCTCACCAGCAATAAGTACATAACATCTCATGTCGTGAATTCAATTCTTAACAACCAAATAAAGGACTCATGATTTTTGAACCACACCTTATTAGGAGGACCCTTGATGCTCTGGGAAGGTCAGGGGAACCCTTGAACTGTGTCTGTGGCAAATAAGGCAATTATAAATCAAGACGAGATTTTAACAGAGGCCTCATCCCATTTACCTGAATTTCCTCAGTGACCTACCGGCAAATAAGAGACAATAAATAGACTTAAAATTTCAAGAGACCTAATCTTAAACTCTATTGTTCTAGCCCAGTGATTCTCAGCCTTCCTAATGCTGGGACCTTTTAATACAGTTCCTCATGTTTTGGTGACTCCCAACCATAAAATTATTTTAATTGCTACTTCATAGCTCTACTTTTGCTACTGTTCTAAATCGTAATGTTAATATCTGATATGCAGATGGCTTTAGGTGACTTCTGTAAAAGGGTCGTTTGATCTCCCAGAGGGGTTGCAACCTACAGGTTGAGAAACACCATGCTAGCAGACTTGGGGTCCTGTTGCCTTCTCAGGATGTTTCCGGAACTCTGTTTTCTGGTCATGTGAGCCTGGGGTGAATGTTGGGAATCTTTGGGGCCCTGTACTGTCTCTGAAAGTTAACCTCTGAAGGAACTGCCATTCTTTTTTACTAGAAAGGCATGTCTTCCTCCCTCATTGACTTTCCTCTCAGTGGCCCTCATCTTGTTGCACCATTTCTGCTCTGATCTTTAACTACAAGGCCAAATTGAGATTTGAAGCCTTACAGACCACAGAAGAATCAGCCAATGACTGGTCAGTGCTTCAGCCTGTCCCAGAATCTCCTGTTTAGTGTCTCAGCAAGTATGTTTCTCATTCTATTCTCCTCCAAGTCCTTTTCCAATTATGATTTTTCTAAACTGACGTTGCCATTAGGCTAATGAAACCTACCCTAAAAATCAGTGCCAAATCTTTCTACTCTTTCCATTTGAAACTTGCTCTCAAACAGGCCTATTTTTTTCTCGTTTAAATATCCAGCTCTAAAAGTTGTCTCGTTCTGTTTCATCAGACAAGGTACATTTTAGCAATACTGGGCTTTGGTATGTTTTGGTATTGCTTTATTTTTGTCTGAATCCTATAGCAATCAGCTGGCGAGGCATTTCTATACTATTTTACTGATAAACTTTAAGTTTCTGTGGTGCTTAGGATAATTGTTAGCTTGATAGAATCTAGAATTACGTGAAAGGCAAGGCTTCAAGCTTCTGGCCTTGCCTGTAAGGGATTATAGGGTTAATTGGGGGTTAATTAAGGGATCAGGTTAATTAGGTTAATTGGGAAGACCCACACTGAGGGCCATTTTTGGGTTGGGGCCCTAGACCTCACACAAAAGGAAAGCGAGCTGAGCATCAGTGTTCATGGTTCTCTGCATCTAGACTGTGGCTGCAATGTGCTCAGACTCCTGTTACTTTAAGTTCCCCACCATGGTGGGTAGCATCCTTCGTCTGTGAGGTTAAAAAAAAACCCCTCTCCCTTAAGTAGCTCTTGTCAGGGTAATTTTATCACAGTAAAAGGAAAAGAAACCAAGAAATCTCTGCCAGTTTAAAATATTAAGGTTACCCAGCATGATCTGGGCACAGTGGCACATACCCATCAGTCAGGAGGTAAAGGCAGAGGATCAGGAGTTCAAGGTCTGACTTGGGTACATAAGGAGTACATGGACAAATGGGACCCTCTCTAAAACAAAAAAAACAAAAAACAAAACAAAACAAAAACACCCAGCATGTAAACCACAGGCCCAAAATATTGAACTCAGGCTTATTGGATTCAAAGTTAATGTACTTTCTATTATGTCTATTACACAACAGTATCTGAAACCATCCTTTTGAGTTCTTGGTTAATTGATGCCTTATAAGGCCAGCTAGAATAACTTACTGATGTCAAACCCACAATCCATGTAACTCTGTCAGATGTATTTTTTTTCCTGGTGCTTAGAAATATCGCAGATGTCAGGAAGCAACAGGCATGTTCTGTAGCCAGGAATCAGCACCCACGTGAACATCAGTTGCCTAAATGTTTTCTTTCCTATATCTTGATATTTCTCAGAAGCACACCATCTGTTCATAGAATAGATAACCAGAAAATATCTTTGGTAGTTTTTCTTACCTCTTGTAATGAATTATCTTTGTTCTTATGCATATGCAATCAGATTTTGAACAGAAGTACAAAATACCTACCATCTCATCACCCCAAAGGATGGAGATATATGTTAACTGGATTAAATATGAGGAAAGGGCATGGAAGTCAAGAGTTTCTGAGCAGGTGCCAAAAGATGAACTTTACGTGTACTTTTATACAGGCGCTAGGAAAACATCGATTAGAAGTAGAATATTGAGTGGAAGAGATTGGGAGTGGTATGTGTGTGGAGAGCAAAAGGGGGCAGTTGATGAGATCAGTACACACTACGTGTGTGTATGCAAATGTGCACTGAACTTTATTAATATGTACAGTCACATGAGTTAGATATTTTTTGTTTTTGTTTTTCAAGACAGGATTTTGCTGTAGTAACTCTGGCTGTCCTGGAATTTTGTAGACCAGGCTGGCCTCTGCCAGCCTCTGCCTCCCGAGTGCTGGGATTAAACGCACTCGCCACCACCAGCTAGCTGAGCTAGATGATTTTAAAAGTGCTCATGCTCTGGTTGTGACAGATAGTATTTGAAATACCCAGGGCAGTGACAATTACACAGTAATAACCCAATCCATGCTAAACATTTTCACAGTTATCTCTTCTTCTATTTGCAGTGCCTCTTCCCTTTGCTGCGAGTAGACAAACTGTCCTCCCAATTTGCTTTACGTGGCATGGAAAAACCTTAAAGTCAAAGAAATCTCTCTGTTTGCTTATCTAAAGATTTTTATTGTGTCCCTAAAGATGCTGGTGAGCAAAAGATGGAACTCCTTTGCTCAAGACCATAGAGTCCAGTTTAAGAAACAGACTGAACCAATTGCCTTGTAGATGTATTAAGTTCTCATGATGGGAGAGATGAAAACAGGTATGAAGTTCATGTTGAAAGTGAGTAATTTATCCTTGTAAGTGACACTTGATTTTTGAAATCTGAAAGATGAGTCGAACCTCACCAAAGGGAGAGAAGTGGTAGGATAAGATGTTCTAGAAGAAAAATGTTCACTGTGCCTGTCTCATCCTTTTCCTCCTTCCTCAGCTGCACCAAGCTCACGTCAGTGTCAAGGCTATATGAAAAATTATTAACCATACATGGCATGGTTCTATAGACATTAAAAGTACTGAAACATTTCCTCACGGGTCGGTAAGAGTTTATGCTTCGAATAGCAGAGGAGCTGCACACCCACTATTCCTCTGCCATGGCTGCTCAACATTCTCCCTCAGAATTCACCAGGCCTCTCTACAATCGGGAACAAAATCATTGCTGCCAGAAAAGGGGTCCTGAGAGTCCATGTCCTTACTCAGAAAGGCTGCAGTCTCCTCTGTTAGGTCACCACTGGAGCCACATCATTTGAAAATATTTTGAGTGTTGCATACGTATAATCCTAGCACTTGAGAGGCTGAAGCAGGAGGATGGAGGTGGTGGTGGTGGTTCCAGGCCAGCTTATAGTATATAGTAAGTTCCAGACAAGTTCTGTCTCAAAACCAATTAACGTTTTAAATATAATCTATGATGCCATGCCAAACCCACAGTTCAGTCTCTGTTTCATCTCCTGGGAAAGGGTTATCAATTTGAGAAATGAAAGTCACCTAGCTTAGTCTTCACCTTACTTTCAGCTTATCTTTTAGTTTGTAATTCATGCCTATTGAAGCTAACAGAAAGAGACTAACAAGTCCTTTGAAGAATTACTAACTTAGTATCTCATGTTAATTCCATGGTAGTTTGCAATTACATTTTACTTTGTGGGTTGCTTTATTTTAGTGAAAGAGTCACAGAAACTAATTCATTCTCCAAATAGAATTTAAAACAATAGATATAGTTTTAGTAGAAGGTTAACAGAGGGCAACTCTAAATCTTTTGCAGAGGATTAAATTTTCAGTCTTGGTTAGCAAATACAAATGAATGTTGCTCTGAACACTGTTTTGAAAATTGTAAGCCAACTCTTACAGTTGAACTGAGAAAGAAGATAGCTTAGAAACTTTTAGTTTTAGTTTGTATGTACATATGGATGCTAAGTCATAAATACCACAGTGGGATATTTAATGAAAAGAAAGGATTGTATCCGCTATATTGTCTTCAAATTCACTCACTGTATAGCTATTATTTCCATCACTGTTTCAATGAGGAATTGATACCTTTAGAAAATGAGGGTAGAGCCTTTAGTGTCTTCCCTGAAATACTGCATGGAATAAGTGCTTATTTTTCAACTTCTGTATGTTAGGTAAGCTTCCATTTGATTTCCCACTATTAAGAAGTTGAGTTCCTGGAAGCAACAGTCTTTCCTTACATCATGCATGCATATCATCTAATTACTGCAGGTTTAAAAATAAGCACTGTCAATAATTATCCCAAAGTTTCTATCTGAGCTAACAAACTTCAGTTGTATCCAGCAACGCATCACTGTAATGATGAATAGATAATACCTAGGGGACAAAAGACTGCTGTGCAGGTAGGTTTTTTCACTTAGAAAAGAAAGGAATTCTAGACCGTTTCCAAAGTTGTTATGATCAAGAGAAGCAGGGGCCAGCAGTCATTATCACAGAGTCTTATGCTAATGAGTTAACTCTTAGCCAGCGAATACTTATCCGTTACATTTTGGCACCAAAAAATACAGAACATCACAATAGAAGTTCAAAGATTCCAGGAAGTTTTACTTAGATATGCTAAATATATTTCATGAAAAGAAAGGTAAGATAATGAGACATGAAGAAATATGTGGAATCTTGACAGGGAAAGATCAGTGAAAATATATCAGATCATCACTGGGAGGAAGGAGTAAGAGGGCATCCTCATCAAGGTGAACTCTGCCTCCAGTTGGAGAGCAAGGTGCTATTACAGTCAGGCTGCCTGAAGACAAATGGGTGGTGGGTTAAATAAGTCCATTCAGGTTCTGACAGGGTCAGCATATAGATCTCCTCCACTGACCTGCTGAGTATAATATCATCAGAAAATGATAGAGCACAGAGGAATTAAATTCATTTGCTTAATATTTATTGAGCATTTTCCATTATAGCTGGCATGCCCGGGCACTGAAGATAAAGTAGTTAAGGAGGCACCATAATCTCTGACCTTAAGTTTATTTTCAAATAAATTATTAATGTGATTTTGGGTTATGGCAAGTGCTACGAAGAGAAAAGAATATGAGGGCTTGGGTACATGAACAAAAGGTTGACTTATTCTAGGGAATGTAGTCAAAATTGCTTTTTGTGGAAGAAATATTTATTCAAACATGACTGATGTGAATATGTCAACAATAGAAATGCCTTTGTGAGCAGCATTCCAGGCAGGGAGGAAGGCCTGAGGTAGGCGAGCACAGACACCCCAGGCAAGGTGGTCTAAATAGGGAGAAGAAGCAAACTAGGCAACTATTGGTGCTCCACAATCATAGATGGCCTAAGAAATTGGTCCAGAATGGATGCTATAATTAGGTGTGATTCCATTTTACCTAAAGACACCATCTCTATCATCATAAGTAGGTCATCCTGTGGGGATTCTGTCACCAAAGGGCCAGAGGAACATGATGCTGTCAATCTGTGATCTGGAGCCAGAGTGCATGCAAACCTGTGTTGGCCACTTGTGGTATGTGTCACGTTATAAAGTTTAAACAGTTATTCGTTTTTATGTGCATGTGTGTACCTGATTGTCTGTATGTGCACCACATGCATGCAGTGCCTGCAGAGGCCAGAAGGGGGCCTCAGATCCCCTGTGGCTAGAGCTTTGGGTGATTGTGAGCCACCATCTAGTTGCTGGGAATGGAACTCTATCTTTTTGGTAGAGCACCCAGTACTCTTAAACACTGAGCCTTGTCTTCAGCCCTTAAATTAGTAAACTTTCTTTAGCTCTCTGTGCCTCAGTTTCTTCATCTGGAAAGCATTGCTTACCCCATGTAGTTCCAGTGCTTGATATTCCACAAGTTCATGTATAGTTCTTAGGAAGACATTTTATAAGGTTATTGCTGCTATTACCACACATAGTTTTCTGCTCACAAAATGTTCTTGTGTTTAAGACTCTATTGTTATCAACAACTGAAGTAGTTTGTATAGAGCTTGAGAGCTTTCTTTTATATCTAGGGCCAGAGTATTTAATTTCAATAGTTTCAACTTCTTTTTAATATTTTAAAAACATGGATATAGAATCCAAGTCACAAGAAGGTTAAGTGCACTGACTGAAGTTCAAGCATTAATTAGTGGCTGAGCTGGGATGCACACTTTCGACAATTTCATGGCCTTTTTATATCTCAGTGCTATTTTAATGTGAACTCAACTTTTCTGCGTTTAATTAAATTTCATATCCCTATCAAGAGGACACTTTATAAAGATTTGTAAAAATTCTGTTGTACATTTATTTCGTTTGTGTGTGTGTGTGTGTGCCTGTGTGTGCGCGCGTGCGCACCATGGTTTGAGTATGGAGGTCAGAGGTCAACTTGTAGGTATCAGTTCTCCCCTTTTATCATGTAGGGCCTCAGATTTGATAACAAGTATGTAATAGTAAGTTGCTATTGGGGTGGCTCATCAAGGAAGACAAGGAGGCATATTTCATAACTGCAAACCCTGCCAGACTTCAGCAGAGGGAGGCACCATCCTGGCCAGTGCCATACTTGAACGACAGTGGAACCCTGAGCACTTGAGCGGAGGCATTTTTATTCATTCAGAACTCCTCAGGTGCAGGTCATAAGCAGTCAAACATCCCCCACAGAAATCCAACACCTGCAGACAACACAAAACACCAGGACGTAATTTAGCCCCTCGCCAACAGTGCCTAACAAGTTTTATACATAATTAAAAATAAACTTCCACAACACAGGTACCTTTTACTTAATAAGCCATCTCACTGTCCCCAATATTTCTGTAATATTTTTGTTAGTTTTTAGGGGTGATTACTATGTATAATTATATGTGACAACTTTTGAACCATATTACATTGTTTTGTTTTGTTTTTTTTTTTTTTTTTTTTAGCAGCAATAAGTAACAGTCAGAAGTCCAACATATAAGAGAGATTTAGGTAACAAGATGACAGTACTATTTCATAAAGTCTTGAACAGTATGGAAGACCGCAGTTAAGTAAGATGTTCACATTGTAATAGAATCAGAACTATACAGGGAAGAAACTGAACTAGAGTGAATTCGCACAGATGGTCTTGTCCTAGGGCCACATCTAACAGTTGTGCCCTTTCAAAGAAGTGGCTCAAATTCCTTGTACCTTAGTGCTTCACACGTGAACTGTGGAGGGGCCAGATGACCTTGGAATCCGGGCTTCGGAGGGTCATTAACATAACATTAATTAGCTCTCTACCCTTTTCAGTCATGTTCACTGCATCTGACCCAAAGCAGTTACCATAGAACCATTTGAAAAATATTGACCATAGATAGCCTGGAAGTTGATGCTGAAAGGCTTAAAAATAGGATAACACAAATGGAATTTCTCAGAGCAAAATGCATTCATCAGTTTCACAGAATCTGAGGACTAGTGAGCAGTGAGATGATTTTAAGAGCTCTTCCTGGGAAATTTTGTGCCTGCCAGACTTCACATTAGTCTAACCTTGCTGTCTTTCTGTGTCCTTTCCTGACCTTGTGTGCTATTTGTAGTCACTGACTGTGAAGTCTGGCATTCCTTTTCAAACCAGACTACAGAACACAAGCTCTCAGGCTCCTTAGAGCAAGCCTTGTTCATGAAGAAGGCCTCACCGCTTTCTTCTTGATGCCTCCCTCTGGCTCTCTGCTGTCAGACCTCCTTAGTGCACTGTGGTTATACTTTTTGTTCTTGCTGAAAGTCAGTTTTCTTTCCTAGGCTGCTCCTTCCCCAAATGCAGCCTTTTCTGCTGGAACTTCTGTACCCACTCAGAGTAGGGCCCAAAGTTTTTTACCTTCTGCACAATTCTCAGGCAACAGTAATTAGAGTAGTCACCAGCACATGGCAGATCACCACGGGAAAGGCGTTCACCCACCATAAGTCTCTAGTGGAAGGCTTGGTCTACAGAGCTCCACCAGTGCCATGCTTGGAAACGTCTGGCACCATTTCCCCAATCCCCCATTCATCCAGTCAACTCCACACACTCTCACGGGAGCAATCAACTACTATGGGTTGTCTAAAAAAAAAAATGAAGACAGGAGGCTTGGCATATTGTCAGGACTAGAACCAGAGATCCTCATACAGTTTTCTGTTTTGTTTTTAAGGATGCCCTAAGAATTGAAAGGATATCCTGTTAGATTGGGATCAATTGAGGTGACATGGGAATAAAGAGGAGACCAACCTCTATAGAAGCAGAATTGCCCTTTAATCAGAAAATTGAAGGGCAGCAGTCTCTCCTTGGAGTGGAGATTGTACACCATGGCACAGGGGCCTGGGGTTTTAAAAGGCAGAAAAGATAATTTGGAGAATGGAAGACTCCATTTGCAGGTCAGCTCTCCTGCAGTCTCAAAATGGTAAATAGCAATGGAGGTTGGTATGTTGATCTTATTACCAGAAGCTTCCTGGATCCTAACAGCAGCTCGCATGTGTTGTCAATCAAATCAACTTTCCTGACTAGAGTTTCTCAGCCCAGCTGAGGCTTTTGGGTCATTAACTCTTCATATACAGCCATTTTAAAATTAACTTATTAAGTTTTAATTGTTTCTTTGTTTTTTGGAGAATCTAATATAATTAACACTACTCTCCCTTGCCTTTTCTCCCTGTAAATCCTTTCACATACTACTTCCTTTTCAAATTCATGGGCTTTTTTTTCATTAGTTGCTATTACATACATATACGTATATGCACAGAAATATATATACCTAAATACATGAGTATGACCTGCTCATTCTGTATGTTACTTTATGTATGCTTTCAGGGCTGACCATTTGGGTAACCAGTTGATGTGATCTTCCCTGGTGAAGACTATTTCTCCTCCTCTCAGCATTGCTTAGCTGCACATAGTTCTTTGTGTAGGGTTGAGGTCTCGTGGTCTTTCTACTATCTGTTTAACATGTCTGTTGCTTTTTTTCTTGTTCAGCTCAAGTTTAGGCCATCATGTTTGTGAGGCCTTAATAGGTATAGCTTCTGACATTACTAGGAGACACAAATTTCACAGCAAAATTCCAATCTTCTGGCTCTTACAATATTTCCTCCCTCCCTTCTGCAATGATTCCTAAGCTTTAGGTGCGGACCTTGTGTTAGTAGATATATTAGTTGGGACTGAGCTCTACAGTTCTGCATTGTGATTGTCTGAGGTTTTCTGTAGATGTCTCCATCTGTTGCAAAGAAAAGTTTCCCTGATGAGGAGTGAAGACTACATTTTCCTGGAGTATAAAGACAAATACTTAGAGTGTAGTTAGAGATTGTGCTGGTTTAGTAAAGTGGCACTTGTGGGCTCTCTTCTGATCCGTGATTCACTAGCTCTCTGTAGTTATCTAGGTTTCCAGTACTAGGCATGATTTTCCCCTTGTTTGAGTGGCTGAACTTATCATTTATTACAAACTATGCTCCAGGCGGACATTTGGGATGAGATTAAAATAGCCACAAGTATGTGTGTAGCCCCTGTGATCAGTCCCAGGTTCTACAGGACTTTGAAACACTTCCAGATTTTCTCTGGATGTCTTTCTTATAGGACATTTTCAAACTGAGTAATAGGGTTTTGAGATGCTAGAGTGATTGATGTAAATAGACCATTGGTTATATTTTCTTTGATATATTCTGTATATATACATACATGAAGCTATTTTGAAAGAAATGAACAAAGTTTCTTGTCATGAAGATTATACCAACAAGTACACAATATGAGTTTAATTATGTAAATAAATAAATAGTAATTAAAGTGATCCTGGCTAAGTCTGTAGTCCCAGAGTCAAACTACAAGTGAGTAACAGCAGCCTCCCTCTGTCATTGGACCAACAGGCAGGAAAGAGCCCTGTGTTGAGTGTTCCACAGACCCTAGGCATTTCGGACTTGAAGGGTAAGGTCTTTGCTTAAGCCTGCCCAGAAGGCCAGCCAGAAAACTTCATACTTGCCAGTGCAATAATGGTTTTTTGCTACTACTTTAAAATGGACCATAATGCTGGCTATTGGCAAGGACTCTAAATGACATTGGGAAATGCTGCTGTCAGCAGAAGAAGTACTTTAATATTTATGTTTTTGACCCTAAATGAAGTTTAGGTGATCAACTTAAACATGGTTCATATTTGCTTTAACAGACTTGTGGCTATTAGACACACTAAATATTTATATCCCACTAGCCTTCAAAAAGTAGCCCTTGTGGTGTAATGTAAACAAGATAGTCTCCTTCCCATCTGAGTTCAGACCCCAGCATTGCCATTATGAACTTGAGAAAGTTATCCACACTTTTTAGCTTCTTTTCATATCTAAAGTAAAGATACTAATAGCACCTAATTTGTAGCTGTGCTGGATAGTTTTATATCAACTTGACAAAAGCTAAAGTCATTTGAGAGGAGGAAACCTCAAGAAAAATGCCTCCATAAGAATAGGTTGTAGGCAGGCTTGTAAGACATTTTCTTAATTAGTGATAAAGTGTGAGGGCCCTTTTGAGGGTGGTGCCATTCCTGGGCTGGGTGGGTCCTGGGTTCTGTAAGAAATCAAGTTGAGCAAGCCATGAGGAGCAAGCCAGTAAGCAGTACGCCTTCATGGTCTCTGCATCAGCTCCTGCCTCCAGGTTCCTGCCCTACTTGAGTTCTTGTCTTGACTCCCTTCAGTGATGGACTATGATGTGGGATGTTAGCCAAATAAACCCTTTCCTCCCCCAAGTTGCTTTGGCCATGGTGTTTCATCACAGCAATAGAAATCCTAACTAGGACAGCAAACTTCCTTACTCTCTGAGCCATCTCAACAGACCTGTTTAAGGCAACAAAAACAAGATTGTCCCTAGAAAGGGATGCTAGCACAATTTGGGTAATACATGAGTGCTTTATAATATAGTCTTAGTGGAAAACAAAGAGGAAATTGGACTTTATTGGAAAGCTGTTTTGACTGATGTCTCTTCTGGAGAATTCTGAGTATTCCTTGTATAGTCTTATAAAAATGAATTAACTAACTTCTAACTTATACCTGAGCAATGGCTCTCTAGTTCCCCAAACATTGTCTCACTTTTGTTATTATAAATGCCCGTTCCTTCTGAGTTCATTTTTTTAAATATGAGACTAACATATTCAGCAAGTTGCTTTTATCATCATTGAAAACTTTTTTAGATGTCTTTATGATTTTAATTTTAAACAAAATTTTATTACACACAGGCTGTCACATAACTGGACACTGCTCTACTTTGTGCAGTCATTCTCACTCCACGTAGAAAGACTACGTCTGAACTGCTCATCTGGTGATGACAGGCACTATCCTCCCTCAAATCCCTGCCATGCCCTCCATGATCCAGTTGATAGCCTCTTGTTCTTTGATTATATTTTTAAAATACATGTATGTATGTATATGCACACACACACACACATATGTACAACCTGTTTAATCTGTTTTTGTTGTTTGTGTGTATATGGTTTCAAGCTGACCACTTTGTATTGGACAAACAATAAGGGGGACTCATCCCTAAGAGAGGCTGATTCTCCTTCTTCTATCAGTAAATTCATGACAGTAGTTCTTTATCTAGATATGGTACCAAGAGAAATTTTCTCCCTCCACACTGACATGTCAATTGATATTATTATTGTTCTGGTCTTGTTTATACAGCCATTTTTAGGAGAGACTATTTCACAGCAGACCCCCTGGTATCCTGGCTCTTACTCTCTCCCCCATTGCTTTAATGATATTCCCAGAGCTATAGATGTATGTGCTGTAATATAGATGCATCTGTTGAAACTAGACTTCCCATGAACCACTGATCTCTCTCTGATTCTGTCCAGTTGTGGTTTTCTGTGGTAGTCTCCATTTACTATAAAGAGATTTCTTTAATGAGTGAGTGATAACTAAACTTGTCTGTGGATATAAGGATAAGATTTAGAATGTAGTAAAGAATTATGCTGGGCTATCAAATTGACAGTAGTAGATCTTTTTCTAAGATCAATGACCTCGCTAGTCCTGGGAAGTTGTCTAGGTTTTCAGAACTAGGCATGCTTTCTGTCCTATTGAGTGAGCCTTAAGTACAATTAGACAGCTGTTGGCTGTCACCATCATGTGAATGCCACTTTTTGCACCTTTATGGATATCTTCTCATGCTGGTAATTTTCATGAACTACAGGTGCTGTAGCTGGGTAGGACTATTTAATCCTTTCCCTCCCTTGGCAGTATGCATAGATTTTTCTGGAACCCTGGAAGCTAGGCCACAGAAAGAGGCTTTGAGGTCAGATCCAGCTTAAGTCATCTAAGTTGTGTGTCCTAAGTATATGGTGTCCTCAGCAATAAGGGCCTACCTTTAACCTTTGAGTGTCAACCAGGGGTTACACTATTAATCAATATTGCTTTGGGAGTTACTACATTGACCAACCCTTTGAAAGGGGATTTCTTGTGTCTGGTACTAAGGTTTTTGTTAATCTATGGTTTTTGTGTGGAGCAGTGTCAACCTGAATAGCTTAACTTCCTTTAAGATATATATGTATGTATGCATGTGAGTGTGTGTTTGTATGTTTGTATGTGTGCATACACATATGTGTATATATGCCAATATTGTGAATAATTTTAGGTAAATATGAAATGATACCTTGAGACTTTATGCAACATCCTAGGTATTATTTGGCCTTCCTTTTCTTTCTTTATGCTTCTTTAGAAGTTTTTAAGTTTAAAACACCATTAAAATATGTATGAGTCAACCTAAAAAGAAACCCAGAGAAACGGGCTTTGCAAAGGCAAGATTTGATTCAAGAGAGGCAGAACATGGGAATCTGTGCCATGGCATGCCTACAGGCTTACAGAAGGAAGTGGGGCTTTTAGAGGCAAAAATTAGGATAGTTATGTAAGTTGCTATGAAGCAAAGAAAGCTCTGGTTGCAGAGTGTGTTGTGGGAAGTGATGCCAGCTCATTGCTGGAGACTGTGTGCTATAAATGCCTATACATGACTCTCGACTCGGCTGCCTGCGCAACCCTGAGTAAGCTGAGGTTTGATGGAATCTTTTGCCAGAGTTTCTGTTACAGGCAACTCTGAGTTAGGACCCTCCCTCCATGGTTGCCTCTCTTCAGCCAGATTTAACCATAGCAACTCCATTTTGATTTTGACAACTTCCACAAAACTAGGCACAAACCCTACATGAAACCGGTAAAACGTAAATGAGCAGCACTAATAGGTTTGTTTTTGGTTTCACTAACTTGTAGGTTGATTATTCAGTGCTGATTTCAGTAGTGAAGAATGTTCTTGGTCTATGTGAGTAATTGCCCATTTGTGTGTGATTCCCCCGGGACTCTCTACATTATTTCTAGGGAGAAAGCTTTGTTCCTAAGATGGAGTAGAAGCCACTTGGTGATTTTGCTCTCAGCATGAGCGTGGCATTGAAGCGTAGGACCACTTCAGACAAAGGTCAAAGTTCACTGCAGACCTCATTCACAATTACAGGGTACTTTCTGGAGGAAGAATTGCCCAAACTCTAACACATCCTTACATGGATTTGGAGTGTATGTCTTTGGAGAGCTACCTGTATGTGAGACTCTTCTGTCACATTTACCACCCATGGGGAGCCCTACATCCTATCTAACGTATGACTCTTATTTCCATATAGAAGGATGGGTTGAAATATATAGTAAGTAAAACAGGAAAAGGAAATTTACCATTACCACTTTGTTATTCATAAATCTTTGAAATTAAGTTCCAGCCCATGGTTCAAATTTTGCCCGGGTTATTATCGTGTCATTGTATTTTTCCTTTTAGTAGACACTTTTCTTGTTACATTTCATTAGATTAGAACATTGTCAACCTTTCCATCCAAACCTTCCATCTCCTAATTGCTAAAAAAGGATGATGGACTTGTATCTTTATGGCTGTTAAAAAAATTAAGTAATGACTCAGAAATTAAGTAACTGTTCAGTTTTTTAATATCAGTTTTTCCATTGGCATTGCCAACACATCAATTATTATTTAAAGAAGCATCATCAGACACATCTTTTTAGAGAAGCCTGAATCGCATTACAGGCCTTCCTTGGTAGACTCTGTCCTCTCCCTCTTCCTTCTCACCCTCACTCTCTTTATTAAAAATATGTCTATAATAATTACAGCTACTGTTTTGATCAGCAGCTGGGGATAGGCAAAGCACTATTGGTTTGAATGTCCCTTCTTCCCTAAAATATAAGGAAAGAAGTGAAAGTTAGAATTTTAAGCGGTAGCAACTGGCGTCTTACAGAATTAACTCCTCCTGTGTTAATCATTGGAAAATCAACTACTGAGACTAAGGAATTTCAAGATGATCAGAGGAAGCAAAATATTAAAATATAACTGATATGAAATTAGTGAATTTGGAAATGTTATAACTGTTGCACTTTGAATGCTGGACCCCCCCCCACCCATTCAAATGTTGACTCCCCAGTACCTATTATGATAGTCTCAAAAAGTGAGCATTCCTTAGGAACTCTTGGTGTGGACCCGCAGCCCCCTAGTTCTTCTTGGAAGCCCCTTTTAGCCTTTTTTTTATAGCCATTTTCCAGTCCATTGTGATGCAGCCAACTCATAGAATCTCCCTCTGCCGAACCTATAACTGCAACGCTAGGCTGGGACTCAGATCAGATCATCATCTCTAATCAGAAAGGCTCCTTCTTGCAGTAGATGGTGATTAACAAGGAGATCCATAAATGGACAATGTGCAGAGAGTGAGAAACTTTGGAGCACTCACTCCTAAATGGAATTTCTTTATCGAACCCCTTGCCTCAAGACTCAAGGATCTATACAGAAAAGGGGTGGAAAGATTGCAAGAGCCAGAGGAGGTGGATGACTCCAAGGAAAGAGCATTTTTCAGATGCAACATGACTGACACACATGTGAACTTACAAAGACTGTGACAACATGCACAAGACCTGCACAGGTTCAAACTATACAAAATCCCACCTCTGAGAGGGGAGTGGACATAAAGTCCCACCTCTAAGCAAGAACTATTTGCAATTGATTCCTGCTGGGAAGGGAAAAAGCAGTTTTACTCAGTGGAGTGTCACTGGGTCTATCAACCACACTACAGGGAAGGCTCCATACTCAGGAGTAGTTGGCCAGCACAAAACAGATTTTTTGATATGACTTTCGTTTTGTTTTGGTATTATTTGTCTTATTTGTTTTATTATTTTTAGTTTGTTTTATTTTTGGAAGGTTTTTTTGAGAGAGAGACAGAGACAGAGAGACAGAAAGAGAGAGAACATGAAGTTGGATTGGTATAGAGGGAGGGAGGACCTAGGAGGGAAAAGATTGTGGTCAAATATATTATAAAATTTTTAAAAAATCTTTAAAAATTTAAAGAAGAAAAAGAAAGAAAACGTGAGGCATTTGAAAGAATTTCACCTTGGTAAACAGGAGTGGTATTTTTGTTTATAAATGAGGTTAAAGGGAAGCACCTTTTCCTGCCACATGATCAGGCACAAGAAGTGCTAACCATGTAGCAAAAAGAAAAATCTCCAAAAGATACCGGCTCTGCCAATGCCTTGGTCTTTCAGCCTCTAGAGCTGTGAGGAATACTTATATTACTAATAAATCACCAGTATGAGGCATTTTCTTACCACAGCTTGAAAAGACAGAGTGCATCATTGATTTACAACAGCTGACCTTTAGCAAATAGATGTAGAAAGCGTAGTTCTTCGTTAGTGCTTTTTCACAAACATTACTTGAACTTTTGAACCTTGAACTAGATACTGGGGATACATGTATTATTTATTCCTCTAAAACATTTCTCTGTGAGTTACTATCTGGAAAAGTGTTAATCCTAAGTTTCATTCAAAGGATATTTCCTATCCAGAAATAGCTAGTTGATGAAGCATCTGTACTTTGTATTTTACTTGTATCTATTATTAGACTATCATTAACTACTCAAATACTAAAGTGCACCCACCAACTCCAAATCATCCCAGAAAGACTCAATTCTTAATGTTTGTTTTTAGATGGAAAATAAGATTTTTTTCATACAATATATTCTGATCAAGGTCCCCCCCTTCATCTCCTCCCATTTCCCCACCCATCCAACTCCATGCCTTCTTTCTCTTTCTCTTTTGAAAACAGGCAAATAAAAAAAACCACAGACCAGAATAGAATAAGATAATGATAAAAAACAAAGGAAAAGCAGGAGAAGCATATATACATGTAGAGACACACAGAAAAACTATAAAAACAAAAAATCATAAGCATACTATATAAGTTTTTATAACTATAGAAGTAGTGTTATTATGTAAAATTATATAAGTACTATGGAGACCAAATTGTTTTCTGAAAGATCTATTCCATAAGTAATAACTTAATCCATCTTATTACATCTTCCTTACCAACTTCACACATTATCATTTCAAATACAATTGCAGTAGTTTTTTGAGATAGGGTTTCTCTGCTGTAACTCTGGCTGTCCTGGAACTCACTCTGTAGACCAGGCTGGTCTTGAACTCACAGAGATCCACCTGCCTCTGCTTCCTGAGTGCTGGGGTTAAAGGCGTGTGCCACCACCTCCTGACTTACAGTTGCAATTGTCAATGCAAGAAATATGTAATTTTGAACAATTATTATTATGCATTTGTTCTTTGGATAGTTGTATTTTCAATCATTTGGTTTTAGTATTTCTAGAAAAAGAGAAATTTAAAAAAACTAAAGAATAAGAAATGATTTACCATTTTGGTGGTAACAACTTGTAAACACACCAGTTTTTACTCTTGTTATGTATGTAATTTATGTTATATCCAACCCCAATTTGCAGAATGACATAGGCTGTATTGCCCCAAACCCAAGGAATTAAAATAATATAATAACTAGAATGACATATTCTCAGAATGGTTAAAATTGAATAAAAACAACTCTAAAATTAAGGAAAAAGAAAAACCTTGGTTATACCTGACTTTGGGAAGTTAATGGAACAATTACAACTGTTACGGTTGTGGGAATGTGTGAAATGGTTTAAACAGTTGGAACACTGTTTCTAAATTAAAAATATATGCTGAACTAACTATCAGTTCTACTCCTAGACTTTTGCCTAAGAGAACAAAGATATTCATTCACATAAAAATTTGTACATGAGTGCTCGCACCATCTTTACTTGTAATAACCCCAAACTGGAAATGTCCGAAATGCTTATGAACATGTAAACAAGTAAACAACATGTGGTATATCCATACAATAAGATATTATTCTTCCATAAAAAGAATAAATATTACATGTAAAATATAATTTAATTATAAATTATTATGCTGGATAATAGAATCCAGGCCCAAAGCAGTACCTCATGCATTTGATTTCATTTTTATAGAACTGTAAAATAGATGCATTTAATCTAGAGTGACTGATAACAAATCAGTGGTCTCCTGGGGTTGGATAGAAGAAAGCATAGCGTACGAAAGGTCTTGGAACACTTGGGGATAATAACAAAAGTATTTTGATTGAGGGAGTGGAGAGATATAAAAGATGTAAAAGATGGAGGAAGGGGTGGAGTGTTGTGGTATTCAGTCCAGGCCCTCATATCCTTGAACTCTCAGAAGCTGTGATTACCTGTACAAGACCCGCATAAGATTGGGCCCACTGACATTCTGTTTTGGAGCAGTGTAGGGCTTTTGAGGTCCCACTCCTCAATGAGGAAGATGTTGTCAGGATATGACTGCTGGAGAAGGGAGAAACATCACTGGTGAGGTCCCTATGGCCCTTCACCCATGCTCTTTATAAACAATCCTAATAAATTCATTAGGTTGCTCTCGGCAGTCTCCCTTTCCTATATGACCTCATCCCCAGTGGATCACAAAGATCTTCTTCTCTTTTAATCTTCCTTCCCCAACTCATCCCAATATCCCAGTGAAGAGAAATCCAGAAATCAGTGCCTAGACGTATAATCATGCCAAATCCAGATGCTATGATGCCAGAATAAAAACACAATCAACAGCAGCCAAGGCAATGTGTCTCTACTGGTGCCCAGCTATCCTACCATAGCAGGCCCTGGATATTCCTACAAAGCTTAAGCACAGAAAAAGAACTTAAAACTAAGTTTATGATGCTGATAGAGGTCATTAAAGAGAAAATGAATAAATCCCTTAAAGAAATCCGGAAAACACAAACAAACAATTGAAGGAAATGAATAAATTTCTTAACGAAAGCCAAGAAAACATAAACAGTTAAAAGAAATGAATAAAATTGTTAAAGACCTGAAAATAGAAAAAGAAAACACAAACTGAGGGAATTTATGGAAATGAAAAAATTGGGAATTTGAAGAGGAACTACAGGAAGCTTTACTGACAGAATACAAGGGATAAATGAGAGAATTTCATTTGGAAGATACAATAGAAGAAATGGATATATCAGTCAAAGAAATATTTAAACCTAAAAAGCTCCTGGCACAAAACATCCAGGAAATTTTGGACATGATGAAAAAGCCAAACCTAAGAATAATAGGTATAGAGGAAAGAGGAGAATCCCAGCTCAAAGTCCCAGAAAATGTTTTCAACAAAATCATAGGAGAAAAATTTCCTAACCTAGAGAAGGCAATGTCTGTAAAGGCACAAGAAACATACAGAACACCAAATAGATTGGACCAGAAAAGAAAGCCCCCTTGCCACATAATAATCAAAACATTAAACATACAGAACAAAGAAAGAAAATTAAAAGGGAAATGACTAAGTAGCATATGAAGGCAGATCTATTATAATTACACCTGACTTCTCAATGGAGACTCTAAAAGCCAGAAGTGCTGGGACTGATGTGGTGCAAACTCTAGGAGACCACAGATGCCAGTGCAGAATACTGCATCCAGGAAAACTTAAGTCACCATAGATGGATAAAATAAGATATTACATGATAAAGTCAAATTTAAACAATATCTGTCTACAAATACAGCCCTATGGAGACTGCTAAAAGGAAATCTCCAACCTAAGGAGGTTAACTACACCCATGAAAACACAGAAAATAAATAATCTTTCACCAGCAAAATCAAAAGAAGGGAAGCACACACACCCAGAACCACCACCACCACCACCACCACCACCACCACCACCACCACCACCACCAAAAACAATAACAACTGAAGAATAACAGGAATCAGCAGTCATTGGTCATTGATATCTCTCAGTATCAGTGATCTCAATTCAAAAGACACAGACTAACAGAATGGATTTGAAAACAGAATTCATCCTTACACTTCATCCAAGAAACATACCTTAACATCATTACCTCAGGGTAAAGGGTTGGAAAAAGGTATTCCAAGCAAATGGACCTAAGAAGCATGCTGATATAGTCATTTTAAATATCTAATAAAATAGACTTCAAACCAAAACTAATTTTAAAAAAAAGATAGAGAAAAATGTTACATACTCATCAAAGGAAAAATCCACCAAGGTGACATAAAAATAAAGAAGTTAAAGACTCCCTAGAATTCAATGAAAATGAATACACAGCGGATCCAAACACAATGAAAGCTGTACTAAGAGGAAAGCTCATGGCACTAAGTGCCTACATAAAACAACTGGAGAGAGCTCATACTAACAACTTAACAGCATCCCTGAAACCTCTAAAACAAAAAGAAGTAAGCATACCCTAGAGGGTAGATGGCAAGAAATAATCAAACTATGGGCTGACATCAATAGAGTAGAAAGAGAAAAATACAAAAGAATCAATGAAACAATGATTTGGTTCTTTGAGAAAATCATCAAGATAGAGAAATCCTTATCCAAACTATATAAAAAGCAGAGAATCTATCTAAATTAACAAAATCAGAAAGGATAGAGGGGGGACATAGCGACAGATGCCCAGGAATTCTAGAGAATCATAACCTGTACTCCACAAATTTGGAAAATCTAAAAGAAATTGATAATTTTATTAATAGGTACTACTTGCCAAAGTTAAATCCAGATCAGATGAATACTTTAAATAGGCCTATAAGCCCTAGTGAAATAGAAGCAGTCATTAAAAGTTTCCCAACTAAAAACAAAACAAAACAACAACAACAAGCCCAGGGCCATTTGGTTTTAGTGCAGAATTCTACCATATTTTCAAAGAAGAATTAATGCCAATACTCCTCAAATTATCCTACAAAGTAGAAACAGAAGGGATATTGCCCAAGTCATTTTATGAGGCCACAGTTACCCTGATACACAAACCACATAAAGATTCAACAAAGAAAGATAATTACAGAACGATTTCTTTTATGAGCATAGTTGCAAAAATACTCAATAAAATACTTTCAAACTGAATCCAAGAACACATCAAATAGACCATCCACCATAATCAAGTAGGCTTCATCCCAGAGATGCCAGGATGGTTCCATATGCAAAAATTAGTAAATGCAAACCACCATATAGAAAACCTGAAATAAAAAAAAAAATATGATCATTTTATTGGATCCAGAATATGCCTTTAACAAAACCTAACACTCCATCATGATAAAAGTCCTGGATAGATTAGGGATACAAGGGACATACCTAAACATAGTAAAGGTACTTTACATCAAGCCTATAGCCAACATCAAATTAATTGGAGAGAAACACAAAACAATTCCACTAAGATCAGGAAAAAGACAAGGGAGTCCACGCTTTCCATATCTATTCAATATAGTACTTGCAAATTTAGGTGGACAATAATACAAACTAGAAAGAATGCAGTCAAAGTATCTGTATTTGCAGATCATATGCTAGTATACATACATGACCCTAAAAATTCCACCAGGGAAATTCTCTAGCTGATAAACACTTTCAGCAAATTAGCTGTATACAAGATTAACTCAAATAATAATAAAAAACAAAACAAAAGCAAAACAGTAGCCTTTCTATGTATAAATGACAAATGGATTGAGAAAGAAATCATGGAAACAATACATTTCATAATAATCTCAAATAATACACAGTATATTGCAGAAACTCTAATAAAGCATGTGAAAGACTCATATGATTAAAAACTTCATGTCTTTGAAGAAAGTAATTGAAGAAGATATCAGAAGATGGAAAGATCTTCCATGCTCATGAATCTATAGGATTAAAATAGTAAAAACGTCCATCCTACCAAAATCAATCTACATATTCAGTGCAATCTTGATCAAAATCCCAACACAATTCTTTACAAACCTTGAAAAGACAATTCTAAATTCACTTGAAAAAAAAAAACCTGGGATAGTGAAAACAATCCTGAACAATAAAAGAACTCTCTGGAAGTTTCACCATCTCTGATTTCACATTGTACTACAGAGCTATACTACATGGTATTGGCATAAAAACAGACATTCTGATCAATAGAATTGAAGCAAAGATCCAGACATAAATCCCCGCACCCGTGGACATCTAATGCACTTTCACTGATAGCCTCTTTGGGGCTGTCTTCAGGGACTCTGACCTTGCCACATGGCACCAACTCTCACCTCCCATGACCCCTTCAATTCCGAGGTTTCTACTGCAACTGAGGCTGCACCTTCAACAATGGCTTCTCCTGGCCTATCATGGTACCAAACCTCAGCCTGCTCTCCATGACTCCTTCATGCCTTCGAAATCAGTACCACCTAGGAAACTTTTACACAGTACCAAGTTGGGCTGCCAGCACAAGGTACAATCTTGCCCTATGCCACAGCTTGTGGATGTTGACCCTGAGGAAATATATCCCTCCATGATGCTGGTCGCTTATTAATCACAGCTGATTCATCAGCCACATGTGGCAAATATTGATTGTCCTAACAAAGTGAAGATTTCACTGTGGTGGTTCTAGTCTGCTAATCACTACTGATGATTCCACCCCAGCTGACCAGAACCACAAGTTCTTAATTAAAATTATCACATAAATGTCCCTGATAGAGCCTTTGCTTCCCTCAGAAACTTCACGAACCAGGCCTCCATACTTTACACTGCTCTTAGCATTATCTTCCAAGTCCCCACAGCAGCCCATTAAGCTCTCAACACTCAACGACTTTTTTAGTTCAAAGTTCCAAACGCCTCCCACAGTCCTCCCCAGTGTATCGGCTGTATGATCAGGCTTATCAGAGAAACAGTCCATGAATGTGGTAAGTGGTCCCTTTGGATACACTAGCTTGAAATACAAGGCACTCCACTTTTTAAAAGGCCGTTTCTCTCTGGCCTTAATGGACAGAACTCGGACTAAGGTCAGATAGCCCAAAGCTGCCCAGTTCTAGGAAACTGCCTGTTAGACTAAATTAACTTTATTGCTTCCTCATTCTATGGGACGTTCCCACCCTTATAGATTATACAAGAAGCCCCTAGAGAAAATCTCACAGCTCCATGCACTTCCTTATCGCTTGCTCTGGGACATCCTAACACTACCTAGGAATACCGGATAGACCAGACCAGTCCGCGTGCCAGATAAGGTTACCATAGCAACCTGCTTACGCATTCCCCGCTCTTCTCCCCACTTCGAAAATTGCATAAATACTGGTACCTGTATTCAATAAATTGAAGGCTTGACCGGACAAACTGTCTGCCTTTCACTTGCAGTCCCTGTCTCATACCCCATTCCCACGCCCTCTCCTAGGGTCCTGGTTGAAGATCCCACGGGTCGGGACACATGAATCTTGTACCCATTTCTGTCTTAGTTTGGGTTTCTATTGGTGTGAGAAAACACTAGGACCAAAAGAAACTTGGAGAGGAAGAGATTTATTTCAGACTGCGCTTCCAACTTATAATCTATCACTGAAAGACATAAGGTTTCTGCCTAGAGGCAGGAACTGAAGCAGAGGTCATGGAGGAGTGCTGCTTACTTGCTAGCTCCTCATGGCTTGCTAAGCCTTTCTTATAGCACCTAGGACTGCCTGCCCAGGGGTAGCACCTTCCACAGTGAGCTGGACCCTCTCACATCAACCATAAATCAAGAATATGCCCACAGGCTTACCCACAGGCCAATCTGGTGGGGACATTTTCTTGATTGAGGTACCTTCTTCCCAAATGACTCTATCTTATGTCAAACTGATGTAAAATTAGTCATTTTCCACCTAAATCTTTGACTACTTAAGTCTGTGATTACATATATTGATTTAAAATCATGGCATGTAACTTCAATAAAATATATGTAGTCACAGATTTAAGTAGTCAAAGATTTAGGTAGAAAATGAGATTTTTTTTTTATAAAACATTATGATAAATTTAAAATATTACCAAGAATAATCAGTCTTGTTTTTTTTTTTTGTGATTATTAACAACTCTGCTTGTGAACTCTGAGACATTTTGGTTTTGACATTAAAGCAGTAATGTAAGTCAATTTCATACATAATGTATTTTGTTTTTGAACTGTGCATTCATAAGCACATTTTAATGCATAATTAAGCTAAATTTCATTTGGTTTATTTTCTTTCACTTTTGGCCATCAGTGTCTGACTTGCATTTATGAATGCTTCAGTAACTCAATAATGAGGCAAGGAGCAATTTTCATAAATTAAAACAGAACACAACCGAAAAGTAAGTGTCTTGCACACCAGGGAGAAGGATGCAGTATTCTTGACTTTCAGAAATAGTTGGTTTCTATCTGTGTTAGAGGCAGTGTGAGAGTTCCCCTTCTGATATTCTAGTTATAATGCATGATTTCATAAAGAGATTGCAGCCATTTGGACTATACGGTGGTAAGCTGACAGACAGTGTCAGACTTCTTTTAAACATATCGATGGGACTAAGGTAGAGTTGTCATATATGAGTTTAGAGAAGAAGAAAAATTGTCCCTCATTTCCCAAGTATAGCAGATGGAACAGTTAAAAGCTTTATATATTTCTACTTCACAGTGAAGTAGAAATTTCTTCTTACTCAGCTGTAGACTTTAATGCATGTGAGGGTTAGATGTGGTTGCTTTATTAACAGGAGTTCCGTGTGTGTGTGTGGAAGAATGCTATTGTTTTAAACAAAACTAGAAGCAATTTATTGTCTAGGTTTAGGTTCATGGGTTGTTTAGAGACTATAGCCCCTACACATTATGCAACCATGCCTTATGCCAGCTAGGAGTCTAGAATGCAGACTTCAGAGGACAGAGGACTTAACATCTCCCTTAGTCACACAATCCAGCAAACTGGGCTGGTCCTCAGTGTCAGTACTCCAGTGTGACTCCAGCATCAGTACCAAGACTCAGTTTTTTTCTGTCTTCTCTGTCTTCCATTTATCTTATGCTGTGACTGTGGATGAGAACCTGATAGTAGCTGTGGGAACTACATCTCTGGAGTAAGGAAAGGAGCAGTTTCTGGAAGCAGAGGGAAGGTTTGGAGATGGGGAGTGTGAAATTAGAGACAGACTGGGAATAGATCTTTTACTCTAAAAGGCAAGTTTAAATGAATGACCCAGAGAATGGTCTGAAATCAAAGGACATCTTAAACTAACATTTTAACTGACTGCCTAAAAATATTGTTTAAAATTTATTTTTTAAATTAAGACATGATATTCATACATTCATGTATGGGATATATTCTGGTAATTTTAATCAATGCATACAGTGCACAATGACAAAATCTTGGCAAGAAGCATATTCCTCTTGCTATTAACCTTTTCTATGTATTGCAAATTTTACAGATATATATTTTTAAATAAAGAGAAGACAAAGATAAATATCACCCCAGGAGGAGTCCAAAACAATCGTAGATTATGCTAATCAGTAGTTACTTCACTGTGCTACAGAAGAACCAGAAGTAACTCCTCTGTGCCAAGAGTTCTGATACTCTCTGAGTCATATTTGAACAGTTTGGCTCATGTGTCTCAGTAGCAGGGATCTAAGAGCCAGGAGGATCAGATGTTCATGTTCACTGAGGCCCTTGCTCCTGGGTAGCAGTTGAGTCTCCCTCACATCTTCCTCTACAATGCTGGCTTGCTTCCTCTCTATTCCTGTGTGTCTCATCAGGCATATAGCTTTGACACAGCTATTACATTGTGTTGTGTTTTGCATTCCTGATGTTCCTCAATGTTAGGGGCAGGCGGAAGGAGACTCCCGAGAAATCACCAGGACTCGAGATCAATGCAAAAGCAAGAGGTTTATTTCCAACGCGTTGGGGTCCACCCTCACAGGGCGACCCCTAGCACACTCTAAGTATTGCTTATATAGAAATTTCAAAGACAGAGCTTAGCAACAGGGTATGAGGCACAATTCTATTGGTTACATAGTGATGTGAATATTAACCTTCAAACTGATTGGTGCTGGCATATAGCAAGGTGGCGGGCTCCTAGAAAATGTAAACTTAGGGTCTTAGTCAATGTGGGTGGGGGGAGATCCTTAGCCCAAGGCCGTTAGTCAGTGGTCCATATCTTGTTTGTCTTAGAAATTGTTTTTCTTACTCTAGTTCTGGGAACTGTTCTGAGTCACCTTGCCCCTGACTTGGGCCTACACAGTTTTGGTGCTTTTTAGAAGCCTGACTAAAGTTTGGCTGCTTTGTTCTTGTCCTTTCACTCAACACTTGTCATTTAGTTATCAGAGGGAAATTTTGTTTCTAAGTTGTTAGCAGGTAGCTTAGTACTCCCTTAGATATCACTGTGTTCATTGCTTTGTCACTGTGACAAAAGAACCTGTCAGAAATACCTTAAGGGAGGAGTTACTTATTTTGGCCCATGATTTCAGAGGTGTCAGCCTATCATAATGCAGAAGGCATGCGGAGTCACTCAGTGTGTGGCAGTGGGAACATGCAGTAGAGACTATTCACATGCTGTGGGCCAGGAAGCAGACAGAGCATTGGCACCACTGACTGGAGTGTAATCTTCAGAGGTCCAATCTTCCACCAGCCAGGCACCACCTACCAAAAGTTTCAGTTTCCTTTAAAAGTGCCATCAGCTGCTGGGGGAAGAAACATTCAAAACATGAGCAGACACAGGACATTTTAGATTCAGACCACAATTGTGGAATACTCTTCAAAATAGCCAACATGAGATGAGAAATTTATTTTGCACATAGTTCTTGTTCTTATTTGAGACTGGGCCTCATTGTGTCCCCAGGCTGGCATTGGATTGTTGGTCCTTTGGCCTCAGCGTCTCAAGTGCTGGGATTACAGGCATGAGCTTGCAAATGAACCCTTAAACGCCACTTACTCTCTAGTATTACTTTTGGGAGTAAGCAGCATGTTGTGTTTTACACTATGCTTTGGCCATTCGTAGGAACTTCAGAACACTAGGGCCAGTCTGCAAAGTTGTTTTGGCTATCTCTTACCATGTAAACAAATGTCTCAGTAGCACTTGAGAAAGATGTACTCTTTTTTAGTTTTGACCATCTTCACCATATTCTTCCTTATATATCATGTTTTACCTCTTTAACTGAGAGCACTATCTTGCTGTTACTAATCCAGACCCCTAACAAGAAGTTATCATGCATGTCCTTACTGACCTCAGTGTCTGTCAGTCACCTGCTTACATGATGAGAAGCTCCTGACCTCTCTGTTCCTTCTTAACTCACAGGTGGGTCTTCTCTCTTTCCAGCTCTCACTTTGCAAACTGCCTTTGCTTTGTGTCACCTCTCAACCCTGTTCTCCCAACTTTCCAGTCTTGACAGTGCAGTCAAAGTTAGCTCTTTGACACACTAACTTGGTTGTATTAGTCCTTTAGAAATGTTCTGGTAGCCTTTGGGATGTGGTTCAAATGAACTGGCACAACACAAGGAGTCTTTTGTGTTATGGTATCTTATGTTGTGCTCAACTAATTTTCTGCCTTGGTAGCACCTGTATCCTTTGTTTTAGGGAAACTAAATGCATACATATGATTTTTTTTTTTACTTTCATGAAGATCTTTTTTTTTTTAAAACACTGAATCAGTTCCCTTATTGCACTAACTCTTGCTCATTTTTCAAAATCTGGTCTTGTTCCCAATAGAATCTGTAGCCTCTGGGCTTGTTGTCCTTTATCTACTGTCCCCAGGACATTGGCACAACTCTCTTCATAATATCACATAACCACCATTGTTTGATTGTTACCTTAGGGGAAGATGTGTGTCTGGAAACTTAAAGGAAGCATGCAGTAAGTAAGTGTTTGTTGTGTGAACCTAGGTAAGCTATGGTGTTCAATAGTTTGTTCAAACACTAGTCTAGAGGTTGGTGTCAAGGTGCTCTGTAAATACAATGAGTTGAACCAAAGTGAAGATTATCCTTCATAATCTATGTGGGTGTTATTTGATCTGACGAAGGTCATGAAAACAGAAGTGGAGATTCCTGAAGAATGGATTTGTTTCAAGATCATGGCATGGAAATCTTGCTTCTGACCCAGCATGCTAGCCTATCCTACAGGTTGAAGATGCACTACTACAATTTTGAATGTGTGTGTGTCCACATGACAGGCTCTTTTGGATTTCAAAATTTTCAAAATTCCAGTCCTCAAAGTCATATAAGTCATATGAACTAATTCCTTAAAGTCTTATATATATATATTTATGTTATAGATTCCACAAATAGATAAATAGTGACTCATACATATATACATACATACATGTAAGAATATGTCATATGCATATATATGTGATAGACTTTTGACTCTGTTTCTCAAGAGAACCATGATAAAGAATATATTAATAA
The DNA here is from genome assembly GCA_026225945.1 of Cricetomys ansorgei. Taxonomy (NCBI): domain Eukaryota; kingdom Metazoa; phylum Chordata; class Mammalia; order Rodentia; family Nesomyidae; genus Cricetomys; species Cricetomys ansorgei. The sequence continues at coordinate 11,317,586 of JAMJFZ010001121.1, read as the reverse complement.
ATTGAAGGTATTCTGACTAGTTGCTATCTGATTCATTTGGAAAACATGCTATAAATATTAGTATTTGTCACTTTAAGAAATGAAAAGCAGGGTTGGCAAAGTGGTTACAAGTGAGTATTTTTCTTCCAGAGGAGCCAAGTTTGTCTCCCAGCACCAATGTCATGTGGCTTACAACTGCCTGTAGCCCCAGCTCCAGGGAGCTCCATGCCTCTGGCCTCCATGTGCATCAGCACTCATGTGCCCCAGAACTCATGTGCACATACCTCCATGACACTCAAAGCTATAGGCTACGAATTTGAGAGCGAGCAAGGGATTGGGTACATAGGACTTGGAGGGAGGAAGAGGAAAGAAGAAAATGATGTAATTATATTTTAATTTCAAAAAAAATGAAAAGAAGTGGACATAATACAGTTTAGCTATTCTCTAAATTTAATTAAACTCTTAAAAGAAATGTATTAAAATTGTATTTAAAAATTAATTAGATCTGCAAAATATTTAGTGGATCAGCTCTACAACATTTAAATATAACATCCTTGCAGAAATTCATAAGTGAAAACAGTATCTTTCTCTCAGAGCTTTAAGGAAACTTAACTTAAAAATGGTACATGATAGAATTCCTATCGGCCTTCATCCTAAACCTTGCTGTTTGTTCATCAATATTTTGGTGTTGAAGTTCTGGAATTTCGGTTTACATGCATGTTTTACTAAATGTCAAATATGTGATAAAATACTCCTTGTTGAGCAAATTTCCATTCATTTCCCTAAAATGTTTTATGAGGGAATGGAGTGCATATATACATGTATATATATACATGTATATATATATTTTTATATATGTATATATATTTATATATATATTAATAAAAGAAAGGCACATGGGGACAAAAAATGAAGAAAGATTTGTAAACATTGAAAAAATAATAAAATTAGGTAAAAGTATGAAGAGGAATTTTAAAAGCCCAAAACTTAAAAAAAATGACAAATTAAAAATACTATTCTATTAAATTGTAGTAGAAAGAAAAAAAGGGAAACAAGGAGTACAAAATAAAAGGAAAGGAAATGTAAAGTAGTCATATGGTTTCTTTCTAGATCCTCAGAAACTTGGGACTGCCCGGCAAATACTGGGGCGTGGGTGTTGGGGCCAGCTGAGTCTGTGGCTCCTCTGTCCTTACTCACGCTGGCCACACTTAGCTTGCAGTCTGAGGCCTGGGCAGGTTCTCCCACCGTCCTCAGAACCCTAGTTTATATCCCCTGGGGTGGCTAATGCTCTATCTCTGGGTATCTCTGAATTGTTCTGGGAGTGTGGGAGGCTAACAGGGCACTGAGATCCATACAGGTGGAGAACTCATTTTCATACTTAAAGAAGGAAAGAAACAAACAAGCAAACCAAACATCCCCCACGAAACTTGCTAGCAATAAGCACCCTGCTGGGGGTTGCTCCACGGATGTCAGAGCATTAGAGTTTTTAGATGACACAGCATTGAGTCCATGGCGTTGATGGCCCCAGAGGTTGATCCACCTGCTCACTCCAGGCTGTAGTTCTCAGATGATGAGGTCTGCTTCTACCAAGGGCAAGGGTCCCTTTTACTATGCCTAGGACGAACCCCTTGCTTCAGGCTGCTTGTCACCGTCTCAAACCTGAGAGTGTGGCACGCTGACTTCAGGCACTTTGCTCTGAGGTTGTTTCCTGTTCTCACCCTCCACTCCCACCCCAAACCCCACCTACCATCTGTACTGGGAACCAAACTTGGGTCTTCTGGAAGAGTAGCAAGTGATTTAAATCTTGAGCCACCCCTCAGTCACCTTGTCCTTTGCTTTAATGTATGTGTGTGTGTCTATCTGTCGTAGCCTTTCTGTTACTGTTATGAGTACCCTTCTGTTTTTCTTTCAGTGCTGAGATTGAATGTGGGGCCTTGTATATGCTAGGTACACTGTCTACCACTGACCTACATCTCCAGTCCTTAAATACTATTTTTTAAAAAATTGTTACTGGACACACGTCTGTATGTTTTCAGTGTGTGGAGAAGGCTGTCAGATAAGAATGAATTTGCTAATTTTGACTTCAGAATCAGGTATTTGGCTGTGTGGCTTAGTGTTTACTTTAGTGACTACCATGAAGTAAAATTTCAAAGACCTCATGATTCCAGAGGCGTATCTTCCATAAATTGAAAAAAATATTTTTAATAATATGTGTGTGCCTGTGTGTAAGGGGGTGAGTGTACCAGTACAGGTGCCCAAAGAGGGCAGAGGAGAGTGTTGGGTACCATGGAGCTGGAGTTACAGGCAGTTGTGAGTTGCCTGACATGGGTTCTGGGAACCGAACTTGGTTCCTCTACGAAAATAGCTATTTCTTTACCATCGGGCCTTCTCTCCAGCCATGTCCGTAAACGCTTAAGATGGAAGTGTTGTTATAGTAGAAGCAACATCTGCTGTTTGTGGAAAGTTTATTCTAAATATCTTTCTTCTGAGATCCAGTGCGTTTTTGGAGACCCTAGTAGCCCGAGGATGATAGCATGGGGGATGAGTCTGGTGTCTGCAGGTGGCCGCCCTTGATGTCTGTATAGAACCCCTGCCATTGGCAGCTCTGACTGGTCTAGGAACTCTGTTTCTGAGGGATGGAAACGGAAGACCTGTTTTGCTTCACTTGTGCCTCCCATGGCTCTGTCCTTTCTCCAAGCAGTCACAGATCTTTGCCACGTAGAGCCAATTACAGAGAGTATTTTATTTTCCTTTTTGGTGTCCTCTCAATTTAATACTCATTTCATTTTGGTCATCCTGCTAAAAAAAAATAAAAAATTGAATTACCTAATTAAATATAAAACAACCATATTTTTATTTAATGGTTTTTTATTATTTTTGTATGTTAGCAACTTCCTTGTAAGCATACTTACCTGTTTAGTGTTTTATTAGCATACACTAACTATCCATGGTGGTGGGTCTCACTGTGACTTTTCACAGTGTACACAGTGTGTTTCTACCACTTTCACTCCAGTACTCTCTCTTGCTGCCCTCATGCTCCTGCTCCTTTCCTCTCTCTTCTTTCCTTCTTTAATGTCTCTTTTTATCATGACCCAATTGGCAATTACCAGTGGCTACATCACTGAAGAAAATCTTTCTCTCTCTTTCTCTCTCTCTCTCTATCTCTCTGTCTTTGACTCTCCTATTTCCTTTTGAAAAATATGTGTTTTGCCTAGGCAGTCATCATTATTATTCATCTTTTTTATACCCTCAGAGGCTTAGGAATTACATAGAATTTACATACAACAAGACTCTAGTCTCTTATAAATCATCTGCTTTTACTCTTGAGTCCAAAGCTCACAGTTACAACAAATTGTAAAGTCCCTGGAAAAGAGACATTACCTGTCGTGCTTCCCCTTGCATTTCTAAATAGCCTATTTGGTTTCATTGACTTAAAACCAGCTATTTCTGAATTGAAAAGAAAAGTTTTAAATCATTGTTCTAGATCAAACTCTCAGAGCACTTTGTCTTGAATTCTATGTCCTTTGTCTCCTTTGACTTTGTCTTGGCAATGGCTAAAAGTAGCTGAGTTTGGCTGTGGCCTCATCGATGACTGAATCATCTGAATATTATGAAAACCCTATTCGCAGCTGGGTAAATATTTGTGAACTAGATTAAGTATATAGTTTTTGTGTTAAGAACATATCACATAAATCACATAAAAGGAAATATTTTATTAGCTGATATCAGGATTCCTCTTGTGAAATGAACTGCCATGCTTAGAAAACCATCTTGATAAAATGTTTTATCAGTAGACTGGTGCTTGAGTGAAAGCCTTCCAAACAAGGAGCCAAGGTGCAGATAAGCAAAAGGAGGAGTGGTAAAGAGCTATTCCAAGCCAGCATGACAGGAAGTTTGCAGACTCAGGAGGAAGTAAGACAATCTGACTTAGAGACAACCAAAAATTTAATACTATATATCTGCTGACATCTCAGCTGAAATTGTTTGTGTTTCTCTCTGTAAGCCCCCAGGGGACATAGCTCATTGAGGATAAAGTATGATCCAATACTGTGAGCTTACCCCTGTGCACCCCAACTTTCATTCAAGAATGCATGTACAAAAATAAACCTTAAAGGGGGATTTAAAGAAGCAGTAATAATGGAAATAAGGAAGAAATACTATTTTGCTGATTTAGAGCATAAAGAAGAGAATGGGCCTAGGAAATTAGTCATAAAACCCAGGGATTTGGGGCTAGGAAGATGTATCAATACTTTTATTTTAACTGTTTTCATTAAGTTCTTTGAGAGTTTTGTGTTTCTTACAATATATTTTGGTCCTATTTACCCCCTACTTCTTCCATATCCACCCAATTTTGTGTCCTTGAAAACAAACAAACAAAAAACCTTCAAGGCCAATTTGTGCTGTCCCGAATAGTCTTGGATGGTGGGCTTTCAGTGGAACCCAGTCAAGTTAGTAGGGCTTACATTCTTAGACTCTTAGGGAAAACTTACCCCTCCCTTTCTTGAAGCTAACGACTGCTAATTGCCCCATGTCCAGTGGTGGGATTGTGCTCAGCTCACTTCCTGAGGCTGGGATTTGGTCCGTATCAGGCTGACACAGGTTTTGTGCATACCGTGTCAACTTCTTTGAGTTCATATATGTAGATATTCTGCTGTACTGGAAGATGTTTCCTTTTAGTCATTTGCTACTTCTGTCTATTAATACTCTTTCTACCTCCTCTTCTACTATGATCCCTGAGCCTTGGGAAGGGATCATAGTAGGTGCAAATATATGTTCCCTTTAGGACTGAGCATTTTGCACTCTCTTACCCTCGGCACCTTGGCCTGTCGTGGGTCTCTGTGTTAATCACTGTCTACTGCACATAGAAGCTTCTTAATGAGGATTGAGAGATGCACTGATCTATGATCATAATGGTAGGCCATTAGGAGTCAGTTTAATACTATATCTACTAGGCAGATTAACAGCACTATGTTCTCCCTTAGGGTCTGTGGTAGTTTAAATGAGAATGGCTTTCATAGGCTCAAATATTTGAATTCTTGGTTCCCAGTTGGTGGAACTGTTTAAGAAAGATTAGGAGTATGGCCTTGTTGGAGGAGGTGTGTCATCAAGAGTGGGCTTTGAGATTTCAAAGCTCACACCATTCCAGGTTAACTGCCTCTGCCACATGGTTGGGTCTCAAGATGTGAGACCTCAGCTATTGCTCCCATACTATGCTTGCCTGCCTACTGCCATGCTTCCTGTGATGATAGTTAAGGATTCTAAATCACTGAAATGGAGAAGCCCCAATTAAACACTTCCTTTTATAAATTAACTTGGTTAATTTATTGCTGTCTTATCACAGCAATAAAAAAATAACTAAAATGGGGCCTGTGACCTATCTAGCTTCTAAGGTTCTTGGCCTGATAATGATGCCAAAGTATAGGTTTCATCTCGTGGAGCAGGACTTAAACCCAATCAGAAAGTATTAAGTTACTCCCATGATATTCATGCTGTTATTACACCATTATTACATCAGTGACTATGTCTTGAGACAGCTCAGTGTTTAAACCACTTGCTATACAAGCAAGAGGACCAGAGTTCAAATCCACTGAACCCACTTAAGTGCCGGGGGGAGGGGGGCGTGTAACAGCTTATTTGCAATTCCAGTCTTAGAAGGTGGAGATAGGTGATCTGATGAGCAAGTAGGCCATAGCTATAGTAGTTCTGGGTCTGACTGAGTTACCCTGCTGTGGTGGTTTGACTGAGAATGGTCCCCATAGGATCACAGGGACTAGCATTATTAAGAGGTGTGTCATTGTTTGAGTAGGTGTGGCCTTGTTGGAGGAGGTGCATCAGTGGGGTTTTAAATGCTCAAGTCAGGCCCAGTGTCACTGTCTCTTCCTGCTGTCTGCCCATCCAGATGTAGAACTCTCAGCTACTTCTTCAGCATTATGTTTCCCTGACTGCCACCATACTTGCTGCTACGATAATAACAGACTAAACATCTGAACCTGTAAGCCAGTAGCTCTCTTGGATTCTTTAGATTGAGACTGTTGAGACATCTAGCCCCATGGACTAAACAAGGCTGGACTCCTGGCATTTCTGTTGTGAGATAGCTATTATTGGACTAACCAGACCTCATATGCCTTGTATCAGTTCTGTTTCTTTAGAGAACATTGACTGATACAAATATGAATTCATGTGTTCTGCTAAGCTACTTCATGGGTCATGGGAGTCTTTCGTGGAGACTCAACCCAGAAAATGGAACGTTCTTCAGCTAGGATATCTTGTTATTGCTCAGAATCGGGGTGATCTTGCAGTTTGACATGTATTCAGGGGGCAGGACCTGCAAGAACTGGTGGCCTGAGGACTGGTTCCATTCATCAACAGCATGCTCCTTTTTCTGCCTTGGCCACACTACCATTGATTTTCCAGATCTGTCACTGCCACCACATCTCTCCAACCACCTTTAATTCTCAAAGTTTTCCCATCTTGAGCCGATGCCAGAATAAAATAGCTTCTCCTGATCCATGAGCACCTGAGGAACCAGAGAGGACTGGAGCAGAGGTGGCAGTGGAGGCAGCAGTAATGCTGGGTTCTGTCTACCACCTCACTGCTGTTGTGGAGGTTTATTTTTATGTATAGAATAATTGTTTTGTGCATTGTTGGATGATGGTCTGCCTACGTTTTGGCATTTTGGGTGTTGCCAGGTGTTGGATTTATTTGGGGAATGTTTGATTGCTAATGACTTGCACATGCTATCAATAGAACACCTGTACCTGAGGAGTTCTGGATCAATAAAAACACCTGAGCTCAGAGGCTTGGGCTTCCACTGTACAGGATGGCACTTGCTGTGATGGTGGTTCCCTCTGTCGAGGTCTGGCAGGGTTCACATCTATGAATGTTTCTTTGGTGAGCCGCTCCAGCAGCAGTGTACTACTACACACCACCGCCTTCCTTTTTCTTCCCTTTTAGAGTCTTATGAAGGCTTATTTTTATTATTATGATTGAATCATGGATCACCATGTGGAAATATGATTAGACAAATGTTATGATTGAATGGAAATAAACACAGGAATGACTTCCTGTTTAGATGGCTGGTCTGTATTGCACTCACCTTATGATATATATATATATATATGTATATATATATATATATATATATATATATCTCCAGATTAGGGAATGGTTTGTTTTAAGCTGAGGTTACTTCATGCACTGGGTACCTTCTGCATTTCGTCAGTTCTCTTTTGATTTCTTCATGTCATGACTTAGTCAACTTGGCCTTTATCAGAGGCCAAATCAATGTGGCTGTGGAATCTCAGACCCTTAGCCTCCAAGAAAGTGACCTAAGTATATCTATTGTATACTTAGGTATAGACTTCAGGTGTTCTGTTACAACATAGAAAACTAATACTATGAGGAAAAATTTGAGTATACTTTTAGTATGCATGTATCTTTTCAGGAAAAAGCAATAATATCTTCAAAGGGTTCCCTTGTGGATGAAAAGAGACAACCATTGAAATGGCAGAAGCAGCAGCATCTTAAACTGTAAAATCCATTTAAAAACAGGGACAGAGTTCAGGTTCCCAAGAAAATGAGAAAAAGCCCCTAGCCTTCAGAGCCCACCAGTAAAGCCAAAACACAATGACTGTCAGGTACTTGTTTTGGGAACAGAGATGTGTCATTTCTGAGTTATGGTCACTATGACCATGATTGTTAGTAAGTTTCTGATTGGTTAAAGATTATGACTAATTTTTGTTTATGTTGGCATAAAATGTTCACGGTTTTTAAGCTTAAATAGTTTGTAAAAATTTGTGTCGTAGCTCTGAACTTTCATTTCAGATCATGTCCGTGGCTGGTTCAGCTTTCTTTTTTTCTTTCTTTCTTTCTTTTTTTTCTTTTTTCCTTGAACCCAAACATTTTTCTTTTCTTTCAACAAGTTGTGTGTCAGTATAATTGGATCAAAGGGACCCCACAGCACCATCTTTCACCTTTATTGCTCTGCATTTGTCCCAATTTAAGTTGTAACCAGACTTTATTGTTGTTGTTAAATTTTCCTTTTTGGAAGAAGGACATTGAGTACAGTGCTTACTAGGCAAACCTGAGGACTCAGATTCAAACCCTAACATTTATGTAACCACTGGGCTTGATGGCTCATGTGATCTGGGCCATAGGGTGGGAGAGATAGGAGGATTCCCTAGGGATTTCTGGCTAGTTAGTTTAGCTGGATCAGTGAGTTTCAGTGATTCAGTGAGAGACACTATTGTTAAAAACAAGGTGAATAATTGGTGAAGTAGCGCCTGAAATTGACCTTTGACCTCTACATATCTATACATCTATAGATGTGCATGTGCACTCACATGCACATGTGCACACACGTGAACATGTACACACACCACACACACACACACACACACACACACACACACACAAATTAAAACTCTCCCTTTCAATTTAACATTTTAAAATGTATACAGGCACACTAAATATATCCTATAAGACAGCTTTAATACTGTTCTTTGCTATGAATTTCCCATGTGGCCAGAGATAATAAAGCCAGAGAGTTACTGGCAAGCAAATTAAAGGTCTTGGTTTTGATCTACAGGAAACTGAATGGCAGCCCAAGAATCACTCACAGTTTGACAATGTCCACGCAATAGTACCAGGGCCCAAAATCCTGAATATACAAGCAGACCTGACCGAGTAGAGCAGAAGCCCACTGCACTGGGCTGAGTCCATTGCAACAGCCTCTAGGGAGACATTCCTGAAAAACAGAACTCTGAGTAGGAGATCCACACTGCAACAGAGTAGCATTTTTTCCTCTGTATCCTTGCAGACACAATCCTTCCCACCACAGCAGGATTTTTGTGAGAAGGAATGGTTATATATGCAAACAAGCTCAAAACAAAAAGGGTGATGGTGGAGAAGATCAAGAAAGAAAACACCAATTTGTGGAAAAGAAAATACTTGGAGCACATAGTTCTAAGAGTTATAATGGTGGCCAGGTGTAAAGGGAAAGGTGATGAAGAAGGACAGAAGTGTGACATGGAGAAACCAGCTCTTTCCTGCTCCACAAGTTTCGATTCAACCCAACATAGGCCTGGGAAAGCTCACAGAACAGTCAACTGATGCTGACACCTGTGTGATTCATCCAAGTTTGCATAACAGAGTTGATAGGTTTTGAAGAATCTTCTGGATGTTTCTACTAATGTTTGTGGAGACCAACACAGCACTTTTGGAAAGCAGACGCCTGGATATCTCTGCAGTAACTCTCTCTGAGAGATCTCCAGAAGGAGCACCATGAAGCTGTGAAAACAAGATGTGGGCTTTACATTTTTTTAAATTTTTTATATTTTTGATTAAAATATAATTACATCATTTTTTCCTCTTCCTTTTTCTATCTCTACTGCCTATCCATGTCCCTTCCCTCCAGCCCTTCCCATGTCCCCTAACCTTCAAAGTTGATAATCTTTTTACTTTATTACTTTTACACATATATCCAAATGTATAAATACAGCCTACTGAGTCCACTTTTGTTGTTTGTATTTATACTGTTCCAGGGATGACCACTTTGTATACACTTTTCTATAGTGTTTTGATTAGGAGTGAGATTTCCATGAAAATTTTCCCTTCTGAGTTAGCATGTTTATTGATAGTGTTATTGTTCAGGTCTTATTTATAGAGCCATTTATAAGAGTGGTAGCTACAAAGAAGACTTTCTGGTTTCTGGCTCTTATAACACACCCCACCCCCACTTGTTTAAAATGTTCCCTGAGCTGGAGCTATGCTGCAGATGTATTCATTAGGGCTGGCCTTTCCACAATCCACTGACCTTTACACTGTATCCAGTTGTGGATTTCTACAGTGAGCTCTGTTTGCTGTAGAGAGAGAAGCTTCTATATATTACAAAGCTATAGTAATAAAAACAATATGGTACACAAAAATAGATATATTGACCAACAGGACAAAATCAAAGACCCAAATACAAGAACACAAAATTATATAGCCATCTGATATTTGACAAAGAGACAAACCAAACACTGGAGAAAAGACAGCATCTTCAACAAATGGAGCTTGGAAAACTGGATGCAGAAGAATGTAATCAGTCACATATTTATCACACTGCAAAGAATTTATTCCAAGTGGATCATAGACCTCAATTTGAGACCTGAAATGATAAAACTGCTCAACTGCATAGAGACTACCCTGCAGGATACATGTGTAGGAAAGAACTTTTTAAGTAGGACTTCATTTGCCCAGGAATTAAGGCCAACAGCTGACAAATGGAACCTCATAAAATGTAAAGGAGTATGTACAGTCAAGACAGCAGTCATCGCAGTGAGGAAGAAACACACAAAGTGGAAGGGAATCTTTATCAGCTACACATATGACAAGATTAATATCAAGAATATTTACACAACTAAAAACATCAAAGAATCAAGTAAACAAATGACCCAATTAAAATGGTCTGGGGAGCTAAAACAGACAGCTCTCAATAGAAGAAATAAAAGTTGCTAAGAAATATCTCAAAATGTGTTCATCATCCTTAACAATTAGGGAAATAAAAATTAAAGATCTAATTTAAAAGGTAGAAGCTTGCTTTCAAAGTGTCCTTAATAACATACCATACGCTTCTCACATTATTTGCTAATATGTTTGAGTTAATTTGGTTGGATGGAAGATTGGTTAAGGGAAATACATTCATATACAAATATCACTTTTCATGCTTTTATGATTTTACATAATTATAAGTAATCATAGTTAATAACTAGAATGTTCTCTATATATGCAGCATGAAACAATTTTTGAAAGATGATCTCTAATTCTCCTTTTAGGTTGTACTCAAATAATAATTCGATATGTAAGAGACCCTCAAATGGGTAAATGGATATATAAATGCTCCTCAATAACAACAGGGTTCAATATAAAAAATTCATTATAGTTGAAAATAGTATCTAGGTTTAGGGATATGGCTCAGAAGTAAGTTGAGTGTCTTCCCCTTCCTAAGGGACCCAGCTTGCGTCCCAGAACCTGCTTTGGGTGCCTCACAACTACCTACAACTCCAATTCCATGTGATCCTGTGACTGACCTCTGTGGGTACTGCATTCATGTACACACACACACACACACACACACACACACAGATCTTAAAAAAGAAAATATAGCCTAACGTGAATTTAATATACCTCACCTACCACATGTAGCTTAGAAACACAGTAGCCTGTGTAGAGTATAGGTTATTTATCCCAGTGGCCCAGTGGCTGACTGGAGATGGAACATGCTGCCATGGCCCAGCATTATGAGACAACATGTGACACATATCAGTAGACTGGAAAGAGATGAAAATTCAAGGTATGAATTCTATGAATGTGCATTACAGCTGTAATTACCACCGTTGTAATGGCTATTCTTGGTTATCAACTACATCTGAAGTGAACTACAATCCAGAAATCAAGGACATGCCCATGAGATATTTTTTGCTTGGTTTGAAGTGGGGGGCTCCACTTCTAGTCTGGACTTTTGAGGTAGGAAGACACATGCCTTTAATATGGATCTTATTTATAAGGGATGGAGAAATACACCTTTAATCTGGAATCCACACCTTCCGATGGAAACCTATACAAGGACATGGTAAAAGGAAGCTTTTGATCTTTGCCTGCTTGTTCTCACCTTGTTAGCAAACCATTTCTCCACTGTCATTAGATCCTACTTCTTCAGGATTCCAGTGTTAACTAAAGAACAGCTGAGATATTCAATCTCATGGACTGAGAAACTTCTGGATTCTTGGATAGCCAGCCATTGTTAGATTAGTTGGACCACAGCCTTTAAGTTATTCTAATAAATCCCATATCTAATTCTATCTATGTCTATGTCTACCCATATTCTCATCTATATCACCACTCCTCTATATCGATATATATATAGATATATGATATATATATATATATATATGACATATATATATGAGAGAAAGAGAGAGAGAGAGATTCATTCTATGAGTTCAGCTACTCTAGAGAACCCTGACTAATACAACTGTAAAGTAGATAAACCATGTTTGTCTATCACAAATCAAGGACTGTTGGTGCATAAATGGTAGAAAATCCACAAAATCTGTATAAACTATATCTGTACATATCTAATAGAAAATGCATGTAATATATTTTAAAGTTCTAGAAATTTCTTAAGTTAGGGAAAATAATCAGTTTATTCTAGGGTTCCTGGGAATTCTATGATTTGTTAATATCTCTAGCAAGTTTAACAAGGTCTTAGTTTTCAGGTTCTGCAGAGGATACAGACTTTGCCGCTTCAAGCACAGAAATTGGCACATCTATATTCATTTATTTTTACTTAATTAGAGCCACTTTTATTTCAGATACTTACTATCTCTTCTCTGAACTCTGAAAAGAAACTCCCAATTAACATATCCTCCTTCAGTGTTTTCACTCTGTAATGATTAATGTCTCTCCTTCTTCCAAGAAACTAATCTAAAACAAATATGGGCTGTGTCATCATCAGACATAAGATTGTTCATAGTTCTCAGGTGCAGTTTGATCTAAGCTTGGACAGTTTGCCTTGGCTTTCAAAACCTTACAATCTATTTCCTTCACATTGCTTAGCTCTTTCGTCAGAATGCGTATCTTCACTGTGAAAACTGTTAATCTCCATGGCATCCTTCATTATTTTTATCTATACAAGCCTCATCATTCTGTAAAGACTGATCTTTACAAAGGTTTCACTCTGACTTTACTGTGTCCCCATCCCTTTCCCAGTCCAGGCAAGAAGTGTTATTCTTTCTTTGAATGTCGAAACTCTTTCTTCAAACCTCTGTGGCAGTTTCATCTTCTGTCTTGCACAACAAATACTGGTTCATGTTTTTAAAGCTCTCCTATAGTGCAAGACCATGCCTTGCCAGCTTTCTACCTTCTTAGCATCTTGCTAATGGTTGGCATATGGTTGTACCCTAATAAACTCTGTTGCTTGGGAGATGTAGGTAATTCAACCCTGACTTGTCCATAGGACATGATTGCCATACATCTTATTGGAAGAAATTGAAGGATTCAAATACTTCCTCTGAGTTACTTGTACTGAAGCGTTTGTATTTTTAGGTCATATTTCAGTGTAAAATCTTCTACTTAGAGTTGATACAACTGGACACTGAATGGGAAGAGTGACAGAAAAGAAAATGCTACAAATTGTACTTGTGAATGTGTTGAGCTCAGGAAAAGGAAGCAGCATCTGTTCCAGAAATATCTACCAGTTGAGACCCAAGAAGTCAAATATACCTAATCCTGCAGATCACATTCTTCCAACAGGAGGTGTTGAAAAGAAAAGGAGCAATCTACCATCTGCTCAGCCATCTGCTTCAGAAGACCTATTCCTTATTTAGTGCCATTGGGGTTTTTGTTGCTTTAAAAAATGATCAGCATCATCAAAGACCCCAAGTAAAAGCATATGATAACGTCATCTAATAGCTGTCTCAGATGGTGGCAGCTTGAGTTTTACCAAGATATTTTCCCAACGAATTATGTCCTTCAAAATATGTGCAATGTGGAAAATCATAATTTGTGAATCCGTAGCTTTCAGCCTGAACTCTACTTTTAATTTATGTGGGGCAATTGCCTATATCTCTTGCCTTAAAATTCCTCTCATGTAAAATGAAAATATATTTACTTCCCATAATGTAAACCAAAGTGCAAGTTGCATGTAGGCAGGGCCTTTCATCCCTTTTTATTCATGGATGCATTTTAAGTATCAGGAATATGACTTGGCACTGGAAAGACGTGATCAGATACTTCCTGACCATGGCAGGGCTGAATTGAGGCTGATGATTGCATCTTTACAAGTTTAAGTTTAAGTCTTTTCTATGTCATTTATTATGTACTTGTATGTTAGGTAGAATTAAATCATTAAACTTAAATACTTTTAGTTTTGTCTTAAGGAACAAGACTTTTGAAGTACCATTATGCAAGCGGTATTTTTAGGACATGTTAAAATGGAATTGTATATTTAGGTGTAATCTGAAACTGTTTTGTATGATTGGTTTGAACATACTAGTTAATAATAAACTAAGAATCACCAATGATACTTCAATGTCACATTAAGGACAGAAATCAATGAAGTAACTTCCCTTTAGTGTCATTTGACCAAGAGTGAGCCCATATTTGAATTTTCTATTCTGATCCCCATCAGTCTGTCTGTTGTATGAGTCTGTGGCCACCTGAATCTGTTCCTGTATCTGATCTGTGTATGTTGTGTGTGTGTGTGTGTGTGAACCAGATAACAAACAGCATTATAAACATTGTCATAAAGCAATATCCATATGTTTTCTTCAACATTTAGGATATATATTCATTTGATAAGTTTTCTTTGAACCTGTTTTCAGCAAATCATCACAACACACATACAAACACACATGCATTACTCTTTGGTTAGGGGCATGGAAGAGCACATATGCTTACAGCTGTGCATTGGCTTGGGTTATAAAGGTTAATTACAAGGAAAATCCAAGGCAAATAAGGTTGATTGTTAACATTGTTCTCTTAAAGGCAAGGTAAACAGGCTGAGTGCACAGTAGGATGCAGTCTTAAGTCTTAAATAACCTCAAGGAGTATTATTAACTCTGGCGATGAGCTCCAGCCAAAGTTCTAGTTTCTTAGAATGTAAGAGATATTTCCATCATAATGCATCACCATTTTTTGCCTATTTTATCCCCACAGGGAAATTATACCTGGGAACTTTTGTGCAGAATTATAGCTATATGGTCATTCTTTGTGAAATAAAAGAGCAAAAGAAGTTTTCCATTGTCAACTCACAAGCTATTACACTAGAGGAATCTAGATAACTGGAGTTATCAAATAATCAGGAAATCAGCATTTGTTTCTTTTTGTTGTCTCAGGGGAGATGGAGAGAAAGGTCATTATGCCATCAAAGAAGGAACAGTGGAGGTGGTGTCGGATCACCGTGTTCCGTACCTGTGAACTTAGATTGTAATAATAGATGCACATCTCTATATAATAGAGCTGAGGCCTCGAGCCTCCGTTCCAGTTATTGTTGGAGAACACAATCTCATCATTAAGAGGTCAGCGAAGATCCTGGTAAAAATTTTCACATTCTTTTTTCTCCTACCTCTCTCCTTCTCTCTTAAGGGAATTTAAGTTCAGCTCAGAGCAAAATGGGTGGGGGTGGGGAGGGTGGTATTTGGCTGGATCAAGATTGCACTGCCCTTGAAGTTCTTCAAAGGCAGTTTTTGTTCTTTCTGCCTCTCCCATATTTCTCCACCCTCCTCTCTCTGTTGTCCAGAGTACAGCAGACTCCCCAGTGTGAACAGTCACCACCATGCTAATCAACAGTGTCCTCTCAGCAAAGCTACACAGTTCAGCCTAGTCGACTGGTTCAACCCAGACTTCTGGCATCAGTGCTTTACAGGGATGGAGTGCTTCTTTGTAGCAGACTCATAATGCACTATGTGTGAACATCTGCTCCGTGTCTATACACCTTAAACTTATTTTGTTATCTACTCTTGTTAGTCCTTAATTTTTATCTCCTTTAATGAACTTGGTTGTTCTCTTTATTGAATCTTCATATTATATTAAAATCATAGTTACAATGATTTTTAGTTTTAAGAAGGAAGACTTTTCTAATAAATACCTCCATTTTTCTTCATAAATCTATTAGGGTGCTCGGTATTGTTCACAAAGACATGGAAGTTGAGGCTCATAGAGGTTTATCTAAAACGACAGACTACTATAAAACTACATCTAAGTATAATTATTCCTTGCAACATCATTGACACAACACTTTACTTCATTATTTACAAATTATTTATCCAAGTAAGACATGCACATAATTTAAAAAATTAAGTTGTACTAAAGCTCTCTGCCCTCCTTGTCTTTCCATTTCAGAGGAAACTATGCAGAGTAGTTTCTTCTGGCATCTACCTCCTTACTGTTAAAAGACAATACGCTTCCACTCCTGTTTCCTGATATAGTGACGTTAGCCTGTTTTGATATACTGATTTGTATTTGCGTTGTGCTACCTAGGTAAATGGTACACAGCACTGAATTGAGTTACATACTATCACATGTTTACTTTCACACAAGACTTCAGTAATCTCAGAGCTGATGATTGTCATGTTGTTTTTCAGCATTAATGTGAATGTCCATGCATCTAAGGAGCTTTGGATATGAAGGAAGCTTGTTAGAAATTGAGTTTTAAGTTATTTGGTTTCTTAAAGATGTCAGTTACAAAGCTTAGCCTAGAAGGTATTTAACATACTTTATTGTCTTTTAAAGTCAAATATTTCTTAATAAAATATTCCATATTTTTAATATGTAACTTGTTAAATTTCCTTAAGCATTAAAACTTGGTAATTTTAACAGATTTGTTACTTTACTCTTCAAATGTTTAAGATGGCAGATTTATAACCATATCCACAAAATGTTTTAAATTATTTAGCAATTCTTAAGGCAATAAATAAACTTACAAATATAGGATACTGTCATCTGAACATTTGACTGTTTATAGAATTGCAAAACTCTCCTACAACTAAAACTTTAAAAGAATAAGACTTGACATCAGATTTTCTTAGCAATTTCTAAGGATTTAAATAACAAACAAGCAGATTATATTAAAATGAATAAAAAATATCAGTACTAAGAATATATCACATTCTATGTCTTTGTAATTAGTTCTGGAGCTTCCCGTACTTCTAAAGTTACTTAGCCAAATCAAAAGGTTGAAAATGGATATTTTAATGTTTGCTTAGAGGTCACTCTTGGTTGGATATAGGGATCTGAGGACTGTAACTTTCCAGATTATGCGATTCTATCTAAATAATTAATGTGCACTCAACCGTCACCCCCACAGCCACTGTCCCTGGGATCTAGAGTTTATACTCCACGAAGCTGATTTAAAGTCCTCACCCTGGTCTTTAGTGCCCTATTCTTTAGCGCCTTCTTTAGGCTTTATCTTTCGATTTGGGTAGATGGGAAGATGTCCTCATTTGGGCTGTGTGCCTGTGGTAGAGACAAATTTTCTTCACTCTTTGATTGAACTCAAGTTAAATTGTAACCCTGATTAGAGTTGGCATAACTTTTTTTCTTTTTAACAAGGCTGTTTACAGTTTAATTTTGGCTGTCCCTTGGCTGCAACTTTAGAGTCATTTTAATGACAATTATTTTCAAGGTGCCTTTTAGTAATTTTTAAGTGTTTCATCAGATCTTTGAAGTCTATTCATAACTCTTCAAATGATCAGATGCAGTGCCGAACATGGGCTGCCCTTTTTCCTTCTCAGCCCTGCAGTCCTCTCTCCTGGAGGCTGTTATACTTCTGTTTCTTCTGTCTCGATCCTTTCCTTTTCCTGTTTTGAAATCTCATTTTACAGAAAGTTGCTATTTTTCTTATCTTTTTTTCTTTGCAACCTATCTTTTAAAAAAATACATTAAACTTAATTTTCTCCTTTTATTAGACATAGATTCTTTTCTCATACAATCTAATCTGAATACAGTTCCCCTCCCTCTACTCCTCCCAGTTTCTCCCAACCTCCTCTCTCACCATGATCTGCTCCTTTTATGTCTCTCATTAGAAAAGAACAGGTTTATAAGCGATAACAAAAAAACGTAACACAATAAAATATGATACGATAAAACAAAAGCCATCATATTGAAGTTGGACAACTCAGGCCAACAGGAAAAAAAAAGGAGTCCCAAGAGAAGGTGCGAGAATCAGAGACCCGTTTGTTTACACATTCATGAGTCCTGTGAAAGTACTAAACTGGAATCTATAATATATAAGATGTGAAGAGCCCAGTGCAGGCCTGTGTAGGCCCAGTGATTGCTGCTTCAGTCTCTGTGAGTTCGTATGAGCCTAGCTCAGCTGATTTAGAAGGCATTATTCTCCTGGTGTCCTCCATCCCGTCTCCCCACTTTTTCTGTTTCCTTTTACACAGGGTTCTCTAAGCTCTGAGGGGAGAGATTTTATAGAGACATCTCTTTTAGAGCTGTGTGTTCCAAGGTCTCTCTGCATAATGCCTGGCTGTAGGCCTGTGATTGTTCCCATCTGCTCCAGGAGGGAGTTTCTCTGATGATGACTGAATAAGGCACTGAGCTGTGTATGAGTATAGCAGAACATCATTAGGAGTCATTTTATTGTTACTTTTTTTTTTTTTTTAGATCAGTAGTATTTGATTTTACCCTAGATTCCTAGATTTCTGTGCTATCTAGAGTCTGGTTCTTGGTCACCCAAGCAGTGTCAGGTATGGGTTCCAACATTAGTTGGTTATTCCCACAAGGTTTGTGCCCTAGCTATTTTTCAAATAAGACAAATTATAGATAAAAGGTTTTATGGTTGGGTTGGTGTTTACTTTTCTCTTTTTTGTAGCCTGTAGAGTACCTTTCTGTGTCATAGACACTAGAACATGGGTGAAGGGTCTACTATGTAGGCACCAGCTTGACTTCTCCATGTTCAATGAGTTGTGTGGGTGTTGCCTTCAGCAATGGAGCCTTGCTGTCAATTTGTCTTGGCAGAAAGTTGTTATATCTTTTGCCCCCATTCTTGGTTTCTGTACACATGTGTATGGGTGTATGTGTGCATGTGCGGTGGGTTTATTGGCTTATTTTGTTTATGATAAGCACACACATTTCACTTTTTGTCCTCATATAGTTGGTTTCTATTCTTCTTTTGACTTTTCCTTTTCAAGTGTTTTTTCCTCCAGTTCTGGTGACCAAACCCACCACTTCTAACATGGTAGGCAGGTACTCTACCACTGATCTATAACCTAGCCCTGTCTCCTTGGGTTTCCATCAAGATCCTTTTAGTGGAATTGACACTGTATTTAATCAGTTTCTACTTTCATCTTGGATTTCTCATTCTTACTATTCCTTCCATCTACCAATAGCCCAGAGCAGTTACAGCAAAGCAACCGATATATATTAATCCTCAGTTTACAAAATTATGGACACACATATGAGATCTTCCATGTTCCTATAATCTACAGTAGGAAGCCATTTAGTTTCCTTTATAAAAATATAACATTTAGTTATAAGTCCAAAAGGAAGGGTTTTAAATAGTTTATCAAGAGGTTATTGTCTTTGGGATGCATTTTGATGAATGCATTGGAAGGTCATTAAATGCCTTGGATCTTTGTCATAGTGAGGTGCAGGGGTGCTCACAGATGATCCTGCTGCATGCCTGAAAGCTGATATAGCTTCAGTAGGAAGCCCAGCACCTCTCCTAATAACTTCTTCATTGGGTCATAAAATGTGCCAGTGGCTATGCTCAAAGTCACCATGTTCTCTCTATAAAGGGAACATTGTCATTTTTCTAAACTGGGGTTGTTTTGGTAGAATCTGTCCACTGGGCAGTAGCTAAAAGTGTCTGATGAGGGCACAGTTCCAAGTGTGTAGATAGCCATACTGTTGTAGTCTCTCATGACCTAATCATCTCCCAGGGTCCTACCTCCTACCATTCATTATACCAGGAGAAATATTTTGTCATGTGAGTTTGGGAGGACATACTGAATCTAAAGCAGAGATATAGACTACAACTTACAGAGAAAATTGAGGCGCAGTTCTGGGGGATACCCAGAATACTGATAGATTTATAAGACTAGTATTTAGTATTATATTAGTATTTAGATTAGCATTAGTAAACAGACTAGTCAGCTGTTGAAGTAAATTCAATCAGAAGGTCAGTATATTCAATCAGATCTTCTTGAAAGGGAAGTATATCAATCAGAAAGGGAATAATATTCCTTCAACCTTGAAGATCTACCAAGGAGAGGTCTATCACTAAAACTGTCGGAGAGGCTGGGGTAATGGCTTAGTTGGTAAAGTGCTTGCCTTACAAGCATGGTGAGTTTGATCCATAGAATGCATATTTAAGAAAGGAATGAAATATGAGTTGCTGTTATGAAGTAGTGGTTCCACAGACCTGTCCATCTGACTGGCATTTGATGGTGCTTCTGAAACTTTAAACTTGAGGCTTATAGCTCCCTCATGGTCAGTACTCACCACAGAAGAGCTACTTCCTAAATTCTCATTCCTATCCCTTCTGCCACATGCCTGTCTTCTGGAGGAATTTGAGAACACTGTTTTCTTTAAATCTTCTTTATTAAATTACAATCTTAACACAACAAAGGAAGAGGTATAGGGATCATAACAAAATAATATTAATTCTAATTGATAAGATTATCGATTAATCCTAATTGATAAGAACATGCATTTTGTCTGGTTTTATCTAACATAACATCGAATTTTCAAAGGAGCCATTGTTCATGATAGTATTGAGTAAGTACAGAATTAAAACAAAGAGAGGGAAAATAGGTGTTGAAAATGCTATGATTATCTCAGAACTGTATTAAAACAGAAATAATAAATACTTCTTGTAGGTAACAAGGTGATCATAAATAGCTCTAGCATTATGCTTTTCCAGATTTGCTTCTACAAAGCTGACCTGTGAAGCTTCCTGATGAGAGAAGGGTTTAAGCTTTGAGAGTGAGTGTAACAGATCCTCTACTTAGAGGCACTGCATCCATCTTTCCCTTGGTGCTACATTTGGTTGAGGATTTTCTGTAGTTACAAAATGAAGGTTTAAAAAAAAAAGATGCTTGGCTTTTAAAAATTAACTTCTCCAGTTATTGCCTTACTAATGTTGAAAGTGATCAACTGATCACTTAGTTCTTCCAGAGTGAGATGCAGCTTGGTTACCCAGCACTTGGGGTAAGAGGATCAATAAGCTTACCAAAGCAAATCTTTTGAAGAAAATAGGACTATGGAAAAGTCAGTGAGCACCCTAGCTTTGTGATTATTATTGAAGACTGGAGTCTGATTTTTTATTTTGCTAATAAATTGAGATAAAGGATGGTTGGATTTCTCTATTGGTTGCTTTAAAAACCAATGACTTTTTAAAAAATAGCTGAGTAATACTCCATTGTGTAAACGTACCACTTTCTTTATCCATCCTTCAGCTGAGGGCGTCTAGATTGGTTCCAATTTCTGGCTGTTATGAATAAAGTCGCTATGAACATTGATGAGGTTGCCTAATCCATCCTTGTAGGGAGTAGTGCCCAACCTTGTTCCATCTTGTTGTGTACTGTTTGAGTGGTTACTCTGAGAGAACTGTTCTTTTCTGGGGAGAAGTGCGAGGCGGGGTGTGGAATTGGATGGTGGGTGAGGGCCGGAGGTAGTGTCAGGACCCTGAGATCTTGCTCAAGAAATTGTTTTTCCTTTCCTATTTCTTTTCTTCTACTTTTCTACCATTTCTCTGTTATAGTAGTATCAGTAGAGTAGCAGTGGCAGTAAAGAGTAATAGCGTAATGTATCTGATGAGAATAGAATCAGAAGTCAGGGAAGATTATCCTGTAACACTTTTCACCTCTGATTAGGTTAATCTTGAGGAGGGGCAGGAAGAGAAGAGAGGAAATCAGAGCGTGGGCATTGAGAGTGTTAAGTCTTGTATCCCCAGAGTTTAAGCACTCATGATGGAAGAAATCAGCTGTTCTCTTTAAACAATCAAAGATTAGAATGAAAGACTGGCGTTTCATATTCTTGTTACTTCTCTCCTTGCGGATTGTGCTGCAGACTTGGGAAAGGAATGTCAGACTTGGTTAAAGAAACACTTCCTTGTTAGGAAAGACTCTGTTGTGAACACTGGGAACTAAAAAATGAATATTATCAATATTATATCCACCTTTACGTCACCAACACTGGAAGACAGGGGCTTTTCTCGTTGTGAAGGTTGGCCAGTCGTTCCTCACACCGCTCTTTCTGTCCCTTCTCTGAGCTGCATTTCAGAGAGTCCCACGAGGGATCTGACACCTGGAAGGTGTCCTGCAACTGTCTTTCACATTCAATACTTTCCCCCAGGGACTTGCTTCTTTTATCGTGAGAGCTTTGCATTCAATTTCCTCCCCGTTTTCCAGCTGGTTTAAAACAAGGTCAGACACAAATGTTTTCCTGAGTTGACTGAATTCACACAATTACATAAGACACCATTTTTCCTTTGGTTGTATTTTTTACTTTTAAACACAGTAGGGACAGGGTTTATCTAGGTTACCAATAAAACTATTGCTCATACTTGCCAACCTCAGATAAACCTCACACTTGCAGATTTTTTTCAATATTTGAGTACAGTAGCAGCTGATAGTATATAACAATACTTAAATCTGTCTGACATTGCTTCCTAAGAACTAGTTTGATAAAGGAAACAGGAGATCAATCATTGACAGGAGTAAATATTTCTTTAAGATAATCAGAACTATCTGAACCTTACTATATATTTTTCCCAACAAAGTCAATTCATTTTGACAAGGAAGAGGAAGCTTTCCTTAAATTACAATTCTGGATGTATTGATTTCCTTAGTAATCTTACATTTATCAAAACTGGCTTTTCTTTTTAAAAATTATTTATTTATTAGATTTTTCTTCTCTCTTATATTGCATTCTAATACCCTTCTGCCCCTCCCTTCATTCCTTCCAGCCCCCCTTATCTTCCCTATCCCCCAGACCTACCCATCCCCCATCCTCCCACTCCCCTTACACCTCTCCCCAAGAAAGAGTAATCTTCCCAGGTTTACTGCTCAAATATGGTACAACAATATGGAACAGTGTCAGGCACAATTTCCTACTTCAGTATTGGACTAGGTAACCCAATGAGGGGGAGGTAAGGTACTCAAGGGCAGTCAAGAGGTTAAGGGACACACCTCCCTATTATAACTGGTTTTTCTTATCTGTGTTGTACATCCCAACACGATAACCTACTCGTTAGTCCTTCAAACATTCTTTTTTAAGGTTCAATGAAAGCTTGTTCATATGTGGGCCATCCTGAAGGTGAGCATTCTTTTCCTGTTCTCAACTTCACTTCAGTAGAGCAATAATTACTTGGTATTTCATTGATTCATAGTTACTGACATAATCTAAAGCTGTACTGTAGCTTCTTTATCCCTTTAAATATCTTTTGATCTTTTAATATATTCTTCTCACCATTAAACATTAACATCTTTAACTCTCTAATTTTGCACATGCCTTTTCTCCTCTCCATCTATTCCCGAGGACATGAGACAGTGGCTGTTTGGTGTTAGTAGTAGGACACAGCACATTGCTCAGAAAAGTCTGTGAGTTATTGTTTCAGGACTACAGCAGAGGAAACGATCCTTCTTACATCATGAGTTCCGGGAAATAGGAAATAGTGGAAGCAAGATATTTACTATGTATGTGTACTGACCTATATAATTTATAAGCATCATCTCATGTAATGCTCAATAACTTACATATTTCTTAAATAGTTTTAAAGGAAACTATTTTTTTACTTTAAGTATGAACAAACTAAAATGGTGTCAAGGTAAGTTACATAGGTCACACATACAGCTAGTATGTAAAGGAACTGTAACTTAAATCCTGTCTATGTTTAAAGACTATATCAGAATAGTTGACCCCTTTAACGGTTGAATCACTCAAGTTTTTCTAAGGACAGAAATCCCCACAATCCCCACTTCTTTGTCTCTTACTACCTTGCTGCTCTAAGTACAATCCTAATCAGCATCTTTCACCTCACTTAGGAGTTTGTTCGAAACTCTGGGTCTTGATAGAGACCCACTAAATGAAGACCTGCTTTTTGGCAATGTCTCCAGGCACTTTGCACACTGAAGCTTGGACACCCAAGGCCATCCATAGCTTATTTTTATCTTGATATTATAGGCTCAGTTTTGACAGGTTCCATCCATTTCCTTGTTTAACATTCCATGTTTATGTCTCTGTGTGCCTTCCTGCAGTGAGGAATGTCATCTCCTCTCCATCTTCTCTGCCTAACTAAAGCCTGCATCATCGAAGTCTCTACTTTCTCAAATGCCACATTTTCTTTTCTGGTGAGTTGGAATGGACAGTTCTATAGTGCGGTGGCACCCATCTACAATCTCAGCACTTGGGAGGATCACCAGGTCAAGAGCACCATGGGCTACATAGCAAGTCTGAGGTCAGCCTGGGTTGTGTAGTGAGATCATGTCACAAACCAACCAACAGACAAATGGTCTGGTAGAATTTATATGCCCATCCAAATTATGAGACATTTTTTTTTTTTAGGAAATTATTACTGCTTCAAATCATTGTTTGTTGTAGATCTCTTTCAATTGTTTGGCATTTAATTTTAGTAGGTCATATATATGTGTGTACTCCAGATTTTTGAATATGAATGTTCATAGTTTTCCCTGGTGTTCCTTTGGATCCAATTGATACCTCTAATTCTATTAATCTGTACCTACTTTTGGTTAGATTGGTTAAGAATTTGTCATTTCTGTTATTTTTTCATATAACCAATGCATTGTTTAATTAAGTTTGTTTGTTATCCTTTTAGCTTCCATTTAATTAAATTCTACCCCGGTCTTTATTAGTTCTTTCTGTTTGTTTGCTTTTGGATTTGGCTTTTCCTTGTGTTGTAAGACTTTGATGTATATCATTCACTTATTTACCTAAGTCCTGTCTGATTTTTAAAAAATGTTAATTCTTTGAGAATGTCACACAATGTATTCCGAGCATATTAATACCCCAGTTCTTTCCAGAGCCTCAGCTATACTCCTACCAACCAAATATCACATATTTTCGACAATGTTCTGTGGGCTGGGTTGCTGAAAAGAATATGTGTTCTTCAGCTGTTGCATGAAATATTCTTATTTTTTAAATTATTTTTTCTCTCCTATAACACATCCGGACCCCATCATTCCCTTCTTCCACTCCTCGCAGCTCCCCCATCTCCCCTCTCCTCCAGACCCATCGCTTCTCTTCAAAAAAAGAGTAGTTCTCTCAGGTTTGCCACTCGAACAGGGCATGCCAAGATGGAACAAGACTGGGAACAAGCTCCTACATCAAAGCTGGAAGAGGCAGCCCAGCAGGAGGGTAAGGGTCCCAAGGGCAGGTTAAAGGGTCAGAGACATGCCCCCATACACATTCCAACTTTTAGAAGTTTTATACATGTAGGTGACTATGCAAGCTCCATGTCTTCAGCTTCATTCTCTCTTGACAGTTACCTCCGTGGGGCTTGTTCTCCTGGTGTCCTTCACTCTTTTGGTCCCCGCAATCCCTCCTCCTCCTCCTCTTCCAAAAGGTTCCCTGATCTCTGCCCTAGGTTTGGTGCTGGGCCTCTGCATCTACTCCCATCAGCTGCCAGAGGAAGCCTCTCTGATGCTGATTAGACATCAATCTACGAGCATAGCAGAATATCATTAAGAATTGTCTCCAGGCTATCCAATCTCCACAGCCCTGCCCAGGCATGCAGTGTCGGGCATGGACTTGCTCCTCTTGGCCTGGGATTCTTCTCTTCCATTACCCAAGCAGATCCTGCAGGCATGATAGGTTACAGGAAGAAGGTTTTGTGGCTGGGTTGGTGTCATAGTCCCACCACTGGAAGTCTTGCCGGCCATAGGTAATGGCCTGTTCAGGTTACCTATCTCCCATATACTAGGGGTCCTTGCTAGGGTAACTACTGTATATTTCAAGGAATTTCCACTGCACTAGGTCTCCAGAGCACCTTCTAAATGTTCCTCACTTCCAATACTCTCTCCCTGTATTCTAGTCTTCTATCCCTCACCCTGTCATGTCCCGTCCTGTTCCCGTTCCCATCCTTCCCCAGCCCATCTGCAACATCTGTTATATTTCCCCTTCCCAGGGAGAGCCATGTGACCCACTGGGGCCCTCCTCATTGCATAGTCTCTCTGGGTCTGTGGGTTTAGTACAATTGCCCTTTACTTATCAGCTAGTATTCACTTATAAGTGGTGAGCACATACCACGTTTGTCTTTCTGGGTTTGAGTTACCTCACTCAGGATGATTTATTTCTAGTTCTGTCCATTTGCTGGCAAATTTCATTTTTTAACAGATGTCATTTTTTAACAGCTGAGTAGTCCTTCATTGTGTAAGTGTACCACAATTTCTTTATCCATTCTTTAATTGAGGGGTGTCTAAGTTGTTTCCAATTTTTGACTATTATGAATAAAGCTGCTCTGAACATAGTTGAGCAAGTGTCCTTGTGGTAGAATGGAGTGTCCTTTGGGTATATGCCCAGGAGTGATATGGCTGGGTCTGGAGGTAAGTCAATTCCTAATTTCCTGAGGAGTTTCCATATTGATTTCCATAATGGCTGTACAAGTTTGCTCTCCCACCAGCAATGAAGGACTGTTCCCCTTACTCTATATCCTCATCAACATGAGCTGCCACTTGTGTTACTAATCTTAGCCATTCTGACAGGTGTAAGATGGAATCTCAGAGTCATTTTAATTTGCATTTCCCTGATGCTAAGAATCTTGAACATATCTTTAAGTGTTTCTCAGCCACTTAAGAGTCCTCTATTAAGAAGTCTCCGTTTAGATCTGTTTCCTTTTTTTTAACTGAATTATTTTTTTGATGTCTAGCTTCTTGAGTTCCTTATATATTTTGGATACTAGCCCTCTATCAGAAATGGAGTTGGTGAAAATCTCCCATCCCGTAGGCTGCTGTTTTGTCCCATTGACAGTGTTCTTTGCCTTGCAGATGCTTTTCAGTTTCATGAGGTATCATTTATTGTTGATCTTAGTGCCTGAGTTATCAGTATTCTGTCCAGGAAGTTGTCTCCTGTGCCAATGCATTCAAGGTTGTTCCCTTCTATCAGGTTCAGTGTATCTGATTTTATGTTAAGGTCTCTGATCCACTTGGACTTGAGTTTTTTGCAGGATGATAAATATGAATCTATCTGCATTCTTCTACACACAGATATCTAATTAGACCAGCACCATTTGTTTATGATGCTTGTTTTTCACCATTTTATATTTCTGGCTTCTTTATCAAAGATCAGGTGTCCAGAAGTGTGTGGATTTATGTCTGGATCTTCAGCTCAGTTCCGTTGATCATTGTGTCTGTTTTTATGCCAGTACCATGTGGTTTTTATTACTATGGCTCTGTAGTAGACATTGAAATCAGGAATTGCGATACCTCTGGAAGTTCTTTTATTGTTCAAGTTTTCGTTTGTTTGTTTGTTTGTTTTTTAGCTATCCTGGATTTTTGTTTTTCCATATGAAGCTGAGTATTGTCCTTTCAAGGTCTGTAAACAATTGTAATAGGATTTTGATAGGGATTACATTGAGTCCGTAGAGTGCTTTAGGTAAGATGGTAATTTTTTCTATGTTAGTCCCATTAGTCCTTCCCATCCAAGAGCATGGGAGATGTATCTTCTGCGATCTTCATCAATTTCTTTCTTCAAGTAACTTGAAGCTTTTGTCGTACAAGTCTTCCACTTGCTTGGTTAGAGTTACTCTAAGATATTTTATATTATTTGTAGCTATTGTGAAGGGTGTTGTTTCCCTGATTTCTTTCTCAGTCCATTTATCATTTGTAAGTAGGAGGGATACTGATTTTTTTTTTTAGTTGATCTTGTAGCCAGCAGCTTCACTGAAGGTGTTTATCAGTTGTAGGAGTTCCCTGGTAGAATGTTTGGTGTCATTTATGTCTACTATCATATCATCAGCAAATAAGGATACTTTGATTTCTTCCTTTCCAATTTGTATCCTTTTGATCTTCTTTTGTTGTCTTAATGCTCTATCTATAACTTCAAGTTCTCTATTGAATGGAGAGAGGGGCCAACCTTGTTCCTGATTTTAGTGGAATTTCTTTGAGGTTCTGTAAAGTGTTGAGAAAAAGGTATATTCGTTTGTGTGGGGGTGAAATGTTTTGTAGATATCTGTTAGTTCTATTTGGTTTATAAGATCTGTTGGCTCCAGTATTTCTCAGTTTAGTTTTTGTCTAGACCTGTCCATTTGTTGGAGTGGAGTATTGAAATCTCCCACTATCAGTGTGTGTGGGTCAATTCAAATTTTAAATGTTACTAATATTTCTTTTACAAACGTGGGAGCCCTTGTGTTGGGAGCATAGAATTTAAGAATTAAAATGTTGTCGTGGTTGATTTCCTTTGATGAGTGTAAAGTGTCCTTCCCTGTCACTTTGGATTAATTTGGGTTTTAAGTCTATTTTGTTAGATATTAGAATGACTACACCAGCTTGCTTCTTAGGTCCATTTGCTTGGAAAATCTTTTCCCATCACTTTACTCTGAGATAATGTTTATCTTTGATGCTGACGTGTGTTTCTTGCATGCAGCAGAAGGATGGATCCTGTTTTCTCATGTATTCTGTTAGTCTGTATCTTTTTCAAAAAATTATTTAATTTTATTTTATGTACATCTGCATGAGGGTATCAGATCTCCTGGAACTGGAGTTACAGACAGTTATGAGCTGTCATGTGTTTACTGGGAACTGAATTTTGGTCATCTAGAAGAGCAACCAGTGGTCTTAACTATTGAGCTGAGTCTCAAGCCCCTGGTCTGTGTCTTTTTATTGGGGAATTTAGTCCATTGATGGTAAGAGATATCAATGAACAATGGTTGTTAGGTCATATTATTTTGTAAGTTGTTGCTGGTTGTGGTGTGTGTGTGTGTGTGCCTTCTGTTGATTTTGATGGTGTGAGATTATTTATTTCCTGTGTTTTCGTGAGTGTAATTACGTCCTTGGGATGGAGTTTTCTTTCTACTACCTTCTATAGTGCTGGATTTATAGATAGATATTGTTTGAATTTGGCTCTGTCATGGAATATTTTGTTTTCTCCATCTATGATAATTGAAAGTTTTGCTGGGTTTAGTAGTCTGGACTGACATATATGGTCGTTTAGAGTCTGTAGTGTATCTGTCCTTGCTTTTCTGGCTTTTAGTCTCCATTTAGAAGTTGGATGTAATTCTAATAGTTTTGCCTTTATATGTTACTTGTTTCTTTTCTCTTGCAGCTTTTAGTATTCTTTCTTTGTTCTGTATGTTTAGTGTTTTGATTATTATGTAGAGACAGGACTTTCTTTTTTGGTCCAGTATATTCGGTGTTCTGTATACTTCTTGTATCTTTATAGGCATCTCTTTCTTTAGGTTTGGAAAATTTTCTCCTATTATTTTGTTGAAAATATTTTCTGGGCCTTTGAGATAGGATTCTTCTCCTTCCTGTATTCCTATTTTTTTCTTAGGTTTTATCTTTTCATAGTGTCCCAGATTTCCTTGAAGTTTTGTGTCAGGAATTTTTTTGATCTAACATTTTCTTTTACGGATGTATCTTTTTTTATACTATCTTCAACTCCTGAAACTCATTCTTCTATCCCTTGTATTCTGTTGCTGTAGCTTGCATCTATAGTTCTTGTTTGCTTTTCTAAAATTTTCACTTCCAAAATTCCCTCAGTTTGTGTTTTGTTTATTGCTTCTATTTCCATCCTCAGGTCTTGAACAGTTTTCTTAATTTCCTTCAATTGTTTGCTTTTTTCTTGGCTTTCTTTAAGGGATTTATTCATTTCTTCTAGTTGTTTGTGTTTTCCTGGGTTTCTTTAATAAATATACTCACTTTCTCATGTTGTTTGTTTTTTCATTGATTTCTATGAGAGATTTATCTATTTCCTCTTTACGAACCTCTATTCTCTTCATTATGCTGGTTTTAAGATGTTTTTCTTATGCTTCAGCTGTATTGGAGTAATCAGGCTTGTTGTAGTAGGATAGCTTGACTCTGATGGTGACATATTACATTGGTTGTTTTGTACTGTGTTTTTTTCAATGGCATTTAGGCATCTGGGTTTGGGGTGATTATAGGTTTAGATGCTGAATTCCTGCTGAGTTTTCCTTATTTGATGAGTGTTTTGTTCCTTGGTTTCTTTTAACTCTTAGTTCTTCTGTTCTTTGTGGCCTCTTATTGAGCAGGGAGGGTTCTGTCCCACTTGGAGACTGGAGCTTTAGTGACCAACTTGGCTTCTGGTCTGGCAGGGAGTCTATGTCTGAGTTGGGGGCTGAGATTTGGCTACTAGTCTTCTGGCTGGTTGTAATGGTCTGCTCTATTCTTCTGGCTGGCTGGTGTGGCCTGCATGGAGCAGGAGTTGTCTGCCCAAGTTGGTATCTGGGACTTAGTATGGGTGGCAGTAAGAGGTTGGGTGGGAAGATGAGGGTGGATTGGGTCTTTGGGGGTCTGGCTGCTCTAGTGGGATGGTTCAGTGAGCAGACTTCCTACCCGTTCTTCTAGCTGGTGGCATGGTAGTGTCGGGCAAATGAATTATTCTGTAGATATCAAGTTTGAGTTGAACTTGAACTATGACTGTAGTTTAACTCTGAATTTCTTTGTTGATTCTTATCTGAATTGCCCATTTACAGATGTGAGTGAGATATTGAAACCACATACTATTATTGCTGTACCTATCTATCCTTTCCTATCAAGTAGTGCTTATTTATGAAATTTGGTATGCTAACATTCAAAACACACACACACACACACACACACACACACACACACACACACACACACACATTGCATCTTATTGGTAGACTTTTCCCTTTAGAAATGTATTCCCTTATCTTTGTGACTAATTTTGATTTGGTGTTTGATTTATCAGCTATGGTGTGGCTATTCCTGCTTATTCCTAGGATAATGGATTGCTAGGATAATTGCTTATTCCATTCCAACTTTCAATGGAAGATGTATTTTCTTCCATTCCTTCATATCCAGTCAGTGGATATTTTCTAGTTAGTTTCTTTAAGACAGCAAAAAGCTGGGTTTTGTTTTTAATCCAGTCAGGCAGCCTATATCTTTTACTTGAAAAAGGCCAATAATTTACATCTGGGGTTGTCATTGAGATGGGTTATTCATATCTGTTATTTCTATAATGTTTTCCTGGTTGGTTCAGATATTGTTTGACTTTTTCCTTTTTCTCTAGTCACACTAGGGATTTTCTTGTCCACTTAGTTGTATGTGTTTGAGTCTTTGCTTTATCTGTTCCTCCCATGAAACTTATTCTTTTCCCTACCCTCATGATTATGGCTTCTTCCTTCTCTCTATGTAAAATTTCTTTAAATATCTTTTACAGTGATGGATTGGTATTCATGAATTACTTTAGTTTGTGATTGCCTTAAACTTTTGTATTCAATTTTAAAAGATGATTTATAGTATAAATCGGTATAGTAATCTTGGTTGGAAGTTATTATTGTAAGTTCTTGAAATGCACCATTCTGTGATTGCCTGGATTCTTGAGTTTCTGATAAGAAGTCTGACATCATGGCTCATGCTTCCCTTTGTGAGCCAGTATTCTTCTCCTGCAGCTTTAATAGCTTTGGTTTGTTATGTAGTCTTTGAGCTAGAGTGGATCCTGCAGAAGTTCTCTCTCTCTCTGATTGAGTGCATTAGTGGTACAGTCTTCTGTTTTCAATTCGTTTGTTGAGTTTTTCATTTTATAAAATAAATTTAGCTATGATTTTGATTTTATGTGTATGGGCATTTTGCCAGCATACATATCTGTTTACCATGTGTATGCCTGGTGCCTGCGGAGGCTGGAAGAGGGCTTTGGGTTTCTTGCAATTGGAGTTACAGGCAGTTGTGAGGCACCATGTGGCTGCTGAGAAAAAAACTTGGACCTCTAGAAAAGCAGTCAGTGCTCTTTAACTGATGATCCATTTCTCCAGCCCCCAAATGAAGAGATTTTCACTTCTTTCACTTTTTTTTTAAATATCAATTTCCCTGTGAACTTGTCATCCATGTTGCTGAGTTTCTCGTGTGTGTTTCTAAATTATCTATTGAGGTCCCAAATTGATTTCCTTATTTCATTCATCTACATATTTAAAGTTTTTGGTCATTTTTAAAATTTTGTTGTCCAATATTCCATCAATTTTAGTATCTTTCGATTTAGTAACTGAGGAATTACAGTGTTCTGCCGGTGCCGTGCCTCTTTGCTTTCCAGTGATTCTTGTCTTTGTTGCTATTTGTGCATCTACTCATACAGATATCTCTTCCAGTTTTATTTGGGGCTCTTAGTGAGAAGACTTCTCTTAAAGGCCCAATCCCCAGTGCTACTGAGAGGAGAAAGCAAATCATTTGTAGCTGTCACAAAATGAATGTAACCCAGATTTAGAAATATTCTTAAATTGATTACATCAAACAACCGTAGAAGAGCAGGTGGCAAACTATGAAAATTTATGTCAAGTAAAAGTGATATAAGTCAATGAGTGAAATGAAGGAAAAAGGCAGCAGTGGAAGAAAAAAGAGGAGAAACAAAATTAAATAAAAGTATACGTGTAAAGAAGGGGAAGAAGGAGAAAAATATGACGATGAGGAGAAAGAGAAGAATGAAACAATGACAGTGACGAGAAAGAGGAGGAGGGGGAGGAGAAGGAGGAGGAGGGGGAGGAGGAGAATACTGTCAGGAAGAGGGAAAATAAAGGCCAGCAGATAAGAAATCTGAGTAAAAATATACACAAAGAAATTCTGATAATTATAAAAAAAAAGAAAAAAGCTTTCTAAACACTAAGATAATTCTGAAAGTGTAATAAAAAGAGGAAACGCAAGAATAAAATAATAAACAAATAAAATAATATTGAGAAAATAAGACATTAGAGCAGCTGCTTCCTGGGACCCAGTCCTGCAATCTGGCAGGTGGAGGCTTGGCATCTTATCCATTTCACCACGTGAGCTGGTGCTGACTGCAGGCCTGTCGAGTGTCAGGTGTGGACCTTCCCTTCTTTGTGTTCTGGGAGCATCTATTGATGGTTCTGCAGATTGTACACTAGACAGGTTCTTCAAGTTCAGACTCTACAGTTTTTAAATCCCAAAGTGGCCAATGTCTAACCCAGAATGGGTCTTCTGTGTGTGCCTCCCCCCTACCCCCCCCCTCGCTGGGGGGAAGGGGCAGAGAGCCATGAGATGTGAACTTGAGGACCAGTTGCAGTGATCTGAAATCACTTGGCATGAAATACTCTGTGGGAGGGGTGAGACAGTGGATGTTGGGAGAGGCACTGGGCACGAGCCTCAGACTTCTCGGTCCTGCCAGGACCAAATTACATTGGTGGTTCTGAAGACTGGGCCCCTTTCTGATCTCAAGAATCTCTGCCATTATCCTCAGGGGAGGACTCTGTTTCTGGCCATGGAAGGCAGGGCTCCTGACCACTGTGCCCTCCACCTGCAGAGCCTATTGCTACTCGAGCTTCTCAGTGTGCCCACATCTGGCTTCTCAGTCTCCACAACTGCCCCATGGCCTTCTCACCAAATGGACTGTGGGAAGTGGTGTCCTGCCTCTGACTTTGGGTTCCTCTTCTTCTCAGACCCCAAGGGAATATATCCTCTCTGAACAGGGCACTCGCCACAGCCCCTGGGGATGTAGGTAATGGCAGAATGGAGCTCTTCTCTTCTGCTCTGCTGACTTGTCATTCATAGGAGTTCCTGTCTCTGCAGGTCGCATCAGTGGAGGCCAGGCTTGTAAGCACCATGGGGTTGTTCTGTGGCTAAGAGTGCAGTCTCTTCACAGGAGCACCCAGTTGATCTTTCGGGCAAGGTTTGCTCGTCCTTGCTTCTGTGAGGAGCCTGGTTTCCTTGTGCTTCTCTCTCCTGCTTGCTGTCCCTTCTGCCTTGTCTCCACACATGTAGGCTAGTCTTTCACCTGTGTGGCTTCCAAAGCTGCTCCTTAGAGGAACGCATCATCTTTTCTCCAGCGTCCATGTTGTTTATTTTAACACTCCCTTCTCACATGCTATTGTCTTATTTTTTAAGGAAGCACTTTTATTTATTTTTGTGAGTACACGTGTGTGCCATGGCATGTGTGTGGAGATGTCACCTGTAGAAGATAACTTGGAGAAGCTGATTCTTTCCTTCCACCATGCGGGTCCTGCGGATCAAACTCAAGTCATCAATCTTGGGCCAACGCCTTTATCTGCCGAGCCGCCTCACTGGCCCCATGTCATTACTTTTACTAGAAAATATGTTCCGTCTGGGAAGAGATATGCTAATATATTGCATATACATCATAACTGTATGTGAATGAATCCAACGAATATGTATTTTCTATATTCAAATGCATTTATTGAATGTAGCATCCTTAGAACAATTTTCCCTAAATTTTCTCACCCTCACCCAACAATGCATAAAACAACTTCAAACATAACTAAAAATAGACTTCCACAGCACCTGTTAGCTGCTTTCTCTACAATATGTACTTCAGTGCATGGCTTTTGCTCTGACTCAAAGTTATGAGGCTGCACTTGAGTACAGATTACAAACAGTGGTGACCAGAGGTATCTATCTCTTTTTGTAAACTTAAACTTCTTGTGAGCTTCAGGAAGTTGACTTGGATCCACCTCCCACAGGTCAGACTCCAGACTTGAGTCTCTCCGTCTGCTCGCCTGTGAGGGTATGATTTATCTCTCTTTCCCCCAGACTTGGGAACCTTTCCCCTCCCACTGCCAAAACTATGAACTTGAAATTTCCAAATGTAAGATTTTCCTTTAAGTTTCCTAAACTTTAACCTATGTTCCTAGTATATATTTCAGCAGATTTCCACTTGGCTGACAGAACTGCTCAGAAATCAGCTCTGGACTGCAGGCTGCTCCATATAGTTGTGAGCTCTTGACTTGCTGAGAAGCTGACATGGACCAGTCTAGCTGATGTGACCACTCCTGTCCCCTCAGCTGGATCAGTGAACTGAACGCTTCTAATGAACACCCCATTGCCTGTTCCCAACACCCAGATTTTGACTAGTATTTCAGCCTTCCTGGGACCCCTGAGGACAATGTCCTAGTTTCAGCAGGAAGCAGTTCTAGAATAAAATGTGACACACTGTTTCCTCACCAGGCTGAAATACTTAGTCAAAGGGAAACTCCCTGACATTGGGGATGTACTGGCTGTCTGTTAGTGCCTATTGGCATACCAGAAGGGGTACTAATTTAAAAGCTAAATAGACTTAGATCTATGAACAGATAGATTCATTAGCTTAGATGGTTCTAACTGGTGCGAACTTTCATAGGGCCTTTGACCCTTCTGTTTCTGCTAAGTACTGTAGGCCCTTACATCACTGATGCCTTTGTTGGATACAGTGAGTTGCCCACTCCTGATTTTTCAGTCCAGCCACAGAGCCTGGACAAGTGAAGCAGTTTGCTTTTATGGCCTCAGCCAATGTTCCAACCTCTTGGGTTCCTCAACAATGTCCCCCATTCCTACCTTACCAGTCATGTTCCTGTTTTCCTTGCCTTCTTAATAACAGAGAGGGAGGAGTGTTGTAGAACTGCTCTTTACTTTTGCCTTGTGGAACTGCCTCTTAACTTGCCCACTGGACCAGCCCTTAACCTGCCCTCCAGAGTCATGTTGACATCTTGAGTCATCAAGGGACATATACCACCCTACCACCCCCCATATAATACTTCTGAGCTTGCCATGTTCTCCCCCCAACCCCTATTTCTCTATTCTGCCCTTCTGCCTTTGCCCATGTTTGTGCTCCCAAGACAGCCACAATGTCTCTTTCTCTCCTGGCCCTCTCCAGGACTACATCTCCTCCCTTACCAAATAAACCTTTGCCATAGAATTCTGATGCGTGTACAATTCTGGTTATAATATTTCAGTCATTAGGTTGGACTGTGATGTGAGGTCGTGGTGGCATCACTGGAGTGTGATGTGAAGTCATGGCGGCATCTGGTTTTGAGGGGAAGATGAAGAATTCCATTTGAATTTGTGATGTGTGACAGAGAGAATCCTTTATACAATTGGATATGGGGCAGGGGGAGCTTGGGAGTGTGGGATTTTAGGACTCTGGGTATCACGAGCACAGTGGTGGCAGTGGAACTGTTCTTTGGGGAGCTCATCGTCCTTTTTAGCCTGTGGGATCAATGGAGAAAAGGGCTTGGTTTTCTTGTCTTCATGTCTGCATCAATCCTAAGATAGAGACACCAATACCACCAATGTAATGTGCATAGCCTGGAGCTGCCATGGTGCTTTAAAACATGGGACATTGATATTTAAAACTTTCTGTTTTCTCATTTCACTTGGAATGGCATCCAAAAAACTACTCTTCAAAGTCTACAAGGCCCACCCTCTCCCTTCTGTGACTTTATCTTAAGTCATCGTCTTTCTTTCATTTCAAGCTCCAGTCATACTGGCCCTCCCCAGTTCTGGCAAACAAACTATTTTACACATCAGAACCTTCGCTCTGACGCTTCACCTGCGATGTCTTCTTATGATTCACTTACCAGCTTAAATGTGACTCGCTCCAAGAAGTTGCACTAAGCCCCAGATATCTCTATCTATATTTTATTCCTATGCTTCGTAGCATTTAGTCAGTTTAGAATTATATCATGATTTGTGTGTTTGCATTTAAAATCTCCCCACTCCATAGTAGGTGATATGAAACTCAGTCCTACCACACACTAAATGTGTCTGTGTTAAAATAATGTGTGTGCATCCATCTGTGTTAATCTACAATATAACCATGTATCCACTGCCTATTTTTTACTTTTCTTTCATTTCTGTATACCATCATTTATTAGGTTGGGTAGCTGGAGCTCTGGGCCTCACTTTTGCTCTCTCACACTAAGGTCTCATCATTCTCCATGGAAGCAACTGCAGACAGATTTCTATCAAGATCAAATAAAGGCAGCGGGCCCTCAGATGGAGGATAGGAGTGACCTTTTTTCCATATGTTTTGTTTAAAAAAACTTTATTTTTATAACTGACAGTGGTGTTATCTACTTATTATCTATATAGATATATTTATATATCAATATATCTATAAATATTATGCAAATATCTGGAGCCCTTCTAGAAGGTAGGTTGCAATGAGAAATGAGTACCATCCCATGACATGTAATCCTCTGGGTATGAATTTTTCCAGCATGTTTTTGAAGGTACAGAAGGTCAGAGTTCCCTGAGTAAAGGCAGGTGTAGCAGAACCTGTTCCTTTTTTAGAGTCCTTATGAATGTTTTCACTGCATTCTTACTTGTCTCCTGCTTCCTCCAGTGGTGATGAAGAGTGGAGAGAATATACGGAAAATGCTGAGAAATCGTACTGTAATCTGGATATAAGAGAATTCTAATAAAAGTCCTCAGTAAACAAGGGACTGAGCAGCTCCTCCTGTCTCCACAGCCCAGCTCCTCTCCTGGCTGTAGAGTCCCACCCTCTCCCTTTCCTCCTCCTTGGTTCCTCTGTTTCTGGCTGGAAATTTTGATATATGGAGTAACCAGAGCCAGCCAATGCTTCACTGTCTCCCATAGCCTAAAAAACGCTCATAATTGTACCTTGATATGGGAAGGGTAGGCAGTCTCCCAGTCTCTCACTCTCCCAACTCCATAGACATCTGGGAAAGGAAGACATCCATTTTCCTGCTCCCCAAGTACCCTGATGTCAGAGCCAGATATGAGGGGGTCTTTCAAGAGTTCTTTTCTTGAATTCTAGTCTTCTTGGTCACATCAAGGTGGACTCCTGAGTGTCATGCTTTCACCCCTGGATGTGGGCTATCTATTTCTTCTTCCTTAAGATTCTACCAGTCTTCAGAAGCTGGCCACGTAGGAACCTCCTGGTTTTAATGAAAGCCAATGCGTTCCTTACTTCTGTAACAAGTCTTCCTCCTGCTTCTGTCTTTCCCACTACAGTCCCTTTACAGAAGATCAACCAGAACAAACCTTCGAAAACTTACTTTTATTCATGCCACTGCTCAGAATTGTCCCACGGTTCCCACTTCTCTCAGCATAGTCTCCTTTCTTACCACAGTCTTTGGGCACCTACCCAGCCCCTCCATGATTTTTCTGATCCTTTTTTTCCTTTGTTCCTTTCCTTGAACTTGTTTTTTTCTCTTTCTTGAATATACCAGGCATGCTCCCTTCCATATGCCTAGACTATTCCTCTCTAAACACATCATTTTTTTCCTCACTGGGAAATCACCTCTTTGGACCACCTTATAGTAAATAGTGCTTTAGTGTTCAGCTTGGGGTTTGAAGTTCCAATCCTCCATTTCTGTACCTGAGTCTAATATGAACATGGACTATTCTCCCTGTGATTATTGGTTAATACATCCATCTACTTAGTCCACATGTTCTTTGGAAAGGCAGGACCATGACACCTATTTCTACTTAATACATATTTTAGGTGACCTGGAGAAAAATCCAGGATACAAGACAGACTGCAGGACATGCTTCTTAGTGATTACAGTTTGATGATTATATAATTGAGTGATTTAAAGTTATGGTGAATTTGTACCAGGCTTTCTACACAGTGTTTTTACTCTAACTTCCTCCACAGCAGTCTGACTATATTTTTATGAAACTGCCTTCATCACCTTTTTCTTCATCAGAAGCATTTAAAATTATGAGTGTGTGGTTATGTGTGTGCACATGTATGCCTGTGTGTGTCAGGTCAAGCCAAAGCTGCCTCTCCCTTCTCCCTTGCTTTCTCCCTCCTTCTCTCCATCCCCTTCTCTTCCCTCTTCCCTACCATCCTTCCCACTTTTATCATGATCCTTTGGTGAGTAGCATTATATACTGGCTCTGTTTCAGGTACTTATCTGTAAAATTGTCCTGCAGCCTTAATACCACCTTGTAAGAATCTATTATTTTCATGTTACAGGTGGGAAACACTGAGCTGTCCTGAGAAGGTAGGTTGCTGCAGAATCCTTGCTGGGGCCAAATCTGTCTGTTCTAAAGCTGTTGTGCTGACTTCTTTCCAACTGGGAAGCACACAGATGACTTTTGTTTATTTGTTGTTTTGACTTTATTTTGCCTACTTTTTTATTGAGGAAATAATATGTATACAGTAAAGCTCAGAAACATTGTTTAGTTCAGTGAATTTATTAATAGATGTTCATCTGGGTAACTACCACCTCCTGGTAAGCGACAGAAGATTCTCAGTGCTTCAGGTGGATTATTTTAAGGGAAAAGGAATTTTTTCACAGCTGGAAAGTACTTAAGTTACTTTTATTAAAATAAATGAGCAGAAATTTATATACAAACTCCTTATATTTTCAGTTCTTATAGTGACTAAAACAAATAAATTTTAGTGTTAATGTAAACAGGAGGAGCATGTGCTTGGGAGTGAGAGTCCACTAACAATGAGAGTAAGTTTAAAGCCTAGAAGAGCAGTTCAGTCAGAGGAGTTGCAGGAGTTGGCCAGAGTCAGAAGAGTTCAGTCAGAAACAGTTAGCTGGCTCAGAAGATCAGTTTGAACCAGTCATCATGGGGAGGGGTTTGAGCCAGAACAGTGAGTGAGTTGAATCAGCCAACCAGAAGAGTCAGTTGAGTTCAGTACAGCTCTGAGTTCAGAAGGAGCTAGTCAGAGTGTATATAGTCAGCAGTAAATCTCAGAGGCTGAAGCCTTCCAGTTCTAGGCTTAAGACTAGATTGTAAGGAGGTTGAAACCCTCTAAGCTCTGGGGACTGAATTAGCCAAAGAAAAAACTGCCTTTGAACCTGAATCTATGCCAACACTCACTCTAAGGCAAGAGAAAAGCCACAGTTCTGTAATGTTCCAGTGAAATATTTCTAATGTACACTATCATGAATGCATAATTATGATAAAAATGTGGCCATTTTACCATCCTGCATGCAATCATCATTGCATGCATCACTGCATGTTATACAATGGGAATTGATAAATGGAATCATATCAAGTAGGAGGGCTGTAATCCTGTCTTGATATGCCTGCCATTTTTATGAGAAACATAGGAGGTAAAGGTGCTTGATGTGAACTGATCCCATTTGGCAGAGATAGCTAATATACTGGATGACAGAACTGATTCAGATTAATTTTTGACAGGTTTGTGTTGCATGCAGAAATCAGGAACATGATAGAAATTAATTTAGAGGATACACAATTAAGTAAACAGGTATTCAGATATAGAAAGGAGATGAACTGATAAGGAGATTCCATTGACTGCAAATTCATTAGGAGCAACAACACAACAGCTTTGCTAGGCAATACCTACAAAATTGAGTTCCAGGTGATATCCTCAACTCAGTTTGAAACAGCATGCAATTTAGAAAGTTAACCCGTCTGCTGTTAATTAGGCTTATCAATCTGCATCTGGAACATTGTGTTCAAGTCTAGAATATCATCCGCTTTGTTTCTGTCTAATGAAAGACAGCTGGGAGAACTTGGAATGCTGAATCTAAGGAAAATAATTCAAGGCAAGTATCATGGCTCATTTTGCATATTACCCTAACTGGATGGGATGCCAAGATAGGTGGTAAAGCACCATTCTGATGTGTAGGTATGAAGGCATTTTCAGACTCTGAACCAGTGAACTGAGTAAAGGTCTTCCTCCTCCCTTCCCCCTCTGAGTGTGTGTGTGTGTGTGTGTGTGTGTGTGTGTGTGTGTGTGTGTGTGTGTCACAGAGAGAGAGAGAAATCTGCTGAGGTTGTGAATAGCACCAACTTGTGTGGCGTATATTATGCCTTCAGCTTGACAGGGGCCATCTGTCCTCTGCTCTCAACATTGGTGCTCCTGGTTCTCAGGTTTTGAGGCACAGAAGGAGCCATGCCACTGACATTCCTAGTTCTACAGCTTGCAAAAACAAATGAACCCCAAATACACACACACACACACACACACACACACACACACACAAAACACACAGTGTATAGATATGTATAATATATAAATTATATATACATACATACATTTTCACCACCACCTCTGGAAATGTATGCATATCTCCTGTGATGCTGTTTCTTTAGAGAACCCTAATGTTTTCTTAAGTTTCTTCTTTGGGAACACATACACACACACACACACACACACACACACACACACACACACACAAATATATAAATATACATACACACACACACATATATATACACAT
Organism: Cricetomys ansorgei; assembly: GCA_026225945.1. Lineage (NCBI taxonomy): Eukaryota > Metazoa > Chordata > Mammalia > Rodentia > Nesomyidae > Cricetomys > Cricetomys ansorgei. Next base: position 11,277,001 of record JAMJFZ010001121.1, on the reverse strand, counting down.
ATATACACACACATATATATACATACACACATACATGTTATATATACATATATGTATATGTGTAAACATATGTAAATTTATACATATATGTGTATATATTATATACAAATCTGTTTCCCACATTCATGTCTTTTTGTTTTGTTTTGTTACCCATGGCTTTTAATCAGGAACATCTGTGTGACCACAGGTTTGGAACTGTCAGTGAACCTAGTGGTTTCACCATTGGGTAAACAACCATAGACAATGACTGTGTTTCTTTTCTACAGAATCCACAGTAGCCATTAGTTCAGTAGTGAAGGGTAGGACTCCATTAACCTCTCCTTGATCCATCAGTGACTTTTGACAGGTCATGTACAGACCCAGTGCACTCAATGACAACTGCTGTGGGATCATGTATTCTGTGGCTGTATCATCTTCAGAAAATGGCATTCTCAGCCCTCCCTACTTTGCAGCTCTTACATCTTTTTTTCTGCCCTTTGTTTTTCAGTGTTCCCCAAGCCTTGGGTTAAATGTCTTATTTAGGGATGAATATTCAACTTTCATATATTCTCTCTATATTGAGCAACTATGAGTCTTTGCATTCACTGTCATTTACTACAAAGAAAAGATTTTCTGATCAAGGCTGAAAGTAACTTTAGTCTATGAATATAAACATAAATATTTGGGAGTCAGTTTGGTGCTGTGATAATTTAGCTGAGCAAGAGAAGTAAGTTCTCCTCTAGGGCCTATGACCTCTCCAACCACAGATTTATTTTTTAACAGATTTATAATTCCAGGCATGTATTTCCTCTTGTGGAGTAGGTCTCATATCCAAGCTGAGAGTAGTTGGTTATCCCCTGACCCTCATGCTGGGCATACTTGACTGGTAGATTGGCATTGAAGTTTACAAGCCTAAAAGTTTGGTAAGACCATTGATACCTCCTACCCCCAGCAGCCGGCGTATCACCTGACACTATGAACGATAGCCAGCAGGGTGAAAATTTCTTGCTCAGTTCCAACTTGATTTTTTTTTTATATTTATAACCCTGGTGTGTGATATCTTCAACAATAAGGTGTTGTCATCCAATTCCAGTGGACAACCAGGAGGAATAGCAATAGCCTTCTATTTTTAAATTGTCTTACAGAGCAGTAGATTTCTATGTTTTTCCCCATACATTCTTAGTTTTGGAGAATGCTAATTTATATACACTGAGACATAAGACACTATATCTGAAAACCAATGTAGAAAATATTCATATATTAATTTTTTCTGTATAGTCTTAGTAAGGAGAGTTGTTATAATAGTTTAAAATGCTGGGAGAGATCACCCTGCCAGGATCATTGTATGATGATGTTTGGTGTGTGTGTGCATGTGTGTAAAGTTGGTAATCAAGGGATGCTTTAGCTTTACTTGTGTGGGACTTTAATTTTTATTCTGATAACATGTTATCAGAAAAGATAGCTTGTTTGTATTGAAAAGCAAACTTTTAGACTGCTGGGAAGAGATGCTTGCTTCTAACAAGACTTTTATGCTTTCAACTCCTTCCATTGATTTTTTTGAAGCTGACGTTTTCCTTCCAGACTATTGAGATAATATGTGTGACTTCTTTTTGAGCCGATGGTCAGTGAAATCCAATAGTCTCCCTCAAACATTACAAGCATTCCCATTGTTCTTGGTTATCTTCAAGAACTTGATGATCAGAGCTGATCAGACATCACATACTTGGGTTACAGGATGTGGAGAAACCAAGCTGGTCCCAACCTATAAGATTCATCCCTACTGGATAGCGTTAAAGTACTGGATAGTTCTGTGCATGCTGCCAGGCATGAAAAGTACCTAGCAAGCTAGGTCCATTGGTGTAAGAGTGGAATGAACGCTGTGGGAGTAATCAACTACTTTCTGATTAGACTCTAAGCCTGCTCCACAAGACAGGAGCCATTTGACTGGGTTAACTGTTACTATTAACTGTGGCAAAAACATGTGGCTAGCTAGTTCATAGGCTCTATGGAAGAACACAATGCTAGTTTTCAGCTAAGTGGACATGGTAATAAAATGCCCCCTAAGTTTTTATCTTTATACCAACACATTAGTGCATCTCTTAACCCTCATCAGGGAAGCTTCTTTTTGCAGTAGATGGTAGCCAATGCGGAGACCCACAACTTCAGAATTCAGAGAATGAGACCATAGAAGACTCAGCTAAATGGGGAAATAAAATGGGGATGTGGGTATGAGCTAAATTAATTCTATGGGACAGGCAAAGAATTGATTGGAAGAGATAATAACCAAAGTATGGTGTTGGTTTCTTCCTGGGTACCGCACACTGGAACTGCCGATCTGTCTCCCAGTGCACGCTGTCCCAGGCCTCACTCTTTGGCCAGGAGTGCGAAGGCCCGGGTTTGAGTGGCTGGAAAGCGCTCTGGGACCCGAGGCATGGGTCTCAGTTGATTTATCATGGATGCTGTCCACCCGCGGCCTGAGAATAGGAGACCAGATGCAAAGGAAGTCTCGGGAGCCAAATCTGGTGGGCCACAAACTCAAACTCGTGTTTATTGGCAGGCTTTGCCCTGTTTAAATATCTTTCCCCAGAGAAGGCGGTGTCCCGGTACTCCGGGTGGCGAAGTCTGATTAGCATGGGGGCAGGGCGGGCACCTGGCCTCATGGTCTTTGCAAAGACAGAGGAAGATGCCTAATTCACCACAGGGCAGGCAAAAAGCTTGTCAGGTTTATTTTCCTTGTGCTTCTGTGAATAGCTACAGTCCCTCCAGGGCTAGAAGAGAAGGAGCTCACAAGGCGTCCTGGTAGCCCACCTGGGGAGGACGAGGCACCCTTTCGCGACTTCAACTTGCTCCTTAGCCCCAGAGGTCTACAGTATGGGAAAGACAGAAGGGTAGGCAGAGCAAGTCAAAAAAACAGCTTCACTGAAGCAGGCTGTTATCTCACATCAGGATTGGAGGGGAATCCCTTTGTTGAGGGTCCACCCAGGGGGCTCTGGGCTAGGAATTTTATAGGACTCCTGAGTCCTCTTAATTTGTTATTATCTTGCCCAGGTGTTTGTCCCTGAGCAGGCCGTTTCCTCTCCAATGTCTTTCTCAGGAGAAAGGAAGCAGCCCCCTTAGGATGCCCATTCCCACCCTTTCTCTGCCTCTATTTCTCTAACTTTCCCTTAATACTGTTACCGATGCTGCATTACCGGAAGGATCAGGAATAATTGTCAAAGAAGGATGGAAAGATTATAAGAGCCAGAGAGAGTAGATGTCCGCAGCACATCAGCATCTGCTGGATATGACAGCACGGTTGGCCACATGAACTCATAGTGACTGTGAGTGCATGCACAGGGTTTGCACAATGTCAAGCCAGCCAAAATCGCAGCGTGGGTGAGGGAGGGGCTCACGAGGCCCTGTCTGAGGAGCTATTGGCAATTGATAACAGCTGGGAGAGAGAAAGTCATTTGTCTTCAGGGATTTGAGTCCTGAGAGGATTGCCACACTATTAGACTGTTCTACACCCAGGCACAAACAGGCAGTATGAAATGGACTCAGTGGGCATCATGAAGAAATGTAGAGCACAGGAAGTTAGGGAAAATGAGTTAGAAGAGGAATTGGATTGGGGAGAATGGGGGAATGGATCTAATCAAAACACATCATATACATGTATGAATGTTAAATGGACCATTAAAAAAATCAATGAGAAGCCAAAAATTCAACCTGAATGCTGCTTATTTTCTAGGACATGGTTCCACTATGTAGCCCAAACTGGCCTCTCCAGATTCTTCCACATGAGCCTCTTTGGCTTCTGGCCCACGAGTGTACGGCCTTTCACATGACCAGTTAAAATTGAGATCACTGTCTGCTCTGTCTTAATTTGTGTTTTAGAAGTTTTACAATATGGGAAAAGTAATATGGAAGAAAACCCCTACGATTTGTATGTTTTGGGTCACTATCTGGAACCCTTATACCTAATTTATAATCTCCACAGGTGAGTCCAATTTTTATTGCTCGTCTTAATGGCCAATCACTGAGCAATGAAAATGTGGGCTACATGGCCTATTCAGTTTAATTGCAAATGGATGAAATGATCAGATCATCCATTTCATAGCCCTGTTAATTGAGTTTTCATGATAATTAGATTAGACAGTTGTTTAATGATCCAATTATCTGCCCCACAAATTGACCCTCAAATCACTTTGCAGTTTTCACCTAAGTAAACACGCTTGGAGCTTTAGGGTAGTTTAGAACTTCGGAAAGATTATTTGGAAACACCATGCTTGTTTCTTCATGTAAAAAGAGGCCATGCTATGAGGCTGTGCTGTACTACACCTTTATATATGCTGGGATTATTTTACTGTTTGCATTTATCACAACAACATTAATAGGCTATGCAGACAGATATTCTTCGGAGGAGCAGCCATCATTATCAACCTTTCATCATTGCTAATACTACCTAATGCTAGGTCTTATCTGAGTGGGGAATGTATCTTCTTTATGAAAAGGCTTGGATAACCCATCAGAAATAACTTGTGGCTCTGATTAGATCCATTTCCCCTAGGCATGGTGGTGCACACCTTTAATCCCAGCTCTCAGGAGACAGGGTCCGGCCTATATGAGTCAAGGCCAGACTGGTCTATATAGTGAGTTCCAGATCATTCAGGGCTATATAGTAAGAGTCTCTCAAAAGAAAAAGGAGAATTTCCTTTCAGCCTTATTATACAATTAAAGGATTTTCTTTTTTCTTCTACTAATCCTTATGTTTCCTTTATTAGATTGATTCTCTCTTAACCACTTAGCAGATCCAGAAAACTACATGCCCATAGATGACATTAAACCAGAATGATAGATTCTTTTTGCCTATGCAGTCCCTATGCTCAAGTCCTTATAAACTCGGTGGAGTCCTTGCTGTTGTGTTGTCCATTCTCATTTTAGCCATTATCCCCATACACATTTCCAAATAACAAAGACAGGTATTCTGACCACTCAATGCCTATTCTTAATGCCTATTTATAGTAATTTGCATTGGAGGCAAACAAGTGAAACTCCTCTTTATCATCCTTGGACAAATATTTTCTACTCCCTAATAACTAGTTTTGGCACTCTTTGAAGCCCAAAAACAAGATACCTAAATGAAAGCCCTTGTGGTATAATATTGATGAAGAGTTTTGAGTGCACCAGAATCTTTCTGGTCCCAGTTGTACAATGATAGATCTAGGGTGCCAGAAACTCCTGGTTATGAGTGATTGACCTCAAATAACAACAGCAAATGTAATGTCTCATGCCAGTGAAGATGAAAGATGTGGACAGTCATGGAAGTATGTGAAACGGAAACAAGATTTATTAAGGAAAAGTGAGGGCAACACCTAGGAGTGAGAAGGCTCTCCCATAGAGGAAAAAGATGTAGAACTTCCTTGTCTGAGTTTTTATGGAGCATTGGCAGAAACTGGACTGCGGGGGTCCTGGAGTCCAGCTCTGGCCCCCGCGAATGGGGTTCTTTGCTTCTACGAAGGATGGGTAAACCTCAAAGAAACACGAGACAGTCTTGGGTCGCTGCGAAAACTGCACGAAGCTTTTGTATTAATGAGCTTGGGGTGCGCAGCGGCTTGGGGCGGGCGCCGCGCACAGGCGGGTGAGCTGGGCAAGAGAGGCAAGAGAGAGAGAAACCTCCATCCAGGGCTTTTATCGGGGTCCCCGAGCCCTGGGGCTTTTTGCTGTTCTGATTGGTTTAGAGTTCCAAATTCTGTGTCCCTAAACCTCGTTGGTCAGGTATTCGCGGGAACCAGAGTGGGGGTAGCCGCTTGGCACCTTTGGACTCTTGAGACAGGATGGCGCCTGGTTCCCCCCCCCCCCCCCCCCCCCCCCCCCCCCCCCCCCCCCCGGGGAAGAAAGAATCCCTGCTGATAGGTGGTGGGGGGAAGAAAGAATCCCTGCTGATAGGTGGTGGGGAGGGACTGTTTCTACATGACAGCTAACACTTAGGGGAATTTTCTGGGTTTTGTATTTCTTAAATCTTTGCAATAAACCTGGGTTGCTTTATTGCAATTTACTTCTGGATAGCATGGCTGTGTTTCATTCCAGCCCACAGCAGCCAGCTCAGGGATTGATTTTGCTATTACTATTGGCTTATACAGATCTTATTATTGATGAGAGAACATATGTCACCGTACAGTGAAGACAAGAAAGGGACAAGGCAGTTAGGGAATTCCAGTTTCCGACAGTGGATGCTTAGGAACCTTGTCAAGCTGAAGCTTCCACAGTCTGGGTACCCTGGACTCCAACACTGGACAAAGACTGGGGTAATCTTGATATGATTGACTGCCTTGTCCCACATGGCCTGGGGCCTAAAGCCTTGGCTAGGGGCTGGGAGAGAATGAGAAAAGACAGACACAGAGACACACATGCAGGAAGCTGGGGTTCTGCTAATGCTACCACCACAAACCAGGACCCCTGCCTGTTTATTAGGTGTAGCACAGGGTAAGGGTTTAGCTAGTCCTGGTAGGAGGTCTCTGTAGGCTGGCAGTCTCCGGCTGTAAACATCTGGGAGGGGGAAACTGTATATGCTAGACTTCGTGCACACTGATCAATTGTTCATAAACACTCACACTTGGATTCCTAAAGAAAGCTTTAGCATTCCTCTTGAGCCTGGCTCATGTGGGTAACAGCTTTGTCAAATTGTCCCATGGGTCAGTTGGCCTTGGAGTCTTCAACAGACCATACCCATGTCTAAATACACATTTACTGAGAACCTCACTCATTCCTCCACTTCTACAATTTGTTAGCTCTCTGGGCTTTCAAGGGCTATGCCAATGGATAGTGCAAGAATCTTGGGGTTGGCACAGAACACACCCAGATACCAGATTCTTAGCACAAAGGAGATGTATTTTCTCCAGAGGGACAGAGAGCAGGGAACATGGAGAAGGGAATAGGAGAAGAGGGATATTTCATCTCCAGAGGGACAAAAACAGGACTGCCTCTGGATAGAAGGGAGGCAGGCAGACAGTGGTTCACGGAGAGAGGGCAGTTTTTAAAGGAAAGAGAAGCAAGAGAAGGTGCAGTCAGAGAAGGGTTGGGACATAGAAAGCAGAGTAGATGTCAGGCTTTTTGAAAGAGAGGTGATGGGGGCAGCATGGGGGAGGGATATCTTGGAGAAGGGCCTTTGTGTGAAAGGCTGTAACTTAACTTATGTCTGGCTGTCCTTTACATAACCCATCCTGTGGGAGATGTCCTAACAGATAGCCTACCAACGATGCATGTCTGCCCTAATCATGAATTGTTCATGAAATGCCCACCCAGTTAGGGGTGATTGAAGCTCCCATGTTCAACTCTGACTCTTGTCTTGCTAGGTACTGACGTGACTGTCTGGTAACTGTTAGTCACTATTTGGTGTTGCCAGCCTCCATCCAACCTTGCAGGTGTCTCATACTAAGCTCTCTGTTCTCACTTGGCTACCTCATATTTAACTCTCTGTCCACAGGAAAGCCCAGGTGTCTCTTTACTGAAATAGGTGGAGGTTTTCTTCGAAGCTATCGTTGCTTAGTTTGCTAAAATAAGGAGAAAGAATATGTAAGAGAGCGACAGAGCTCAGCGTATGTCCTTCAGGGTAGGTGACAGAAAACACCCAGGCAACACTGGTCTCAGAGCCAGTGGTCTCAGAGCCTGTCTTTTACTGTACTCTCTTAGTTAATTTATAACAAATTGAAAACTTCTTTGTTCTCATTCCCAGTGTATTGGCCCTTACTGTTTTAAACATAACTGTGCTGGTTAGTTTTTTGTTAACTTGACATGGGCTATAGTCATCTTGGAGGAAGGTACCTTAGTTGAGAAAACACCTCCATCAGATTAGCTTATAGACAAGTCTGTGAGGGTGTTTTTTTTTTTTTTAATTAATTGATTGATTTGGGAGGACCTAGCCCGCTGTGGGAGGCTTTTCATTCATGAATAGGTGTACGAAAGCGGCTGAACAAGCCAGGAAACCATGTTCCTCAATGGTCTTTGCTACAGTTCTGATATCCAGGTTCCTGGCTAGAGTTCCCATCCTTACTGCCCTTCAACGATCAAGACACAGTAAGCCAAATCAAACCTTTACTCCCCAAGTTGATTCTGGTCAATGTTTCATCACGGTGAAAGAAATCAAACTAAGACAGTAACAGTATTCTTAGGTCAGTTTTCTCTGTAACATGTGTGAACAACCTATTTTTACCATGAGTCTTTTCCCTTATTGTTTACACAGATCTTGCTCTGGCCTCAATATGAAAAATAATTATTGCACATATACAGTGCATTAAGTCAATACAAATCCTGTTCATATGGATACCAAACTGTGTATTATGAACTTAAAAAAAAGGATGTTATGACTCAGCCTAGCTGTCCAGGCATTGATGCAGCCAGTTATCATAAAGCCTGACTTTTAGTGTCTGCATATAAACTGTGAGATGCTAATTATTTATGCTTGTTGGAAACAATTTTAATACACATATGAAAAACCACATGTAAATGTTTTAACATATGCATACATATTCATACCAATACATATACAGATCCATATATATGTGTGTGTTTACCTAAGCTTATATAGACAATTTCCATCTTTAATTCCTTTTTAAACACCAATTATTCATCTCTAAATAAAGTTAAAAGTTAAGTTTAATTAATTCTAGAGGGATCAGCAAAGAGCTCAGATACATTATCATGCAACCCCAGTTCCCCCAGAATACATCTTCATTTTGACATTCTATACTTAAAAAAGATCTTTCTGCTACCTAGATACTCTGCCATCAGATATGATAATGGCTGATGGTGTAGTTGCTCTAGGAAGACAGGCTTAAATTCTAGAGCATTCTTTAGGATTTCTAGGTTTTAATGCTCATCTTCTGCCTCTCTGATTTAGTCAATGCCTCTTTACTTTCGCTTTGTATGACACAGAATCCACTGAGCAAGTAAGATTCAAGATTACAGTTTAGAGCAAAAATATATAGATAAGGGCCTCAAATACAATCTATTTCTGTTATTATTAACTCCTTGGTTTGCCATAAACACACTGAAGTCTGAAATTAGAGATCTTCCTGGCAGCAGCTTCCTCCTTTGAATATCTTGGTTTGTTTTTGACTTTTTTCTCTCAGTAGGCAAGTGGGCACTGCCTTAGCAACAGGCAACCAATTGGTCCTTTCTCTTCCCAAGACTGCTTACAGTAAACTTAAAAAAAAGTGTTTATGCTTTTTATTCTTGAAAATTTGAAATTCTGTTATTTTTCTTTGATGCATGCTAGTAATAAACTATGAGCCATGTTCCTTTCTAAAAAACAGGCACATTAGGTAGGAACAACTCACAGAGGCAATACTTCTTGGATTTTTGCTTATGTCTTAATCTAAACTTTCTTTGCAATTTTGATAAAACATATTGCATTATCAAAGATGGGTTGTAGCAATTAGAACTAATTACAGCAGTAAAAACGGAAAATTTGCTTGGAAATGCTTACTTTAATTTTTTTTTTTTTTGAGAGGGTTTTACTCCATAGCCAAAGCTAGCCTAGAACTTACTCAGTAGCCCAAGCTGGACTTGAACTCAAGGTGATCTATGCACCACCAGGCTGTGTTGATAATTTCTTACTGGTGAGGTTGTAGACAGGCAGAGGAGGGGCATGAAGTGATGGTGAATGTGATGGCCCAGCACAAAGTGTTATCCATTTACTAAGACTGGTCGTTTGATATTTGAAAAAGGTTTTAGAAAAGAACTCTGAAAATGTGGTTTTTAAAACATTTGCAAAAATTGGTTATGTAAACTGCCTTGTTCATGTTCTGTTGCTCAGGAACCCAAGTGACCCCAGTCTACTCAGGGCTCCCGAGTGCATGCCACACTATTTTTTTTTTTTTTTTTTTTTTTGGTGCAAGGAGAAATTGCTTGAGGCTATTTCTTACTAAACTGGGGAACAGATTGTAGGTAGAGGGGAAAGTTTCAGTATGCTTAATTGACCACTCTACCAGTTACAAGGAAAATTTCTTCTCAAGTATTATTAGCTTTAGCTGCTGAAGAGGAATTCTGAAGTACAGAATATCCTTAGGAAAAGTTAAAGAGGAAAAATAGATCTTATCCGTGAAAACAAAATTATGTACAAAATGCTCATACAGTTTGTACATGGCTCAAGGAGGCAAAAGATCATTCAAATCAGCAAGGTGTTCTTGTAGAGGTCATCAGGATAGACTCCATATGACACTGCACACGATGTTCAGGATCTGAAAGTGAACTTTCTTCTTTTGGTCAGTGGAGTTCAAATGACTTCCTAACGATTGCTTCAGTGCAATATGGAAATACTTCTTGATTCCATATCATATAAGGCATTGTTAGGTTTTTTCTTTTTCTTTTATTTTGTGAATGGAAGACAGAAGTGTATTATCAAGTAGTTCTGGAGGTATGGCAGGGTTGGTTCCTTCTGAGGACTCTAAGAGCAAAGGATATGTAATGAGCCTTTCTCTTGGCTCTGGAGATTTGTTGGCCATCATTGATGTTCTACCTTCTTTGGTCTCAGCTGTACTACTCCTTCTTGGCCCTCATCTTCCTATAGACTTTTATGTGTTTCTAATTTTCTCTTTATCAAAATAGGATTCAATTGGCAAAAGATCTATGGAACTTAATGTGACATAGTAGAAAGAACATTGAACAGGAAATGAAAGAAGTGGAGATTAAAGTTCAGATACAATATTAAGGAAATTTCATCCTTCAGCTATTTTTCATAGGTAATGAAGGGAGAAATAATGGCTTTCCTGCCTTCCACATTGTATAGTTTACTTTTGTGTTACTGTGATGACATACCTGATAGAAACAATGGAGCCAGGTTTACTTTAATTCATGGTTTTATATGGTCCAGCCCATCATGGACAGAAGGCAGCACAGGAGTAAAACAGGTTTAGCTCATGTGTAAGAAGCAGAGAAAGGGATTCTAGGGCCCTCTGGCTTTTATATTTTGTTGACTCCATTTCATCTTTATCCTTAGCTCATGAGATAGTGCCTCCAACTTTCAAGAAGATGGTTCTTCCCTCAGGTAAGACCCTGAAAATACCTTTACTGAAGCAAGCCCCAGTCACCTAGGTGATTCTACCCAGTCAAGTTGACAATGAATACCAACCATCATAGTGTTCTGAAGATGTTCACATAAGTTGTTCAAAAGAACATGGGGCCATAGCTCACACTAATAACTACTGTTTAGCACTTGTTCCAGAACATCTCTGTCCATAGAGCATCTTTTGCTCCAAACTCCAGGTACTCCACCCTCATTCTGAATCTGCACTTGCCTTTTTAGAGTCAACCAAGAGTTACGAGTTTATTTAGAGACTAATTAGAAAGCCTCGCCTGTGTCTAGAAATGCCACCTGAATAGAATACTTGACAATCACAGATTGCCTCCATACTTCCTCTGTCAAACTCGATCTCTTTTCTGAAAATTCAAATCCTTCAAAGCAAGAGGTGGGTTTCTTTGTAAGTTTATGAGTAGGCATATTTTGTTACTTTCATTTTGGATTTAGTTTTGCCTTTGATAACATGTCCATATCTTCACTTACAGTATGTTGTGGTTTAAATGAAAATGACTCCAGTTAAAGAACTGTTTGGGGGTGGTGGTGGTTGGGAGGTGTATTCTTGTGAGTAGGTGTGTCCTTCTTGGAGGAGGTGTGTCCTTGTTGGGGTAGGTGTGTCACTAGGTGTGAGCTTTGAGGTTTCAAATGCCCACGCCAGGCCCAGCATCTCACTCTCTGCCTGCTGCCTGTGGGTCAGGACACCAGCTATTGTTCCAGCACCATGCCTGTATGCTTCTTGCCACAATGATAATCAACTACGCTCTGAAACTGTAAGCAAGCCTCCCTGCATCGAATGCTTTCTTTTATAATAGTTGCCTTGGTTACGGTGTCTCCTCACAGCAATAGAACACTGACTAAGACACAATGGATGTGTTAGGTGAAAATAGATGACTTAAGTAATTATGTGTAAAGTTGTTTTGTGAAAAACAAATAAGAAGATATCAGTTTCCATGGTTCAGAGTCCAGGCTAATTCTATTTCATGCTATCCATCTTTTATACGCAGAGTTTTAGTATCATTTTGGTGGTGGCAGGGTGTTTTCAAGTATGGCACACCCAGCTTTGACTTCTGGCTTCAGCTCTATGATGTAGGGCCAGCTCCTTAATAATGTAATCTCTTAGGGAGCACTTCCTCTTAAGGGGGAATGACAAGCATCCTCTGTGGATGACTTTACCCAGCACTCATCAAGGTTGGAATTGTTATCAGTCTGATTTTAGAACCATTAGAAACAAAGTAATTTGTCTATTAAACACCCAGTGGTTTCCACATTAGTAAAATCAAGTGTTGTTAGTAGTATATAGGTCAAAATATTGAAAATGATTACATCATTGCATCATAAAGCATGTAAAATACAAATGAGATATTCAGGAAATGCTTATTATCATGAATTTGTGATTGTTACAAGGTAGAAATAATTGTCTACATTATTAAGGTCAAGAAACATTATCTGACCCTAAAGAAATAACACAAAGTGTAGTGTTGGGAAAGGTGAGTGGCACAATACCATTCCAAATAAAAGATCATTAGATTGGCCAGAAAAAGGATCATTGACTCTCTCTGATGAGGAGCCTGAGCCCTCGTCCTTTGAAACCTTGTTGTTGACTGTCAAGAAGAAAAAGGCACTGATCAATTCTCTTTGGAGACGGCCAAGAAGCTGTGAAACAAGCAATCACTACATGAATTAGGGTGAAACTCAGCAGAAGCACCAGGTTGGGATTTGAAGGGTCAACGTTTAAAAGCTGAGATGTGGTGTGCCTTATATGCCACCCTACGTTTGCCCTAACATCTGAAATTCTAACAAGCTATATATGAACATTCTGGAGAATCAGGGAAAATGATAGTGGACTCTAAACTACACTTTGCATAGGTGATAAGAACACAAGTTATGGGAGTTGGTTTGTCAGTGAAATAATGTGGGAAGGTTTGAAACACTGCTGGGAATTGACAGCTTCAGTAGGAGTAGGAGTAATGCTAGGGGCATTTCTTAGGAGCTAAGGAGGCTTTTTGCAGAGAAATCAATCCAGCAAGGGCTACAGAAGAAGGAGAGATGGATATTTAAAAAAAACAAAAACAAAAACTCAAATTGTGCTTACTTCAGATTTTTAAATTCCAGCTCCAATTTTAACTCTGTCCAGAAAGAACAGTCATTCAATTTACCTGATCTCTATTGATTAGTTGATAAAAGCACTTTAAGTGCAAACATTTTGAAACCAATAAAAATTCAAAGCAAGTAGGAAAGCTCTGGAGCCCTGGGGACCACACGATGGAGCTGCCATGAGGCTCCTGGGGACAACACACCTTACAACAGCTCTCCCCTCATTCTCTGGCTGCAGTCATGTATAAGATGAAGACACTAAGCTGTATCTGGGGATCACTGAATTGTTATAATTTGGGTGGGGACTTACTTTAAGGAAAGTGAATATTCTTCTTTGGTCCCTAAAGAATTAAGAAGCTCATGTGTCACACATTCATGTGTTGTGGTATGTTTAGTTGTGGATAATATCTTAGTTAAGATTAGTCTCTTACTTGTTTACACCTCTGTGCCATCCCCAGCTTCCACCCCCCCCCCCCCACAGGAGGTTCCTGTTATTTGTTGATTGAGGGTCTGTGTGAAAACAGGAAGAAAACACCTGGGGATTGAGGGGTGGAGCAAGGAGGGAGTGGGGAGTAGGAGGTGGAGGATAGTAGGAGCAGACTGAGAGAGGAGAGGACAGAGGAGAGGACGGAGGAGAAGAACGGAGAGGAGCGCAATGGGGGAAGAAGCCTTGGAGTGAGCTCTCGGCCTAGCTGCCCAGGTATTAGAATTCCCTGAGATTTGATATGGTTTGTGATTAATAAAGAGGATTGAAAAACTTCAACGTCTGGACTCTCCGATAAGCGCCATAACTTTATTTTAACACTTGGGTGTTAAACACCACGTTGGGTGCCAAGTGTTAAAGTTATGCACATATCTGAAGATTCGTAGCATCCGCGAATGAGGAGAAACACACATTTATCTTTCTGAATCTTGAGTCGCTTAACTCTGAAAGATTATTTCCAGCTCCACCTAACTGAGAATTTAGTAATTTTCTTTCTTCTTACCAGTTATATAATGTTTCATTTTGTAAATGTATCATATTTTCATTATTCATTCATCAGTCGATGGACATCTAGGCTGTTTCAATTTCCTGCTTATTGTAAATAGAGCAGCAATAATCACGAATGAGCAAATATCTCTGTAGTAGAATACAGAGTCTTTTAGGTTCACACACATAAATGGTATAGGCGGATTATGTAGTAGATCTCTTGCTATCTTTTTTAGGAATGTCCACACTGGTTTCCGTAGTGATTGCACCAGCTTATATTCAATTATCAGTGAATAAATGTTCCTCTTACTCCACATCCACCATATATACATATATATGGTGGATGTGGAGTAAGAGGAACACTAATTCACTGATACATATATATGTATATGTGTGTGTATGTATGTATATATATATACATGTATATATGTATATGTATATATATGCACACATACATATACATAATTGGCAATCCTTACAGGAATAAGATGAAGTCTCATATTAGTTTTAATTTGCATTTCTTTGAGAGTTAAGAATATTGTCCAATGATTTTTGCCATTTGCATTTCATCTTTTGAGAACTGTCTGTTTAGTTCCACGCTCTATTTTTAATAGTGTTGTTTTCTTCATGCCTAGTTTTTTGAATTCTCTGTATATTCCAGATACTAACCCTCTGTCAGATGTACAGCTGGTAAAGACTTTTCCTTATTTTGAAGGCTGCATCTTCACTTGAATGATGATGTCCTTTGCTTTCCAGAAACTTTTTAGTTTCATGAAGTCCCATTTATTAATTGGTAATCTTAATGTCTGCTCTAGCAGGATTCTGTTCAGAATGTCCTTCATGTGCCAATGAGTTTAAACACATTCCCTACTTTCTTCTTTATCAGATTCAGGGTATCAGGACTTATGTTGAGGTTCCTGATCTATTTGGACTTGAGTTTTATACAATGTGAGAGATAAGATTCCGTTTTATTCTTCTACATGTAGCCATCCAGTTTGACCAGCACCATTTGTAGAAATATATATATATATATATATATATATATATATATATATATATATATATATATAAATGTAGTTACTGTAAAACAGTTGCCTCTACTAGATACTAGTATCTACTAGATACTACAGGATAACAAATTAAAATATCAGTACCATGCATGGATGATCTCTTTTAGAGTTGTTGACCAGTATAATGCCATAGACTCCCAAACATTATAGGCTATTACCAATGCTCTTGTTCACTCTCTAGAACTAATGTTAATATCCTATTGCTGAAGACAGCACACACTTGAGTCAAGAAACATGAAGAAATAAAGCTGGTACTTACATGGAAACTTCATCTCCACCAGCTAGCTTTCACAGGGCTGGACGGTGCTATGAACTTTACCAGAGAAGAAAAGTAATCATTGGTCTTACTCAGATCTGAACCCTGTGAGTTTATGATAATGAATGTCCTGGAAAGATGTGTCCTCTGGTATAATAGTGGCATGGATGTTATGGGAATAACTAACCACTTTCTGATTGGATTTAAGGCCCATTCCAGAAAATGAAATTGTTATTAGATCTGTGGCTAGACAAGTCATAGGGCCTAGAGGAGAACCTATTACAACTATTCTACCAAGTGAATGTGGTATTAAATTGATTCCTATTGGCTTATTGATATATCCATAGCGTAATGCATCTCTCAACCCTCATCAGAGAAGTTTCTTGGAATAGATGGCAGTTGACACAGAGACCAATAACATGTCAAGGTGTAGAGAATGAGAGACTGTGGAGTTCCCAGTCCCAGATGGGACATCTATATCACAGTCCCCTTCCAAGGACCAGGGATTATTATAAAGAGGACGTGGAAAGATTGCAAGAGCCAGAGATGGATAACTACAAGGAAACAGTTGTTTTTTTTTTTTCTTTCTGGATGCTACAGAGTAGTTGCACATGTAAATTCATAAGGGTTGTGGCAGCATGTATAAGACCTGTGCAAACTCAACCCAGACAAAATTCCAGCATAGAAAAGGAAGATTGACTGGAAGTCTCACTCCTAGCTGAAGCCCTGTTGGTAACTGATGGCTGCTGGGAGGAGAGTTTGTTTTCTTTAAGGGTGTGAACCCTAGTAGGTTGACCACACTCCAGTGGAAGGCCTATGGGGGTGGGGAGAGGTAGGGGGGGAGACAGAGAGAGATTGCAGGTGAGCACAAGGCTAGAGCAGCAGAAGAGCTGAGGAGGAAGGGTGGAGAATGGACCGAAGTCTTCATCTGACCTCATAGCAGTGGAAAGCCTCCTGTGTTAAGTGTGGCTGCAGAGCTGCTTGAGGGAGTTGGTGATACACACAGGACTGAAGGTCATAAGTATTCTTTGAGATTTCTGTTTTCTCTCCAGACATAGCAACAGAGACAGCAAAGACTAACCTAAAGTAAGACCTTTCCTGTGCTTATGATCTATTTGCATTTATTCATTAATTATCCCTGCATTAATAAATATATAATCCCAGGGTCCTTTATATTCCACTCGTTGATTAAAATATAAAGGGAAGAAAACTAGTCTTGCTCTTAAGGAGTTTAAAGACTTGTGAAAATACAACCCCATGTATTTGTTTGGGTCAGCTCACCATACCACTGTGAAATATCAACACACAGGAAAACTTAAAAAAAAAAAAAAAAGAGGTAAATTTTTCTCCCTCTGGAATGCTTGAGGAGTTTTATACTAAAATTGGCTAAGGGATAATGCAATATGTTTTAATAGGCTATTAGAGTCGACTTTATTCATTTTATTCAGAATCTATTTTTGCTCTACAAGATATTTCAATTCTAGAATCCATGCAGCCCAAGGGGAGAATGTCCTGGGAATAGATCATCTGTTCTGCTCTGCAGTTTGACTGCTGAAGCTCCAGTGGCTGGAACACAAGTTTGCTCTGCTCTGTATAACTTCTCCCCACTGGGAGCCCTTCTGGACTGCTGTGGCCCGTCCCTCACTCTCTGTCCTTTGGGGAGCACTCCACACATCTGTTAGTGGAGACTGTATGCAAACTAAAAGTAGGTGATTTCTCTGTTCTTAGAGCAGCATTCATTTTCTGTTTTGTCTGAGATGACTTAGAGTGGTGAGGGTGGTATGGAATAGCCATATGGTTTTCCAGGTTAAAGGAAGGCTGGCCAAAGCAAACACAGTGAGACTTGAAGACTATACAGTATAAGCAACCCTTAATAAAGCCTATGAGTAAAACGTCCTGAAAAGAAGCTGTGTCTGCAGACTGCTTAGCTGATTAGAACTGTTGTACCATGGAGAGATCGGAATGTCACAGGTCTCCAGGCTAATTACCTTATCTTGGGTTAGTCCTAGCTCTCCTGAACAGCCATCCTTGTCCACCTCTGTGTCGGAGCTAACATCCTGTGATTAATAGATAGAAACCTTTTAGAATCTATATAGATTCCACCAAGCCAAAAGCTAAGAATGTCACCCAATTACCCAACAGCATCTTGGGCCTATAGAATCTTGCTGTAACTGCCTCTCCAATGCACCCACAAAATCATGTTAATGCAACTTGATTTACTTTCTTTGTTTTGTAAAACTATCCAACTTCATGAAACTACTTCTACATTGAAACACCAAATTTGCAGTAAGCTAAATCTGTATTCCCAGGCTGTATTCTCTCAAAATGGCTCCTGAGTAAACTATCTCATATTCCCTTTAAGATGAGAGCTATGTCTTTTCGCATTGACATTGCTAAAGTTGTTTTGTACAGGGGAAAGAAATCTTTCACAGAAGCAAAATATCTTTTCTGTAAACATCAGAGAGTCACATGTGTGGAGAAAACAGATAAGGTGGCTCTTCAGCTCCAGTAACTCCCAAGGAGGGCGGCTGCTGTGGTCTGAATGTGTCCGCCAAAATCCAGGTGTGGGAAATCTGATTCCAGCATCACGGTGCCAAGAGCTGGGGCCTGTAAGAGGGGACTGGGTCTCGGGGTAGCACTCTGATGAGTAGACTGAGGTATCATGGGAGTGGGTCAGTTGTAAGACTTATAAGATGCTTGGCTTCCTTCTCTCACCAACTTATAATCCGTTGTTCTCGCTGCTCGATGCCGTCTTTTGACACGGTAAGAAGGCCCCACGTTACAGCTTACTCAGTCTGTGCTGTTTTACTAATCGAAGCAGAAAATGGACTAAGACAGGGTCGTAATAGGAAACAGCTTTGTGCTGAACCTGAAGAAAAGCCAGTGGGCATCTGGGAGAAAGATGTTCCAGACAAAAGAACAGTTGCAGTAAATGTCTTCGATGTGAAGGTGTTTCTGATGTGTTTGGTAGAAAGCAGGCAAACCTAAGTGAGTAAGGGGTCGTGTGTGTTTTGGGGGTGGAGTGTCAGGTAGCACAAATGAAAATACAGAGCCTTGGGATGCTGTCAGAAGCATAGCTTGTGTTTTAAAGGGTTGGAAGAACCCATGGCAGCTTTGTGTGAAGAATGAGAGCATACAACCAAAATATTAAAAGGTTTATTGGGGATACTGTTTTAAAAGTAAACACTAAGGAATAAGAAGTGGCCAGTGAGAGGACCAGTGTCGCAATCTAGAGAGGTGAGAGACACTAGGTCACATTGGTAATGAGAGAGAATATAAAATGGGTGATTAGATTCTGAATCTTTTTTTTTTAGGTAGATCCGGTAAACTTTTCTAATGAATTGGACCGGAATGTGGGAGCTAGGAAAGAACATTAAAATTGGCTGCAAAGTTTTAGAATTTAGCAATCTGAAAAGATGGGGTCATCACCCAGCAAAACTTGGCTTGGGTCATGTCACATTCCCTGTGCACATTAGACCTCAGAGTGGCGAGCGTTCAGTGGAGGAGACTTTTGCCCCCCTCTTCCTTCACAATAGTGCTTTGGTTGTGCCAATGACCATTTGCTACAGACACATTTTAGCCGGTTGCAACCCTAGGGGCTAAGGCTGGCCCACAGAACATGAAGTCCCCCAGATTTCTTCTCACCCTTCCTGTTTCTCCCCTTTGCAAAAGTTTTCCTGCACCGTGAATTCACACAGAAGAAAGTGGCATCCTACGCACAGTGGGGAAATGAACGAACTTTGCTTTCTGATAGCTTTACATAGCAGAATCACCTCTCCAGGCTGTGGATGGGAGAGAGGAATACATGTCTTCTTTGTTATCTGTCTGCAAATCAATACTGTGAGTTGTCCAGTCTTTGCTCCCACATTTTTTTTTTGTTGTTGTTATTGCTTGTTTTTTAACCATACCCACCTTCTTATGTTTAAAAGTTTCAGGACTGGTGTTTTCTCTGATACTCTTCACGATTCTCAAATATTTCATCAGTCTCCCGCAAGGCTAGTCTATTTTCTTTCTGCAGCCTGGGAGGGGTTTCTTATTGTTGACTCTCTTCTACCTGAATTATTTCCCCCCCATAGAATCCTAAGGCTTCAGATGTCAATCTTTAACATTGATTTCCAAAACCTGTTCATGCTCTGAGGGCTTCAGTCCCAGCTTTCCAACATCCTGCAATTAATCTCTACTTGGCTATCCTGTCACCTCATATTTAGCATGTTTAAATGTGAATTCACATTTCCTTCAAACCAGACTCCCTTCCAGTGCTCTCTGTATTGATGATGTCATTACCTTCCGAGTCACATTTATACTTTAGTATTGTCTTTTTCTTTCTCTGTCTTGCATGTCATTGGAATTTTAACTGCCTAGATCACTGCTTACTAAAGTTGATGATTCCAGTATTCAAAACACCTGAAATTCCCCTTCCTAAACTTGACCCTTTAGCGGCTGGGATCAGGTCACCTCTGGGAAACCCAACAGATACATAGGAAGTTTGCTGGCAACTCCACTAAATTCCTCTGCACGGACTATGGGTTTCCAGTTCTGATGCCCCCACTCTAGTTTCACCAATAACTCTCACACTCCCTTTTTTGTTACTGTAATTTTTAGCATGTACCCCCTTACATACTGCCTATTTCTCTCGTGGTGATGATTGTTTACTGCCTTCTGTCTGTCGACATATGGCCACTTTTCCTCCCAGATCCCACCTCATTTGAGTGTTAGATCACAAGGTGGATGGACACCTCTATTCTGAGAGGTGTTTGTTTAAGAGATTTATTTATTATTTATTAAGAGATTACCTATTTAAGAGATAGGTACTACTTTCCTGAGATGGAGTTGGGAGAGCACTTTATCATAGGTCCACTAACTCTGGATCAGCTCTTGGGTCAGATTGTAAAGTCCGATTGCAGGCAGGTTGTCAGTGTGTCACCGGAAATGCTGGAGTCTAGAGTGTTGTGGATTTAATATGTGTTTTTCATATTTTGGAACATTTGCATATAAATAGTGAGATATTTTGGGCACTAACTCTGTCTAAACTTGAAACTCATTTGTGTTTCAAACAGTGTGTAAAGGTAATTTTATGCAATATTTATAGCACACCTGTATGTCAGCTCTGGCCAAACAAGGCCAGACACAGAATTTTCTACTTGTCAACCTTATGATGAAATTGCAAAAGCTTAGCATTTGAAGCTATTCTGAGTTGGGTTTTTAGGTTAGTGGTACTCTCTCAGTGAATGCCAGCTTTCCTGTCCCTTATCTGTCTCCTGACCCCCTTTCCCATGGTTTGTTCCTTGTTAATTCTGAGCCCCAACAGTTCTTAGACAAAGCAATTCTTATCTGCACCTCTTTTTAAATGCCCCCATAGTTACCACATTGATTAAGACTCTGGTTACCATGACTTCATGCTTTGCAGAGTACATAGAGTCTCATGCTTCCATCTTGTCCTGTACATTTTCTACAGATTAATTTTGAGAAACTATTGCTTTTATTTTGTGAGCAAGGAAAAGCCTTTCTCTATTGAGGTTATTGACAAAACAGAACAAACAAACAAAATACCTAAATAAGTCCTCTTACCCCATTTCCCTGGAGCTAGCCGACTTAAGTCTCTAATACCTGTAGTTACACAGTTGGGCAGCGTGTGAGCCCCCCAGTAGCTTCAGGGTACATAGCACCCCTGCCACATTGGTCATAAGAGGAACTAGACTACATTTCAGGAACCTCAAGGTCACTTTTGATGAAGAGTCTGCTCTTCCAACAGGCTGGTAGATGTCTTGCAGGCAACTGGAATGGGATGAAAATCCTCATCTTTTCCATATTCGTAATATGTTTGTCTCAGTAGCTGCCTTGGCATTTAGTACAGATTCTATTCAACTCTACAAAGACTTGTCGATCATTAGAGAAATGTTTTTACTCCAAATTACATAACACAGAGTTAAGTTTGCCCACACATGCCTCGTGTCTCTTTTGCTTCTCATCTTGAAGATTAAAGACACAGGTAAGCCATCGTGACTAGAAACTTCAGGTCATGAAACAAATACAAGGCAAGGCATTGCACCAAGTTCCTAGAGACTTTCCAACTTTTCTCAGGAAAGACTGAACTATTTTTCCTCTTTTCTTACTTGTCTTGTTCCCTTATGCTTCCTGTTTGACGTCTGTAACATCAAGCCCCGAAGTGGAGTCACTGACATGTGAACAAGGCTCTCTCTCTCCACTCCCTGGCCACTGCGTAAAGCCTTTCTTTATCTTCAACACTTTGTTACACAATGTCTGTCAGACGTTGGTTTTTCCAGGCCTGAGCTTCTGAACCTGTGCCTGCTAACAGTATTACTGTCCTCTCATAAACCTCAAATAGTTCCTATTTTCTTATAAGTTAATACACAATCAAGATTTGAGTTCCCTTTTAGCCTTTTGACCACCCTCCCTTTACTCTGCAAGTCATCATTTCTAAGGTTATTTCTTCTCCTAAATACTTAACGAATGTCTGCGTCATTTGCTGCTATGTTAGTATGGTCTCCTGAGAGTTCTGTCTCTGCTCCATCCCAGCCCGCAGCTGGCTGGGTTTTGGCCCGGTTCTCTGCACTGGCCACGTGCAGGGGACCCATGCTGGGGGTGCACAGGAAGGGGGAAGCAGGATTCCGGGACCTGTGTAGACCCTGATTCCTGCGCCAAGAGCAAATGAACGAGACGCAATGACTCAGGCCTCGGGACCCTCTTCTGGTGGAAGCAGAGATCACTTTAATGCGGGGTGTCTGTTACATATGTCTGGGGTCAAACGCAGGGGAGGGTCTTTGGTACCCAAGGTGGGGGATCCATTGGCCCAGACAAGGACATTGGGGTAGCCTTATTTGCATGCGCAGCTCAGGTCTAGGCGCCAAGGCCCCACGAAGCCCCCCTACCCTGCTTCTGTGAAGCAGGCAATATTTAATATTTAGCTGGAATCTGGCCAGGGCCAAAGTGAGGAGCAGCTGACCGCCTACTGCTCTCACCTCCTGGGATGGCTCAGTGGTTCCTAGTCACTTTGACCCTCTCTTTAGCTCCACGATAGTCCCACACTGCTAGTCAAAACCTATTTTTGAGGCATAAACTCCCATTAAGCTTTCTGGCCCATTGAGACTCAGCAGTGGTCACCCCAGGGTGAGACTTTAGTACATACATTCTTTTTTTCAGCCAGGAAAATCTTCACTCGCTCATTATTTACTTTTGCTCTGCTGGAGTTTTGACCCCAGGGCCTCTCATACATAAGTACTCCTCCATGGAATCAAATCTTCATCTCAGCTCTTTCTTAGGGCATAGTCTTTTTCTTCTTAAAACTCTATAGACAGAGGCTTGAGAGATAGCTCAGTGGCTGAGACTGCTTGCTGCTCTTCCAGAGGATCCAAGGGGAGTTTGATTTCCAGCAGCCATGTGGCTGGTCCAGCTCCAGGGCATCCAATGGCTTCTTCTGGCCTCCACGGGCACCCCCACACATATAGCAAACACTGACACGTATACATCAATAGAAAATGTTCACACACGCACATTGACAGATGTAAATAAAAATAAAAGGTAGTTATTAAAAGAAACCCTACAGATGTAACTTCATTGTTTGTGAACTGCTTAGTGTGGCGGGATAGTTTTGTTCGGGATAAGTTTTCTTCCTTTGTGTGTAATCTGCTTTCCTTGCTCTTCACATTTGACATTTAAAAAGTCACTGGCCTAGATTGTTATTTTCAGCTAGTTTAGGCCAATCATGGTATTTTTGAATTTTTAGAATAAGTCCCTTTTTTTTTTTTCCTCTTTTAAGAATGAGAAAACTCCTGGGCTGAAATGATTACTCAGTGGGTAAGAATTCCTGCTGCATAAGCAAGAGAACCTCAGCTCAGATCCGTATCATCCACAGAAAAGAGGAACAGACAGGAGCAGCCCAAGGCTGGCTGGCTGGCCATAAGCCTAGATCCAGGTTCAGCGAGATACCCCAGTTCCAAGGGAATAAGGTGGAGAGTGACAGAGGACACAGCTGTGTTCCTCAGTTCTTTTCACATGCAGTCATGGACAAGCATACCCACCCACCCACCTATAACACACACATGTAGCAACATCTGTGTATAGTGTATATGACCTGGTTGCCACCGGAAAGCCTCCATTATTCCTCACATCAGCCAAAAGGCAGGATTTTATGGCTTGTATATGAATTTATCCACTGATCGATTTATGGTTGAACAGGCTGTTGGGATTTGAAGTCTAGTTGGAGGAAGTAGTTCAATGTGGGCATGGCTTTGGAGGGTGTATCTTGTCCTAGGCTTCTTCCCTTCTTCCATTTCTTGGTTACCATAAACCAATAGCTTTATTCTGCTGCATAGATTCCATCTTGGTGGGACATCTCACCTCAGACCCAGGGTATTAGTTACTTTTGTGTGGTAGCGATATAAGAACATGACCAAGGTAACTTAGAGACTGAAGAGCCTATTTGTGGTTACTGTTTCTCCCAGGTATCCTAATTCTTATATCTTTCTGCCTTTCCTTGGATTTAGCAAACTGACATGATTTTAACTGATTCCACACAAGCTCATTTTTATCACAAAACATGCTTGGTACTCAGGTGGAATGTAGTGGGACTTTGCCAAGAAGTCTTTTGTACTGTGAAGCCTTCCTTATGGTTACTTGCCACTTGGACTTCTGGCAACCGCTTAGGAGCACTATAAAGGAGAGTGTGGCCAATGGACATTTGACAGTTGATGGGAAAGCAGGTAGGCAGCAGTTCATGTTAGACGGTGAATGGATGGAACATTTGTGAGATAGAAGATGGAAGATCTAGATGATGCATAGATAGTCCAGTGCTCTCAGGTACATGCTAGTCCAGTTCTCTAGGATGCAGACATATAAAGACAGTCAAGAAGGGTAGGGGGGCTGTGAAGATTTCTTCTCATTTCTCTCTTTCTGTCTTTCCTGAGCTAGTAATCTGTACAAGTTGGGATTTAGTTAAAATCTGTTACAGTAACTTTCAGTTTCAAGCAGCACTCCAGTGGAGAGTAAGAAAACAGTTTTTAGGACAGAAGAATGGCTTTCAGTTTCAAGTAGTTACAAGCAGGGCAGGAGAACCAGGAGGGAGAGTTCAGTTACAAGTGAAAAGGAAAACAGAATTGGCCACCAAAAATTAAGCCTCGTTTGTTGAGGCCACAGTACAAACTCTCCCTGCTGGCTCTCCTGCCATGATTGTAACTGCTTGTAGCTGTGTAGACTTAGCACAGGAAAAGGCAATTCCTTAGTAATACTGCCATTAATTCTTGAAGTATTGCACTTACTTGCCTCATTCATGGGGTACTGCTAACTGATGTAGTAAATAAAAGGTACAATTTGTTTCATATTTGTAATGCTACTTTATTATTCTAACTTCTTAAACTGAATTTATTGATTAAATGTTGTCAGAACAAAGAGCTCCATCTTAACTACTTTAAAGTCAAAACCGTTAGTTTTGTGATACTTCCCACCACCACCACATTTAAATGGCCAATCTAAAAAGAACCTGACCAGCAGAACTCATTATAAAGCTGCTTAAATACCCTTTTCCTCCTACCTTATCCTGTGGGTTCATCAGAAGAATGTAGGCTACAGAGAGTGTATCATTTTCTTTTAATGGGCCATTCAATTCTCTGCTCACAAATCAAAACTAGCAAGATGGTTTGTAAATAATAGAAGTGTGATCCAGTATAACTTATTAATTAAGCCAATTCTCATAATGCAGAAATGTCTCACTGGCTTTAATGGAATCACTTGACCCAGAAACTCATGATGTTGTGACTTCTTTTGACTTTTTCATTGTCAGTTTTAACTCTGGCTGGGTTCCCTCGTGGTGGCAAGAGTCACAGTTGTGTGCCTCTGCTTCAGCTTCTGAGATGACTGCATTTACTCCTAGAGACACGAGCAAAATGTTGGTGGTCATTTGACTGTGTCCCATCTCTACTCCTCAAAACTTACTATGGCCACAGAAATGAATGGTGCTAATTGGCTAGCCTGAGTCACATGGGTTGAAATAGCAAAACAAACATCCTTAGTGCTATCTGCCTTTCTAAAATACATATCTAGGGGGCTGCCAAGTAAGAAACTATTTATTCAATGTATAGCATGAGATTTGTAGACTCAAGATAGCTGTGTGGGAAATTTCAAATAAAGTTCTTAAACTATGAACACTTGCCATAATTCTAAAGTCAGGTTAACCTCTTGATGGAATTTCTTTCCTACACTTTCACTGCTGAGGAAGAGCACTGTTCATCATACCTGGACTATAAAATACATGGAGCTTTCCTTGGCCTAGATAGAACATTGATACACAAGGGACTAATCAGGGAATTTAGGCATAAGCTCTCAAAACCAATTTCCAAGCAAACAGGTTGAAGAACAGATTCCCTATGCCTCTAGATTCTCTTCCCCTTCTATATTTAAAGTTAGATCGTCAGAAAGCATTGGAGCTATATGCTCTTACCTAATGGTCTAGAGAAGTGATTTCCCAAAATGAAGACTAAGGGCTGTTCTAAGTGGATCACTTAGTTGGCCAAAGCATATATTAATTTACCCAGTATCCCTCCCTTACAGGCACATGCCACAAAATTTTCTTTAACATTAGTGCCAGTGACCATTTATCTTTGAATAGTTTCTTTTAGCAAAAGTAAAAGCAACAAAGAGTATTTTCAATGCTGTTGTACAATCAGAGTTTTTCCTTCTCATGTTAGCAGGCAGGGTATCTAGAGTAGCTAGACACACCTTCCACTCGGGTGCCAGGGCAGCACCTCTTACTCCCCGACCCTGTAACAGTTTGGATTTCAACTGTGTACTCACAAGGTTTTTCAGGGACCTTGGTGAAAATAGAATCTTACATACACGAATGATGAACTGTAGCTTTCTCAAGGGAAGCAGTTTATACGGTAATGTTACTTCAGGAGCTGTTGACAGGGCCTGAACTTCCAGCAGCCTTCCCTCCATGCTGTGCAACTTGAAGCAAAGCCCAGATTCGTTGATTGCTGTGATCAAATGACCTGGGTGGCAGCCTCGCAAAGCTGGGCAGCCACCCCAGTCAAGGAGTAGGCTCTGCTGCTGATAAAAACCGATGTCACGGCCGACCACAGCATTTGGGTCCTGTGCGCCTTTTCTCCAGACGTTGAGGAAAAGAAAACGAATCGCTATGCCTTCATGCTCTTAAATGCAAGTTCTTGGGAACTAGTGTTTTCTTTTTTTCTAACAAAGAAAGCAGACACTCACTAGTCCCTTCACCACAAGATTTTATTGAGTAAATTCCAGGGTGGGAAGCTTGCGAGGGATGCTCACCCATGGAAATGGAGAATGGCTGTCAGGGGTCCAGTGAAGGGGGCAGGGACTTTAGAGACCTGAAAAATCCCTCACTGGTTTGCCCACTTTTTGTTTCCCTTTCTTTTTTTTTTTTTTTTTAATGAGGATGACAGCCAATTTATATTCACACTATATTAAATGAACAAGCCAAAAAAAAAAAAAAGAAAGAGAAGAAAAAAAAGGAAAAGGAAGAAAGAAAGAAAGAAACATAAAATAATGGTAACAGGAAGACTACCACCCAGCAACAGTTCACTAATTCCTTTCTTATGTTTCATCCCTAGGAACTTAGACACAAGAAGACTTTTCTGAATTTAAAAACAGAAGTCCCTCATGAATGCCTGAAAGGCTTTTGTTTTTAACAAATTACTTTGGTCTCCTCTTACTGCTGTGTCAAATGATCACAAACCAAGTGACTTCAACTCCCTTAGCTTGTGACTGCATAGTTCTGGTCTGGCAGTGAGAGGTCTGAAGTCACTCACCAAGTGTCCACTGTGCTTCACTAGGTGGCTCCCACATAGAACATTTTCCTTGTTTCTTTAGAATCTAGAGGCTTCCTTCATTCCATGTCTTACGGTTCTCTTCATCTTCCAGCTGGCAGCATCCAGTCTAGTCCTTCTTTATTGCTGACTTTCTGCCTTCTCCTTTCTCCTCTCCCATCTCTTTTCTCTACTTTTTAAAATTTTTTAAATTTTTAGTTTTTTGGCTTTTCCATACAGTTTCCCTTGTTGTAACTCTGGCTGTCCTGGAACTCACTCTGTAGACCAGGCTGGCCTTGAACTCAGAGATCACCTGCCTCTGCCTCCCAAGCTCTGAGATTAGAGGCATGCACCACCACCACTCCTTTCTCTACTTTTAAGGGCCCTTTTATATTGAACTTACTTGATAAGAGTCCACCTGTTTTATAGTCAGCTGATAGGCAACTTGCATTTCAGTTCAATGGGAAGTTTCAACTCCTTCTTCTTGGGTTGAGTTTGGAGTTTGAGAGACTGGGATAGCCCTTTCCACTAGAAAAGTACAGGAATCCAGAATCTCCATGAACAGATCTGGAGCAGGGTTGACTGCCGAGGCCTCACAAGCTACAGTTTCTTATTATACCATCACGGTAATCAAAATTACTTTATATATTAATCTGATTTCCAGATTGGAAGAAGTCCAGTTATTTTTAAAATATGATTTTGTAGTATGTTGTTCTTTGCCTTTTAATCTCCCCCCCACACTGACTAAGACAAATTGACCTCAAGCAACCTGAAGAGAGTATTAATTTTTAATTGTATTATATCGAGTGCTCTGCATCACAGAACAAAGCCGCCGCAAAGCCCAGCATCGCTCACGCACTGTTACTGAGTTTGCTGTGAGCCAGTTACATAAGGCACGCAGCTCGCTTTAAAATCAAACCCAGCAAATTAACACATTTCGCCCTTCCCAGAAGTCACTTGTGTGGGGATAAAATCATCTGGAGAAATGAGGGCACGAAGCACCAACTTGTTTAGTTTTGTTAGACAATTACATTTCTATCCCTTAACCTTATTCATCTTAAAGATTTTTAACTTAGTAGCATTTTTAATTCCCCCAAAAAGAACTTTTGCATTTTTAGGTTGTAACTATTATTTAAAAAAATAGTTATTTTATTCCAATAGTAAGAGGCCTAACCAGGGCCCTGTCTCAGGCAAAAGGTGATTTCATGGTACATTAGTCACTTTTGTGTGAGTGTACTTGTACTTTGTCAAATACTTGACAAAAATGAAGTGGGGAAGGAAAGATGTATTTTGGCTCCTGGTTCTTGTATTTGTTCACTTGGTCTCAGGCTTGAGCAAGACTTCATGGCAGCAGGGGAGTATGGCAGGGGAGAACGCCTCACTCCAGGGCTGACCAGGAAGCCAAAAGGTGCAGCAGGAGGTGGTTAGAAACAGCATCCCTCCAAGAACCCTCCCTCTGTGGCCTACTTCCTCTGACTAGGCCCCACTGCCCAAAATGGTACCACTAGCTGGGGACCAAGCTTCAAAACATGAGCCTGTTAGTGCATTTCAGATTCAAACCAGAACATGCACCTTCAAAGCAAGACTCCCAAAGGGACTGTAGTCCTTTCCCAACGGCAGCCTGGATGAACAATTTACAGGAGGCTGTGCAACAATTTTCTTCAATTCCCCAAATATCTTATCCTTTTAAGTCTATCTCTTGTCTATTAAGAAACAGAGCCATATGCAAACAGTAATGGCTTAAAATCCAACTAAATTTGTACCAGTAGATCAGGGTCATTTCAAAGCAGTGTTCTTGGAAGCAGTGGCCTTTGAAAACAACAACAGCAAAAAAGCATGTAACCGAAGTCAAATTCTTCTATGAGTTTCCCAAACAATTGCGGTTTGTTTTAAAGGGGAGTTTCAGGAACCGTCCCACTATGGTTCCACCATCAGAAAAGCAGCACTTGGAAGATGTGAAACCCACACCATGAGAGTGAACCCACGGGGTGCATTTGTTTCTCCACCCACAAGGAGAAAGGCCTCAGCTGCACAGACCACTAAGCAAGGAGGGAGGGTTTAAGATTTGTATCTTGTAATTTGAGCTGCACTTAGAGTTTCAAAACGTTTTGCTTTGACACACTTTATTCAATCTTTTTCGATTATTCCTTCAGAGCAGATAAGAAAAAGCCAGTGTTTCTGCTCTGACCTGTTCCCACTATGACCCCTGCTCCCACTCTTCCCCCTTAAAGCCTTTGGAACTCATTTATTTCCCCCATTTTTCCAGTCATATGGCTGTTGACAACTTGCAGATTTATTTTGTCTTCTTCTGAAGGTGTGTCCCGTGCCAAAGGGGAGGACTTGTCTTCTGAAGAATCTTTTGTTCTCTTAATCTGGCCCCTCACCTTTGCTGTTCTCAGGGTAACAACACAATCTGAACGCAAGGCTGAGGTCATCTGCTAGATGCTCAGATCACCTCTTCAGTTCCGAATTCTGGGGTCATGATAGTAGACCACTGTGACATAGAGCAAGCCTCCCATCCTTGTCTTCAAAACTCCTGACAAACCTTTTAAACAAGGGAACGCTTATTTTGGCCTGTAGTTTTGCAGGGGTCTGTACATTAGGGTCGGGAAGGCATGATAGAGCAAGCAGGTCACATCAAGCCAGGAGTCAGTAAATAGTATGCCAGTGCTCTGCTGCCTTTCTTCTCTCTGCCACTTCGTTCTGTCCTGGCCCTCATCCCACAGGATGACACCACCTGTATTCAGGGTGGATTTTCTCTCCGATAAACTTCCTTGAAGTATCTTCTCAGACACGTGGAGAGATGTTCCTCTAAAATCCTACAGGTGATGTGGAATCCATCAATACTGACAACAAAGACAGCCCATCATACTAAGAATGCTAGTGTTAAAGTTACTGTCCTTGGGGCTGAAAGAGGAGGGTATCACCTTTTCCTGGGTTGTCTTCTCTCCCACTTTGATATGGTATGACACTTCTCTTGCCCCATGTTAGCTGCTTCCCTTCCTTTTCCAATTCCAGAATGAAGCAGGTAGAGCATGCTGTCATCTGGAGCTTTTTCTCCGCCTTGGTCCTTCTGGACTCACACATGGCTTCCTCTTATGTGGTCCCTGGTCCTTTGCTCTTAACATCACTGTACTTTCCTTCACTTATGAAGATAACTTCAGATCATTTCACTCATGCTTGTAGTCTGAAGGAATCCTTCCAGGCTAAAAAATATTTCTTTCCATTTTTGAATCTGTCACTGAAACAAATCAGATGTTTCCTGGCTGAGACATTGCATTCGCTCTTATATATCCAACACAGGCGTAATCTACCCATGGACTTTCCATGCCGGGCACTGATCGACTTTGCTACACGTCTTTCAGTGCAAGTTCTGATACCAAGTATCTCTGTAGAATCCAGCTCAGACTTTGTCCATGTGCCAATTTATTGACCCTTTGAGGAAGCTAAGTGGTGAGTCGGAATAATAATAGTTGAAGATTCTAGTTCGCAGCTCAGATTAGGTCACTGAGAAACTTAACCCCGTGATTTTTTCACTATGCTAAGGAAATAAATAATATGTGTGAAATATTTAGACCATACTTTGTCTTAAAATTTTTTTAGGCATACTTATGTACACACACACACACACACACACACACACACACACACACACACGACATGTTAGATTAGAAGAAATACCTAATTCACTATGTCAACATGTCTGCAGAGAAACAGCAGATATGAACTGTTTCCAGAAAATGCCTTAAGTATGCAGACCAACACAACCCCCTTTACAATACACAAGCCAAACTTCATCTACAGGGTCTCCTTCTTGTTCCAATCACAAATACTTTCAAATAACCTCCTTCCACTTCTGCCTAAAGATAAATGTAGCTAGACCGTGAATAACCTCACCTCTAGTCACGAATTCATCTGCACAGTGTTTTTCCCATTAAAATGCAAGGGACACGGTGAAGGACTCTCTGAACAAGACTGGATGTGGGCTTGAGAAATACAGTTCTCCATCTACTCCAGGAGACCAACAGTGTTCTCAAAACACCTCATTGCGTCTTTTGGTCTTCTGATTGGATATGGGGGGAGTACCCAAGAAATCATGAAGTCTTACTGCCTGCCTGTAACCGCGGAGCTAATTCTTATTTGGATTTCGGTTGTTAAGCAGAGTTTCCTCCCTCAGTGACCTAATTCTACCAACACTGATCATTCCTTAGACAATATTTTAATCTTTTAGCGTTCCCTAGGATTGTTATGGGCTATAGTTTTCATAACAATCCTTTCTTTTTATTGTTTGATTCCAAGGTGTGCTGGTTAATTTCTATCAATTTGACACAAACCAGAGTCACCTGAGAAAAGGGAACCTCATCTGAATAACTGTCCTTATCAGAACGGCTTCTCTCTGTGGGGGCATTCCTTTGATTAGTTGATGTGGGATGGGTCAGCCCACTGTGGATGGTACCATTTCTAGGCAGGTCATTCTGGGCTGTGTAAGAAAAGTAGCTTCCAGAAGAAGCAAGTCAGGAATGGTTTCTGCTTCAGTCCCACCTCCAGGTTCCTGCCTTGAGTTCTAACACTGGCTACACTAAATGATAGACTCTAACCTGTTAGGTGAAATAAACCCTTTACTTCCCAAGTTATTTTTTTTAATCAGCGTTTATCACAATAGCAGCGGCAGCAACAGATCCAAAGCAGAGCACAAGGAAGAAATTCAAAAGCTAGAAATAAATCTAATCTTCTCCTTCCTTTCCTTATCATATTTCCCCTCCTCATGCTCCCATTCATCTCCTCATCCTCTCTCTTTATTCTTCTCCTTGAATTAATTCCTTCCTTCCTCCTGCTCCTCCTCCTGCTTCTCTTCCTGCTCCTCCTCCTTCTTTCACCCTTTCTTCCTCCCTTTCCTTCTCCTCCTCCTTAAGGTAAAGAATATTTTGCCATGAAGTTGGTCCTAGGGGCCAAAAGTTAAGATACATAAGTACATGCAGATGGCAACGATTTAGTCTTAGCCATTTTAGTTTTTTTAGGTAAACTATTCTACTTCATTTTCCTACATTTCAGATTTTCTCCTTTGGTATTATACATTTTATAAAACAATTTTCTTTTCACCTCCAAGTACATCCTTCCACAGTTGGCCATGTTAAAGTGAGAAACAAAATTTAATCTACTAGGCTATGCAGCATATCATAAAAATGCTCTGGAGTAAATTGATCAGTCATTTAAAATTAATGTGCATAAGCATTCCTTTATGGAGTATGTTTTAAAAGACTGTAAAAAGACACAGTGAAGCTCACTGTGCGATCATCAGATCAGGGTATTGCTGGGACATGAACTTAGATGTCTCCTTTCATCCAGTTGCAAAATTATATTTCATTTTGACATGGAAATTAAATTAGGAAAGCTAGACAGATGTCCAGACTTTCCTGTCCCTAATTTCATGGGTCTCAGCATTTTTTGATTTTTCTGATCACAAAATGTAGAATTTATTATCTATTATGGTGCTGGAGGGGTGATTCAGCAGTTAAGAATTCTTACTGCTCTTGCAGAGGACCAGGTTTGGTTTCCAGTGCCGACATGGTGGCTCACAACTACCTCTGTCTCCAGTTCCATCGGATCCAATGCTCTCTTCTGGATTCTGGGCTCCTACATGCATGCGGTGAACATGAAACCACAGAGACTCACACAATACATGCCTTTTTTCTAATCTTAGAATTTATTAGCAATTTGGTCTAGTGTTCTATTTTATGTATAAGCATTTGTGTCTCTCGGAAATGTTTTAATATTCAGTTTTTAAGGAAAAGTTCAGTCAGACAGTAGTAATATATTCTTAAAAAGATTTAATTAAAGTGGGGAACAAGAGACATTGTAGGAAAGGACACTAAGTAAGGCTTTGGTCTTTTTGTTAACCATTATAATCACAGGTTTCTTGTATCAGAATCTAACATCTAATGTGAGCCTTCCTGAGAACAAAAGTGGAATATATGATGATAATTTGGAACTTAATTTTAAATATTCATTTGTAGGGATAGATCATCAAAAGTTCTTTCAATGAGATGCCATAGATTTCATCAAAATCACACATGGTTTGTGGTCAGTCACACCAGAAGGCAGGGATACTGTTGAACTAGACTTTTGTATTTTGGCCTGTGTTTTATACCATATTTATTACCTTCTTCTCATAAATTATCGACATCAAAGGCATGATGTATTGGGGGAATCTGTATTTCAACAGCACCAACTCTTCTCATAATGAACATAGGAGAAGCAGGTTGGAAAGCAAATGACAAGACTCTTGCCAGATGTCTAAGCTGTAGAACAGGCAGGGAGACAGGCACACCTCTAATTTCCATACAGAGTGGGTGTGTGGCATTCTGTTCATATCACCTGCTCAGCACCAGGGCAGCCTGTCTGAAATCATTTGACATGGAAAGGACATTGGATGTCATGTAGTATATCTTCCTTGCTTTATAGGTTCATGAGTTAAAAGGGTTAAAGACTTTTAAAGACCAGCTTATTGCACCTCAGTCCTTTCCCTACACCCCATTATTAAATATCTCCTATGGGCAAATACAATTGCATTATGGCCACTTTTAAATGTTTTCCTATAAGCAGTGAGCTATGTGAAATCAGTTATCATTTTTATAAGAAATTATAGTCTTAAGCCCCAAGCACAATTTACGGCACAATGCAGCTTTGGCGAGTGGATGCCAGGTGGTGGCCTTGTTTTTGTATGTGATCTCTGTATATACTGGGTACTCGTTAAATTTTCAGTTAGTAGTAGAGTAAGTAAGCAAACATTTAGAGGGTCCCCATAGATCTCCCTAACTAGATACCAGGCTGACTTTTAAAGAAGTAAGCTGTATAGTTCAGAGTTATTATTGCTTATGTAAAGCTTTGTATGTGTTAGTTTTTCATAGCTATGACAAAATGCCCAAGAAAAATAACTTAAAGGAGTGATCATTTATTTTAGTTTATGGATCAGAGTGTCTAGGCCAAGAATAGTTTGTCATATTGCTTCTGGGATTAAATAAAGAGGCAGAGTGTCACAGTGGGAAGCCAGTAACAAGGTGAAATGGTTTACCTCATACTGTACAAGAAGAGAAAGGTCTGGAGACAAGAAATACCCTTCAGGCATTACCCCAGTGGCCTAGTCTCAGTT
The DNA here is from genome assembly GCA_026225945.1 of Cricetomys ansorgei. Lineage (NCBI taxonomy): Eukaryota > Metazoa > Chordata > Mammalia > Rodentia > Nesomyidae > Cricetomys > Cricetomys ansorgei. The sequence continues at coordinate 11,242,640 of JAMJFZ010001121.1, read as the reverse complement.
AGCCTTGATCTTTCTCAATCTCTCTCTCTCTTTCTCTGTCTCTCTCTCTTTCTCTCTCTCTTGGTTTTTTTCTATGTTGTTTGGCTGTCCTGGAACTCAGTCTGTAGACCAGGGTGGCCTCAAATTCACAGAGATCCACCTGCCTCTTGCCTCCCAAGTGCTGGGATTAAAGGTGTGCTCTGCCGCCTCTGCCACCACCATCACCACCACCTGGCCAGTCTTGATCTCTTAATAATCCGCTCATCTATTAACTAATCCAATGGCTCATCCACATGATGTCTTTATCACCACCTAGATCCAGTCTTCTCTCTGTGGTGTCTCCTGATGGAGGCTGCTCCTTGAATAAAAGAAGTCTTTGGAACACAAAACCATGCACCCAAACTAGAGGAGTCAGAAAAAAGACCATGGCCCCGAAAATGAGCAGAGTAAGACTGAAGTGTGATCCTCCTGCCTCCACCTCTTTAGCACATCCAACCAATACGTGCTACCACATAGGCTCTGCCGGTGACACCAAATACTGTCATTTACCTCAATTGGCATAGTGTCCAATTGCCTTCTAAATATTTATGCTTATACCCACAGACAATGCTATTGTCAGCTTTAATTGGAGGACTATTTCTTTCCGGTGAGCAGCGGTGAATGTAGAGACACTTCACTGCACAAGATGCTGAGAATAAGTGATGGGTGAGTGCTTAGCTCTAAAGAAGACATTTGCATGGCTCCTTCTAACACTCAAGAGACATTGCAGAAAACACAACAGAAGACACGGAAGGTCAGGAAGATTGGGAGGTGTCAGTGATGTGCCTTCTGGATAAGATGCAACCATTGCAATAAAAAACTCAGCAGTAACTGCAGATACCTGCACTGGCTTCTCCTATTCTGGAGAATAGGTCTATCAACAGATGTAGATGGAGGGGGACCTTCCCCCCAGTGCTGAACTATTCACTGGTATATGCAGGGAGAGAAGGAACTCTCTTCTTCCTTTGTATACACTGATAAGAGAAGATGAGGGGGTAGAGAGCGTAATCAACATGTATTATAGACATGTGTGAAACTGTCAAAGAATAAACAATAAAAAATATGTAACAAAAGGTTGAAATGTGACCTAGTACTTGATGGTACTTGGATATCTCAGCAAACAGAACAAGCTTGTTTACATGTGGGATCACAAGCCCCACATTCTAGTCTCTCTGGGCCAGTAATGTAATTGGCTAAAAGATTAGATTTTTAACACCAACTCTTTTTTTGTCACGATTCAAACCAACAACGAAAGAGGTAAGACCATGTTGGACTACCACAGAATGTCTGAGAAGACTACAGTTAATACCAACATGAGAGGGCCTTTTCAAGACTCAGACATCTCTCCCCATCACACGTTTTCTATCAAGTTCATGTATCTATACTAAATACAAAAAATAAAGAATGGGTGTTTCTTTTTTTTTATTTACAAGTTGGACTCTATTCGGTTGGTCACAAAGACTCTTCCTTTGATAATTTATTGTAAGAAAGATACCCAGTTAGTTGTATGTAGCGATCTTGTTACTAATAGGAAGCAGTGTGCTTGAACAGATGAAGATTTACATTCAGACTTTACAAGTTGAAGTTTTACACTTTCAAAGGAATAGATTGTTTTCACTGGTCTATTAAAAGGTTTCAGGATTAGTCCCCATGGAGGGGAGGGAGGAAAAAGAGAAGTGTGTGCCCTGTCTGCTACTATTTTCTTTTATCACTTTTTCTTGCTTAATTTTTTACATATACCTATGGGACAAATGTTAGTATGTTTACTTCACTGTTTAGGAAATGGAGGCTCAGCCAAGAGGAATAATTTGTGGAAGGCCCGGATCATCTGGACACTTCATATCTCACCGTCTCCCATCTTTGTTTTCACCCTCTGTCATCCATGGCTTGCTTATGTGGCCAGCAGAATATCTTCCCGGTTCTTTGGGTCACAAGTGTTTCTACTCCTATGCCTTCGCTCTATTTCTTCCACTAAGGACTTTCTGTTCCTCTGTGTCGATGTCATTAGATGCCTCTCTTCATTCAAGTCTCTGATGACATCAATTAAAGAAAGACTTTAAATTTAAAAGCAATCACTTTCTGTGATTACTCCCTATGTGCTAGTTTTTGTTGTTGCTATTGTTATCAACTTGACACAAGCTAAAGTTATCTGAGAAAAGCTAACCACGATTGAGAAAATGCCTCTATAGATCGGCCTTTAGGTAAGCGTGTGGAAGGGCCCAGCTCACTGTAGGTAGGGCCATCCCTGGCCTGATGGTCCTAGATGCTATAAGAAAGTGTGTGGAGTAAGCCATGAAGAGCAAGTTAGTAAGCCACATTCTTCCACAGACTCTGTATCAGTTCCTGCCTCTAGGTTCCTGCTTTGAGTTCCTGCTCTGACTTCCTTCAGTGATGGATTGTGGTGTGACACTGTAAGGTGAAATAAACTGTTTCTTCTCCAAGTTGCTTTTGGGCCTTGTGTTTTATCACAGCAATAAAAAACCTAATTAAGACAGCATATGTTTACAATTATTTTATTTTATGTGTATAAGTGCTTTGTCTGGGGCCCACAGAGACCAGAAAAGGACATCCAATCCCTGATCTGGTGGAAGTGGAATTATAGGCAGCTGTGACCTGCAACGTGGGTGTGAGAAACAGAGCCCTTGTCCACTGCAAGATGAGTGCTCTTCCCTGCTGAGCAGTCCCTAGCCCCCATATAAAGCATCTGAACCTTGATGGGTGACATTGTTTAAGTGCTTTGTTCCCTTCAGGATTTACTGATTGAGATTTTACTCCTGAAGAGATAGGTAAGCGAAAGTACACTGTTGGGAACTGGTAAAGACAAGGGTTATGAGCCTTCATGAGTAGAGTAAGTTCCTTGTGAGAAGAATCCAGAGACTGTCCCCATGTCTACCATGTAAGTTACAGTGAACTATGGGGGCCTCAGTAGAAGTTCCTTGTGTCTTGATCTTGGACTTTTGCCAGTCTCTAGAACTCTTGAGATATAAAATACAATTCCTTATAAATCACCAAATGTACATTTTATTGCAGCAACATAAGTATACTAAAGAAAATTAGTAACATAATTCTTTTGAGTTTACTAAGAGAAAGGAATGTTACCTTTTAATCAACTCCATGAGATGTTGAAGTTTGTGTGTGTGTGTGTGTTTCTCAGAATGAACATAACACTTCCAGGTTCTCTCTAGCATGTATCTGAAGCATTAATTACTAGCTGCTGTGATGTTGTGTTTTTCCTTATTATCTTCCCTTTCTAGAGTAGAGTTTAAGCTACATGCAGTTGCTCTGTTTGGTTTGTGGCATTATCTAGATTCTTATATAAGCTATCTCTTCCTCTACCTTCCTCCTTCTATTTTTCTTTCTTCTCCTCTATTGTCTCATGTCTCTTCCTCTTACTCCAGTTTGAATTACATTTCCCATCTCCTTTTCAGTTAAATGAAGGTATAAGACAGATTTTCAGACATGAAATGTAGACAGAAATGAAGTGATTTCCTATAAGTGTGGACATCCTTCATGCCTATTGTATAAAGCATTCTTGTAACTCCTTATTTCTTCTCTTGTCCCTTTATCCATGTCTTTAAAAGACAGTGACAAATGAAGACCCTCCACAACCCCTCCTGCCACAGTGACCTTTGTTGAGTTCCCATGTGAGAAATACTAATTGATTAAAGCCATTGGATATTTTGTTTTTTCTACACCAGCCAGCTTATAACATACTGCTCTATTTGAAGTAGCTAGAACTATGCCTGATTATAACCTATTAATGATGCATAATGATGGGAACTTAACAGGGAGAGCAGATTTGTGGAGAGAGGACTCATTTTAGTTTGTGTGTAAGGCATATTCATGGGAGGCAACATCTTGTACTTCCTCTTCATCTCATGACATTTCTACTTACAAGCAAAGTGAACAATCATGTGCTTAAGGTCTGCTTAAAGGTTGCTTTCTCTTCACGGTTGTCTCCTGGGAAGTCACAGAAAGTGACTGAAGTGCTGCCAGTTATAGGGTACCATCGATGAGACCATAGTTCTATGCTAGGAGAGAGGAGACAAGGTAACAGGAGTAGGGAACATGGAGAATTTGGGTTACTTCTTCATGTAACTCAGTATGTTTTCAGGGCCTGTTCTGGCTCTATCATGTATACTCCACCTCTATATGATGGAATGCTGCTCAGTTTTATGACTTCTTGGGTCAGACAATACCTAATAAATGATGGGCACTTCAGAACACATGGGCCAAGTGGCAGGCCAAATTTTCCTTGAAAGAAATCATCTGCAGTGTCCAGTGACATCAAGAGAACCAATCAATCTTGATTACCTTACCAGTTTTCTGAGCATCCTATAAAGTATCTAAACAGCCACATTTGACACTGCTTCTGGTTTAGGAATATGTAGTGAAGATATTTGTGTATTTCCATTGCTAGATCCCATCTGGGTGATCAGCACTCTCTTAGTGGAAACAGAGTCACCAAAGTCTTTCAATTTACTCAAATGATACAGTCCATTCCAGAAATCCCCCAAATCTATGTAGAACACTCCCTCTGAAAATTCTACTCCTCTAAAACCCTCTTGGTTCCAGTCTGGGTTCCCTAGAGAAACAGAAAATTTGGTGTGAGTGTGCATCTGGAGGTGAAGAGATGGGAGCTGGAAGGAATAGGCTCACAGTCATGATTATGAATGCTGTAAAGTCCCAGTACATGCACTTAGTGAGGCAGAGACCTGTGGATGGCTCCAGGTCAGATCTGTAGGTCTGAGAGCCAGGAAAGCTACTGCACAAAGTCCCAGTCTAAGTCCTTGCCTGAATGTAGCAGAGTCAGTGAGGGAGAGTCAAAGTTCCCCTTATGGGGCTTTTGTTCCACTCAGCCTATCAACAGATTGGGTGAGAGCCATCCACACCAGAGACACAATCTGCTTTCCTTAGCTTATTAATTCAAATGTTAACCTCATCCAAAAACACCCTCACAAACACACCCAGAATAATGTTTAACCAGATATTTGAGCATGAAGTCAAGTTGACATGTAGAATTAAACCACCACAATCTGTATTTGTGAGATCAAACACCCGTTTACAGAATTCTTTCACAAAGCTCAGTGCTTAATTTGAATTTTCAATTCCTCCTCTCTAGATTAGTTTTATAAATTTCTGGGTATTTGACTATTAATAATGTATATGCACCTCTGTGTGTCCTTGCATCCATGAGTCTGTGTGTGTGTGTGTGTGTGTGTGTGTGTGTGTGTGTGTGTGGCTAAGAGAAAGAAGTTTCTCTAGCAGTAAATATTTGCTCCAAAAATCTGTCTTTGCCCCTAACTTATTTTCGTGGAGATTGGGATGACCAGGAAGAAAGTGTTGGGAGGCAACTATATCATTTTTCTCTTTTATCTTCATGTTAAATGTCTGGGAAACCCCTGCAAGGTAGTAGAGACTGGAAGACTTAAGAACAGGCTTCATTTATTTTCTTCTCCTCTTTCATAATTTAACTTATATGCTATTTCCATTGGTAAACACCAAATAGAATCTCAAGGCTGGCTTGAGTGTCTGCCAAAGATTTTCTCAACATTCTATGCTTTCCTGTGTATACAATCCTGACAGAGAAATACAGCCAGAGGCAGAGCCTAATGTGTTGATCACAATGTGCTCAACAAATGTCCTATGAACAAAGGGATAAACAAGGCTGTGTTTGGACCATATAGCATCATTGGAAGTAGAGACGAGCTCATGTCAAGCTATCAAGGCTTTCTGGCCTATTTTAAATATACTCTTATTATTTCTTTTATTTTTGAGATTATAATAAAATTACATTATTTCCCCTGTTCCTTTTTCTCTGTCTAAGCCCTCCCAGATACCTCTCCTTGCTCTCTTTCAAATGCATTGCCTCTGTTTTCATTAATTGTTGTGTTTTTTTAAAGACACAAAAAAAAGCAAGATACTCCAGATTGAACATTTATTTCTAGTCAAATGTTCCTTTCCTTATTTTTCTTCATTATTCCAACCTACTCAGTGTGAGTTTATGGCAGTAGGCTCCCCTCTAATTTGTAATACACACTGAATAGACATTTGGCACAGCTTCATGGCAATCCATTTTGTATGTGAAAATTGCCGACTTTATCATCCTTGGCTCCTCTTAATTTTCAATTTAGTGCTGTGGGCACCAGGCCATTATGAAAGTTTTAGTTTTAAGGTGAAAGTTTGAGCTGATTGCCATCATAAGATAAAATGTCATTGGCTTGGCTTTTTTAAGCTGTGAAGCATAGTCCATCTATAACAGGAAAGAATAGTCCCGGAGTGTGACTTGGTTTAGCTGTAGCTTCAAGGCTCTGATCTTTCCTGAGGAGGGGTGAAGGGCCCATCTGAAAAGGTTTGTCTGTACAAGTTGGTGTGAAAGTTTGGAGTTCAGGGACGGAGGAAAGGGGGAGAAGAAAGAAGGAACAGAGGATCATGGGTAGCAGTACCAGATGGCGCTCAGAGAGACAAAATAATAAGAGGAATAACAACAAAATTACCAACAGCTCCCGTTCTCTTATACACAGGACATGGCTGAATAACAAACACAAATGCCCTGATGTCAATCAGCTCGGTGTAGAGAATCTGCAGAGAGATGAAGAATTGTCTCACTTTTATTTCAACACTGACACAGAAAGAATTGCTGAGTCCTTTATGAGTAGGTTTGAGGCTCAGGACCACGATGCAGAACAGTTCAGGGGGCAGCATGGTGCCTGGCATAGTCCAGCTGTTCAGGGCTTCTGGATGGCAATCTTTGAACTGTAGGTAAAGTAGACTTGGAATGGAGCAGCAGGGCCAAGATCTGAGCCTGCTCAGGGAACTGACCACAGCTCTAGCTCGAGGCTTTATCAGTACCCAGGAACGGAAGGAGTAAGGGGTGAAGAACTGGATAACTCTGAAACACATACCCAATAACAACAAGTGGATACTTTTAATTTATCATCATATTTAGACTACCACACTTCATTGTTATTAGCTAATTCTTTTTTGGCATTCTTCTAAAGTTAAAAAAAACTTCACAAATTATTTAAAAGACTTAGATAATATTCATTATAGTGTCAGGGTGATAGTTATTACCTCTCAGTGCTGGCCAGCGACTGGCTCTGGTGGTTATCCAGGTCTCAGAGTCGACATTCCTTCCCAATATTTGTGATACCTTGAACACTTACAGCACCATGGCACTGAAGAAGCTGCCACCACCTAATTCCCATAGCTGCTCCACTCCCTTATTGTACTTAAAAGTTCTCCATTGGGCCTCCATGCTATAAGAGATGCCATTTCAAAATGGCAGTGTTACAACATATTTTTTAATTATTTGATTTCTTTTTCTGATTAAAATTATTGCATGGAGGAAAACAAGTCCATTATTCCTCTGGTCACAAGGGATTCGTTGGCTTAACTAACCTGGCCAGCTGTCCCACAGTATTTTTAACTGAGGATTGAAAGCCAAGTTCAGTACCATTGTCCCAGTTCATTGTTTCTCTCTGAAACTCCTGAGGAAGCCTTTCAAAAATAACAGTATCTGTTAGGATTGGCTTTTGTGTGTTTTCTAAATATAGTACAAATGCAATACAAAAGATTCAAGGCCAAGGCAAACCTCAGCACAACTGAGGATGTGGCACAACTTGATAAATTTACATGAATCAAAAGACACTTTCTGTTTCTAGCTTTTTCCTAAACTACAGTCTCCCAACAACTCTAATCTAAATAAAATTCTTTGCCCTTGTGTCAGTTTGGGACGTATTTTGGAAATATGATTCTCAATTGGTCTGCACTTTCTTTTTACATTCCTGGTACCCCGTGGAAAGTAATGGGTTATCATTTGTTAGTGTTCCCGAGGCTCTCATTAAAAAAACATAGCTCTGTCATCAAGATTGAATTGCTCAATCTCTAACCACCTCTTTGTGGTACATGGTAAATGGCACTAAAATTGGAATATTATGTGAGAGAATTTTATAAGATTATTTCCTATCTTTGTAAAACACAGAGTCAAATGGATAAAAGTACTTGAAGTTAAGTAGAGAAATGCAAAGGAGCAAATGGATTCAGTTAGAAAAAACACATCTGAAGCCACTGATACATTCCGGTAAACAGCACATCTCTATCTACTGCTCCCCCTCCCCCCACCGCCTGGATCCATCAATACACATGCTCGCACATGGAACAATTAATTTGTGTATCTGGAGGCAAATAGGCAAACACTGCTCTTCTATTAGCTGCAGAGTACCTGACATGCTCAGAGTTTTATAGTTGGGAAAGATAACAATTAGCCTGTAAATGCTAAGAAGTGGAAAAATTAAGAGTTGGACCAAAATCATAATGAATGCCAACATAATCGCTAGCTTTGTGTTTGCAAGTTCCGGGGCTCTCATCTACAGAACTTCCTTCTGTTTTTCCCTCAAGTTCCCGTTGAACTACTCCTATTTTCCATTTTTGATACTGGATATTTCTCTCATTCTAATTTGCTGAGAAGAACATATCTTAATTTAAAACTCAAAATATGTTGTCATGGAAGGACTACTCTTATAAAAGAAACTTCAGGCATTGTTGATAGCATTTCCTAGCCAGAAAGCAACACCTTAGTAAAACTCGTTTGGGACAAACCTATCCTTCACTTCATCTACCTCTCTGACCTTCCCTATGTGCTTTAGGAGTATGAAAGCGAAGCGCACCAGCTCCCCTCCTGATGGAAAGGTCACTCACCTCCCATCTTTTGTTCACATGTGTGTTTTCATTATCTTACCCCAAACACAACAGTGCACACACCTCCATGCATTTTTCTGTAAGTTGCTCTCTGCCTTAACAGTCCCCTCAACCACTGGAAAGTCACCAAAATCTATGGTTGACACTCTTTCCCTCCCCACTTCATCATATTGAAACTAGGCCCATATTTCTGTTACTCTATTGAAATTACACTGATAGAAACTGACAAGGACATGCACTCTAATAGCTGTATCCAGTGTGTCATTCTGTTTTACTTTCCTGCAACAGCGAGCACTGTTCTCTTCCATTAGAATTCTCTTCCAGCCCTGGCTGTGCTCGCAGCTCTATCCTGTTTCCTTACAGAATGATTTCTTCCTGTCACTGTTTCTCCTCTCAGTAGTACTTCAATATGTATTATGTAGCCCCGTGTCCCCCACTTTCACCTGAGTGCGTCACCCCCCACTATTGTTTTCTCTCCTGAACTTTGCCTGAATTTCACCACCATTGTCTTTCTCTTCCAGAGCCTCTAGCAGGTTACAGCTTTAAATCTTCCCCAACCAGAGATATCACAGATCTACTGACATCAGCCTCTCTTCTAGATTCACTAAGTTCGTTAATAGTAATCCAACTCAAATCTAGGAGAAACATTAGGCTCAGAGCCACAAACCCTGATCAAATCCTCCATCCAGATTAGATAAGTTTTATGATGGTAGTGAGGCTCTCACCTGGGCCTCCATTTCTTCATGTGAAAAGTCATAATAATAACAATCCACACAGTTTAAAACTAAGTAAAGGAAGACCAAACGTGAAAGCGTCTTGCAAGGTTCTTCACATGTAGGCACCACAACCAAGTAGCAGGTGAACTGAGTAAGGACTATCGAGGAGGATTCATTCCCTCAGCAAGGCTCAGGGTAAGAGGATGGGGGTCAGGGCCTGGGAGACTTTCTGGAGTGGGGGCGGCTGAAGTCATCCACAGAGGCATCCCCACTCTCTATTTCCCTGTGTAGCAGCTGGTGTTCAGTCTGACGTGTGCTTTGCTTGCTTCTCTCCAGTCATATCCACATGAACAGCTCTTCAACAGCCTTCTGTGTTGGTAACAGAACCACGTCCTACAAACTTCGGAATTGACTTTTTTTTCACTAAATAATACATTGCGAATCTTCTTCCAGTCAACAGCGCGGGATCTAATTAGATTGTTTTCTAAAAGAACTAAGTAAAATGTCATAGTGCAGATGTAGTACAGTTTTAGAAAAAGGCTTTATTTAGCTCACAGAGTCCTTATGACATTTTCATACATATTTCAGTTCCGTTGGTGCTCCCCCAATTCCCTCCACTCCCCCCATCCTCTGTCAGTATTTCCCCTTCTCATTTTCATATCAAGAGTCTCACCACCCTCCTGAGCCTTCTCCCTTAGCGTCAGCCCCCCACCCCCGCAGTGCACCCCTTCCGGTTTCCTGGCCTCTGCACATACCCAGTTTCACCTAAATACACACACAGAGTTCAAAGCTAGAATACGCACACGAGGGAGAATATGCGGTGTGTCTTTCTCACTTTTAATACCACCACGACATCCAGTTGCATCTATTCAGCCACCCCCCCTTACGAAACAGACATGCTGTCTCCATTTATTTGTTCTTGGTACCCGTCCATACCCTGGCTTCCTGTTAGACACACTACTGGCTTTAATTACATAGAGAAGTCTATTAAGACTTAAATAGTTCCGTTACAGGATATGTATGCTTTTAGTGTTAATAACCAGAACATGCGGCAAAATGTTAAAGCCTTTTCTTAGCTAATCATTTGTGAGTCTCGCGCATGCGTCCTTTGCCCACTTTCACACTGATTTATCCCAAAACAGTGAATCTTAGGAATTCTTTTTTTATTAGCTCTTTGGCTTTGAAATTTGTAACAAACGCTTGATTCATTTTCATTTTATCCTTTCATCGATTGTATCATTTAATTCCAACCAGTTCTCTTCCCCAATTTGTGTAGAAAAATCTTTGTGTTTTTTTCTTCAAAGATTTTTGCTGTTTCATTTTCTACATTTAAACACTAAAAGGAATTAGGAATTTCATTTAACCTTCTTAATCTAGTCAGAGGGGCCAAATTGGGGCAACAGAATTCATCGCACACAGTGCTCTCTCCCGCTGACCTGAAAAGGGCCTGTGCTTTGTGTTAAGTCATTACATATATTAGGAGATGTCTAGGTAAGGAATGGCTTTCTTCTCAGCACTGCTCACGGGGAGCAAGAGAAACAAAGACCAGAGTTGCCTAGCAGGGCACAAGAGTAAAGGGCGAGGAGATATTCTAGATATTTCAGAAATTACACATCACTTACCAGAAATGCTAATATATGATCAATTCCAATTCATTGTTTTTTAAAATGGCTACATCTTAAGAGTCTTCTCAGTCTACCTCTTCACCTAATGCAAAAATTGGGAAATATTTGGGGGAGATATATACAAATGAAATGATTATTTTTATTGGTTTTCCTGGCAGCTTTTCTTTTCTCGGCAGACCAAATCATGATGCTGGCCTTCCCAGACATTTTGTTGTACAAAATTGAAGGTATTTACTTGATTTTTAAAATTTTATTTATTATTTTGTGTGTATGGGTGTTTTGCTTACATGTATGCCTGTGCACCACCTGCACGCAGTACTCACAGAATCCGGAAGAGGGCTTTAGATCTCTGGAGACCCGAGTTAAGACAGTTGTGATCCACCATGTGGGTGCTGGGAATCCCAATGTTCTGGAAGAGAAGCCTGTGCTCTTAACCACTGAGCCATCTGCCCGGCCCCAGGTTTTTATATTGTCTGCAACTGCTTGTAACTCCGGTTCCAGGGGACATGACGACCCCTTCTGGCTTCTTCAGCCACTTGCATGCATGGTATACACTCACTCATATACACATAAATAAAATAATTCTAAAAGACAAAATAAAAGAAAACAAAACAACAACAAACATAGTATCCGGCACCCACATTCTTATTCACTGGCAAAGTGGGGACACAATACAAAGGTGCACAGAAATTATCATCCTCCTCCCAGTTCCCCAGTTCCCGGAAGCCTCTCTGTCCATTCAGGAGCCGTGCATGGGACAGTTTTTTCTGCCAGTTTGTTGACTGTCACAGAGCTTCCTGACTAACAGAAGGAAAATGCCCTCCTCCTCCTCCTCCTCCTCCTCATCATCATCATCATTTTTTATCATCTTCCTCATCTTCCTCATCCTCCTCTTCTTCCTTCTTCTTCCTTCTTCCTTTTCTTTCTTTTTTCTCCTCTTCTTCCTTTTCTCCTTCTTCCTCCTCCTTTTCCTCTTCCTCTTCTTCCAAAATCACATCTTGGCTGAAATGTGGAGAATCTGTGAGATGGGGTATGTAGGATTTTAACTAGAACAAATTGAAGAGCATAGCCCCTTCTTCCCATGTAACAGCAATGAACTTTCGCATCTAAATTACTGGAGTGCATTGAAATTATGACTCAGCAATGCCAGAGATCACAGTTTCTCCATAGATGTATTTGCGCACAACTTTAAATCTCATTTTACATATAAGAAAAATGGTCTTTTTCTCAGTCTCCGTCATACCTTTACAATATCTTCTTTTAATTTACGGATTCTTCCACTTAGTTGACGAGCCCCCTTGAGAGCAAGAGCACACAAGCTACTACAGAATGTGCATGAAATCAGTGTGAATGCACACGAACATTGATTTAGAGAGTGTGATGGGATTGCCCCATCGCCCACCTGTCCTCCTTCGTGCTAATTTCCTCCTGGACTCTTATACTGTGGTCTGAAATTATGGATGTAAGAGGATTACACACTCAAAGATAGAGTTTATTGTATCAGAGCATGATAATCCCAAACATTAGCATCTACTTTGAAGCTCTGTGATACCTATTGTTTAAGCAAGCTCAAGTAAGAATTCTGCTTTTTCAAGAATGATGGGACTGTGTTACCTAGGTCCAGGAATGAATTGCCAGCCATGATGACTCCTTTGGGTAGAGCCTGGGGGTTTATTGGAACATGGTATGTTCTTCCTATGAAGAAATAGGATTTCTTCAGCCTTGAGTGTAGACATACATGATTTCTCCAAAATGGAAGTGACCTCCACTCCCTTCTCTTCTCCACCCTCTTGTCCTCTCAGTCTTCCTCCTGCTCATATTTTTTTCTCCTTTCTTCTTCTGCCTTTCCTCCCTCTCCTGCTCCTCCTCCCTCCTCTGCCTCCTTCTCTCTCCTCCTTCTCATTTCCCTTCCCCCTTTGTCTAAGATAAGTTCTGTAGCCACAATCTGAGAAGTTATACCTAACAAAGCTGTGGTCTCACCAGAATCAGTAAGATACATTGGTTGGTATTAAATCTCACTAGCAAAACTGTCTATGACCTGCTCAACATTGCTCTACTTTGCTTTTCCAGACATCACAGTATTCTAAGTCTGAAGTCTCATCACTGTATGTACTTCATTCATGATCCTTACTCTAAAATAACCATGTGATCAACTCAAAACAAGCCCATCTTTTCCTGAACTTGTAAAGAACTTTGCTTCTAGGAAAAAAGTAACCCCAAAACTTCAATGTTTCCAAGTTCTTATATAATTATCTTATATGGACCATATTACTATGCCTCGTGGTTTTGATATTAAACATCATCTTGGAGAACATGGTTTGGAGACTAGGTGCCAGACTGGTGCTATTGGGGAATGTGGAAACAATGACTGGAACTGGTGGAGTCTAGATGACTGGGAACCGTGAGGTTCTGGTCACTTCTTCTCCCTTGTTTCACTTTCTTCTTTTCCTGGCCAGGAGATGAGTGGTTTTACCCTGTCACAGACTGCCCAACACAAGGTACTGCCTCCATGCAGCATGGAAAGGAACCTTGATACTGTGAGTTACAGTGAGCTTTTCTTTGTAAAAATTATCTCAGGAGTAGGCTACAGTGGTAGAAGGCTGATGAACACAGTATGATTTGGTAGTTTTAGTTATATACGTAAATCACCACTTAAATGATAAATAGGTAAAATTTTAGGCTGTTCAGTTGTTTCAATTATTTTTTAGTAGAATTATCAAATCAAAATCTTAACATCAAATTTATTTCAATCTTATTATTGTTGCAGGTTCATATTTAACCACTTTAGTTTCACCTATAATTGAAATATAATTGCACTGTCTATGTGTAAACTGCTTTGATCTTACTTATGTGTTCATAACTAATTTATGAATTGTGAAATACCCATGGGAAATAAGTAGCCAGCAGTGGCCCAGCTTCGTCCAGGTTCACGAAGCCACCACTCGGACCACACTGAGTGGATGACTGCATTAATGCCACAGCTAAACATGAAAAGTAAATCCTGGGACTTTTCATCTTTGCAAAGCCAACTCTATTATTAATCAGTCCAGGCTCAACCTGACACTCAGGAGCCTAGAATATGGCATATGCTTTTGGTCCTCTTGGCTATTTGGGATGACCCTCTGTCTTTTGTCAAAGAAGAACTCTTACTTATCTTTTAAGATTTAATCAAACTATTATCCTTCCAATGAAACTTCTCAAACATTTCTTTATTGTCGGAGACAAAGCTGACTCTTCTCTGTCTGCCAGGACAGAACCTGTATTTTATTGTTCCTGGACAAAAACATTAGCTCTGTAGGATTGTGGGCCAGAGTCCTTGAGTACTGCACACACAGAAGTTATGAAGTACATGGTAATGGTGAGTACTCAGTTTGTGGTTGATGAGTGAGTAAAATAATTCATATAAATAATAGAAGGAATTTATGAGTATTTGGTTTATTTAGCAATCATGTTTTAATCAATGTTCTAATTATTTTTTATGGAAAAATTTCAACATAGAAAATGAAATTTCTGAAGAATTTCTCAATCTATATAGCAGAATTTGAACTAAAATCCACTAGCCTTGGTTTTAATAAAGAATGATATGATTTTTTTCTACAATTTTGAAGAATGGTAACCAACCAACATCTGACTTTACTTAAGGCCACCTCCACAAGATGGACTTCATACCTCACACTGCTTGAGTGACCAAGAACTAGAATCCAAATAGCCCAGAGACCTAGGGTAAAACCAAATGCTACTGGTCTTAAAAAAATTAACAACACAATGACTCCTAATGATATTCTGTTTTACTCATAGATTAGTGCCTGATTCAGTCATCATCGGAGAAACTTCTTTCTACAGCAGATGGGAACAAATACAGAGATCCACAGACAGATGATATCCAGAGAAGGAAAGAGACTTTGGAACACATGGCTCTAATGAGCTATCTCCATTACTCCCACTCCCTTCAGAGCTTCGGGAACCCTGCGGAAGAGAAGGCAGAAAGAATTTAAGAGCCAGAGGGAATGAAGCACATCAGAAGAACAAGACCCTCTAAATCAACTGAGCAAAGCTCATACAAACTCAGAGAGACTGAGGCAGTAATCACAGAGCCTACACGAGTCTGCGGCGGGTCCTCTGTGTATATATTATAGCTTTGAGTTTAGTGTTTTTATGGGACTCCTGAGTGTGTGACTGAGTAGGTCTCTGATTCTTGTGCCTTCTCTTGGGCTCTTTTCCTTCGGTTGGTTTGCTTTGTCCAACTTAGATGTGATGGTTTTGTTTTATCTTCTTTTTGTTGTTGTATTTTTTGTTATTTTGTTATGTTTTGTTGTTGTCTCTTGGAAACCTGTTCTTTTCTACTGGGAGACAGGAAGGGAGGGATCTGGAGGAAAGGAGAGGTAGGGTAGAACTGAGTAGAGGGCAGGGAAAATGTAATCAGGATATATTGTGTGAAAAAAAGATCAACTTCAATTAAAGGAAAAAAAAGTGGCTCTTAACTCTGACCCAACACCCCCCAAAAAAAGTTGGCATGAGACCACTACTGTCTTATAGAAAGATTTACAACTAATGTCACATACTAAAGACATAAAAGAATAAAAATATTTTAAGCAATTGCTTCTAGAAATGTTTCCCCTGCCGTAAAATAGAACATTTTCAGAGTCAAGAGAGAGAGTAAAATAGAAAATGTAAAATTCTTGTTTTATCAGTTACATAGATTATTGTAGCAAAAGACAAAGCATTTTCGTCTACCCAAAGGACAGTAGGTAACCCCTAGTAGAAGGAAAACAGAATTCATGCTTCTACCTTCCAGCTCCATGGGATAAAGTGAAGGTGCCAGACTTACAAGCTTTCTGCTGATTCTGTATGATCCAGAGGCACCATGTACCCCTTGTTTTGAGTAAACAGCTACCAGCAGTTCATTGTACAATTCTAATTCAACTTTCACCGAGAAGAAAGCAGAAATCTGGAAGTTAAACTATTGCTATTCACCAGTGATGATAATGTACATCAATGTCTGTGTTTGACTCCAGGTTATAAAACAAAGAATAGATCAGTTCATGTTACAGATTCTATTAGGGTGGCTTGCGTGTGTTGATTCATCCATTCTCCAGTCTTGTATATATTAATAAGCAGCAATAAAGATGACTTTAGGGGTCATCCTTTTCCCAGAACTTTATGTCGTTGCACTGAGATTAAGGCAGAACGACTTGTGATTCAAAATAGAAAATAGACACCAGGCATGGTGGTGCATACCTTTTATCCCAGCATTCAGGAGTCAGAGGAGGAAGAGGCAGAGGTCTGCAGATCTCTGTGTGTTCAAAGCCAGTCTGGTCTACAATTGCAAGGTCCAGGCCAGCCAAGGCTACATAGTAAGACCCTATTTCAAAAAATAAACAACAAAGACAAAATACCCCACCCACATAAAGTAGAATAGGAAGTTTTAAAAATATACTTGGAAAGGTCTAGGTAAGGACTGGCTTTCTTCTCAGTGCTGCTCACTGGGGGCAAGGGAAACAAAGACCAGAGTTGCCTAGCAGGGCACAAGGGCAAGGCTGAGAAGGGTGCACACTGGCTATTTTGTGTGTGTATTTTTTGTCTTTGTTGTTATTTAGATAAAGTATCACTCTGTAGTCCAGGCTGACTTGGAACTTGGGGTCCTCCTGCCTCAGCCTCCCAAAAGCTATATTACAAACATGGGCTACCCCTTCCAGATCAGAACTTATTTTATTAAATATGTGTTGGAAGTTGTTACTGGGCAGTGTGGGCTTGGCACTGAAAATAGAGAACAACCTTTTTCTGTTTGTTCTGTTCCAGAAGATGCTACAGCTCTGCCAGATGTCCAAGGGAAATGGACTCTCTTTCCCATGTTCATCCATCACCCTGCTGACTAATTTCCCCAAAGGTTCCTGGAAACTTCTGGTGAAGCTGAAGTCAGGCTATGCCCCAGAAACTGCTCTGTTTGTCTTCTCCTGGGAACTGTGCTCTACATATGGCTATAGTGACATTTCCTGTGGAACCCGATTTATTCTTGAGATTAATCTGCTCAAAGAGGAATAAATTTCAGTTTAGGGGTACTCACTTGGGTGCTGAAAATATAAAAAGCACAACAGTGGTAAGTAGAGAAAACAACAGGGACTTCCGAAGGGGAAGAGAAGGTTGCAATCACGCAGGGGCTGGAGCGTTCTTTACCTTAATCTGAATATATTATATTGTTGCTCATTGTGTTGAGGCTCCTGTTCACTTTATTAACATGTTCACATTTCACAACTGAACTTAGTACATGAAAAGGGTCAAACAAAAATAGCCTAATGAGACACTTCAAAGTGATTTCTAGCTATGTCTCTGCTGTGTGGTAGAAGACTTGTGTGCTGTTTTTCAGAAGGCACCTCATTCAACAAATAGCGACAATGAAGGTAAAGGGCACAATTAATTAAAGTAAGCTCTTTTCTACGGCAAAGCATACACCTGGAGCCTTAGGCGGTTCACCTTGTCATCTTGGTTGGATTAAGAAACACCTCTGGCAGTAGTAAAGCCCACCTCTGAGTGTGCTGATGATGACATTTCTAGGGACAATTAGGATTAATCCCCCAATGGATTCTGTATGATATAGACTCGTGTGGTACAGGGTCTATACGATGGCATCTGGGCGATGTGGTGAAGGGAGGAGATGGGGCCCAGCTGGAGGAGGTAGGTCACTGGGGGAGGGGCTCTTGGGGGGGCTGTGTCTTGCTCTGCCCTCTCTCCCTGTGTTTCTGTACTCTGCTCACTGGCCACCCCGACAGGAGTAGCTCAGCTCTGTCCTGTCCTCCCCATTAGGATAGGTGGATACTTCTTAGGCTGAGTCAACACAGTTGTTTCTTTCTGTAAGTGTCTCTGTCGGCTATCTCACAATGATACAGACATAATCAGGCCAGAGCCTGGCTCATCGGATGCACACCCCACCTTCCTTAAATTCTAGACTTAGGATGTTGGGCAGATTATTGAATATGTCGCTTCAAGAATTCTCTGTTTTCTCAATGATAAAATGATAATGAAAACATTTCACAGCTCCGTGGTGAGGAATAATTAGCCTGCATACAGAAAGTGCTTCCCAGTATAGTGTCTTAGGCACAGCGGATCTGCCACCAGCTCTCACTCCCAAGTTCATTACCATCCCAAGTGGATGGTGGCAGCAGAGTCAGACCTCGAGTCAAATATCTCGAATTAAGCATGAGACTGCTTTCCTGCTCAGCGTCCTCAGAATTTCACTCTTTCCTAGAGCCAACAAGTGCTCATGACATCACCTGGTCATCGCATACGAATCTGCCTTATCCTTAAATAACCTTAAACCTAATGTTCTATACGCTTTCTCCGATTATGAGAATAGAGGGTAAACTCACACACAGGGAGGGAGCTGAGCTGGTGAAAACCGATGCGTTGAGTGTGCAGAGGGCCACAGGAAATACAGACATCATCCATGCTTCAGTGGATGGACTGAAGGATTACTTGACAGCAGCTGAGGAATGTATCAGCGAGTAGCAGCCCTGCATAGCCAGACCCTTACACGAGCACAGGACGTCTTTCCTACTCTATGTCTAACAGAGACATAGAAAAACCTCTCAGGATTTTTTGCCAGTGCCAAATTACGGAAAAACACTTTAGAAACCACACAAGAAAGGGCAGTTGGTTAATAAAGTTACCTCTCTCAGTTAAAAATGACAGTAAAAGCAGGCCCTTCGCTCCCTGTACATTTTGGTTTTTGTTTTGTTTCAGCCGTTCGGCATGAGTGGACAGTGCCCTCACGCACAGGATGCTTCCTCAGACCTCAGATCAATATAAAGCAGTGATCTGGAGCCGCCATTCGAGGCAGAGACTCTCATTTTCCTGTTATCTGTGCAGCAAAGGGGTACAAATGCTGAAAGTGTAAGATCTGAGAGTTCAGAAGACACTCACACTGGAAATGCAAAGTGGACCCCAAGTGAGACAGAGCAGGTTTGAAGGAAGATTTCATCGCTTCAGATGTGCCACCCAGAGCAGCAACATTCTCTCCCAGTCTGCACTCTCCTTGTTGAAGGCAAGAGCTGCCCACCCTAAGTGACAAGGCACCTGCAAAGGGCCAGAAGCCTGTCCCCTGTGTCCCCTGGATTAGGCCTGGAAATGGAGGCGGGGTCTTCCGAGTCCCGCAGGGAACTTTGCCTGAACTCTTCTGTTCTCCTCTTGCCTGACCAAAAGCAATGCTTACCTAATAGACACAGCTCCACCGCGTGCCCATCGCAGCTCTCGGTCTGTGCAGCTTGCTACTCTAGCTCTGCTTCTGACCCGCACTGCCTCACACATCTGAGACTCTTCTAGGCTGGCAAAGGATGAGGAATCCCCACAGACTGTGCTATGGTTGTATCTTTTAGCCACAATTTCTTCCTCTCAGACCCAGTTTCTTCTTCAGAACTTCTTACTGTTGGCGCCTCTGTTCCCCAATCTCAGGGACATTGTCTATCTAAAATGTGACTGAAGTGTGACATGCCTGAGCCGTTCCTGAGAACGGCTATAAGAACTCTTTCTGGATTCCTGATAGCACGGTACACCCGTTCTTTCTTCATCAAATAATATTTATTATTAGTGTAGCCCAGATGTTATTCTAGACACAAGGAATGCAACAGTAAATAGGCAAAACACTCTCGCCTAGGTAGAGTTTGCATTTTGGCATAAGCTAGGAAATGATGCTTAAAGATGCTTAAAGCATTCAAAACACTACGGGACGCACAGAGCACGTGACCTTACAACTTGTACTGTAAACCCAGCTCCTGCCCCCTTTTCTGCCTGTGACCCACACAAGAGCCGCTGCGATCCAGCAGCTGGGGAGTCCTCAAGTTTAACTTACTCCTTCAAGTCCAGGCAAGTACATTGGGAAATGCGAACATGGGCCTTCTGAAAACCAGCTTCCTGCCCCACAGTTAGACTTTCCCCTTCCCAAGGAGAGGGATGGAACGTGCTAACTGCCGATAGGGGTGTGGTCACTAACTTAGACGTTATCGGAACACTATCCAGGAAGCACAACATAGGCCCAGAGGCACACACCCTGCATGGCGTGGAGGGTGGAAGTACGGGAGTATCTAATCACATGCATACAGGCATGTAAGCACACACGAGTGTGGCATTTAATTTAATAATACTGATATTATTGTACCGAGTAATTATGAGTGACTATGTAGGATATAAAAAGTCTTCTTTGTCACAGAGTGAAACTTGACATTCACGGATTCTAGAGTATTTGGGGGAGCTGAGAAAAAGACATGTATAATGATAAGGTGACATGAGTGGCTACCAGGACCTGGTGGTAAAGACAGCTTTGTACCGGGGAGGAAGGCATTGCTGGAATAGTCCTGATGATGCTATTTTATGATGGAATATGGAACACTTTGGGACTTTGAACGAAGAAAGCAGTTGAACACTGTAAGTAGGGCTTAATGGGCCATCCTAGTGGGAGCTTGGAAGACAACGATGCTGAGAGCAATGTGGGCTCTGGGGTTTCAGAGGGGAAGAATATTGGCACCTGGGCTAGACCACTCTTGTGATATTTTGGCAAAGAATGTGGGTGATTTTTGCTCTTGTATAAAGAATCTATCTGGGGCTAAATTGAAGAATTTTGCACTGGTTTCTTTGGCAGAGGAGACTTTAAGACAGCCTAATGTTGACTGTGTCATGTGGCTATTAATGATCACTCTTATGCGGGCCTGTAATGACAAAGAGCAAGTAGGGCAAAAGGAAACACAAAATGTACAGTCTGCGGAGAAAAAGAACGCCAGGAAACGTAAACTTGGAGCCACGGTTTGTGCTGAAAGAGATAACGAGAAATATAATAATGGGATTGACGCCCTCAGAGCAAGACCTCACCAGGCTAATCCTGCAACTCGTGAAAATAGAAGGCCTAAGGATGTATCTGTCTAAAGAGCAACAACAAAGAAAGGCTTATCTAAATGCAATTCAAGGAAGGCACAGGTCTCCATCCCAAGCAGTCAGCAGAACTTGGCAGCTTCAGCCACATCTTTCTGACTTGAGAGTCACAAAGGATACAGAAGTCAAGGGGTTGTGGAATCTTCCTTCACAGTTAAGAACAGCTGCTGAACCCAGGCATGTGGCAGGAAGAGCCCCTGCATGAAGGACTAGAGAGGCCACTGGGTAAAAGTGAAGTCTGAATTGTGTTGGAGACCCCAAGGTGTTGGAGGGGCCAGAGCCATGTAAGATCTGCCAAGAAGAGCTGCATGTAGGGAGAAGAACTAGCTTAAAAAAGGGAAGTGTGTTGCAGTCAGCAAAGCTGGAAGGGCAGAACCATTTAAGCTCTTTAATACAGTTTTGGTCCGGTATTTCCTCAGTATGTTCTAATTCCTCCATTTTATATATTTCTATGCCACTGCATACTGCCCGCTGCATACTGGAGGTATATAATCTGCTTTTTGTTTTTATATGGAGTTACAATTAAAAGATTGCATTGAGTCTCAGAAGAGACTTTGGAATCTGAAATAGCATTGAGGCTATAGACGAGTATGGAGACTTCGGGTTTTGGAGACTATGCATTTGGGTTTTGGTATGGTCACAGGACTACGGCGTCAGGGAGTGGGATGAGGTGGTTTGAATGAGAATGGTTTCTGTAAGCACACGTATTTAAATGCTTGATTCTAAGTTTGTGGAACTGTTTGGAAGGATCGAGATGTGTGCTTGGAGAAGGTGTGTCACTGAGGTTTCAGAAGCCCGTGCCATGCTCAGCACTCTCCCTCTGCCTCCCCTGCCCCCTCTTCTTCCCTTGTGCCTATGGATCAGTATGTAAGCTCTCTTGGTTACTGCTCCAGTGCCATGCCCCTGCTATGATGATCATGGACTCTAACCCTCTGGAGACATGAGTTTCAGTAAATTCTTCCTTCTGTAAGTTGTCTTGGTTATGGTATCTGAACAACAATACAAAAGTAACTAATACAGTCTGATTCCAGGAAACCTTTAAACTTTATGAAGTTTTTGATAACTCATCATTGTTTTGTGTGTGTGTGTGTGTGTGTGTGTGTGTGTGTTACATGGAAATATTTTCTTAATGTAATTTATGAGACGTCATTGTAGCAGTACACTGCTGTGATGGCTCAGCAAGGAGACCAAGGAGACATTTTCATATGTGGATGCTCTGTCAGACCTCAGCAGAAGGAACCACCATCCTGGCCAGCGCCATACCCAATCAACAGTGGAACCCTGAGTGTCTGTGCTCAGGTGTTTTACTGATTCAGAACTCCTTAGGTGTCCTACTGATAGCATGTGTAGATCATAAGCAATTAAACATTTCCCACAGGAATCCATTACCTACAGACAATAAAAACACCAAGACCTAGAAGATAGCCCCTCCCCCAACAGTGCATAAAACAATTTCAAACATAACTAAAAATCAACTTCCACAACACTTCATAATTATTATATATAAATATGTATATTTATCCATGCTTACAGAAACATCTATTTATTATTCATTTCTTATTATTTTATTATTATGTTTTTATTAATTTACATGCATATTGGTGTTTTACTTGCATGCATGTCTGTACACCATACCTGGTGCATGGGGCAGAGAGGCTATCAGAGGGCTTTGGATCCCTGAAACTGAAACTAGACAGTTCTGAGTTATCATGTTGGTTCTGGGAATCAAATCCAGGTCTACAGGAAGAACAATCAGTCCTCTTCACCACTGACCTATTGCTCCAGTCCTTACAGAAAGATTCTATTGAAGATTTTTCTAATAAAGAAGCTCTTCACTGTATGAGCTCGACATGATTCCCCTTTCCTACCACAATCAAGAGGCTGTGTTGTTGCTGTTAAACTCTGAAGTCCTCCTGAGCCTTTGTCATGAGGTAGATCTTGGTCCATCCCTTATTTTTGCATGGCTTTGAATATTCTCCATCATAATATCACAGTGGAAAATGTGTAGTGGGATTTGACCTTTGGTCCTAGCTATGTGCTCTGTGCATTGGGTAAGTTTTAAGTGTGTTCTTAGCCCTTCTGAATTTTATAGTCTCCAAAATAAGAACACTCTTCAGTTACTCTGCTTCAACCCCATATTGTGAACATGTACAGATTTCCTTGATTTCACCAAATTAACATCTTTTTTTTCCCCTGCTGTGTGTAATTCCTTCCCACCATTCAGTGCTACCTAACTCCAGTAACAGGCTGAGGTGAGAAATCACTCCATAAATGAAACAAATGTTCATTTTTTTCTCAATTGCATCTAATTTAATCTGAAAATTCTTTATGACGGAGATACACCAATTAAAACTAGTGAAACACATAGAAGAAGCATAGGTAATTAATCTATTCTGCATTAAGCAAAGTGAGCAACTTGAAAGGAGAACCCATTTCTTGCACAGCATTTTCAATTACTGCCATGATTAATGTTTTAAATACTTTTGTATCCCCTGCTATCCAAAGAGAAACTGTATTCCTTAAAAAAATCTCATTATCAAGAAACTAAAATGGAATCCTGTTGAATGGAAGAATACATCTACATATCACTATGTGATGAGGTTTTACTATCTCTGAGTATGTCAAGAGCTCCTAAAATTCAACAGCAAAGACAATTGAGTTTTAAAATAGCCAAGGAAGACAGGTTTCTCTCCAGAAGATAGACAAATTTCCAGTGAACACAAAAAGATGCTCAAAACCACTGATCACCAGTCAAAAAGAATCAAAATCTCAATGTAGTACCACAGCTTGCTCACTAGAATGAGTGTGGTTTACTTTTTAAGTTTAAAAAGCTTGTTATAAGGATGTGGAGAACCTGGAACTCCCTTTTTAGATTTTTGATAGGAATGCAACATGTTATAACTACTGTGTGCATAGTTCTTCAAAAAATTAAGCATAGGATTTATTTAGCAATCTTATGGTTAACTATTTATCTCATAGAACTGAAAGCAATCTAAAAGTGGTATTCATATTCCAGTTGTCATTGAAGCCTTAATCACAGTACCCATAAAGAGGAATATTCCCAATATTGATAAACAAATACACGAAAAAATAAAATATCACTGTGTCCCTTAGCACAGACACATGGAATGGAGAATTACTAAGCCATAGGAAGGAATGAAGTTAACATACATGCTATGGTATGTATAAACCTTGAAACTATTATTCTAAACCAGACTCAAAAGGACAAACATTGTGGAATAGCACTGATGGAATTTCTAGAGAGAGAAATTAATAGAGACTGAAAATAGAGATGTCCAGAGGTGGGATATGGAAGAGAGGTATGAAAAATCATTTATAAGTTTCTTTTCCCAGGCACAAAACATGTAATTAGTTGTAATAATTGACCATCAGCGGTGTGTATGCCACTAAACTGCACGTGTAATGTACCACACACCACAATTTAAAATTTGATAAGCAGTCAAAAGTTGTATTAAGGACACACTTCGTTCCCCTTGCATTGATAAGAATCAAAATAATTCCAGTCATGGAATAATCATTATTCATTGTAAAAAAAATTCTAAATTTTTGTTCTATAGCCAACTGTTGCTAGTGTGGAAACATGAAAATCACTCCCAAAATCTTAAAAACTATTTTCCCAGGGGCTCTTTCAATGGGCCTGAGTTCAGATCCCAGCACTCATGTAACAAGTCAGGAATGGTCTGCCATGTGCCTGTAGCCCCAGTAATGTGTGGGGTGGAGGAGACACTAGCATCCTTGGGCTTGCTGGCTGCCACTATAGACTCAAGATCCAAGCTCAAGAAGAGACCCTGCCTGAAGGAATAGATGGAGAATGACTGAGAAGGACACACCATGCCCTCTTTTGGCCTCTGCGTATGTGCACGTGCACAATGCACACGTACACTGACATGCATGTACATAGCACGCACACTCCCACACCACCTACACATGAGTAGGAAGGCAATTTCTTTTAAAAATAATTTCCTTAGTATACCCCCCAATCCACAGTTGGGATGATGATTTTCACTAAGGCAGGGGGAAGACATAATTAATTCAGACTCTGTATGAGTTTCTGTGTCAGCAACTGGGTGCAGAAGGCCCTGGGTCCCACCCACAGTAGCAAGTTCATGCAGAGGTAGACATATCTCTATCCGGTGGGACTGTTTTAACGGAACACATCCTGGAAGATGGGCTCATATTCTTTGTTGCTTAAATAATACTTACCAAAACTAAGTGCTCTAGAATGCCACTAGGTAACACAAAACACTGAAGCAGGAACAGCGCTCATGAAGTCTGAAGGACAACATCATGTTTGACATGATGTTCAAGGTGGTCTGTCTCAGAGGAGGCAATGACATTTACAGACATGTTAGTGACTTACTTTTAAGAAGATTGGAAACAATAAAAATAAAAACTGATAAAGTGGGAATGCCTCACTTTTTTTTTTTCAGATAATAAAACACAGTTCCGAGAGAAAACACAATATAGCTTTTGAAGATCCTTTGGATTGGCGCAGTGAAAACCTTGTGTTTCAGTAAAATTTGAAACTGTGTCCTGACTAATGTCCTGCACATGTACCCGTAAGGTCTTCCCTTCCTGGTCTTCCTTCTGGAATGTAGGGTTAGATGCCCCCTTTTCTGCATTCCTCCTGGCTTTTTTCCCACAGGATGCTTAGGAGCAGCAGAAACAAAGTCTTCATTCCTCCCTGGCCCCCAGCCCTAGTCACTGTCAGTGTCTGCCTGAGAAAGCTTGGCCAGGCACCCACGAGCTGAGCAAGTTCAGTTGCTTCTCCTGACGTCAGATGTGAACTGAACTGAAATGACGAGGATGCGTTTGAAATGCACGTACTAATATTTTTATCCAGTGTCTTTGTCGAATAATAGACAAATTGAAGTCTCCTGATTTGATATTCTGAAGGTATTCTCAGTTGGAACGTCCATTTCTCAGATGACATTAAAAAAAATCCACTACTTTAATTCTTGACTTTCTTTTTCTTTTCTGTCGTTACTTCAGGCACCATTTCATTCAGTGTATCAATTATATTTTAATTTTGGGAATTGTATTTTGGTTTTGCTACCATCAAACATTTTGAGGATAAAGATAAGGCTTTTATTTATATTTATAAATGTTATATTTTGTAAATGTTTTCATTGTATTGAAACACTATTATCTTTAACCCTTACAACCAACCAGGATTAAAAGCTTACTAATATTACTAGTGTACTATCTTCATTTTCAAAGAGGAAACTGAGGCATAGAAAAAGTTGAAACATACAACTGAAGCCAGGAACATTTGCTGCAGAGCTCATGGGACTTAAAACAGTACTGTCACCATGCTCTGCTGTTAATGCATTTATGGTCTGCATCAGCATTCCTTCTTACCACATGGATAAACATCCCCTGGCTGTAGTAACTGTGGTACTTGCTCCTCTGTCTATTTCCAACCATATATTCAGAGCCTGTCTAGGCTGCAGGGAACAGCGAGGGGAGAGAGAGAGAGAGAGAGAGAGAGAGAGAGAGAGAGAGAGAGAGAGAGAGAGAGAAAAGAGAGAGAGAGAGAGAGAGAGAGAGAGGAGAGAGGAAGAAGAAGAAGAAGAAGAAGAAGAAGAAGAAGAAGAAGAAGAAGAAGAAGAAGAAGAAGAAGAAGAAGAAGAAGAAGAAGAAGGAGAAGAAGAAGAAGGAGGAGAAGAAGGAGAAGAAGAAGAGAGAGAGGAGAGAGGAGAGAAGAGAAGAGAAGAGAAGAGAAGAGAAGAGAAGAGAAGAAGAGAAGGGAAGAGACAGATGTTTCTGGAGGAGGTACAGTGGAAGAGACAGCATTACCATGGAGCCAGTGGAGCTCAAGCTCTCTCTGCAGAACTTCCCCAGATCCTAAGATCAAGTGTATGTGAACAGCCAAAAGTTTTGATGAAATTTTAAAACTAATTTAACTTTAATTGATTAAGATTTCACTTCCAATCCCCCTCCTTTATAATTTCTGTGTCACTGAGCATTGAATTTTCCAGAGAGATTATTGAGATCTAATCAAGAACAGGTGACTTGGGAGCATGTTTAATTTGACTCTGTGGAATGAATTCTTCCACAGTAAGGTATTGTAGTCATCCCACTATGAGAGTTAACTCCGGGAGAGTTCCAGAGCAAGAATGAGTTAGGCTGTAGGTTTGTCTGGGAGACAGTTAATGAAGAGGGATTTGTCACATGGTATGTTGAGGAGATATTTTGTTTTCTTGCTGATTTGAAATTAATAGTCCTCAGGCTGACGAAGGCAGTGTAATTATAGAAAAACTTGTAAATGGTATCACAGAGTCAAAGAATGCATTGGGTCAGTCTCTGCAGAGCAAACATCAAATGACTGTAGAACTTGAACAGGAAACAAAATTTGAAAGCACAAAGGACTGAATTCCAGGTGAGCTTTGCAGAGGAAGGCATGAGTTATTATTTTACACTTTCTATAAAAATTATAAAGGTAAGAGAGATGGCTCAATGAGTAAAGTCCTTGATGTTCAAGCATTAGGACCCAATACATCCCTAAAATTCATGTAAAAACTGTGTGATGATGTACACTTGTAACCCAGTGCTTGGATGGGAGTACATGAGAATCCCTGGGGTTCATTGGCCAGACAGTGTAGCAAACATGATGAGCTTCAGATTCAATGAGAGACCCTGTTTCAAAAATTACAGTGGGGAAGAGATTAAGGAAAGACATCCCATGTCAACTTCTGGTTGACATTAATTTCCTCAAATTAATGCCAGGCAACAACCACAGACTCAAAAAACACAGAGGATACCAAAGAGGGGTATATGGAAAAACTAAAACAAAACAAAAAAGAAGCCATCAACCATCACCTCTGACACACACATGAATTATCTGTGTATCTGTCTTATGCTATACACGGTATTTCATGGCTATAAAATCAACTGTGGTCAGAAGGTCTTGCTAAGTGTTTTCCACTCATTAGTCACTAAAGCACTACATGGCACTCAATGGTATATGGCAGCAAGGCTTAGCAGACTTCCAAGATCTCCATGACAATCAGATCTGGGGACTTTCTGGATGTCACATCAGAAAAGGACTGTCCGGGCTCCCAAGGCAACCATGTTTGGAGGTTATTGGGTTTCTATGACAACAGGCCCTGGGCCAAGGCCACCTCACCTCAGATGCAACTTTTATAAACTTGAAAATAAATTTCTGCTTACCAGGATAGATAAGGCTCCCCTGCAGAAGTTCTGATACCTAAACCAGATCAATCAGGAATGAGACAATAGGAGAATCTACAAACTCTGCAATGACCTGGTGGCATGACGACATCAGTGGTCCCCTGCCACAGGCTGGCTCTCTCCTTCTGTTTTCTTGCAGCAGTGAGGCCAGGGTGAAGTGCTGAAGCAGCAGAAAGCATCCAAGATTCAACTCTGATGCAAACTGGACAGAAGGAGAGGAGTTTCCTCTGGGGACAGCAGCCAACTGGGACCTTGTGAGAACTCAGAAAACAACAGAATATCATTTCCAAGCAACATGAAATAAAATGTAAGAAAACAGGAAGACAAAAATAGTACTGCCTGCAGAGGGACAAAAACAAGAATTGCATCAGGTTTCTCCTCAGAAATCAAGCAGGTAAGAAGAAAATGAAGGACTGTTTAAAGTGTGCGGGGAACAGAACCGACTAGAATCCCAAACCCTGTGGCGCTGCCATGAAACCAAAGGCAGAACATTAGTAAGAGTGTAGCTGAACTCAACATCACCAATCAACGGATGCAACTGACATCTGCACGTTACTTTATCCAGAAAAGAGCACATTATCTTCAAACTCACATGAGGCCTCCTTGTGAGAGATAAAGCGTGTTCACAAGTTAAAGTGCAGAACCTTCGGCATCGTCTCTGAGACACAAACTAGGCTAAAGTTAAATAAACAAAAATGCTCACCATCTTTCAAGATATTTGAACATTAAATACTATACTTCCAAATAACACGAAGGTCAAAGAAGTCATCGGAGAAATCCCAAAATGTTGTGAAATGTCCAGAATGAAGGAATGAAAACACAAAACGGGCTTTGTCAGAGTTAGCAAGATACAGTAAAAGTCGTGCTTTACATCATTGAAAATGTATACTAGACAAGATGGCCCTGCAGTTAACAACCCAACTTTCCCCATTTGTAATTTACTAAAAGAATAATTTTTATCCAAATCAAATAAAAATCAAGAAAGAAAATATCCAAATTGTAACCAAAATTTATAAAAGGAAACAACTAAAACATTCAACAATGACGTCAGCAGTTGGTTTTGTGAAAATATCAATGATATAAATTTTAGGCCAAGGTAATTAAGACAAGACTAAATCAATAATGCTAGAAGTGAAAAAGCTGTCGCCACCACCTGTTTCATAAAAGTCATAGAAAAGATAGTTAACAGAAGATAGTAATGGAATACTATAGATAACTCTACACCCGCTAATTTGATTATCAGTGGACCAGTTCCTAGAAATCAACCTATCACAGCTTCCAGAAGATCACGAAGAGAGACAAGCTCCTGATCAGCTGAGTCAGCATTTAGTCGCCATCCAAGTGAGCAGTTGTCCAGCCCAGCTGGCTGTAGTGTTGTATTCTACATAACATTTAAGACAGAAGTGTGTACAGTTTTCCTGAGCCAGTTGATGCCTGTCAGCCCCTGATCAAGTGAAGGCCTTACCCTCATGACCTCAGCCCCATCCTCTAAGCCCCGACCCTATGCCCATATTGGTGATTAAATGAATGTGGGTGTGGAGGAGCTCCTGTGAGGAGGACTTACTTGAATCCCGTAAATCTTTTTAGATCTATTTGAGTGCTTAATAAAACAGCCTAAACTTAGACTTCACAAGCATGGGGTACACAACCCTTCATGGAGATGACAAAATGGCTTGCTTGTGAGGTGCAGGGAAACTGCATGCGAGGGTAAAGGGGGCAAAGAGGGAACAGAACCAGCGCAGTTTCTAGGCATACTGTTTTGTTTTTATATGTTTTATATGTTTCTCTTTAGCTTGGATGGCTGCATCCGTCTCTGGACCGAGCTCATACACAGGGCAGAAGGAGCTGTGTGATCTTCAGGGGGAACAGGGTTTTGTCTGTACATATTGGGTCAAGTCTCCACATCTGTCAGTCATTCCAATATCATGTGACATGTTAATATTTGTTTAGAATTTACTGCATAATAGGGATCCCTTCTCTCCGTCCCCCCCATCTCTCTCTCTCTTTCTGTGTGTGTATGTGCACACACGCAAGGTTGCATGTCTATGCATATGTGTAGGGAGGTCAGAGGTCAACATTCAGTATCTATCTTCCTCGATCACTCTCTGCCTTGCCTTTTGTGGGATCATCTTTCTTTGACAGTATTACTTGGCAATTCAGCTAAGCTGTCCGGCTGGAGAGCCCCAGGGAATCTTCTTATATCTGTCTTTATAGCACCAGGATTGCAATACAAGTACTGTGCCCATGTTTTGCATGGTTGCCGGGATCTGAACTAAGGTCCCCAGGCTTACATGGCAAGCACTTTACCATCTCCCAAGCCCCACCCCACTCTGTTCTCAATTCTTTTACATACCCTAGCACATGTGACTGCCACACTACTATCATGAGATTAACGTTAGGAGTATTTTCAGATGAAAGTGGAGGTTAAGTAGCTTTCTCGAGGCTAAGAATTAAATAAGTACAATCAAATAGCAAAGGTGAGATTCCAGCCCAAACACTACTGGCCAAGTTCTAAAACAGGCCCCGCCCTGCTCCTTGTACTGCGCTACCTGCCTGGCCTCACCTGGACATCTGTGCTCAGTGTGAGCCCTGCATCTCTCTGGTTTGCAGTAGAATTTGTTCCTTTGTCTTTATCTCTACTAAGCTAGAAAGCATTTGATCATAATGGTTAGCTTTTACAAAGGGTGACATTTGTTAGCTCCGTCAATATGGGACCAGGTTTCAGACAACTTATAGTCCAAGATGATGAAGAAAATTTCTACTGCAGTCTACTTTCAGCACCCCAAAAAGTACTAAGCTTGCATCACCTTGAAAGCTTCACCTGGGAGACATCAGTGCTGCTTCCAGTCCACTCTTCAGACAGCAGCCAGTGTAGGGCTGCACAATCCATCTTCTGTTGCAGGACTGTGATTGAACTAAAGATAAGTCCCATTTCTTTCTTTGAATAGCACTGGAGAAAAGCCATATCTATGGCCTCAAGTCTCCTGTCCTGTTGCCTGGTTGACTTAAAAATCCTGAAGTCCCCAGTCCTGGCACCAACACTGACATTTGGGCCATGGAGAACTAGACTCACTTATGAGACAGTGGGTGTAGCTTTGATGCACACAGCATAAGCTTGTGAGATGCACTGTCAGTGGCAGTAACATTAGTTTATTGTGAGACATTATATACTATTTTGCCCCTATTTTTAAAAAATCTTCTGTGATTAGCTGTATTTTGAAGTTAGTGTCCATCAATGGGGAAAACAGTTCTGCTTTCTTTGCCAGTCTCTGTCCAGCATACTGAGCTGACCACCTTAAGGAAGGCTGCCCTGTCCCCCACTGGCTTGTCTTTTACTGTCCAGGCACACCCCATACTCTCTCCAGCATGGTTCATGTCTGTGTCTGGCATTGATGTATCTACTTGTCATCTTCTAAGACCTCAGGATGCTGGGGCTGGAGAGAGGGCTCAATGGTTACAGAGCACTGGCTGCTTTCTGAAGAGAACCTGACTGAGTTCAGTTTCCAACATCCATATGGCAGCTCACAGTAACTTGTAACTCCAGTTCCAGAGAATTTAACACCCTCTTAGGCCTTCAGCGGTGCCAGGCATGTGTGTGGTACACGTACATATACATAGACAAATACATACATAGAATAGGTAAATCTTTTAAAAGAGTAAAATATTAAGTCAAACCATATGGAATATTCATTTTCTAGGACCATAGTTGTCAAATTTCTATTGAACACATCACTTACTTATTTGGTTTATCATGTGTTTCTTTCCATTCACTACCCAACACCACAATAAGACAAGGTATTTTGTCAACTTTCATCAAGCCAGTGCCTTTATATACAACAAATGTTTGGTAAAATAATAAGACTATATTATTAACCTGGGTCATTTCCTTCAATAACGATACTTACACATCCATGTTTATTGCCCTGCCCACTACAACTAAGAACAAGAGCCAGGCTAGATGTTCACCTACAGAAGAGCAGATGAAGAAAATCGGCATGTGCACGCAACAGCCACGAAGGAAAATACAAGCATGATGTTTTTGGAAAAGTAAACGGAACTAGAGATTATTATGCTAAGTGAAATCAGTCGATGTCAGAGAGACAAATACCACAGGTACAGTCTCTCATATTCAGAACCTAAAGTTCAGTTGGTGTGTGTGTGTGTGTGTGTGTGTGTGTGTGTGTGTGCATGTGCACGTGCACGTACAGCTCATGATAGGGGCTGTGAGAGGGGAAGAAAGGAGGAAGGAGGGACCAGGAGGACGGTCAAGGAGGAGAATGCGTAAGAACAACCTAACAAAGATGTATGTGTGAAAACTCCACAGTAAATCCATCACTTTGTATGCACATATGAAGTAATTTTCTAGGAAGAGACAAAACTGTAGCTGGGGAGGCGGTGACTGCCAGCGTTCCTGTAGCGGGACGTTGTGTCCAGAGATGCCCCTCGCTGCGCACGCTGGGATCACGGGGTTGCCTTGTGAGCACACGTTTTCTCCCAGCCTCATCCCCGGGACTTTTTGAGGAGAAGCCATGACTCTAGATTTTCATGTGATATCCCTGAGATTTCAAGGGTCTCAAAAAGTGAAAAGGAGAGCGACTACCTCCCAACTTTTGGACCAATGTGTGACAACAGCTGGTGTGTGGTGGAGAATGAACAGTGCCCGGCAGTTGGGTGCGATAAAGGCGTTTTCTAAGGAGCTCACTCTCTCCCTGTGAATGTGGCGGTTGTTGACCTAGCTAGATGACACCTCTCCTGTGAGAGACTCAACTGCAGCTCCTCAGTCAGTTCCAAGATGGGAAGATTATTGTACATTCATTCCAGAAAAGCGTGCTTGGTTCACTAGAAAGGCCGCGGTGCTTTGAAAATGCGCGTTGCCTGTAGGTGGCATTTCCTGGAGAACCGTAGTTCACAAGACCAAGATGCCGGCTGGATCTGTCCTTAACGTCGTCTCCCTTAAGGTATTTCTAAAATTGCACTTTTATTCACAAACGTATGGAAACCTTCCATTTCCACATTTTCACTGAAACGCTGCTTACATAGTTGATGTAAATGTTTACATATTTGATGCAAATGCTGTTATACATTTGATGAACAGCATTGCTTTTCTGCCGTTCTGAAATCAGGTCACTAATTGATCAGGTAGATTAGAACTCTGCGAAGGCAGTTCTAAAATTCTTGTCTTATTTATATTACCTGACAGTCACTGTTGGAGATGGACACAAATTCTCAACTTTCTGGCATATTCTGTTGCCCTTGAAAATCATTTAAGGGAATAATTATTAAAAGAAGTACCGGTATTGGTAGCTAAGCAAAATTTAGTAGTTACTTTTCTTCTGAAACCGCCAAACTACCCATGGCCTGTTGACAATGTGCAGGTGTGCTAAGGTGGGTCCAGCCTCTGGCCCCTGGGAAGAAGCCCTTGGTTTGTAACATTTAGAAAATCTTGTGGTGTAAATACTCCCACTAGAGTCAATTTTAAGCTTCCTCTGGCTTCTGTGGTTCTTGGATACTTTACAGCTGATTCTTGCAAGGAATCTGCCAGCACGCCGTGAAAAGAAACAGGCATCTCATCTGAAAACTCTGTCTTTGGGGAGACATGGAGCGGCTCCTCCAGACTATGTATGCAGTTTAAACGGAAAGATCTCTTTTATCTCAGCGAAGGCCACCTTACTGGATGTGACTGATTACAGCCCTGCTGCAAAGAGCCCATGTTTAGAAACAAAATTAAATCTTAAAACTTGGCTTTTAGTAAATACGTGAATCTAAGTGGAAAAGTGATTGGAGCTTAAATACTTAACATCACAGTAAGACTATCACAGAAAACTGTGACAAATCAGTGGAATGTGTTAAATTATTGCCCCCTAAGATAAGTCTGAATTCTAGCTCGGCCTCTCTTCCCATACCTGTGAATGCTACTGTATTGGAAA
The DNA here is from genome assembly GCA_026225945.1 of Cricetomys ansorgei. NCBI lineage: Eukaryota > Metazoa > Chordata > Mammalia > Rodentia > Nesomyidae > Cricetomys > Cricetomys ansorgei. The sequence continues at coordinate 11,208,524 of JAMJFZ010001121.1, read as the reverse complement.
TAGGATTTTTGAAAATATAATCAATTTATGGATCCCAATAAATATGTCGAGATTCAGTGAGCCTTAAATCCAGTCATTAGTGTCTTTAAAAGAGAAAAACCACTTGGACTCAGGCAGAGGGGAGGGCCTCTGAAGATGAAGGCAGAGAGAGAGCTGTTGCCGCCATGAAACAAGGAGCAACAGGGTCCTGCATAATCTAGAAGAGACAAAGAAAGAATTTTCCCACAGACTCTTAGAGAGGTTGGTCCTGCAGGTTCTATGATTTCAAGCATAGGGCCTCCACACTTCCAGAGAATAAAGTTTTCCCGTTTCACAGTGACCTTGGTTGCGGAAGTTCTGTGGGAGACCTGTGCGCCATCTGCTCAGTTAATATTCAACAAAGCGAAAAACAATTCCATCAGTTTCAATCTTCAACTGAGCCACACAAAAATTAACTCAGCTATTTGTTTGTATTCTGTGGAAAATTTTCTATTTAGAGACACAATCAACTTAAATACGAAACGACTGAGTTGATGAAAGGTAATTAGCCATGAATCTGAATCCTTGTACCTGGGATGACCCCGGTAACTAACAGTGGTATCACTCATCTAGCTGGTCCACCAAGCAGGTGACCGTAGTCAGATGAGGTGAAGCTGACTGACAGTAGAGTGTGAGCTGCCTCTCCAGAACTGAGGGTTCCTGCTGCACCTGAGAGAGATACAGCTGTTTAGCCTGTTTGTCAGCAACAGAAATGGGAGTTGGCTCATCCTCTGGAATTTTTTAATCAAAATCTTCATGTGATAACCTTGAATGTTCAAATCTCTCTAAAACATGAAAAGTATGATGATTCGTTTTCAGATTTTGGACAAACACATTATGATACTTTGCACGTGGCTATTTGAACATCTCAAAGTCTTTAGAAATGTACTGCTGGCCATTGGCAGTGGCTTTCCTCATTATTTCAGTTCGTTTATTTCTTTTCATTTAAACACTGCATATTTATTCTAGACAGTAACAGTTTCTTAATGCCTTCAACTAACTTCACAACACTGTGACTTTAAAATCCCCATCCTTCATCCTCTTGATGAATGCTGGGGAAATCTTAAATCCACAAAGAACAGGTTATCTGTTGTGATAAATATTTTCAAATAACAAAAATAAATGACACTGCAAAAGAATAATTTATAAGACTTTTTTACATATGCTCTGCTATAAAATATGAGACTGATGATTCCATCGCATAAATCATCATTTTTTATAAAAAGTTCATCTGCATTTTCACATTTGGAACTTGTAACTTTTAGATCTAGTTACTATGCCTTTAAAAGATCAGCCATGAGAACTGAAGGGAAGCCCATTTTCTCAACTGTACGTGGAACATGTATTTTTAGCTGCGGGACAAAGGTGAAATGGTTTGCTCTGCCTGGTGTCATGATGTCTTTAAATTTCATGAAAAGAAGGAGTTAGGAACAGCTTCAGAACAATGCACGTTGCACACAGAGGCTAGGGTTAATTTCCTTTGATACTTTGTTGCTACCTCCTGTGAGGTTCCACTGGATGGGTGACAGTTCGCATTATTCAGAGGCTCAGCTCTCAGCAGAAGGGTAAAGTACTGTCACAGTAGCTGAGTCCAAATGTTCAGACAGGGCCTGGCAGAAGGAGGCCAGGCAAGGCCTCCTGCAAGAAAGCAAACAGACATGGGGTGCTGAGATCAAGGCCCACACTGGCCATTTTCACAAAGAACCACTGTTAATCAAAAGTGATGAAGAGCCAGGTGAACCATAGCGATGGAGATGGCAGGAGCAGCACAGAGAGCATAATGTTCAAGACACTTCCATAAATACAGCCAACTGGGAAACGTTAAACACCTATAATTTTAAGTAAACTCAAATACATGTAATCATAAGGAGAAATTTTGCCTAGCTCATTGGAGTTCCCTGGAAAATGAATTAGCATAAGATCAGTGGTAGGCGACAAAATTTTGCATATCGGTGGGACTATAATCCAAGACGGGGATTTGAGGTTAACATTTTTCTCTATAGGAAAAGATACAGTGAAATTCTCTTTCTAGGGAAATTTGGCTTAGTATTTTCTAATTAAGAGACAAAGTCTCATTAGGAAAGTTATTCTCTGACCTTGGGGAGAGGGGCTGGTACTCCAAGCTACACAAAATATAAAAGTTAGTCCATCTGGGTCAATCACCTGGGTAAGAGACCCCCTCACTACCAGGAAGTGAAGCCATGCTAAAGAAATGCTAAATGCTAAATAAAATCACGCCTTTTAGTGAGATAATGTACTTTTCCTTCCCAGAATTCCTGCCCCCAGCATAGTCACTCCAGGACTACCTCAAGGCTCTGTTGGATTTGCCTGACTCTCCAAGCCTGGACTCAGAAAAGTCATAACTTTTTTTTTCTTCTCTTCTATCTTTTTTTAGAAGCTGGCCAGAGCTTAAGTGTACCTTCTCTGGTACTGTGTGGCTCCTCGCTCTCTGTGTAAGGCCGCCTGCCCCATTGTTTTCTAGTAGCTGTTTGTCCACTGTGTGGCTGATTAATCTCCATGCCTAATTGGAGCTGCATGGCTCTGTCACTTTCTGTCCCTCTTAGGCTTTCCTCTAGGAATCTACAATGAGAATCTCTTAAATTGAAAGAGAGATAAATAGTGACCGAAAGGAAGAAGACAGTGTGCACATCTGTTTTGAATTAACCCTGTATTATGCATGAGTTAATTATCCTGGTCAGCTAAGGTTAATTCCACTGTATCTGTTTCTGTGCATAGAAATCTCTTCGTCACATCTGTGTTATTGGTTTGTGTATTTATCTTGAGTCATTATTTTTGAGTGCACTCAGACTTACTTTCTCAACATTACGATAAAATGCACAGCAGGGTATGCCAGGATGAGCCCCATTCATCTCGTATTTACCACGCCTCTTGATTATGTCAAGAGGCCTTATCGAGTGATTGACTTACACTTTTAGGTTCGTGTAAATACTCCACGATGCTCACACGATGACAACTGTAGAAAGCATCAGCAGTGTTACGTTTGAAAGTCACAACTGTACAAAGGCATTTTCAATGACACCATTCTCTGCTTCAACCTTCCACTTCTCTTCTTCCTGGTCTGTTTTGGGAGTCAGCTGCCTTGACTTAGCTAGCTGTGAATGGATTTGGTTAATTGATTGGTTTTTAAGCATCAGTTTTAGAAATACAGAACTTAGGGAAGGTGTTTGTACTTCTTGCTACGCAGTTATTTTACCCAAGGAACCGTGTAACTCTTGGCTGATGCAGTGGGCACTTTGCAATAGGAGCCAAGATCATAGAGTGGAAAATATTCCTCATGGAGGACACATCGGAGCTGACACTGGAGACAGCTGAAACCTGAAAGTTTAAATATCACAGATAAGATACTCACAAACTTTTAAATTTAATCTTGAAAACTCAGAGGTAAATTTTGAAATGAACTTTACATGACTGCTGCAGGTTTACTCTTAGAAAGCTTTGTTTTTATAGCTGGGATGAACATCTGTGTGTGTATTTGTGTGTTTCGTGGATTTTTTTTCCTAAGAAAATTAATTCCATTCTAATAACAAATAGGAACTACTAGAGACAGAACTTAATTAAAAATTCAATCAAAGTTTGTGAAATTTTCTAGGCTTTTAAGTATGCACTGCCTGAGTTTTGCATGAAGATACAGAGTAGCTTCCAACATGTAACTTTGGAAAAAAGAAACTATCAGCATCCTTTATCCAGGGAGAAAGAAGCGTCATGTCAGGTGCCAACCCTTGCCAGTGTTGTCGCTGATGATGTTGGCGCTCTTGAGGAACAAATGATGAAATCACATCTTATACTGTGTTCAAAAATCTTTCAAACATTTTTTTCTTTGCATAGATAAATAGAATGTGTTGTCATTCTATTTAAAATAAAACAAAATATTCTCTCCTACTAGAGGCCATCTCAAAAGGTGTTTCCATAGAAACCTGTGAAAATCCAATGGGAACATCTCTTCAGCACTGTGCAGAATGATCTGCAGTGCCCAGAGATTTAAACTTGGCTTGAGATAACATTATCCAAGCCTTCACACATTGCTTGTTGGGAAGGGCAATTTAACCAGTATCTAGACACTTTCTCAGTAGTTAATTCATTGGTATTGAGGCTCTTTGACTTCTTAATCGCATTAAGGCAGGATAGACAAGCAGAAGGTTTTTTATACAATAACTGTAACAATTGCACAATTTTAGAACCAAGGGGGAGGAAAGTGAATGGCTTTTATAATTCTTTTAAAACTCGTATTTTTCTGGTTGAAGTACGTTCTGGACTAGAATTAAGAAGCAGCCATCTACGTATGTGATAAAAGATTAATTTGAAATTTATAAAAGGAATGCACACTCAGTAGCCGCCACCCCTACACACACAATGAAAAAAAAATAACCAAAGGAGTTGAGCAGGTAATTCTTCACGGAAAATATTATCATAAGTGAATGGAAGATAGATTATTAACTCTGAAGGAGATGCAAGAAAAACTGCCATGAGATATCTTCTCACACCTGTTAGGACAGCTGTTGAAAGAAAGAGAGAGAGGGAGAGAAAGAGAGAGAGGAAAGGAAAATAAGAACACAGCAAGGCGGGCAAGAGTGAGGGGGTATTGGGACCTTTATGTTTGGTGAGAGTGTTAAGCAGCATAAGAGCTACGGGAAACAGCACAAAGGTTTCTCATGAAATGAAGAACAAAACTGCTGCAGAATGCAGCACCTCTACTTGTGGATACGTATCTAAAAGGACTATGGTCACGATCTCAAAGATATCTGCATCCATGCAGTATAATCCATGCTAGCCAAGATACAGAAACCACCCAAGAACTGGATACAAAATCAGTTGAGGAAGGTATTGTACACACGTGGTGGTGGTGGTGGTGGTGGTGGTGGTGGTGGTTAATCAGCATTTCTTCTTTTAAAAAAGAGCAAATCAAGGTTTACTGTGACACCTTGTTACCCTCTCCGTGGCCCACTTCCCTGAAGATAGTTTCTTCCTCTCTTGTGATTCTCCTTCTAGCTAGTTTCCTAACTAGAAACCAACGATAGTACACACAATGTTTAATCTGTGGCAGGTTGATTTTTTGATTTTTGTTTTGTTTTGTTTTAAAACCCCAAACTTATTTCCATGGTGGCTGTATAAATTCCCATCCCCACCAGCAATGGGCAATGGTTCCTGTTTTTCGACATCATCTCTGGCATTTATTATCATCTGTCTTCTTGTTGATAACCTATCTGAATGGCATAAAGTGAAGTTTCAAAAAACTTTCCTGATAGCTAATTTGGTGAACACCTTTTCAAGTATTTTCCAAATATTTATTGGCCATTTGTGTTTATTCTTTTGAGGACTATCTGCTAAGTTCAGTAGCCCACTTATAAACTCGATTAGTTAGGGGTTCCTTGGTGTTCGAATTTTGCAGTTCTTTATATATCCTAGATAGTAGTCCGCTGTCTGATGTGTAGATGTAAAATATTTTCCCCATTCTGTAAGCTGTCTCATCATTCTGGTAGTTGTTTCCTTTGTTGTACATAATTATATAAATTTCATGTCTTAAGAAGCTTTTTATTCAGCCTTACAAAGGAAACCGTGTCATATGCCACAAAAATGGTGAATCTAGAGGGAATTATGAAATGAGCTAGCAACAGAAAGATACATACCACATGATTCTGTTTCCGTGGGTTATCTCTCATAACTAAACTTATAGACAATAGGGCCTGGGAGTTTAGAGGAAATTTGTTTGCTGAAGTTTTTATGCAAGGCGGGTCAGTTCTAGAGATCCACTGCATACTATTGTGCTGGAGTTAACACTACAGAACCATGAACACCAATGTTAAGAAGTTTAGACTGAATTAAAGCTTTACCACATAAAAGCAAAATCAAAATACACAGGGGAACATGACGGGATGCCGGTTATGCCCGTTACCTTGACTGTGCTGACAGCAGCAAGTGAAGGTAATGAGTTGAATTAGCACTGTCCACCTGAGTTCAGAATTGAAATGAGGCAGAAGGCACTCTTTGTTCCATTACTCCTGACCTTTCTAAATTCCTGTGATACTTGAGGGGCTGTAGCTGACACCCAGCATCCTTATCCGAGTTCATCTGACCGTTAGATCTCAGGCTAAATCTCTCTTTTGGAAAACTGTGGCTTCTTTAGGAGGTGAGCCTGGCTGAGGGAAGTGGGGTCCTGGGGCCAAACCCCGCTCTGTTTCTGACTGAACCATTTGATTATAAAACATTTCAGATTTGGAATAGAACTCTTGACTTTGCTTTTCTTCTATTAAGAGCCTAAAAAATTTCTATTAGCTTCTTGCATAGATTGAATATTCCATTTATTCCACTAGAAGCAGGACAGGTAAAGAGATATTCCACCTAGACCTGGTAAAGAGACAGAGGACCAGTGACAAGGAAAACAAGAACAAGCAGTAAAAGCAAGGCTCTTGCTTGGTTGAATGTCTCCCCTTCCCCGTGTCTGCACTCCCACGCAGAACACAGACCAAAGTCCTGCACTTTTCAGAGCACAGAGACCCTAGGATGCCGGTGAGAAAACAGACAAACTCAAAAATAAAAAAAACCACTAAGCTCTGCACTCTTCATCACTACTTCACAGCCTGAAGACAGGAGGATGCCCCTGTTTGCTGGTAGAGGCAGTCCAGTATTGGCAGGTGAACTCACTCCTACAGCCGAGGCAGCCTGCTACTTATTAACTGCTCCCAGTAGACATGTTTAAGCATCATTTTGAGAGACAGGGGACAAAAGGCATTTCTAATTCTTTGCTATGGTCAAATACCTCCACAAGCCTGTATGTCTGAATGCTCAGTCCCTAACGGATGCTGCTGTTTGTGGAGGTTGTGAGCCTTTAGGAAATGGCATGCTAGGGGCTAGGCCTGGAGGATTCAGGGTATCTCCACTTCCAGCTGAGCTCTTTGGTTCCTGATCACAGAGGAGGTATGACCAGCCATCTCAAGGCTTCCTCTGCCTCAGTCTCTGGCTACTATGTCAGCATGCCTTCCTTGCTTTGATGCACTCTATCTGTGCCTCTCAAACTAGAAATGACAATACATTCTTCCTCTCTTGCTTCTTCTGCCAACTAATTTACAACAGTGATGAGAAATGTAACTAATGCACAGGTGCCCTGCCTCATAGTGTTCTGAAATGACAGGAATCTGCTCAGAAGAGGAGTGCTTTTGGGAACAGACAATTGACAGGAATCACCATGGTTCTCTGAAAAGTAAACACGGTGAAGTTTAAAGGATGAGAAGAATTGATTGTAAAGTTAAAAGGCAGTCCACTGTCATGAGACTGGAAGATTGACAGAAGATCGTTTCCACACAGACCCTGCATTCCGGACGTGTTCTTTAGAGAATAGTGTGTGGTCACGTGTTTGCACACTAATCATGGGAAAGAAGGGTCACTTTCCTTTGTGTAATTAAACAACCAGCACAAGTAATACAAAATATCACAATGTCAAATTTATAATTCCTGGATTAATATTCAGTTTAGACTAGCCTATACCTAGAACATGCTTCTCAATAATCTCCAATGGGGAAAAAAGAAATGGATACAATTCTCAGGTAAAGAAGGTGTTTTGACAGAATTTAATGCATTTAAAATGCTAGTAGAAGCCATCTATGGTGGTTGGCTGAGGATTTGGTTTGGTATCTATTATAACATATTTGTTCTATAAGGCTCATGAGGGTTTTCAAAAAGATTGATAGCAAAGTAAAAAAGTCCTTCCCTAGCACATATACTTAGACATTGCCAAAAATTATCTCCACTTCCTTAAGTCTGCATCATTTTTAAAGACATAAGAACCATTCTTATGTGAATATGTGACCTTTTAAGATTATAAATGTCAAAACATGGCCTTTTAATTCTCCAGCTTTCTGATAGGAAAATGTGTGATTTATGTACTGTTGACTTTTTTGCTTGTGTGTTCTTGCTCTTTGCCCTGCATTTGACACACTAGTGTCTAATAATGTTAGTGGAGCCGAAGTGAATTCTTTGCCGAAGTCCAGCCCTTTCCACCAGAACCACCTTGTGCTTATCATAACATGTTCATTAGCGAGCTTTGCCGGCGCAAGCACTCACTGTAAGAGGGTGAATCTCACGATGTAAAAGCAAACCTGGAAAAGAAAAGCGTGTCCATCAGTGGAGAGCACGTGGGGTTTACAGCTTGGACACCACAGCAGGGAGAGATGCCCAGAGCCCAGGCTTAATTCTGAAACCTAGGTTGCTCCAGAAACTGATGTTGAAGAGGATTCCAGCGCAGAAGGAGGTAGGGAGGTGAGATGCAACAAGGAAGGAAGGTGGCAGAAGACTTGAGGGGCTCGCCAGCGTGATCGGAACATCTCTACGCTCCGCCTTTGTGCTGAGGTATTCTCACTCATCCTGGGATCGTTGGTGAGTGCTGCTTTGAGGACCAGTAGCTCCTGGCAGCTCCCAGCTGTGTAGCCAGGAAGTAGAACACATACACATAAAGGTGAAGACGAAGGGAAGGGGTGAAGTAGAGACAACAGTGAGGACAGCCTTTAAGAAGACTCAGACGACTTATCTCAAGGCTTGGGGTAGGAACTATTCAGGGGTCAGTGAGAGGGCTCCGCAGGGACAGGCACTTGCTGCCTAGCCTGGTGACCTGAGTTCAATCCCAGGAACCCACATGGTGGAAAGTGAGAACCTTCTCCACACAAGCTGTGCTCTGAAATTCACACACACGCTGTGTGTCTGTGTGTGTTCGCGTGTGTGTGTATGTGTGAAAATGCTGTACACACACACACACACACACACACACACACACACACTCACACACCACATACACAAAATGAATAAATGGATATTTTAGAAGTTTTTAAAAAGAACAATTCAGGTAGTTTTTAAAAAAAGACAGGTAACTTAGGAGTGTTTTGCTTTTTTAAAAAGACTTGTTATCAGAGAACAAGAACATTTCAACGGATACTGGGACACTGCTGTAGGAAAAATGATAACTTAAAAAATACAATAGTTAGGATGACAATTGTAGTTGGTGGAATTGGGTTCATCACAGCATAAAATGTTTAATGATGGAGATAATAATAGAGTGGAGTGGTTTTATTTATTGTAAAAAATGAGAATGTTAGTTAATACGTTTGCATGTGATGTTTCTTCTGTTGAGCTACTGTGTTCAGAATGTATATGTAGGCAAGTATTTCCACCCAGTCGCATGGAACTGTGAGGACAGCTCTAGTGACCATAGCAACCAAAGGCTAGTCAGGACTAGTCATCACACATGGTAACCTGCTAGAAGAGGATCGAGCTGTGAACCAGCACTGATGATTGCACTTGAGAGCAGAGAGGAAAGGAGCTTATGGTGTGTTTGCCCTGACAATCAGCCAGATGAGCTGAGAAGTCATTCCGGCATCCACCGTCTCCTGGGAGACAAGCTCTAGGCAGCCCTATTAATGAAGGATACATGTTAAAAATGACATTAGCAGCACATGTTCCTGTCTTAAGGTAGACAATGAATTAAAGTAAATCTTGTGGTAATTTGGAAGTACATCGTTTTACATAATTACCCATAGAAATAATTGTTACAGTTGAGCTTAGAATACAGTGGTCACACACCACAAAGCACAAAGAAGTCTTAGCTCTTGGTATTCTTATTCTTGGTAAAATGTTCATAATGTCATTTTGAACATAGGAAAATGACAATGTTAGTATTACTAGGAATCCATATTTGAGGGGGAAGAAAGAGAGAGAAACTAAAAGATATTGACCACAAACCTCGTGACTTTAAGTTTGAAATGGAAACAGTGGTGAGAATTTACAACTTCTGTTTTCTCCTTTAAAAGAATAGACGGTTTCAAGCTATACCTACTGAAAAGCATGGGAGGCAAACAGGAGCAACAGGCATGCAGAAATCTGTGCCATCTCTTAAAACATCCAATCAAAGGAAGCCAGAGATACTTTGGGAAAACAGCTGGTTCTGTGTCGGGGGTAGAGTATATTGACTGTGAATCTGTGATCTCTCTGAGCCAGAAAACAAAGACGCTACTAACAATGTTATCCAATACAAAGCAGTCAGCCCTAAAAGTACATACACACAAACAACAAAAATGGACTCAGCCAGTTGTATTTATATGTTCCTCTTTCTCTCCAGCCCCTGTGTGTGCATAAATCAATAATAAAGAAAAGAGAGGCTATTGATTTGAAAGAGGGGTACATGGCAGAGGTTAGAGTAGGGGGCATGAGAAAGACCCAAGGGAAAAAAGGGGAGAGAAGAATATGATATCATATTTCAATTCAAATGTATTTTTAAAAACTAACAAGTTGGCATGTAAAATCCATAAAAGTATTCAACAAACAAATTACAGCCATAAAGAACAAGTCTGGAGGATGACTTCTTCCCTACAGCATTACTCCAGGACTCAGAAGGAATATCTTCCCTTTCTCCAATTTGTATTTCAACTCTCAGCATGGAATAGGGCTATGATAAAAAAAAAATACCCTGAGAGCATCCATTATAAGGGTTATAAAAGTAAAATTTTCATAAGACTCAATATTCATTGGGACAATGAACGGTGGAAATGTTATGAAGCTCTATGACTTCATTGCTCCCCTCAGCTCGACAGCTCATATGTCTCTGTTAGTGGGAGATTTCTCCCTGGGTTTTCTCTCTTGTAAATAAGATCTCCCATTAAGAATATCCTACTCATGAGAATATTCTAGCTTTAACAATTTTATAAGTCCTGCAAACAAAAGTGGCATACAAAAAATGTTAGGTTACTTGGGGCACTGGGTAATCTAAACTTACTTAAATGATTAGATGTTTACGTCTCACCCACACATCTTGGTAATATATAAATGTGTAATAAGAAAAAAATGGGCTGTGTCAAAGGAAAGTAGGATATGATATGAACTCTAGTCTAGAGCTGAACTAGAAAGTGAATGGATCACTTCAGCCTGGGAAGCAGACACTTTCAATAGTATTGTTGTTATGATATAAGCTCATAGCACATGGTAAATATAATGTACGAGCCTAAGGAGGAACCCTCTCCACAATAAGCCAATGACAAGATTTCCTCTCTCATGAGAACCCAGCTGAGGATTCTCTTCTGCATCTGCCATCACCACATCTGGAGGAAGGGCTAGGGTCTGGGGAGAATCCAGGGGCCCTTAAACAAGAGAGGTACTTTGGGGCTACCACCTAGGGGAACCAGTTGATCCTGACCATTCAATGCAGGCCTCTGAGACTCCCTGTCACTAGCCTTGTCTCCATACCCTTACCCTCATTTCCAGGCCTTCCAAGAAGCTTGCTTTCTTTTGTAAATAAGTCACCAGAGCTAAAGAGGAACAAACAAAAACGTTTAACAACTTGGCATGGGGCTCATCACTGAACCGCCTCTGAATCCAGATTCCTGCTGGAGCCTCCTCCTCTGGCCATTTTTGGTTATTTTTTTCAGGGGTGGGGGAAGCCTGCAAATTATGTAGCCAGAATGAGCAAGGATAAAAACATATACTCTGGCAATAACGACTAATTCAACCTGTTCTTAAAAATCATGTGAATGTGTTTATGTGTAGCTTTCTTACAACTAACTAAAACTAGCTTCTTTGGCTCAGTGACGTTCAGGAGATTATCCTATTTTACATCTGTTGGGAGTTTTCTTGTTCTCACTGTAGAGAACTGGTTTTCAGATTTTAGTGTGTTTGGAAAACATCTGGAAGGTTTAAACAAACAGATCCCCAGTCTCCACCCTCAGAGCTTTTGTTTCATAGGTCTGGGGCACAATCTCCAAATTTCTGACCTGTTCACATGTGACACTGCTGCCACTGGTCCGAGGACACACCCCGAGAACCACTGGTGCGGGGTGCACGCAGCAAACCTCTTCTGTGATGCATGCTCGTCACTAATAGAATTTCTGTTTATGAGTTGAGCCTTACTCTGCTACCCACGTTGACCTGGAACCATTCGTCTTTGCTCCTCAGCTTCAAAGTGACCTATTCAAAGTGTCATTGTTTACCCTTGATCATGTCAATTTGTTGAACCAACATTTATTAATATCTGTGTTAAAAATCAATACGTCAGATACCGGGAATAGGGTGATTATGGCCTCTGCTACAAGGTGTATCTAGGGAGACAGAAAAGTCATTAGATGACTCCAATGCCAAAACAAGTTCTATGACAGGAGTGAATGAATGGAGTCCTTGGGGAAAGACATTAAAACAATCAATGATGGGGAGATGCCCCGATTGAAGTAATTACTACATTTGTAGAAACAGTAATAGCTGTGGGGATCAGGCAATGCTACTCAGAGAAAAAGCATCGTGGGCCGTTAAGTGTGTGATTGACAGGCTACTGCAAGGATTCTGCCCTGCAAGAGGAAACAGCGAAGTTGCAGAAACTAGAACAAGAGCGGAGCATGTCTTGTCCTGTGCTCATATACCCACTGCTTCAGTTGTGATTTCCGAATACACCGTCCACTCAGGACTTCATCAGCTCCCCCACAATACCACACCTCCAGTTTACTTAAGAGAAAATATGAAGTATACGGAACTATGGAATTTGGCAAAGGTCACTCACATAATAACCCGCACCCGAGGTCCGAGCCAAAGCTCTCTCTTGATCAGCAATCTCTTGCCCTTGTCGTGTCATACTGAGCATGGCAGGCTAGAGGTGTGGTACTGTGGGAAGTGGATGAAGTTCTCAGTAAATGTGTACCGTTGACATGTCAATGCTTCAGACTCACGGGAATGACAAGAGCTTTCCTTGCTCGGGCTCAGGGGAATGGCAAACCTTTCCCCCTGTCTGGGTACAGATCTTGACAGTGTGTGCGGAAAGTACCAGCCGCATCTCCCGCCTCCCGAGGAAGCCTGGCACTGCTTCACTACAGAGACCCCTCACCCAACTCTGATCCAGCTTTTCAGTCTGTCATTGTTTTCACTCCCCGGTCAGGGCTGTATCAGAGCCACGTGAGTCTCAGCATGGTCTAGAGCCACACGGCGCCACCTGAACAGAACATACAGGGCTCATTCGCTGAAGAATATTCCCACTTCGCCTTCACAGAGTCTGTAGTCTAGAAGGCAAGACAAACATAAATGTGAGCACAGTGAAGAGTTCAGAGAGCAGGTGAGGACCAGCTAGTGCGCAATTCCGTCTCATTAGAAGAGTGGACGCACACAGGAGGAGCTTAGAAAGAAAGCTGTCCAGACCTGCAGCCCATGTAGGAGGTTAGCAAATGGAGGAATCGTCTAGGCAGGAGGATATTCTCAGCAGAGCATTGTATACTCAGAAACTGAATGTTGTTCTGCCTGCTGGAAGCGGTGGACAAATGAGGAGGGACTGCCAGAGATGAAACTGAGAAGGGACTAAATCTGGCCTAACGGAGGACATGGCATTACAGGTGAGACTGTGGGGCCTTTGTGGTAATGAAGGCTGCTGTGCTGGCTAGCTTTTATGTGAACTTGACACAAGCTAGAGCCATCTGAGAGGGGAAACCTCAACTGAGAAAATGCCTCCATAAGATTGGGTTGTAGACAGCCAAGCAAGTAGGGCATTTTCTTAATTAGTGATTGGTAGGGGAGGGCCTTGTCCATTGTGGGGCCATCCCTGGACTGGTGGTCCCGGGTTTTATAAGAAAATAGGCTGACCAATCCATGAAAAGCAAGCCAATAAACAGCACTCCTCCATGGCCTCTGCATCAACTCATATCACCAGGTTCCTGCCCTGCTCCAGTTCCTGCCCAGACTTTGTTCAGTGATGAACAGTAGTAATGTGGAAGTGTAAGCCAAATAAACCCTTTCCTCCCCAACTTGCTTTTGGTCATGGTGTTTCATCACAGCAATGGTAACCCTAACTAAGAAAGCTGGAAAAGTTAAACAAGAAACTCACATGGTCAGATCTGCCTTTTAAAAAAGCCTTAGAAGGTATGGTAGCTAACTCGGCGGGCAGAGTACTTGATATCCAAACAGGAACCTGAGCTCAATCTGTGGACTACAGGTGAAAAAAGCTTGCTGTGATGATGTACATTTGAGATCTCGGCATTGGTGAGGGCAGATCGACGGGGTTTGCTGCCCAGCCAGCTTAGCTGAATCAGTGAGCTCCAGGTTCAGTTAGGGACCCCGTCTGAAAACGTAAAGTGGAGAATAACTGAAGACGACACCCAAGATAGACCTCTGGCCTCCATACACGTACATACATGCATGTGTACACCATCTACACACATGCACACCTACACAGATCTAAGAATGTAGGATAAAGGTTGGCTAAGAAAGGGCAAGCAGGCCAGCTAAGAATTGTCTTTGCGATGGAAAATTTTAATTAATATTTAGAATCAATAGATAATTTTCCTCCAAGCTTTTGGCCAGAATACCAAAAGTGATGGATAGATTCTGTGTTAAGCTCCCGTAAAAGAACTGTAATAGTAATTCATCTCTGCCTGTTTTATTTATTTTCCACGAAAACAAAGACAATGCTGACAAATGTCATTCCAGTGTGATTCTTCATTTGAAATCACAGTGTCACCCATGGAGAAAAATAATATAGCAGACCGAAGCTACAAAAGATATTTCATAATTATAGACTTGAAATAAATAGAATTGGTTATGAAAACAAATTGCCTCATCTTGATCGATCCGCTATGAGAATTCCGAGAACTTCCAGAGGATTATGCATAAGAATGATTAGTTGATAATTGAGCACCGGTGCTTCTCTAATGATGGCCCAGGACACAGCTGTGGAACTGATTACAGCTGCTGAGCTCCTGGGAGCCAGGTTTAAAAGGCTTAGACATTGATGTGGACTATGACTGTGCTACTGACAATGGTAGAGGTAGCGACTATGTAAGTCCCCACTGTAAACCTGCTTGTTTCTTCTGTCACACTTAACCCATATAGGTAGGTAGACTTATTATCCCTTATCTGAAATGCTTGTGGCCAGAATGTTTTAGATTTCAGACTTCTGTGATTTTGGAATGTGCACACGTGTGTGTGTGTGTGTGTGTGTATGTATGTATGTATGTGTGTGTGGTTTCAAAATATTACACACACACACACACACACACACACACACACACACACACACTCTTGGTGGACATGACTAAAGTTTAAGCTCACAGTTCCTATCTGTTTCATGTATACATGAATATAAAATATTCATTTTATATACTACAGGTGTCTGTGTTCCAACTACAGGTTATCCCAGAATGTCAGTTGTAGAGGTTTTCCCTCTAGTGTCATATCAGTCCCACAAAGTGTTGGGCTTTGAACATTCTGGTCTTTAGATTTCCAGATCCAAGCTCCTTAGCCTTCGCCAACCCTGAAGCAGGTGTCCTAACAATATTAAAGTTTCTGTGATCTACGCAAAATTACATAGTAAGTAAAAGCAGACATTCAGACTCCACACACATAGTATCAAGAAGCACATGTTTGCAGATGTAACTTAAATCTGTCCCTTAGGTTGGCAAATAATAGACAGTCGATATTTAATAAATGTTTGCTTTTTAAATACATGCAAACAAAGCTTTTTTGCATCCTATGGGGTTTGCTTTAACAGTTGAGAATAGTTGAAAATGAAGTGCAACTAATACAACATCCTATGTATAAAAAGATGATTGTGAAAACTGAAGCTCTTAATATCAAGAGATGGAAAAGACATTCAGTATTTGGAGTCGATGCTCGGATTTGGAACATGGAGGCTAAAGAGAAAGAAAAATGAAAGGAGAACACATACATCCAGAGGAATGATAAGAAGCAGAAGAGGAAGGCTGGTAAATGACAGGGCTAGCAGCAAAGTGTGGGAAAGTAACCAGCTCAAGTGGAAGAAGGGGGGAAATATCTAGCTAAGAAGCTACAGTAGTAACCCTCTGGTTGCCATGGTAACCAAACCCTTCATCATATCATTCGGATAAGAAGGAATGACCCCTAGAAAATGTCAAGTTAATTATCAGTCACAGAACCTCTAATGAACCACCTCTCAACTCCAACCTGGAGGAAAATCTTGGCTTTTGGAAGGTCCACACACAGCCAAAAATTGGGAAGGGATTCACAGTATTTTACAGGACTTAGGGTGGGCCTGTGTACTGGAAATGTGTAGCCTCCAGAGGTACATGTTCTATACTAACTCAGCTGTGCATTGATGAAAATGTTCTCCATCCAGAGTACCTTGCCCTCTTATCAGATCCAACCCTTGCATAGCAGGAACCTCAGAGAGAGTCTAGACAGTCAGGTTTCTGAGCTATTTGTTTAAATAAGTTCAGCTTTGATATCTTTTAATAATTGTGTACACTAGGCAATTATTAGCCAAGAGAGATGGTCTACCTAAAGATGGTTTTATAGTATTGAAGTAATTTTTAAATGCTAAGGATGAAGCTTGACATGTTAATTTATCTAGATATTTAGTCTAGATATCTAGACATTTAGATTCAAACATTAGTCCTTCTCATATTTTGGACCCAGTTTCTCTGCACATCTCATATGCTCAGTGTTTGTGAGCAGCTTGGGAAGTTCACAAGTACCAGTTAGAGCACCTGTATGACAGGATGAATGGCTCTACTCTGTACTTGGTGTTAGGTTCTGGTAAAGCATGGCCTTTAAGATGGGCACTTCTGCCTTCTGCATCAACCCTCAGGTGGGAACCACGGATGGGAGTCACAGATGCTCTTGGAAAGGCTTTGAAAGAACAGTTTAAATTCTATCCATAATGCCTGCCTTTTACCCAGTACAAGAGCCTGGGTTGCTGCTTGAATTTCACAGTGGCCTTAACCTTCATGGCTTCACATTTGGCAACCAGTTCTTACTTTTGCCTGAAACAACATTTTACATTTATTATAAATATTGAGATGGGGAATTTCTATTTTGTATCCCTTTCATATATATATACATATATATGTATATATATATGTATACATATGTATATATATATTCCTTCCTATTTATTATCTATAATGTTTATTATCAGTCAGCTTATCTATCAAATATTTATGTATCATCCCTTCCTCCATCCATCCATCCATCCATCCATCCATCATCACTTCAAATCAGTATGCACTTGTGGATTCTTCTTTTATTCTGTGTGTTACTGCCTACTTTGATGCTTATAGTTTTTCAGATATTGGTAGGGGATTCCTTCAGAGTAGCTCTCAGATCCCTTTGTTATCTGTTTGCATATCTAGAGAATTTTTGATCTTTCTCATATGGAAGGGTTAGAGACTAAGGACTTCAGTGTTGCATTCTTTGCTGGTAGATCACATTTCCCTCTTTGAAAGGATGAATCTGATAGCATCCTATCACCCCAGCCCACAGACAGACTTCCCAGAACAAATCAAACTTCGCTGGCATCTTTAGTTAGGTGTCACTCAGCTGTTCTAGAAATCTGGTTTCTTACAGCAATATATTGACTTAATCATTCAGCTCTGTAAGACTAAAAACAGGCAGAATTCCTAAACTTCTGTTAAAAGCCCTCCAGAGTTCAATATTATTCCAGTATCTGTTTTCTTTAGAATAGGATATATAGTGAGCCTACTATTCACAAGTTACTTCGTTGAGTTGGTTCTGTTGGCTGAATCTTCCTCCAACAGTCATTGCCAACTGTTGAGGGCTAAACTGATTCCTACACTCTTCAGCTCCCACGTCTCTTCTTTCCCACTGTTTTATAAAAGTCTGTCTGGTAGGCAATCTCAGGTCATCCTTTCTTTCCCTATGCAGAACATTTTTGTTTTAATCTTTGTCATGACACCAACAGATCTTTCTCATCACTTCTTGTTGCCCTCTAAACAAGCAGTAAGCACTCGACAGTGCTTACAGACGGCTACTGAATGAATGAATTGTGTTTCACGGGAAAAGGAGAAATCATGGGGAGGTCACATGCTTGGCACCTTTCCACTCTGTCCCCCCCTTTTCAACTTCACCAGGAGATGCCTGAGCTAGCTGAGATTTGCCTGTACACATCTAACAGGCACTTACTGCATGCTTCCTGGTGCTGATACACAGAGCTCATCCAAGGAGGCACGATCCAATGCAGACATATTGCTCAGTGACATAGGAATCCATTGAGTTTGCTCCATGGCACAGCAGGGGTCGAATGGTATGATTCTGCCCTCATCTGATTTACAGGATGTGTTGAGTGATGAGCAGTCCATTTCCATGCTCACTTTGAAAGATATCTCTGATGAGTTTGCCTTCCCCTCACTATTCAAATCCATCCTTCTCACTTGAAGAAGCTGTGTGTTAGGTGTGTGAAAATCCATTACCAACAGCTCATGTTGTTAATAACTGCAAATAATTTTTAAGGAGGGTCTGAAGCTCTGCGACCCCCTAATCCTGATCATCTGAATGGAAATCGTGTGAACAGAGATGATATAGTTTTTTCGTTATATGCTTGGCAACACTAAAGAGAAAACAAGACCATCTGAACAACAGTGCGTGCCTTTTCACAAGACTCTCAAGCAGAAAAGCAATCATCATTGAGTGCTTTTTTGCTACAAGCATTTTTTTTTCCCTCTGTTCTTGGTGTCCACGAGTCCTTTGCATGCAACCATCTGCCTTTGCAAGCAGGGTTGGAGCAGCTACTGCTAGGGTTAAATCTCATCATTCCCCTGAAAAGCTTTACTTTACTTCATCCTTTACTTCATCCTAATGCCAGGACGGGGGAAACTAGATCACAAAAAATAAAGAAGAACACAGAAGGAAAGGCTGTATTGTACTAGGAAGTGTGGGCTGCAGTCCCTGAAAGCCCCAGAAGGAAAGGCTAGGACAAAGCCAGCATTTCCCCCTTGCCTTTTCTTTCTTGGTTACTGTATTTCAACTGTTGAGCACAGCGGATTTCACTTCAACATTTCATCCAGGTACAAGTTCTACTCATACCCTTATACTTTCAAGTTAGACTCAGCTGAGGGAAAACAGGCAATGTTTGTCTTTTTGAGTAGAGCTCATTTTCCAGAATGATATGCAGTTCCCTCCATTTTCCTGCAGATGACCAAATTTCTTTCTTCATAATGCCTGAATAAGATGCCGTTGTGTAAGAAAATATGTGTATACCACATTTTCTTTATCCATCCATTGCTGGTCATCTAGGCTGCCATGACTTGCCTGTTGTGAACAGCACAGTGGTGAACACGGCATGTAGACATCACTATCTTCATCGTGACAATGATGGTACATTCTCAGGACAGGATTTAAGGATTTAAAATTATAGGTAATAAGGCTCCACATACTGAACTTGATACATAGTGAACATAAATGTATAGCTGTTGTGTGGGTTCCTTATTGCCTCTCTACCCCTATACTGGTACCAGGTATCAGTGACATGTTCTGTGGGCCATGAGCTGTAATAAGCACTTAGATGCTATTCCTGGTGTGTACTAGGGCATGGGAGAGCGCAGGTTAGGAAGGCTGAACTAAGCTTACTCTTCAGAGTGAAGTAGGAAGAAAACCAACCACAGATGTAGAATGGAGAGCAGAACTTGATATCTAGCATTAGAGCAAAGTTAAATAGGATCTATCACCAAATGTAATCTAATCATCCAACTTAATCTAATCTCATTATGAAGGTCAGATGTGGGGAAGTTGTGGGACAAGAAGTAGAAAC
Organism: Cricetomys ansorgei; assembly: GCA_026225945.1. NCBI lineage: Eukaryota > Metazoa > Chordata > Mammalia > Rodentia > Nesomyidae > Cricetomys > Cricetomys ansorgei. Next base: position 11,188,963 of record JAMJFZ010001121.1, on the reverse strand, counting down.
AAAGGTCACAGACTCTAAGAGCAGGTTCTATTTTTAGAACCATATGCTGAAACCTCACCAGTCCTATCTTTTCAGACAGGAGTAAAAATTCATTTTGCTAAACATACAGGCAATACAAACCTGGTAAAAGCCATCATGAAAAATGCAGGACATTGATCTCTCAAAAGTCTACATGGAGAGCTTCAGAAAACATAAACCAGAGAAGAGCTACTTAGCAGGACTCATGCAAACAGGGAACAGAGCTCCCAACAGTAGGATTATTCTATGAGGCTGGCATTGGAGAAGTGACACATGTTTGTATACTGAATTGGATTGTCAAATCAGCACAGGTAAAAAGAATTCACCTGGGGACAACTTTATTAGTGATTTTAGAAATATAAATAAGCATGAGAAATCTGGAATATCCCATGAGCCTTACCAAGTTCTTCTTTTGTTGGACCTTTTTGGGATCCTCAATGAAATGTGTGAGTGAGATATTTACAGAGGAAGAGCTGTTTGGGCTACCAAACACACCTATTTATACTTAAATGGTTATGCTCTTTAAGTGTGTCATGTGTATAAGGATGTCATGTGTATAAATCCTCAGATTCAGGTGTGGTTAACCATAAACAATGTTATGACAGGTGTATTCCACTACAGACAAGAATTCTCTGGTTAGTAAATATGTTGAGTCTACCTGCTGGGCATGTTTGAAAGAATGTGTGGTCAGTCGTCATTTTCTCCCCTTAGTGGTGATGCCTTCCAGTGGGTGAGAATGAATGGAAACCCAGGCAGCTATTTATTTCCCAGATGGCAAAATCCAGTGGGTTGGATTTGACTCAAATCCCTTTCCTTCCTGAAACGTGAATTAGTTTGGGAACTTAATGGTCTCACAGAACTGGAATAAAATTGAGGGACTCTTGCTGTCATCTCAGGTTGAATCAGGGAGTAAGGACATGGCGGATGACTAAGGTCTAAAGAGGGAAGTGAGATGTGGTGGATGAGACGTGCCCGGAAAGGGGAGCTGCCGACTTACAGTAGCCCTAGCAGACTGTGTGGCATTTGTGTCCTTCTCTCTCTCTTTATAAGGAATTTTCTGAAATTATAATATGACTATATCATTTACTCTCTTCTCTTCCTCCCTTCATCCTCTCTACTGTGCTCACTCACTCTCTGAAATTCATGCCCTCTTTTTCTTTAATTGTTGGTACATATAATAAATATACATAATATATTTATAAATATATCATAAATATATAATATAATATAATGTATATTATATTATAAATATATTATAAGCTTACACATAATATATAATATATTTATAATATATTATATACTTATGTATGTATTTTTTATATTAAGTATATATTGTGTTTATATATTATTTTTATAAATATGTTTTATATATTAAAAATATATATTCCTAAATACCTAAATACAACCTATCTAGTCTGTATAGATTTACCTGTATGTTCATAATCGCAGGGTTGAGCACTTGGTGCCAGATAACAAATTGTGGAGTTCTTCCATTGAAAGGAGTATTTCTCTCACTCTCAGCATTCTCTAGATGCTCAGAGTTCTTTTTGTAGGGTTGAAGCTTTGTGATTTTCCCCCTTCCATGTTAACATGTCCATTGATGTTCTTATTGTTCAGGTCTGGTTTAAGCAGTCATATTGATGTGATGCCCTGGGTGCATGTAGGGGTGACATTTTCCCAAGAAGTTTTTTTTTTTTGTACTGTGCAGCCTTCCTTATGTTTACATGGCACTTGGACTTCTGGGATAAGCTTGGGAGGGCTATTTAAGAGAGTGTGTCAGTTGGATTTGTCAGTTAAAGTTAGGCAAGAAGAGGAGAGTAAGTTCCAGAGGACGTGGAAGGAAGAGCATGTTAGGGTCAGTTAATGGGATAGAAGATTTAAGTAGCAATGGACAGAGAGTTACAGCTAGAGTTAGTGGCAAGGGACAGAGTTGGAATTAGACAGGTAGCTTCAGAGGCAGTTACAGCCTTAAGAAAAGATTTACAGTACAGCCTCTCTGGCATAGGAGACACACTCTCACAGCAAACTTCCTGTTCATTTGGCTCTTACATAATTTCTGCCTCCTCCTCCATAATGATCCCTGAGAGTCAGGTGTAGGAGTTGTGATGCAAATGGATTCCTTAGGACTGAGCACCACACAATCTTTTATTCTCTGCATTTTTACTTGTTGTGGTTTTCTGTAATGGTCTCTATCTGTTGTAAAGAAAGGGCTCCTTGATGAAAGGTGAGAACTTTATTTATCTGTGGGTATAAGGATAAATATTTGGAATGTTGTTAGGACTTAGGCTGGCTTTAGTAAAGTGGCCGTTGGAGGTTTTCCTCCAAGATCCATGACCTCATTAGCCCCAGGTAGTTGTATAGGTTGCCGGAAGTGGGTATGGCATGTTTATGTTTGTCAGATAGACTTTAAGTCCAATTAGAGTGCTCTTGGTTACTGCCAAGCCATACTGCCACTATTGTACCCTTAAGTGGTAACTGAGGCTCAGTGGTGTCACACCTGGGCGGGGCTATTGTTTATCCCCTTCTTCGAAAGCTTCTGTAGCACTTTCTGTACCAATGAAAACTAGTTCTTCGGGAGGAGGCTTTCAGGGCAGTCAGGGACATCTGACTGTATTTTCTTCTATCAGTTTCAGCATGTCAGTTTTCACATTTAGGTTGTTGGAGTTAGTTTTTCCACAAGCTGATAGATATAGGTCTCATTTCATTCTTCTGCGTGTGGGCACTCAGTTTCCCTGAACCATTTGTTGAAGGCACTGAATCAGTCAGTTCATTTCTTCAGAGCCCTCATGTCACACACAACCCAGAAGTGTGGTTCTCTGATCTTTTACATTTTCCTAATCCACGGAAGCTGACAATCAAGGTTAACTTACTTGGGAACTGTGTCACACATACACTAACATAAACATATCCATCTCCTTATAGTTGAAGAATTCAGGTTTCTTTTCTGTTTAGTCTTTGCCTAGAATCAATGAGGAAACAAGCAGAGATCCAGCAACACACCTGCACGGGAAAAGCACGAAGAGAAAAGACAACTAGGAAAGAGGCAGACTGTAACACTGAGAATTACTGCTACCAGCCTGGCTGGCCTTGCATCAGCCAGCAGGACAGGCTGTGGTACTTTGTACTGTAATCATATACAGAATTGAAAAAAGTCAGGGTGAGAGATTTGGAGTTAGAATACCAAGTCTGGGAAGTTAGGGTATGCACAGAGAAGGAACTGCAGATTCCAAGATTTTTAGCAAATTCTGTGAGTAGTGGGTCATCTGTAACTTCAAAACATTTTATCTCCTATGGCCATGCAGCATATACATCTACTTTCTTGTGTTCTCCATTTCCTTACTTATGTCTCCATTTTCCTTTTATTTATCTTCCAAATGAATTTTAAGTTTTAAGAGTACGCAAGTTGTATAGTTATTCAATGCACGTTTCTAGACTTCACCTAAGGGACCTTGGAAAAGTATTTGTCATGTCTCATCTCTGCTAATGGCTATATACGAGTCTGTACTTGTTATTTATTGTCTCACCTTTACAGTCTCTTTAAAATTAAAAATTGAAATTTTAAATTTTGAAATTAAATTTTAAATTAAAATTAATGCTAGACTTAGAAAAAAAGAAAGAGAAATAATTTTGCATGCCATCGAAAAGGAATTAAATTGAATTCAAATAAGGGTTCTTGAGTGCAGTTTGAAATAACTTTTAAGAGAAATGTCTGAAAACTTACTGATTATTTAATTAGCTTTAATTTTATATTTCTAACCTGTTTAAAATCTAAAGAAAATCTTAGCTTTTTCACTAACAATCTGATTTCTTCCTACATTGGTTAGGATTCAACATGGAAAACGGTTTTGCCATAAATATCCCAGTCGATTCTTTTCTCAGGAGTCAGGGAAGAAGCCTGGCCCTCTGTATCTGCTTCTCCTTCCACAATATACACTGGTCTTTTCTGAGTTTCCCATAATCACACTCTGACCCGGATTGTTATAAATCCTGAGAATCCCAGCTTTGACTTCTTACTTGTGAGGCAGACCTATAATCCAAGTGGCACCGCACAGGATGGTAGGCTATCCCCACATTACCTGGAGTGTTGAAATTCTATTCAAAGCAGTTGAATACTTCATATCTTCTTAAAAAAATAACCCACTAAGTCTAACTAATGCTGTCCATATACTCACGGGTGTGGGGCCATTCACTAGAGCATGGAAGACTCACCAGGCACACTAGGCAAACAACCACAGCTGTTGTAAATTCACTGTCATGTCTGGAAGGCATTGTTTCACCCCAGTCCTTCTTGACATTTGGCTCTTACAATCTTCAGCTCTCTCCTCCATGATGTTTCCTGAGCCCTTGGGGAAGAGATGTGATACAGATGTCCCACTTGTGGTTCAGAACTCTTTGTACACACATTTTATACACTTTGACCAGTTGGTGTGACTTTCTTTGTTAACCACTGTCTAATTCCCAATGAAACATCTCTAATGAGGTCTGAGAGCTTCACTAATCTATGAAGTCAGATATATGAATAGAATAAAATTTCATATTATGGACATTTATCAAAACACTAGTAGTAGGTTCACCCCTAAGGCATATGAGAGCCTTAACTAAGACATCTAGGTCAGATTCACAGTGTCAGGCATGCGTTCACTCATACGGAGTGGACCTGAACTTCAATTAGAAAGCAGTTGGTTACCCTTATAGCATTGGTGCCACAACTGCACCCATTGAAGTATCTTGCCAGTATTACAGATAGGCAAGACTTTTGATGGATTTTCTACACTAGCACCTTTCATAGCACCTTCTAGCACTATAAAAGCTAGCCAGCAAGGAAGAAGCTTCCATTCGGTATCAGCTCGATTTCTCCATGTCATGTGACAAATATGTGTGGTGTCTTCAGCAATAGGGCTTATTATCAAGTTCTATTGAGCAACTAAGAGCAATGGCAGTAGCCTGTAAGGGACTCTTGTGGCCACAATTCAAAGGAGAGTACCCCATATCTGTACTGGGTCTTTTATTTGGCAATCCAGGAGAAATATCCTTGCATAGAGTAGCTCCATTTGAACATTATATTTTTGTTTACATATTATTCTGTCATACATCTTGACACAATTTCCCCTCCCTCCACTCCTCCTAGTTCCCCCAGTACTTCCTCTCTCTCCCAGAATCCTCTCTTCCTCTGTTTCCCTAAGAAAAGAACAGATCTCCCAGAGATATCAACCAAATACAGCAAAACAAGATACAATAAGACTAAGCACAAATCCTCATATCAGAGCTGGAAAAAACAAACCAGTAGGAAGAAAAGGGTCCCAAAAGCTGGCAAAAGAGTTAGAGACACCCTCACCCCACTCCCAGTATTAGGAGTCCCATAAAAACAAAAGCAAGCAACCATACTATATGTGTAGAGGACCTAGCACGGACACATGCAGGCTCCATGATTGCTGCTTCAGTCTCTGTGATCCCCTATGAGTCCTGTTTAGTTGATTCTGTAGGTTGTGTTCTCCTGGTGACCTTGAACCCCCTGGTTTCTATAATCCTTCCTCTACCTCTCCTATGGAGTTCTCTGAGCTCTGGGGGAAGGAGTACCATGGAGGTCTTCAATTTGGGTTCTCTTTCCACCTAATGTTTGGATGTGGGTCTCTGCATCTGCTCCTGTCAGCTGGTAGAGGAAGCCTCTCTGGTGATGATTAGGCCCCAATCTATGAGTATAGCAGAAAATTATTAAGAAAGATTTCAATGATTTACCCTTCCCTTCCCTTCCCTTCCCTTCCCTTCCCTTCCCTTCCCTTCCCTTCCCTTCCCTTCCCTTCCCTTCCCTTCCCTTCCTTTCCCTTCCCTTCCCTTCCCTTCTCTTCCCTTTCTTCTTCTTCTTCTTCTTCTTCTTCTTCTTCTTCTTCTTCTTCTTCTTCTTCTTCTTCTTCTTCTTCTTCATTTTTTCTTCTCCTCCTTCTTCTTCGGTCAGTTGTGTCTGTTCTACCCTAGGTCTCTGGCTATCCAGCCTCTAGTTCCTGACCATCCAGGCAGTGTGAGTTATGGGCTTCCTTTCCTGTGGGCCTCAAGTCAGAACAGTCATTGGTTGGCCACTCCCACTAGTTCTGAGCCACCACGGCCCCAGCACATCTTACAGGCAGAACAGATTGTAGGTTGAAGGTTTTGTGACTGGATTGGTGAACTGGTCCCACCACTGGAAGCCTTACCTGGTTAAAGAAAATGGCTAGTTCAGGGTCCATATTCTCCATTACTAGGAGGCCTCACTAAGGTCACCCTCATAGCTTCAAGGCTGCAGAGCAAGAGGGACACTCCTCCATTGCTGACAGGAGTGAAAAGTTGTAGAGATACTATGGAAATCAATATGACAGTTCCTCAGAAAATTAGGAATCGATCTACCTCAAGACCCAGGTATCACTCTTGGGCATATACTCAAAGGATGCTCTATCCTACTACAAGGACACTTGCTCAACTATGTTCATTTTGGCTCCATTCATAATAGCCAGAAACTGGAAACAAGCTAGATGTCCCTCAACCAAAGAATAGATAAAGAAAACGTGGTACATTTACATAATGGAGTATTATTCCGATGTTTAAAAAAATGACATCATGAAATTTGCAGGTAAATGGATGAAACTAGATAAGAATCAGCCAAACCTAGAAAGACAAATACGGTATGTATTCACTTATAAGTGAATATTAGTTCTTAAGTAAAGAATAATCGTGCTACAATTCACAGACCCAGAGAGGGTAGGTAATAAGGAGGGTTCTGGGCGGGAGGGGGCACTTCGATCTTCCTGGAAGAGGAAATAGAACAGGTTTTGCTGGCAGACTAGGGGAGGGTGGAGATGGGAACAGAAGGGATTAGCTGTTGGGGGATGGTGGGAGAGAGTATGGGGCGAGATGACTGGAATTGGGGGGACTTTTTATGGGCAATGTGGACACCTAGTGCAGTTGAACATTAAAAATAAATGTATGTATATGCATATATATTCACTTTTTGAAAGATTTAATTTATTTTAAATTGTGTGTGTGTGTGTGTGTGTGTGTGTGTGTGTGTGTGTGTACATGAATATGCGTACATAATGCACACGTACCAGCTGAAGCTAGAGGCATTAGATCCCCATGGAGCTGATGTTATAGGCAATTGTGAACCACTTGACATGGGTGAGGAGAAACAAATTCAGGTCCTCTGCAAGAGCAGGATTCTCTTTGAACTGATGAGCCATCTCTCCAGTCCAGGCCCAGGCCCTCTGACATTGTTAGAAATCTCCCAACATAGTAGTTAGGTTTCCATATGGCTAGTTCAAGCATCCTTCTAGTTATGTCTCTCCCAGCCTGTCTTCTGTGCCTTCCCTCATTGTGCCTTTATCCTCTTCACCTGTGTTCTAACATCCCCACCCTTAGAACTCCTCCAATGGTCCTTTCCGGTACCCTGGCTTCCTCAGGTGTTCCAACTTAAATTCACAGGTAAATGGATGGAACCAGAAGAAATCATACCGACTGAAGTGATGCACACCCAGGAAGACAAACACCACATGTTTTCTGTCTCCTATGCGGTTTCCATGGTTTCCAGCCTTGAGTGTTTTGATCTGTGTGTATAATTTTCAAAACACAATGCTATGTATCGCACAGCAGCATTTTTGTTTTGTAGATAATAAAAATTGAGGTGGTATACACAAGCACTTAGTGACATATTGGGGGACTGAACCCACAGAGTTCCTGTTTTAAACTGATTTTGTGTTTATTGTTCAAAGCAAATTTGTGGAGCCGAGTGATGCGTTTTTCTTTTTTGCTTTCAAAAATGGCCTCATTTGAATTCTGCTAATGCAAGCCAGGCTAGATGAGGCAACAGTAAAATGTAGCCTGGCATCTCAGAGCCTTAAATACCCCAAAGATCAATTCCACTATTTTGTAAAGACTGGTAGAGTCAATCAGTCCTACCTTGTAATATAGGTACCACCTCCCACTGGCTGTACCCTCCACTGACAGCCTCAGGTTGGAAAGCACACCTCAGAGTCCACTGGACACAATTAGTGAACTGACCTCAGTCCAATGGTCAGAGTGGCTGGAGAAATGTGGATTTCCTACAGATGAGGTCAATACAACATTTTACCATTGTAAGAGTCCCGACTCCGGGTTCCACGTGCTGTCATGACACTAATTTGCTTCTCACCGTAGATGTTCTGGGCTGTGGTGTGCTATTCTGATACTTTTAAAGGTATATTTATATCTACAAAACTACTCATTCTGAAATTGTTTTTCTTATTTTTCTTACTTTGAAGATAATAATACAGCTGCTTATAGTGTGCTAGGCTGACCCTCTTCCTTTCTCCTTCCTTCCCCCTCCCTGTCTGCTTCCCCCTCCCCATTTTCCTTCTTTCCATTTGGGAGGGGTTTATTTTGTTTTTTAGTACAAATGTTCTAGCTATGTTCCTGTCATTGTGACCTGACCAAAAGCAACTTATGGGAGAAAAGGTTTTATTTGACTTACACTTCCAGGTCATGTTCTATCACTGAGGGAAGTCAGGGAAGAAACTCAAGCAGTAGTGTTGTAGGATTATTTTATGCACTGTTGGGTGAGGGACTGCCTAGGTCTTGTGTTTTGTCTGCAGGTGTTGGATTTGTGTGGGGGATGTTGATTGCTTATTATCTGCAGCTGAGGAGTTCTGAATCAATAAAAACACCTGAGCTCACACTCTCGGGGTTCCACTGTCCAGTATGGCACTTGCCAGGATAGTAGTTCCTTCTGCTGAGGTCTAGAAATGTTTGCACCTATGAATATGCCTCCTTGTCTTCTTGGCTGAGCCACCACAACAGAGTACTATTACACAGTAGCTTTTAGCAGAAATTATGAGAGAATGCTACTTGCTGGCTCGCTCACAGACTCATGCTTAGCTAGCTTCTTATACAGTCCAAGATGTCCTGCCTAGAGAATAGCACTGCCCAGAGAGGGCTGGGCTTTCCTCTCTCATTAGTTAACAATCAAGACTATCCTAAAAAGATAACTCTTCAGACTAACCTGATCTAGGCAGTTTTTCAATCAAGACTTTCCTCTCAGATGACTCTATTCTTTGTCAAGTTGACAATTAAGCTAACCAGAATTGTTATTCTTTTTACTTTTTACTTTTATTTTTACTTGACACCAATAAAAGAAACATAATAGTTAACATAACCTCTTATTCAAAATAGATACGGAGCTTATCAGGCCTCATAAAAACAGTTGAGTTTTCAAATTTATTCTAGTTTTACAATACAAATGGGTGCTGTACACATTTCTATGCATATTTTCTTCTAACACCCTTGCTTTCTAGTTCTAGTTCCACTACTTTTGATTGTGGGGGTCCCTGAAAATATCACAGCCGGCAGAATAACAATCCATGTGATGCAAGAAGAAAATCCGGTTCAGTATAACTCGGTAGCTGGTGTTGGTTCAAACTTCCAGAGTCTGACACTGGCCAGTTTATTTAGGCATATTTAAATACAGCACAATTTTGTAAAAGTTTCCTGATAATAATTAACTCAACCCCATGTGAACAATAAAGCTTAAGACATGTTTACATTAATGGGAACTCTTAACAAAGTACATACGACTTCCTCCATAAAGGTGGGTTCAATTGACTGAGAAAAATGCCCAAGATAAGGTTCTAGGGAGAATGACTGAGATAAATATAAGATCCGTGGGAGTCAGGAGAGGCCTGGCCCTACAGATAGCACAGAGGTTATAAAGGCTATGGTAAAACACGTGACATCTTCCATGAGGATGAGTTCAACTGACTGAGAAACGAGGCTCACAATAAAGGTCCGGGGAGGAAAAGTTTAGGATACACATAATAGTCTGGAGTATTCAGGTGTTCCCTGGCCCTACAGACAGTGCAGATTACCAGGCCATTAACCGCACCTATTCTCAGCTTTCCAGATGGAAAACAGGTATACATCTCTTCCATCGAAGAGACAACCCTGCGTGTTTAACATCCCTGGTTTCCCAAGTGCTTATCCGTGAGCACAAAGACTGCATGCCTCTACATCGCCACATTTCTAAATTTTTAAAGAAAAAATAGTGGTTGTAATAGAGACCATGGCTGAGTGCATTACACCGAGGATAGTCTAATTAATATGGGCAAACATAAGAAAATTTTAAGAATAGCTAACAGAGGACCAAGGAAAGCTTAACCACGATGACCATTCAAAGTTCACCTGAGGGATTCTGTCTATATGTTTATGTAAACCATTAAATTGGTGATGAATAGTATGAGAAAAATCTGACACATTAAAGCACCACATACCAGGAAATTCTTGACAACCAAGGTTGAGCAACAAATAATCTACAAGAGCTCTATTTTGTAAAACTGTGGTCCTCAAGTCACCTGTCTCTTGATTAATTTCTCCTAATATTTTTGCTGTATTATTGGTGGTTTTCCTAATTATACAGACCATCTTTGAGATTTCTCTTTGTATTCATTCCAGTAACCATTTATGGAATTGGCAATAAAAAAGGAAACAACAACATCAATCTTTAGCATAGCAACACATCGTATGACTCCTATTACATGCGTGTCTTTCATCCCCACTGACAAAAGGCATTTGAATCCCGCATTGACAAGCTAAGAATTAACACGTAATGCAGTCAGTAAACATAACAGCATCATTGGGGGGGGGGGGTTCGGTAGTGTAGTATGCTACCCTTGTTGTTTCTCCCAAAGTCTCATCTGGATGAGTTAGTTTTGATGTTCCCCAAGTTAACAGCTTACTCTTCCTCCTGGACATCTCCTCTTAATGGATATGACATCACTTTCAAGTGTTTTATTGGTCCAGTGATCTCTGGGAGGCTGTTCTGGTTGGATAAATCAGATCAGAGGCCATCTAGGACTTTGTTCATATTCTGGAAAGACATAAACATAATCTCATCTCAATGTTAGAAGAACATCGGGCCCTTTCCATTGCTTATTTCTAGATCCTTTCATTTGACATATACTTTAGGCAGTGTCTCCTATAGGGCAAAATGCTTTGTGGCCGCAGAAGCATTATCCATTAAAGTGAAAAAATAAATAAATTAAGATAGCACAGCTAAATGTAGTATAGCATATGGGGATTTAGGTAGTTGTAATTGTCTCCTTTTTCTTTTTAAAACTTGTTGTTTATATATTGGATAGTGTTCCATAATAGCTTGATCCTGAGAATAGTAAGGGATTTTATCAGCATGGTTAATATTCCATAAACTACAAAAAATCTTTAAAGGCATTTGCTAATAAAAGCAGGACCATCATCAGTATTCAGTTGTAATGAAAGTCCTAGAAACAACATGCATAAAGAGCTATTTGACAAAGGTGAGTTCCCAGTATGACACAATGGCATTTTCTTGACTCTCCAGTGCCCTGTGCTATGCCTAAGGCAGTGTGTTCTGCAGCTGACTAGTTAGGGAGAGCAATTGTACAAGCCTGTAGTGCACCCTGAGCACTACATACCTGATACTCCTATCTGTCTATCAGAGACTATCTCAGAGACAGACAGTCACGGTTCCAGATGTCAAGCTGATGTGAGAATCATTCCTTGCTAATTATGTGCTAGGAGCTTGGAATGCTGTATAAAATAACATCTTAATAGAGGGATAGGCTCTCATGAGCTTTCTTTATCTTTCTCCCTTGCCGGAGTCTGATCACTTATCAGACCAAGGGCAGGCTCAAAACTAAAAGACAAACAACAGCCACTTAATTAACAATAGTCATTAATTTTTAAAGATTTAAACCTAAGTCTTTAAGATTTGAGGCCAATTCAGGGCAATTTTAATTTTGAGCTTAAGAAGATTTTCATGTTTAGGCAACAGGATATTCAGAAATTCCTGAGAAATAATCAGAGAAAATCCTAAAGGAGAAAACAACTGTTTCTTTTTGTCCCATATAATCATGAAAGTACATATCCAGCTGATACTGTAAATGAAATAAAAAGTGAACAGTATCAAAGCATAGCAGTTCTATGGAGGAAGAACTTGCTGGAAGACATTAGTTTTTACTACATTTCTGCCAACTGTCTGATGTAACAGATTTTTAGGCTGTACCAAAAATAATTTTAAGTGAAAATTTTGAAATAATCTAACTCTTAATAATTAATTGTACTTTTGGTTTAACCCCTTTTGGCCTCCAAGGAAATTTGGGAAACATGCAATTATGTTTGCATTTCTCAGCCATTGTATTATCCAGAAGAAATATTTTTAAAACTTTTTTGATTCCAACTTATTCTTATTTTTCTTTTTAGATCCATCCCATGCCTGTTTACATTGTTATTTTTACATTTTTTGTTATGTTATACAAACATTTTAGTAATCACAAAGACAAAGGAATCTAAGTGGTTTGGGTTCTCAGTGTCTAAAAGGCTAGAAATGAGAAACTCCCTATTTTTTTAATGTAAAGGACAAGATAAAATTCCTTATTTTGATAATACTTTGGGCACACCACTGGATGGATGTATAATTTGCCCATGCATCGTTAGGGAAAGTATATATAGTCTCAGTTACGGACAACTGCACCAACCCTTTGGAATAGTCGCCTGCCAGCAAGTTGAGACTGTTCCTGTCTTTCCTTCTAGGCAGACACTTCCTGCTATGTTCTCTGAGACAACAGTGTCAGCAATCCACTATTACTGTCATGTTTTGATAGGACTGGATTTTTTTTTAATCACCTTTTATTTTTAAGGCAAGGACACTCAGCTGAAGGATCACACTAAACCCCTTTTCCCATTTCTGTCTTTCTTCCATTTCTGTCTCAAGTCACTCATGTCCCATCCACTGCAACTTTCTGTTTACTGGACTCCACTCTCCAGGGCCTCATTCCAAATGTTTCAATCCTTTTACTACGCTCTCCCTACAGTCACAGCCATTCTGCAACATTCCTTTTCTCTCAAGTTAAGTTGTTTCCATCCTCAGCGCATCTTTATCCTTCATGGGCTAACTTATACATGAGGTCCGTTAGTTAGCCTCAGCCTTCCTTCAGTATACCTATTTTGGATGAGAATGTGCAAACTGGGTCTTCAAAGCTACCCACCGGGACCAGAAGACTCTGGTCTTCCTTAGTCCACCCAACAAACTGTCATCTGAATTAAATTAAATAATAGCAGTCAGTTAAAACATTCAATGGCTGATAAATATCTAACAAAAGCTGATTTGATTACAGCAAGTTCATGCTATTGAGCTGGACAACGGGTGGACATGATTTTTGTTGTTGTTCTTGGGCATGTAGAACTTGTATATGAAACATATGCGCCTTGTCCTTTTGAAAAAAAACACCTGTAAAACAATTAAAAGCAACGTCTATAGGATTTTTAGATGTAATTTTAGGCAACAACCATGGGGTTTCTCTAAAAAATATTAGAAGGAGATTTTTTTGGATAGTGATTATCTGTAGAACCCACGCTAACACAACCTGCCAATTATCATCACTGAGAACAAATAAGCAACCTGCATTTTATTTAGTGGCACAATTATTTCTACAGGCTCTTTACCAGTAAGTTGTTTAAGACGTGTCCTTCTTGTTACCATGAAGTCTATAATTTTTTTGGAAATAAGGAGTTCCAGATAGCTGCAGAGAAATCTGAAATGCATAAATTTCTATAATGCCGTCACCTTGTTGATATGTATCCAGCAGGAGATGAAGGGGAAGGAAGGATAAGCAGTTGGTAAGGACGAAAGGGATTAATGCTCGGGGCTCCCACTTTAGCAACAGCATTATTTAATAAGCTAATAACCCACTGTGCTTCAGACGTTGCATTTCTTATAGAATTTGATGGACAGTCTTCAGAAGGCAACTTGAAAAGCAGAGCAAATCCTCAATTGTATTGGTGGATAGGAGTGTGCCCCACTGACATGGCCCCAAAATTTTAAATTTTGCTCTTTTAGTTTACTATGACAGTTAAGCACTCATTTAAGTATTGATTAGACAAGAAGGAGAAGAGAGTGTTATTTACATAATGAATGGCCAATACTTCACAAGTTCAATCAGCATCTGCTTAAGGGCTTTATGTACGAGTTGCAATTGTCTTGTCCCTGTACTAGAAGTTGGGCTTGTTTTAATGTTTCCCCATGAAGGGGCCATTGATCAACCTAGATTGTGTTCTTCCCACTGTGAGGGAAAACAAACACGAAACAATCAACCAAACAAACAAACAAAATACACAACTCTGGGGCAGCCACACCTTAGTTCTTGGCGCAGTGGAGCCCCGCCCACCACTCTTTGGAATTCAGGTGTTGCTGCTGCAAGCTCTGAGTTCAGCCAGAAGTGGAAAGGGCCTGGGCTGGATGACTTTGAGTTCTGTTCACACAGCTCAGGAGTGTGTAACCCACCCCTCCTGCCTCTGGGAAGCCAAGCAGCCATGGGTGCCATTTGGCCTTCTATGCCATGACCTGCCACGATGTGTCAAGAAGAAATTTTCTTTTTTCTTTCTCCCTCTCCCTCCCAATCCTCCCCCTTCTCCTCCAGAGGGGGTCCAAGCAATACATTACTGTAATCAAGCTTGCAAAATAATTGAGAGGATTTTATCACCCTTTTATGGGTTCTTTTTACTTAGTTCCTATGAATATAAAGTCACAGAGTTGTTGCTCTGACTATTCTGTTCTTTTGGGTCTTAACAAATATATCATTAATTGTACAAAATTCTCTGTCTCAAAGGACTGATTAGAACTCATGTTTATTTTACTCTCTCACTTATGGAAGTGACCCCTTGGGTGACAAACTGAAAAATCCTACCCCCATTTCTAGTTAAAGAAAACCTTTATTATCTTCTCAGAGCTGGAAACTCTCACGTTGGGCACCAGATGTTGCAATGTTTGCAAATGCCATGGCCAGAAGAGTAAATATCCAATCCATGTGAGGCCAGAAGGGAATCTGCTTCAACACGGCTCAGTAGCCAGTGTTGATTCAAACTTCTAGAGTGTGACACTGGGTAGTTTATTTTAGTCATATTTAAGCACAGCATAATTTTTGGGGAAAAAAAGTTTGATGATAATTTACTGAACCCCATCTGTACAACAAAGCTTAACGCATGCTTACATCGAAACTCTTTACAAAATATATATGATTTCCTCCATAAAGATGGGTTAAATTGACTGAGAAACAATGCCCAAAATAAAGGACTGAGGAGGAAGAGTCTGGGATAATCATAATAGTCTGGAATATTCAGGTGTGCCCTTGCCCTACAGATAGCACAGATCACCAGGCTATTAACCACACCCACTCCCAGGTTTCCAAGTGGAAAACAGGTGTACATCTCTTCCATTGGAGAGATAACCCTACACGTTTGACATTCCTGGTTTTCAAAGTGCTTTTTTATCTGTGAGCACAAGGATCTCGTGCCCTCTGCATTTGATGAACTGGTGCAGATGTATGTCATTATAATAAAAATAAGAATTAGGCCAAGAATGAATACTCTGTATATCACTCTGCAGAGGAAGGCTATAACAAATATGTGAACTGTACTGAATAGAATATACATACAAACACAGGCACATACACAGACACACACACACACACACACACACACACACACATTCACATATGGGAAATTTCAAATATTTATTGGGTACTGACTACATAAAATGGACACAATGTGGATCTTGACCTATATTTATACCTGGGATTATAGAACATGGTTGAATAGCTAAATATCCTCAAAGAGAATACATAGGAATGGGTTGACTCAGCAGCCAGGAGGTACTCAACTCATGGCCATTATAGAGCCAGTTCTGGCTACTGGAAGGTGACCTCTGAGTCCCTAGAGAAACTTCCTGATTTAGCATGACACCTTGGATGACGCCAGATAGTTCAAGTTAAACACTTAGGTGAATGGCTGTAGATATCATCTTTGTTACACTGGAACCCTGAACCCTTCTGCATCCACTTGACCTTATGAAGTGTAGGCAGAAACATTGAAAACTGATTAGTTGATGTCAGTTGCCTGAGATGTTATGCCTCTATATCAAGGGATTGCCCTGCAGTAAAAACCCAAGACTTGAACTCTACTGAACTGTTTACCTACTAAACTCTACTATTTACCACTGTCCAGTGAGTGTATTGTCACACATTCTTGCCAGGGCTGCCCATATTACTCTATTGATGTAGGACAGACGATGAGGGTCGTTACCCACTTTTCTCTGTCCACACCTGATTTTACTATCTCTAATCTGCAGCTTTCCCACTGTCACAAACTCAAGCTTCCCTCTTCCATAACTCTCCCTGGCAAAGCGGTGAACTCAAGGGTACCTGCTGAAGGTCTAGGAATTCAAGGGTTTATAAACAAAATATTTTGTTAGGAGATGTGAATTGCTGCAATACTATTTCCAACAGTCATTAAGGAGTTAACGTTTACAAAACAGTCCCAGAATTCACCCTATTTGCTATAGGAGCATATAAATCACTTTAAGCTATAGATGTTCAGACAGGATTTGTGGAAAGAGAGTCTGAGTGTTAATGGGAACTCAGAGACTCAGGAGGGAGGATGCAGCAGCCTAGGGAAAGAGTTCAAGAAGCAGAAAGTTCTTGTTGAAGTGTGAATTTGAGGAAGATAAAGGATGCTTCTGAATGCATAAGCTGTGGCTTTGATTCTGCTACTGTTTCCCATGAAACCAACATATAAATCCGCACAGGAATTTAACCTGATCAAGTCTCAAAACACTTCTGTGTGGTGAGGACCCCCTATAGGGGCTCTCTGTAGGTGGCTAAATCCTAATCAAAACATCCCTGAAATGAGAACCTGACAGTGTTCCTCACATATCCTCTCAAGGCCCAGATCAAATTTGCACAACTTATAGCTGCAAAATTGAGTTGTCTTCAGCTTGAAATCGTGTGCTCCATCTGTCATCCAAAGATCCAGCTGTGTTCTTTTGGATTATTGTCACATCACAGCGATAAAGATTTCGCAATCAGAACTCACATTCAATTTTGGTAATGACTCATGAAGCAAAGTCTCTTCTAGCCCAGTTTCCCTGTGGCTTCACTGGCCCTGCAGCCTCCAGAACTGCTGTTGTCAGGCAGACACAGTGGGGCCGTTGCTGGTTACTCACTCAGTCTCTGACCATGTGTTCCCTGTGGAAGTTAGCTGTGAGGCATGGGGTTGGAGTGGGAGGATTTGTAAGGAGCTGCCAGGTTTTGGGGAAGGTGTGGATGATGCATGGAATCAGGTAGTCTGCAAAGGTGATGGCTGCAGTCGGCTCCTACTTTCCTACTTCACAACAGAATAAAGACCAATCCATCAAAGACCCTTTCCATCAAATGTACGAAGATGATGTGAGAACATCCTTGTTTGTTTGTCTAATGGATGTTTTCACATAAGTTGACTAATGATCCTTATGGTTCCACGCAAAAAAATTCCATGATTTTGCTCATGGCTGTGCTCTCTTCTATATCTTAAAGGGCCATCTATGCTCACGTTGAATAGATGTTCATTCCGTCTTCCTTTTGATGTCTAGTAGAGAAGAGTTTGCAATCTGATTAAATTAAACCTCTGGTTTCCCTTCTCTTCAAAGTTATATTCCTTCCATGCATTCACTGTCTCAGTGCCACCGGCACCAGACCCTGACATCTGACCTTCCTTCTTCAGACATTCATTTAAGCATTCCTCCCTCCTAACCCACCATCTGGAAATGCCATTATCCTACCACATTTGTCTTTGCTTTCTGTTCATCATAGCCTTGATTCAGGCCGCCACTATGTCTCACATCAATCACGGACATACTCTCTTAGCTGATGTGTATGTGTGTGTTCTCTTCTTTTACTCATGTGTGGAACGGAGAGTGAGACCCACGGTGGTCCAGGAAGAAATTTCCTGACAGCATTGACTCCTCCTGCTCTGTTCTGTTCTGGTACATGCCTGTGCTGAGCACAGGGAAAGCTTGACTGGAGTATTTTGGGCTAGGGCAGAGAGGCTATGATTGATGTGTGGAATTGGAGATCACAAAAGGGTAAGTAAAAATAGGAAAAAAGGAGAGATTTGAAGACTCAGATGTAGAGCCTTCTAGTGTTTAGGAGACAAAGAGAAAATAGAGAATGAGACTGGTACTGGGAAGAAAGCTCAGTCAGAGAAATGTTTGCCTTTCAATCATGAGGACCTGAGTTAAAACCCCAGAATCCAAGTGCAAATAGAGGGGTGGGTGTGGTGGTGTGTGCTTGTAATCTCAGTGCTGGGGAGTCAGAGAGAGCTTGATCACTGGGTCTGGCCAGGAAGCCAGTCTAGCTTGTTTGATGAAATCCAGGCTAGCTGGAGATCCTGTATTAAAATAAAGAAAAAAAAATGTCACCGTACAAGACGAATGACATCTGTGGCTTCCCTGCAGTCTCCATTGGAATGTGTACATACTTGTGCACCTACATGGGTATGACCGTGCACACACCCAGTCGCACAAATGATGAGGCTGAACAGTAGTGAAGACAACCCCACTAGAGTGATGTCCTGGAAGCCGAGTGAGGAAGGAGGCAGCTCCGTGGGCTCTCTGGTGAAGAGGAAGGAGAGTGAGGACCAAAGAGCTCATCATTTTATCAGTGACAGGAAAGTGCCTGGCAATATCCCAATTTCAGTAGAATACAGAGGACAAGTCAGGTTTGGAAGGCTCTAGACAGACTTGAGGGACAGTGATTGGAGAGGAAGGGTGGGCAAGGTCTTCCTACGAAAAGAAGCAAGAAGTAGGAGCTGCGAGGGGCAGAATGTACCCTGAGGATAGAATCTGCTCTCAAGATGAGAGATATCTATATGTCCACAAACAAGAGAAAATTAATGACAGGCAAGAAAGAAAGCAAAGGAATGTTCTTGAATGAGCAAGCAGGGATGAGGCATGGTGCATGGGAGAAAGGGTTGGAGATTTCTCTTGCATTTCTAAGAGAGGAGTTAGAGCATGTGGCTCAGCAGTCTAGCAGGTCAGTGGTGGCATGGTGGAAGCAGCTAGAAGTTCTCTTCTGATCTGTGTGGTTAGGGGAAATCAAAAGCAAGGCACACTGACAGACTTGGGGGCAACCTTCTTAATGGGTTCTCTTTCTCCCCACAACCTGGCAAAAATGTTTAATATTCACCACTATCAACCTTTGTATGTAATTACTTGTCAAGATTGCTGTTGTGTGAGCTTCATGAGAATAAGGTTTACGTTCTGACTTATTTCTGTAACCCCAAAACATAGAAGACAGAAAGGCAAGGAAGCTCTCAGTGTTTAGTAAACTAACTCATGAAAGCATTTAGTGCTCATTAGAAAGAAAAAGAAAAAGAAAGAAAAAACTCATTTATAAAGTCCTCTAAAGGTCAGAATTACAGCAATAAAGAAGGAGCTAAATCACATAAGTGATAGAAACAGTTGTGGGACTTAGAATATGTTGTTCAGGAACTGGAACCAGCTCAGCTGCTTCCTGGATTAGAAGAAAAAGGGGAGAAAAAAAAAAAAGAAAGCTGGTTTCCATGGAAACCCTCCTGAGTCAGGCTGATTCAGCAAGTTGCTTATAATTACCCACAAGCTTCCAGGAAAGGAGCTTCCTCACATACTAAAGTGTGGAAGTTTCAGGAAACAGTGTCAAACCCTGTGTGTCAGTCGCAAAGGCTCAGCCAGCTTCCTTCTGACAAGTAGGGAAAGCTTTAGGCTCAGCAGCAGACAGGATGAAAAATTTCAGGGCTAGAGCTAGAGGCAAAGGAACCCAGATAAAACATGGTTGTGTGGTTGTGTGGCACCCTGCTCAGACTCCCCGAGCCTCTCTGTCAAGATCTGTCCCACGGCAGGAACCAACTTACACACAAATATGTCTTGAAGACACCTGTGTCAATAAGCTTCCAAATGTAAAAAACTAGGTTTTCATTTTTGCTTAAAAGAAAAATCCATCAGCTGACAGAGGCAAACTGGATGCAGACATTCTTGTCTCTCCCGTTTAATCTTAGATACTTGTTTTTCGAGGCAGAGTAATGTTATACAGCCTGGGATTGCCTCAAATTTAGGATCCTTGGGTTTTAGCCTCTGAGGACCTGTGACTGCAGGTGTGAGTCACCATGCCCGGCTTCTTGTCATGTGTCGCTGCTCACGAATTTTCCTTTATAAACTGACCCTCACGTTTTCATGGTCAGTGTGCTTTCCCAGACCAATAAAGACATAGGCGTGGGATTCTAACAGACTAATATTTGAATCTGTATCTGTTGAGGAGGTTGAGACCAGAGACACCAATTCTGGTCGGATCCTAATCCTAGAGAGTTTATATCAGGAAATGAGTTCCACAGATCTTCATCTACAACTTTCTAAAAGAGAGGTTTGATTCATGGTTGTACTGATTAGTCCTGTCAACTTGACACAATTGGAGACACCGGGGAAGAGAGAGCCTCAGTTGATGAATTACCTCCATTTGATTGGCCTGTGGGCATGTCTGTGAGACGTTTTTTGATTACTGATTGCTGGGGGAGGACCCATTCCACTGCAGGCAGTATCAACCATCAACCTTGGGCAAGCAGGCCTGAGCTGTTTAAGAGAAGTAACTGCACAAGCCAGTAAGCAGTATCCCTCCACCGTCTCTGCTTAGATTCCTGCCTCCAAGTTTCTGCCTTCAGTTCCTGCCCCAAATTCCCTCAGTGATAGAGTGTGTCCTGGGAGTTATAAGATGAAATAACCCTTTCCTTCCAGAGTTGCCTTTGGAGAATGTTTTATACAGCAACAAAAAAGCAAACCACAGGGATATGTAATCCCAAACGCACCAGTGGGTACAGCTCCGGGCTCAGAGTGTGAACTCACAACATGGTATTCTGAATTCTCCCTTTTACACATTTTTCTTGAGTCATTGTTTTCCTGAAGTCATGGGGTAATAGATGGTTCAGAAGAGAATTTGGCTGCAGAATCCTGTATTTAGCAAAGCTTTCATTTTAGTAAGCTTCATCAGAAGCAGCAAAAAATCCCAAAACAGACTCAAAGGAACAATATTCAAAATTCACATTTATCTAAAGTGTTTCTGTAAACTCTCCATCACCTTCAAGGCTCTTCAACAAGGTCCTGTTTGTAACAATGGCCATAGACAAAATGAACAAATGTTTCTAGAAGAGACAGAACACAATAGCCTTTAATCCTAACTGCCAAAACAGAATGCTGTAAGTTTTCACAGACTAAGGTGAAGGTGTTTTGAATGGTTGCGCCAAAGTCTTAAGAGAGACAAGCTTCTTGACAATGAAATCTGCTCCCAAGGTTAAGAAAGGGGTTCACAGGCATGGATACAAGTAAAGGCAATAACCTTTTATTTTGTTAGCTTGAGATAATTGGAAATTTGAGGTAGTTTGGTACTGGAATGATTTGAGCTCCTGCTGAAGGATTTAATTAATTTCACTCGGCATCTCTCACTGAGCTCCTGTTCTTGGCTTTGACTCAGAGCTGGTCCCAGGGTAGGACTCAGGATGCTTTTAACATTACTGTTGCTTTCAAGGGGTTTGCTCAGTGTTTGTGTGAATTGTGATTTAGAGAGCAAAGATACTTAAAGAAGCAATGAATCATATGACTCACAGTAAATATTTTTATTCCTTAATTAAAGGAGACTATATAGAACTCAAATTTTGCTCAGAGGGATCTTTAATTGCAATAAAAACCAAAAAGAAAAAAAAACAATATTAGAATCAAAATCTGACTTTACTACTCACTAGAGTGATTTTGGAAAGCCCACCAGCTGTGGATAATATCATCTGCCCCCTAGTGATTCCATGGTAACTACAGATACATGTGAGAGCATTTGATACATTGACTAGTTCTACATTCTCAAGAAGCATCTTGATTTTTTTCTTCCCATCATTTTGAAAGTATAGTACTTTTACCAACATCTTTTAGTTACTCAGTTAGTAGCTAGTGATGAAATACTCTAAACACATGAACAAATCATCTGGATATAGGGAAGAAGTTCTATGGGATTTCTGTGTCACTTCTTGTTTCTGCAGCCTAAACACTAAAACGGCTATGGATTGATCAAGGAACACATTAAAGAGGGGATTCATTTAATTTTCATACCTAAGCATTGTTAATCATGTTTAAAAATATTTGGTGGAAGGATAGGCAGGGTTTGTTTTCTCCTTCTTGAACTCATCTGGTGACTGAGCCTTCGTGTGTTCTATTGGAACATATTACAATAGGTCCTCTCTAAAAAACTAGATGAGATTATTCAAACCAACAGATTCACAAGTCACAACAGAATCAACAAGCAAAGCAATAGGTCCCTCCAAAAGATGCCTTCTCTATCATGATGGACTATATCCTTCAAACTGTGACTCAAATAAGCCCTCCCTTCATCAAGTTGTTTTTGTAAGGTATTTTTGTAACAATGAGAAACATAACTCATCCAAGGCCTTAGTGAGCAACATAGAGGAGAAAAAAGTCAGCAAAATGGAAAAGAAGATGAACGATATAGATGAAAACATCAACAGCATAGATGGAAATTTTAGCAAGAAAGTTGGGAATTCTTAAAAAAAATTATAGAAATGTTATAAATGAAAAACTTAGTAAGTCAAATATACACAAGGAACAGTAGCACTAAGATTCAAGCAAGCCAGAGAAAGAATGTCAGAGAAAGAAGACAATGACAAAATATTTCATTCAAACATCACTAAGAAAAGAAAGTAAAGAGGCATGATCACAATATCCAAGAACTCTGGAATGCAAAGGAGCTGAGATAAAACTGATGGTATTGTGAATCTTTTCAATGAAATTATAGCAGAAAAGTTTCCAAATCTAGTGAAAGAAGTGGACAAGCAAACACATTTAGATCCTCAACTAGGAATGCCAAGGGAAAGAACTCCCCAAAACATTATAGACAAGGTCTGAAGACTAGAAAAGCAAAGAAACTATTAAAAGCCTGAGAAGAAAAATGTGAACTCACCTACAAAGGCAGAAACATCGAAATAACATCAGATCTCTTGCTAGCAATCCTAAGAGACAGAAAACATGGAATGATAGATTTCAAGCTCTGGAAAAAAAATCTTCCAACCAAGAGTGCTAAGCCCAGAAAAAATCTATCTTTTAAAATTGTTAGAAAAATGAGAACAAGTAAAAATAAAGATACACAGACTAGCTGACTGGATTAAAAAACTGGGCCCAATCGCTCATTGACTACAAGAAACACACTTCAAGGGTAAAGACACTGAGGTTTAGGTAAAGAATAGGAGTCTGAGGGATTTGGACAATGCATTAAACCAACAAGCTAAAAACAAGTTGGCATAGCTATTTTCATAATGATAAAGTAGACTTCAAACCAAAGTTCATCTAAAGAGATAAAGTAGGTCATTACATGTCAATGAAGAGATATATAAAGAATATTTAAAAATTATAAATATATATGCACCAAACCTCATGGCTCCATTTTTCCAGAGCACAAATATCAATGGACATAAAAGTTTAGATAGGTCCTGATACAATAATGGTGGCTGACTTGAGTATCCCACTCTCATCTTTATATAGGTCATTCAAAATAAAAATCAACAAAATCCTTAAACCACTAAGGGATAAAAACAGACTAATCATATATGCATCATAAAAAATATCAGCAGCCTAGAGAATCTTCTCGAAGTAGACTCACTACAATTCATAACAATAGTAGTGATTTTCTAAAAAGATGATGACACACTGTTGAATTGAAGGTTCAACTGAAACTCCAGAAGGAATAACTAATAAACATGTAGAGTTAAAAAGACTATCAGTGTGTTTTGCCAGTTGCTATTGAGCAAATTATTTAGGGAAAAGAAAACATATTCTTGGTAGTTAAGGACTTGCTAGGATCAGGAAGCAAAAACAAAGAAAAGCACAGTTATTACGGCCCACAGGTTTCACCTATGACAGACAGGTCTATGATTAATAGACAGCAAATTAGTTTCAGTGCCCACTGTTAAGTCTGAACTTCTTTGACAATTATTACTGGATTTTGCTGATGTACATTGAGAACATAAAGACAATGGAACAGATAGATTTTCTTCTCTATACAATAAAGTAAAAAAATTCTCTTACTTGTGGTCCTTTGATTAATTTTAATAGAGAAATAATAGGATGATTGATTGTTATTTGGTTACCATAAACTGCAGCCTAACAAGGAAATTGCCTAAGAAAAAAATACCTGGTTTCCATAAACTCTGTTGATCTGTAATAGAAAATTCATTGCTTTATTGTACAATGTAACTATGGGAACAGAACATACAAGAGATGTTTTATTATATGTGGGTATTTTCATGGTAACCTGCTTAAGGGCTTTGTTCAAAGGGTATATAAGATGTATGTATGTTGAAGCTTTGTATCATTTATAAGGCTTCATCCACAATGCTTCATCCACAAGATAGCAGGGGGCTTGCAAGATGTATGGGTAAGGTGTATGTGTCTTAAAGTTTACAAGATGTAGGTGTGCGTGAGAGGTGTGTGTGTGCATGTGTGTTGAAGTTTTGATTTACATAAGATTTAGGAATGTATGAATGAGTGTAGTTTTATGGGAAATGAAGAGAATAAAGTTGTTGAAGCTTTCACAAGAGGTGTATGTATGTGTGCAAGAGGTGTATGTGGTCTTATAGGAAAAATAGAGTAGAGAATAAATTTAGATAAGAAATAAAAATTGTATAAAGAGAAAACAATAGAGGGAAAATAGTAGGAGAAAGCCTAAATAAAGACAAAAGTCTAGTGACATCTATCAAAAACCTGAATAACAAGAGAAGCCTGTTCCCATCAATAAGAGGTGTGATTAATTACATTGCTCACCTCATCCACTCATCCCTCCTGGGTTGCTGAACCCCTACTGGGACTGGCCTCTGGCAACATTTTAAGGAACAAATTATACTTTATGAATTTAAAAAATAATATAATAATTTCTGACATCTAATGAAATCATAATAGAAAGAAAGCTGTGAAATTCTTTACCAAGAAAAACTGCAGAAAGTATACAAAAACATGTAGACTGAGCAATATACTTCTGAATGACCAGTGGATCATTGATAAAATCAGGGAAGAAATTTGAAAATTTCTGACATCAAATGAAAATGAGAGTGTAACTTACCAGAATCTTTGAGACATTACTAATGTATTTCTAAGAGTTTATAGCTTGAGTATTTACATTTAAAAATCAGAAGAGGAGCTAGAGCGATGATTCTGTAGGTAAGAACACTCACTGGCTGCTCTTTCAGAGGACCTGAGTTCAGTTCCCCACACCCACAGGCAGCTTCCAACTCTAGCTGTAACTAATAACTCAAGTTACTAGTTACTAACTCTAGTAAGTCTAGTTCCAGAGGACCTGTTGCCTTCTTCTGACCTCTACAGGCACCATGCACACACATGGTACACAGGCATACCATCAGACAAAACACCCATAGACATAGACATAAAAATAAAATCAGAAAGCACCTGAAATAAACAAACAAACAAACAAACAAACACAGATTAAACTCCTATAAAATCAAGAAAAATCCAAACTCCAAGCAGTAGATGGCAAGAAATAACAAAGATCAAGACACAGATTACTGAGATGGGGACTAAAAGAACAATTCATAGAATCAATCAAAGAGTTGATTCTTTAAAAACAAAGTAACAAAGCCTTAGCCAAACTAATAAAAATAGAGAAACTGAAATTAATAAAATTACAGATGGAAAATGGGAGGTTACGACATAGTCCAGAGATTCCTTACGGACTAATTTTGATGTGCATTTTCTTATCCTGTTTATTAAGAAGTTTTGTATCTTAAGGCCTTTCATATTTTATTAAACCTTTCCTGAAGAACATTGCTCCATTGTAGAGAAGTATCACAAGATTGTGTAAATATTCCATTACTGTGAAATGTTGGGCTAAAATTAAATTTCACTTATTATAAGTAACACCAGACATATCTTGGTCATTTTTACATCCTCATATTGTTGGGCTATTTCTTGAGAAGAAAGAGTCATGTTTCTAGGTCTAAGTTTACTTTTTGAGAGTAGGGGATAAGAAGTGTCAAACATATTACACTAGCCTAAATCTTGCAATTTTAGAAATATTTACATTAAAGCAATGAAACAATGTATATTCTAAAAATTTTCAGTGATTTCAATAATGAGATTGGGAAATTTTTGGTACACTTGCTGGCCATTTTCATGTTTTCGTTGGCAAGTTGCCTAAAGAGAATTAAAAATTTTCACAATCTTTCAGTCACTATTTCCCAACATTTTGTAGGATGAATGCACAGAATAGGTGCTGTGTTCAAGGAGGTATGTTAAACCCTATCTCCAGGTTCAAGGAATTCTAGACATGAGGGAAGTATAGAATCCCAAGTTCAGCCACAGAAACACAGTGGTTTGCAGCCACGGTGGAGCAAAGCACAGAATCTTTGAGAGTGAAGAAGTTCTAGAGGAAAGATTGGGACTTCCAAGGGAGATGATTAAGGAATGCTTTGCGGTATATACAGTGGGAAGCATATACATGCCAGGTCTGAAAGTTTTGAGGGGTAGATACACATATGTGGGAGCAATTGCTGAGCTACAAAGTAGATTAGAAAAGAACAGAAAAGTCTAAGGCAGGAAGACATTTACAAGAACCAGATGGTGGTTCACCTTGCCTTCTACACTGAACAGCGTGACTTGATCCTGAAGATGTACCTTAAATCATCCTTCGTATCTAATAACTTCTGATTTCATAGCTGAATAACTAGGGGCAATTTAGCTTCATAAGTGTCTCATCTGTAAGCCAGAGCAATCTGTTTATACTTGTGCTGTGCTAAACGTGCTATGGAAAAGCCATCACTGATTACCAGACATTACCTTGGAGACATGGAAATTATTTTAGGAAGCAGAGTACCTGGCCCATTGCTCAATCCCACCACGACCCAATTATTCCCCTGTTAGCATACCATTCTTCATCTACTCAGCTCAAGGATGCTGTGATACTATTCTAGCCACTGTCAAATTATGTATGCCTTAACACTATCAATTTTTTTTTCATTTTACACAGATTTGAGTTCCATAACTTTGCCATGCCATTGCATGCCATTCAGTTTAGGCATGTAGCTAAACCATACTGACCTTTTCATTTGTTAGAATTTAAAAATACAGATGTTAATTTCATAGCAAATCATCCTGTCCTTGCAGAGGACTTCCACTTCTCTCTCTCTTTTTTAAAACAATTCGTAAATTTTTCTTCTCTCGTATAATACATCCCACCTTCCTTCCTCCTCTCCCTTTACTCCTCCCAGCTCCCTCATCTTCCATATCCCCCAGATCTACTCCCATCTTCTCACTCCCACCGCGCCTTTCCCCAAGAAAGCAGTCTTCCCAGGGTTACTGCTCAAACATGACACAACAAGATGGAACAGGGTCAGACACAATTCCCTACTTCAAGGTTGAGCTAGGGAACCCAGTAGAGGGAGAAGGTACTCAAGGGTAGGCAAGAGGTCCAGGGACACACATCATTCTTCCTATTTGTATGAGTTCTACGGGAGCAGAAGGGCAGGCAAACTCAAGATATATTTAGAGGACCAAGCAGGTTCCATGTTTGCCATGTAAGGCTCTGTGAGCCCCTAAGAGCGCTGGTCAGTTAGCTCCATGGGGTTTATTCTCCTGGTGTCCTCGACCCCTCTGGTCCCACAAATCCCTCCTCTGCTTCTTCCATGGGTTCCCTGAGCTGTGTGTATTTAGTTTGGCCCTGTGCTTCTATATCTACTCCCATCAGCTGCTGTAGGGATCCTCTCTGTCAAGGATTGGCTAGACACCAACCTATGAAGAGAGCAGGATAACTTTAAGTCTTTTTCTGACTGCCCAGACTCTAGTTCCTGGTCCTCCCTGGAGTAGTGATCATGGTCTCCCTCCTTTAGCATGGGGCTCTACCCTGCCATTGCCCCAGCAGATCTTGTCGGGAGGATAAATTGTAGGAGAAATTTTTGTGGCTGGGATGGTGCTCCAGTCCCATCACTGGAAGCCTTGCCTGATTATAGGAGATGGTCTGTTTAGGCTCCCTCTCTGCCATTGCTAGATGTCTTTCCCTAAGGGGTTTGTTGATTCCAGTGAGTTTCTACAGCACTAGGTCTCCTGATTCTCCCAATCCTTTACTCTGAAGTACTGTTTATGTTTGAGGTTGAGGTGTGTTTCTTGTATGCACCTGAAGGCTCGATTTTGTTTTCAAATCCATTACATTAGTCTGTATCTTTTTTAAATTGGGGAATTGAAACCATTAATTTCACGGATTAAAGGATATCAATGACCAATAATTTTTAGGTCTTGTTATTTTGTACTTATTGTTGGTTGTTGGGTGTGTGTGTGTGTGTGTGTGTGTGTGTGTGTCCCTTCTATTGATTATAATGGTGTGAGATTATTTACTTTCTGTGTTTTCCTAATTGTCGTTAACCCCCTTGGGTTGGAGTTTTCCTTCTAGTACCTTCTGTAAGGCAGGATTTGTAGACAGATATTGTTTGGATTCTTCATGAAGTATCTTGTTTTCTCCATCTATGGTAATTGAGAGTGTTGCTGGGTGCAATAGTCTGGGCTGGCATCTGTGTTCCCTTAGAGTCTGTAGTACTTCTGTCCAGTCCTTCTGGCTTTTAGGGTTTTCACTGAGAAGTCAGGTGTAATTCTAATATGCTTGCCTTTGTATGCTACTTGCTATTTTTCTCTTGCAGCTATTAGTATTATTTCTTTTTTCTGTATGTTTAGTGTTTTGATTA
The DNA here is from genome assembly GCA_026225945.1 of Cricetomys ansorgei. Classification (NCBI taxonomy): domain Eukaryota; kingdom Metazoa; phylum Chordata; class Mammalia; order Rodentia; family Nesomyidae; genus Cricetomys; species Cricetomys ansorgei. The sequence goes on along the minus strand of JAMJFZ010001121.1, from coordinate 11,160,343 downwards.
TTATTTGCCGAGGGAGACTTCCTTTTCTGGTCCAGTCTGTTTGGTATTCTATAAGCTTCTTGTTCTTCTATAGGCATTTTTTCTTTATGTTTGGAAATTTTTCCTCAATGATTTTTGTTGAAAATGTTTTCTGGGCCTTTGAGCTAGGAATCTCAATTCCTATTATTCTTAGGTTTGGCCTTTTCATAGTGTCCCAGATTTCCTGGATGTTTTGTGTCAGTAATTTTTTGGTTTTGATGTTTTCCTTTACTGATGTATCTATTTCTTCCACAGTGCCTTCCACTCCGGAGATCCCCTCTCTCATCTCTTGTGCTCTGTTGCCGTAGCTTCCCTCCGCAGTTCCTGATCACTTCTGTAGATTTTTCATTTCTAAGATTCCTTCAGTTTTTGTATTCTTTATGGGTCCTATTTGCATTTTCAGGCCTTGGACAGTTTTGTTCATTTCCTTCCTTTGTTCTTTTTTTTTCTTGGCTTTCTTACACAGGGATTTATTTATTTCTTCTAATTGTTTATTTGTTTTTTCCTGTGTCTCTTTGATGAGTTTACTCCATCCCTTCAATTATTTGTTAGTCTTTTCATTGATTTCTTTAAGGGATTTATTCATTTCCTCTTTAAGGACCTCTATTATTTTTATAAAGTGGTTGTAAGGTCTTTCTCTTCTGTTTTGCCTGCGTCAGAGTGTTCGGGGATTTTTGTAGGACAGGTGGACTCTGGTGGTGCCATATTGCCCTGGTTGTTGTTGATGGTGTTCTTACATTTCAGCATTTGGACTTTGGGTGTTTGTAGGTTTAGGTGCCAAATTCCTGAATCTTTCTTCCTTCCTTCCTTCCTTCCTTCCTTCCTTCCTTCCTTCCTTCCTTCCTTCCTTCCTTCCTTCCTTCCTTTCTTTCTTTCTTGAGTGTCTTGTTGCTTAGTTTCTTTTTTTTGCTCTCTGATCTTCTGTTCTTTGCGGTCTCTTGTCAAGCAGTGAGTCTCTGCCCAGGCTGGAGGCAAAGATACAGAGTTTGCAAGCTTCCTACCTCTTCTTTAGGCTGTCTGCCTTGTCTCCTTCTGGTGTGGGGGATGTCTGACCTAGTTGGTATCTGGGTGAGCAAGCAGGTTTCCTACCTCTTCTTCTGCTGGCTAACTTTTTTGTGCTCTAGTGTGGGAGGTGTCTGCCCAAGTTGATATGTGTGACTCCCACAGTGGAGCCAGGGAGCGGTGGAGGGAGCAACTGTAGGGAGATAGCTGTGGGTTGGGGTGTTCTGGTGGGAGGGTCAAACAAGGAGTCTGCGTACCTTTTCATTTGGTGGCTGCCTAGTGACTATCTGGTGCAGAAGATGCCCTAGTTGGTGTGTGGGACTTGGGTAGGTGGACCAGGAGATGGGAGGGAGGTGATATGGGGATCCCATGGCAATGGGTTGGAGTTTGGGGACATGGAGTATTCTGGTGGGAAGGCTGGGTCAAGAGTCTGCCTACCTTTTCTTTGATGGCTGGGTAGTCACAATCTGGTGCAGAACATCTTTAGAATAATTTTTAACTTTGCATACAAGAGTTCCATTGTAGCATTTTTTATATAAATGTCATTTTTTTTCTTCTTGTTTGTTCCTCTCTCCAGCTGCTCTCCCCTGTCCTCCTCGTTCCTGTCCTGCTGTTCCTTTCCAAATCATTGTGCTTCTGTTTTCATGTCACAAGTATCCCATTACCATTTATACATTCCTATCATAACACACATATGCACAGTTGGACAGACAGCCACATACACAGCTAGACATGTAGACAGACAGACAGAATTACATACATTTTAAACCTTTATAGATTCTTTATATGATAGAGTACACACAGTAATTATCTAATTCTGGCTTCTTTCACTTAACACAGTGGTCTTCAGTTACATTCATTTTCCTATAGATGTCATGATTTCATTCTGCTTTGTTGCTGACTAAGTTTCCATTGTGTATCCGTACCATATTTTTTCTGCATTCATCTGCTGATGAACATCTAGATTGGTTTCATTTTCTAGTTTGCGTGAATAGTGCAACAAGAAACACAATGATCTCTGTGTCATGTTGACTTAAAGGCCTCAGGCATTACATAGGAGGGGTATAGCTGGGTCATATGGTACTTCTACTCTTGGTTTTGAGGAACTTACACACTGATTTAACTACACCCACAGGAGGCACACCAGCTTACATTCCTGTAGGAGTTACCTGGTGTGTAGGCTCATTAAGAGGACAGGGAGGCACTTTCATAACTACAAACCCTGCCAGACCTCAGCAGAGGGAATCATCTTCATGTTCAGGGCCATACTCACAGTAGAACCTCAAGCGTCTGCACTAAGGTGTTTTATTGATTCAGAACTCCTTAGGTGTTCTACCAGTAGCACGTGCAGATCATAAGCAATTAACATCCCCCACAAAAACCCAACACCTGCAGACAATATAAAACGCCAAACCCTAGGGTAGCCCCTCACCCAACAGTGCATAAAAACATTTTAAACATAACTAAAAATATACTTCCCCGACACATTCCCATCAACAGAATGAGGGTTGCCCTTTACTTTATTTTTGCTGTGATTTGTTATCATTTGTTTGCTCGATGATAGCCATTGTGAGTGGGGTGGGATGGAATCTCAGAGCAATATTTAGCTTTCTATGAATATGCATTTTAGTGATCTCTGTCTAGTCTCTAACACATGTATTAATTAGTCATTTATCTTTTACTTATTGGGTTGCTGAGGATACTTTACATTTTCTGAATACTAGTCCTTTGTCAGTTCAACGTTTTACAAATATCTCTTCCCAGTGTAAGATATGACCACTTGCCCACTTTGTGTGTCATTTAATGAATAGAAAACTAACTTCAGTGTAGCCAGTTTCTTACTTTTCTTTATTGTTTTGTTTTCTTTTGTACAAGAAACCTTTACAAACTCTGTCTTATCCAATGGAAAAGAATATTGAATTGTGTTTCTTTTCATCAGAAAATTTACTTTTTTGTTACCAATGAGATATTAACATGGGCAAGGCACTTTGGGGAACACTGGGAATCTTGAGTCTTATAGAGCTTAGACTGACTTGTTTCTTCAGAGACTAATTTGTCTGAGTTTAATGCTTATGAGAACCAGGGTCTCTGAAGCATTAGTCTGTCAAAGCCATACTTATTGCCTACATTGTGGGGCAGACACTTTCTGGTCTTTATATATAATCTTCTTCTTGAGGAAAGGGCAAGGTGAAGAGATCAATTAAGAATAAATATGGGACTGGAGATAGTTCCATTTAGTTCCAGAGTGAAGACTTAAGAGTGATTCCCAGTACACATGTGATAGCTTCCAGCTGTCTGTAACTCACGTTCTAAGGGAACATCCTCTTCCAGCTCTGTACAAGTCAGGCGTATGCCTGGAGACAAATGGAATGCCACCAGTGGCTCTTGTGGACATCAGAACAGTTCTGTTCATTAGCAGGTGAGACCCTAAAGTGTTGTCATGGTGGAACAGGACAAAAGTACCCTCTTTATATCACTTATCCCTTCTGATCATATCACACCCCACGCTAAATTATACTGCACTATTTCAAATATCTAAATCACTGTCCCCATCCAAGTCCTGTTCTTCAGGTGATGTTGGTTAAAGTTCATGCATATCTTTTCTCCTTTGGAACCCCTTCCAGTCTCTCCTTGTTACCTGGCTTTTCTTATCCCTTATAACTCTAGCATCAAACCTCCTGAGAACACTCCTAACCAGCTCCTAACTCTTCCAACCCAGCCCCATGTTGCCTCCGGATCTTTAGCCTGGCACTCCTCACACTGCTTCACTGTGCTTGTCTTCTTCACCTCTAGACCTTGAAATCCTTGAAATCTGTTATGGTGTTAGTTGAGTGTTGGGCATTAGAACAGAATCTGGGAAGCCTGAATATATTTGTTGACTGATGAACTATAACTGAAGGGATTAATTTTTAATTGTTTGTAACTAATTTACGGTTTTATTTTGAATCTTTTCAAGGATCTCTCCATCCTGCCAAAATACTCCCAACACTTTTCTCTCCACACCACAACAGAAAAGGAAGTATATTTACTTTCACATTTTCAGGAGAGAAAAGTACATTAATTTGCCACTGATTTCAAGTTTGTGAAAATGTAGGCAAAGTCTAGTTCAAGGTTGGCAAATATGTACCAAAGATGGCAAAACTTAATGTTGACAATTAGAATGTTTAAATTACTCACAAAATAAATACATTTCGTACCACTTTATTAGAGACTTGTTTGAATTTTAACTATGTGTGTAGATATGTGCACCTGTGTGTAGTACCCTTTGAGTCCAGAAGAGGGCAATGGTTTCTCTGGATGGAATTTTGAGCCATCCACTGTGGTGAGCCACCTCTCCAATCCCTTATACTGCAACCAGTGTAAGGCCAGCCCAGATGCTGTTTTGAGCCAGCAGATATTATTATTATGCTAACCTTATCTAAGTTAGTGAGCATGTTGTCTATCCTCTAAGGTTCTCTGCTACTCCTACATATGATTGCAACTATATCCCATTTAAGGTAGTCAGAAACAGACAGTGATTTTCCACTCTCAGCGCTGAATTGTATGACATGCTGATGTGCTGCTGAGCAGACATCTGATATTCCCACTTTGTGCTGTGTCACACAGGTGATCTTCCCTTGATTCAGGTTAGGTGGGCTCCATCCTAACCCATTTCATCCACAGGTGTAAGGTCACCATCCAGGTTCACTCAACAGAGAAGATAATACCCAACTCTTCGTTAGTCCAATGGTGGATTCTGAGCTAATTCAAACTGGGCCATAGAGCTTTGCCCTCTATGAGAGAAGAATTTTCCTCTTGTTAGAACAAGAGCCACAAGGCTGCCAGTGAGCTAGTGCTGCTAACATCCATCTTTTCTTGCTGCATAGCAAGAAAGAGAATAAAATGAACTCAAAATACAAAGAAGACAAAGATGAGAGATGGCCAAATGAAGATATACCTTGTGGGAAGATTCAGACCTTATGTTTGTAGGGGACAGTACTTTTGCACTCTGTGGTGTGCTATAAAACATCCCAGAGCAGTAAGAAAGTGAGGGAGTGAGACAAAAGCTAAACTCAGACCTGCTGGTCAGTACAGCTGTTCATGAGCCAATGCTGATCATGAACAGCATTAAAACAGCATTCGTTTGTCTAAGTAAGTCAAATAACTATGACAGGCTTTCCTACCCCAGAGAGAACAAACATTAGCAAATACCTATTCTTTTTGTTATTAATTTCAAGCTATGAAAGCTATTTATAGGTAGTGACTGAGATATTAGGGGGAAAAAAAGATATGTTGGCCTCATTCCTTTGCCTCTAAATTTAGCATTTCCTAGTTTAAATTTACAAATTATTTCAAATAATCTCAGAATAGCCCATGCCCTCAAAGCGGGTGTCAGACTGAATATCCTAAAATGACCAGCGTTGTCTAGACCTAGAGTTCAAGCCAAACAGAACCTGAAAATTCTCAGGGGGAGCAGCTGAGGGAGGAGGAAAGTGTAGCTGCTTCCTGACACGGCCACGGCAGCGTCTTCTCCTGCTTGTGTAGTGTCTTCGTCTGCATGGTCTATGACAGTGCAGGTTAAAACGCAGCCCAGCACCAACGCGTTCAATTCTGTTCGTATTATGAGATATTTCCAATGGCTCTTTAAGCATGTATGCAGAGGCAGGTCTTAACTCCGGTGTTTGAACCACTGCTTACTTCCTGTCTTGTTGGATGCTTCCTTCCAACCTTCACAGCGTAGAGAGCGCAAGGTCTTTGTGCTCACAGGTAAGCACTAGGAAGACCAAGAATGCTAAGCACAGAGGCTTGTCTCTTCAACAGCAGGGATGTGTATATCTGCTTTTCACCACAAAGGATGGGAGTGGATGCGGTTAATAACCTGTGACTTTTGCTATCTGCATGGCCAGGTTTCACCTGAATCCCCCAGAATGTTTATCCCAGACCATCCTCCCTAGACCTTTATCTTTGGCTTTGTTTCTCAGTCAATAGAACCCATCCTTAGGGGAGATATCACACGTACTTTGTAATTTGGTAGTTTCTATGTATCAGTATGATGGAAACCAAACCTGATCCCACCCTAAGCCCTTATGCTACCTTAAGTTTTATTGTACACATGGAATTGAGATCATTGTTAACAGGAATTTTTTTTCCCAAAAAAGTGTACTGTACTTAAATGCCTAAAAAGCTAGACTGCCTAGTGTCAGACCCTAGAAGCCTGAACCGACACTGGATAATGGAAAACAGTCGTGTAGCACTGAATTCCTTTCTTGCTTCACTTGGCACCAACAGGCCCTTTTACGTACCTATAGGCTCCAATCTTCCCTCTCACACTCGCTAACAGAATCTTGAGGATGGGTAGCTCGTTATTCTAAGCTGCTCACAGCAAACTTGTTCCAGCTGAATCTGTTCTTTAAGAGCTAGAGGCAGATACGTGCTTGCTTGCTGTGACCAACAAGGCTTAAGTCTCCATGTTGTCTGGGGAGGTTATGCAAAAACATTGGATTTTAATGAGAAGGAGATAGACTCTGTTAGTGTTCCACTCTTCTCTCTTTATTTTGGCTTTGTCATGAATTCTTAATCTGAAGATCTGTGGGCTACTGTAATCTTGAGCTATGGGCATGGAGACAAAAGCCAAGATGACTCTACGAGGAGATTGAACATTCTGCACCTCTGATGTCACTGCTGAGTAGTTGCATCAGTGTGAGCTGACTGGCTCCATGCTCACTGGCACATAGAAAAATCGAACATTTCTAATTTTCAACAAGAATAACATTAGCCACATGTGCCACATGGGTTTCTTCTACCTATAAATCTATCAGAAGTCTCCTTCAACACCTCATGTTGGATGTCTCCTTTCTGCAGGTCACTGATACCAACTGGGCATGGCCCTTCGCCCTCTATGCAACACTATCTTTAAGACAGTCTGTCATCACCACTGGGCATCAGGTATTTATTCTAATAGCCTTGTCTTGATGAGGTACAATTGAGCAGATGGTGCTGAGCACCATTCACCACAGGTCAAGGTCAGGGTGGACCTGGACTGAGAGAACAAACGTGACTAAGGTCGGCATGGCATGAAGCCCATTGCACAGGTTAGCTTTTCTTGTCAGTCACTGTGACAAAATGCCCAATAAGACAATTTAAGGTAAGGAATTATTTATTTTGATTCATCGTTTAAGAGGGTTTGGTCCATGGCTGCTTGGCTGCATATAATTAAGCAGATGGTCACTCTGCTAGGGCATGTGACATGAGAGGTTCTTCACGGTACACAGGAAGCAGTGGTGGGAATAGTGGTACTCCCTGGTCATGCGTTAGTACCTCTTCCATTCTCTCCCCATCCCCAGTCCATGGGATGGTGCTACTCATAGACAATTACCTTTATACCATCACAAACATGCACAGAGGCATACTTCATCAATACCCCATGGGAGTCTCAGTCTAATTAGATTGATAATGAAGACTGACCATCACACATGTAAAAATGGAGAGTCAGTGGTCAGAAATATCTTGGATCTAGACAAAGTTCTACTAATATGATGTCCTCCCTCCAGGTAACAGCATTCATGTGTTCAATACTGACTTGTAAGAGGGAACAAGAAATTGATTTGCTGTTAGTAAAAATTAAACATGAAAAGAGAACTGGACTCAATTCTACTGAATAAAACAGATTCAATCATCTGAACAAGAAAATGAGGGATAAAACCCATTTTTCTATAATCCTCATTCTGTGTTTGAATTTCCCCTCTCCCCTTCTCCTTACTTCTTCCATTTCTTCCACCTATTTTCTGAATCAGAAAACTTTCTGTAAACTATATAAAAAGGGTTAACAATTGGTTAATCAGATCATGTGGTCTCTTTAAATAGTCATGTGTCAAACCTTCACAAGTTCAGAAATTTCTACTCTAATTGTTGAGTTTTGTTTCCTCAGAATGTTCCATGGAAAAGACAGGCATCAATGAACAGGGTTATTTTTACTTCCTCTTGGCAGAATGGAACCCCTTACCAGCGTCTGCTTCTAATTTATTCTGTCACTGCCCTAACTCCTCATTAAGGCCACTGGTGTCCTTGGTAGTGCTTTGGTTGGCATGTCTCTTAATATAGTTCTAGCCATACTCACAGGAACAGAAGCAGGAACAGCAAGGACATCAGCACAACACATAGAGGATCTAGTGGAGGGCCAGTGCCAAGCACCTCCCATGTGGTTCTGTCTGAACCTCTGAAGGGAATGAGCACAAGTTCTAACAGAATTCACCAACCCAAAGAGGCATGGGCTAATTCAGGCTAGTTAGAAAACTTCACAGTCTTCAGCTTAGTCAACAGCAAACAGTATTTCTATTCCTCCTCTATTCTCCTTCATAAACAAATGGAAACCACTAAATGCATTTATTAGACTCTGTTTCATACTGATCCCTGTTCTGAAAACCACAGATACTACAGAGCATATCACTCACAGTTGCTGAACCCCAAGGACACTGAAATTAAACATAGTGAAACTTGAATGATGATAAAATCCTGTTGACCATAAAACAACAAAAACAACACTGCCCACAAAGTAGACACGCTTTAGCTGTTATTCTACCTGCTGCCTGGGTTTTCTTAGATTTGGTGATAGAACTCTACACCTGCCTCTAGCCAGCAGGGCTGGGAATGAACAAGGACATAGGCCCATGCTGTGCCCCTGAAGAAGTGGAAAACACATAATTTTACGCCGTGAGATGCCAGCAACTTCCTATAACATGCTAACATTTGGCACTCAGATCTACACGTTAGACCTCAGGAAACTGATGTAACTATAAGGATAGAAAAATCAGAGACACAGTTTCAAACTCGTGCAAAAGTTGGAGAGGTGTCAGTTCATTAGTAAAATTTGTAGTCATGGTTGTAAAGAATGTATTTTTAGCAAATTAGTTAAGACTGTATTGGGTCAGTCAGAAAGAAATGGCGGTTCTATTATAAGTGAAGTTATTATAGATAAAACTTTTTGAAGACCATAAACTAGTATTGCAGTCAAACATGGGCAAGGGCATCTGTCTCATGGACATTACTGACTCCTTGAAGAGGCATCATGGAAGCATTTTTTTGTAATTAGCATCACAAGAGAAGCCTGACTTCTCCTAGTAAGAAAAAATGCAGTCACAGAGGCTCATAACATGCCAAAGTGCTGAGAAAAAGTGGTCACTGAAGACTCACCCCGAAACAGGATATCTACCTCCAGGACCCAAGAAACAGCCTAAAAGAGGGGTATAAGATGAGAGCCAGGAAGAGGAGAGCTCTGAAGTGCTGCTTTTGACATGTCACAGCACATAGGAATACACAGCAGCTGTGGACATCTGCATGGACTTATGAAAAGGGCATGGAAGCGAGGGGATTAACTGGGAAATGCAGGGGTCAGGAGGCGTGGGATGGAGATGAGAGAGGGTAATGGTCACAGTACATTGTATACACATATGGAATTCTCCAAAATAAAAAAGTATAAAAAAGGAAAGAGATAAAGGATGACACTCCTACTTTCTACTTATGCGGTCATTTCCTAAAAGTCACATGTATTATGTATGAAATTATAAATGTTATATTTTAAATGGTAGAAATTAGTGAAAGTGTAATACAACTGCGTTCCACATCTATTATGTATTAAATATTAAATGACCTGGGCAGGGAATGATAAGAACTACACAGCCTCTCATGCTTGTGAATGGCCCGATGGAAAGCAAGCAGAATCGAGAGCTGGGAGGAAGAGGAGGGTATGTCTCTCTGCCACATTCCTCTCTACAAACTCATACAAAGGCCAATACGTCTTCTGTAGAGCTGAGGTGACTACTGTTCTGCATAAACCCTATCCTTCAAGTCTTGGCACAGCCTCTAGAGTAAACTTCATGGATCTTGTGAAAATCTTAAGAGCAGTGAACACGGTCCTCCTGATCATGTGCTTCATTTGGTGTTGTTTGCTCCTGTTAAATGTCAAGGTGTCTCAGCCAAGCCAAGTCTAGACAGTTGATATGACCGAGTGGCTGAGCTAGCAGCCTCCTCTCAACCGCTTCTTCCCACCAGCTGACTGACACAGGACTCAGAAGCACTCACGGCTCCCAGCAAGAGCCAACCCAATAGAATCCAGACAGCCAGGAAAGTGTTGGGTGTGGTTTGCTCAGCTCAGGTCTTGAGTCAGGTGACATGGTCAATACTTGCTTGTGAATTTGTTCAAATTCCTGCCCAGCGTGTGAACCATGAAGAGAAGGTGGGTTCCACACGCACTCACTGAAACACTGCTCCCTGTACCTCTGTGGCAGAGCCTTCTACATGAGCCGCACCAGCCAGTCTTGCCAAAGCACAGACCTCACTCTCAATCAGTAGCCACTTGCAAAACCAGACCTCTTCCTCTTCTTTTGCATAATGTTCATTTGGCACCCTGTAAACCATCTTTCTGCTATTCTTTAGTAGTCACACAAACACTGTCTTTGGGTTACAGTGCGAAGCTCACTAAATATGGATCCAGACCAATGTGCAAACACTGGCTTCATTCTGGCACCTTATGCAAATGATCCTTATCTCTCTGAGCCTCAGTTTCTCCTTATTTAAGTACTACAATAATACTTGCCTTAGTGTCTCTCTCTCTCTCTCTCTCTCTCCCTGTGTGTGTGTGTGTGTGTGTGTGTGTGTACATTCATGTGTATATGGGCATGGACACACACTGGATACTGGATAGCCTCAGGTGTTCGTCCTTAGGAGCCTCCAACACGGTGCCTGAGACAGGGTCTCTCATTGATCTGGAACTTCACCAAGCAAACTGGCTAACCAGCGAATCCCAAGTATCCACCACGCCTGGCTTTGTCTTGGGTTCTGGGCATCCAAGCACAGGTCCTCATACTTGCAAGGTAAGTGCTTTAATTACTGAGCCATCTCCTCAGCCCATGGCTTTGTTTTCAAGGATTAAATGAAATAACTGTTCACGAGAGTGCATTATGAAACACATGATATAAAAATGCAAATGCCCCCTTCTCCCCCTTATGTTTGTGTCTCTCTGTCTCTCTGTCTCTGTGTGTGTCTCTCTCTGTGTCTTTGCAGGTCTGCCTCTGACAGTCTGCCTTTCTTTTTGTCTCACTCTCTCTCCACCATTGCTGCTAATTTGTAAAGGCTAGCGGGGAAGCCAATTTCATGAGAATAAAGGCTTCTCCGAAATCCTTATTTCTCAGAGATACTAGTCAGAATTAATTCAATGGCTATGTCATGTTTATTTCATCAAAAAAAACCCCACAAGTTTGTTCTTTCTGCCAAGAAACAAAGATGATAGAATTAAAAGGAAAGCAATAGCCAGAATGGAAGGAGAAAGCATGCAAGCATTATTGTGTGGACATTTCCTGGTAAGCAATACCAGGGATGTTCAATTAATGTGACCTCCATAGAAAAAAAAAAATCAACATTCTAGAAAAAAATGACAGAGAACACATTTTTTTAATTCACTGTGGTAGAAAATATCTACTTCTAAATGGTTCGTGGATCTATTTTTAATTTGAGATGAATCCACAATTCACGGAGGCCTCTCATGAATTGTTAGCACTTGTTTGCGGCTGAAGCTAGAGGCATTATAAAAGAACACTGTTGTGCATCGTAACTTCTTTTCTGAAACCAGAGAGCATGAAGGCTGTGCTGCTGACACAGACTTAAATGAGATGTCAACTTCAAGTTTACACACTTTAAGGCAAAACATAGATTCTGCAAATCCCAACCCGTGGCTTAAACTAAAGCCAGACTCCAATAATTCTTTTAAAGCCTAACATCATTGGCAGGGTAAGCGATACCTTGGTAACTTAGAATAATTGACACAGTACATATTTTATCATCTTAAACTTAACTCAGCCAATGGTTTTATTGATTTAGAAATATTATTAATTACATTAAAGTGGTAAGTTTGATCAAGGAACTAGTTGGAGGAGCATGAACAGGTCATCACCAGCTAGTGCCACAACCAGAAAACAGTGAGCTTCCTCCTGCCATGCCCACTGGTGTCACCTGGCTAAGCAAAGTTCACCCTTGCGCCAGACTCCTTTCTATGAGCTTATTTATTTTGTATTTTATAGTAAATAAATCCATGTTTGACAGCTTGTCTCCCAATTTCATGTACATGATTCTGCACAAAGTTTAAAAGGGTGTTTTCAAAAGAACAAAAGATAAATGATTTATAAATAAGACCATTTCTTCTCTAGAAATTAACTGAAGTGTCTACTGAGATAAAGGTGATTCAAAACAGACTGGCTAAGAGTGAATGAAACTGGGGAAAAAATAAGTGCAGATCAATTTCAAATATAACCTCTTCTTCCACATCTACCACCAATTAATCCTAAAAATTAAAAATGTACTAGGGTTTACAAGGTGGTCAGATAAAACAGGTTCTTATTAACTTGAAAGCCCCAAGTCCCATGATTCCTGGTCTCAAACTGGGCCTCTCCGTTTCCATGGTGTCCTACCCACCTGGGGCTCTCCATGTTGGCCAGTTCCGCAACACACTCCGGTCCTTCTTCAGCCGAATCCTCCCCCCCAGCGAAACCTGAAATCTGTGGCCTGAAGCTTGGAGTCTCAACCCCTCCCTCGGGTTTTTTGGGCCAAGATTTCTCCAACCTCTCCAGTCATGTGCTTTTCCTGAATTCTAACACCGTTAATCCACCATTGACCTAATGGAAACGCGGGTGTGACTGAGCTGGATATGGTTAGAAATGCCGCCTCGCACTGTGGCGAGGCTTGACAAGAGCAGGAGCCCTAGAAGTGCTGGTGCTTTTATTACTATCTGTCTGTCTGTGCAGCACTCGCTCAAGATTTCCCTTTCACGTTCATTTCCTATTTTTATTACAGAAGAATAGCAATGGGGATAGAATAGAAGCAGTTTCTACTTCAACACGTCTCAGAGTGTCTACAATGCTGTTTTGTATGTAACAAGTACTCGATAAAAAGTTGGGGTGACAGATGGTACAGCCCAGGAAAATCAGCACAAGGGATGTGACGGGATTGGGTAAATGGCAGACACGTTTTCCAACGCATGAGTGAGATAATCGCACAGTGCCTTGCTCCAGTCGGGGCTGCCAGGGTCAGGGAGGATACAGCGGATGATCCTAAGCGGATGCTGCTGGAAAACATGAGCACTTGAGTAGAAGAATATTTCATCAGGTGCTGACTGAAGTTGAATAGAACCGTAGGAGTACGTAGTGAGCCTTCCCTCTTGTGTGTGTCTGGGATGGACAGTCAGGGCAGGATGTGAAAACTTTGCTGTGATGCACAGGGTGCAGCAAGGACCTGTTTCGGGGCTCAGATGAATGCTTCCCCTGAAGAGGAAGACCCTTGCCTTAGCTCTCTGTTCTCACCCTGGAACTCCCCAGGCTGGGGCCCCATGCTTCTGTGTTCCCACCCTCATCTATCCCTGTCTTAGAGCGGCTACTTTTAAGATGTTCAATTCCACCCTCCATCTATTCTAAGCAACCACATTCTCCAACACAGAGGTGTGTGAAGTAACAGCATTTTCCAGATAGGAGTGTTTTATTCCCTAATGGTGGCCCTGTGGCGGGTAAGGCAGGGATGTTGCCAGTCAGACGCACCCAGAACCCACACAAGTGTCAGAGGATTCTGATAAAAGGCAATGCATTCCCCACCAGTTATCACAGTCCAGGTGTTGAGCACTACCTCTGCACCCATGGGTGTGCACCGAAGCACCAGTGGCAACCAGGCAGTGTGTAACAAGATCTTAAGTGGTCAGCTCACAGTGGCTCTATGAAAAGCCATTGATCCACAAGGTGATCCAGGAGAGCCAGAGCCTGGGGAAATGCCCAGGTTAGGACACCACTCAGAGTGTGACTTTAGAGAAGCCTCATATCAACACTGTGTCTTGAGTTACACAAAGCACGGATGGGTGACATCGTAGCTTAGCGATAGAGCTTGCCTAGCATGCATAAAGCCATGAAGAAACAAAACCACCCCAGAAACCACCCAGACAGTAACAATAACTGAACAGTTCATCATAAGAAAGACACAAGGGCAGGTGTGAGGTCGTCTCAAAGCTGTGAAGCACTCAGAAGTCTTGATCTTCTACCAAGTTAGTTTTCTTCCCTATGCGATGTGCCCTGGCATCTTGGGGATTTAACTGTTCCTTTAAATACCGTTCAAGTGCAGCTGAGCTGTTTCTTTTCATGACTGCATTTTTTTTTTTTTTGGCCACATCACCTCAAGACAAGTATTATTACTTAATGAAAAACAAGTAAATGGGTTTTACTTTTCAAGTTATGAAAAATTCACTAGAGATGGCACAGCTCTGGATGGCTGTGAGGTGAGTCTGTAAGCCAGTCGGTCCTATTTGGGATGCAGGAACGTTCAGCTGTGGAGGATTGAATTGATTCTGGAAAAACTGCATTTTTGGATGCACTATGGAATCTCTTAGTGTATCTAATTTCATTAGGAATTTGAGGGGAAAATATCAGACTTCCAATGTCTGTGGTCAATTGCTCTGTAACCTCTGGAAGTCATTTAATATCCCTGGGTTCTAATTTTATTTGTGAATCTCATGGAGGAGTCTAAGGTCCAGTCTAGGACTGGGGAGATGACTCTGTCTTTAAAGTGCTTACCATGCAAATGTATGCCAGGGGTAATGGTATATACACTTGTAACCTTGGGGAAGTTGAGACAGGCAAATCCCTGGGCTCACTGGAAAGTCCCAGGCTAATAAGAGACCCTGTCTCAAAACAGCCCCTGTGCAATGACACTCAAGGTGTACTCTGGTCTCCACATGTATACGTATACACAGGCACATGCACACACACAAAGATGATAGATAGATAGATGGATAGATAGATAGATAGATTCATAGATAGATAGATAGGTGGGTGGATAGATGGACAGATCGATTAAGTACCTTCTAGTTCTAAAATTTAGACCAATTTGGATTCCTTATAATTTTAAAAGCATGTTTTCTTTTTCTCTATTTTTTTCCTTTTATTGGAAGTATGAATGCTTGGCTAGGATTAATTTACCTAGCTCAGTAACAGCGCTTATAAAATGAAGCTGTCAAAATGAAAGAGTGACTTTGCAGATGAAGAGTATTAAAGTGTAATTGACCCTGAAACATCCTGCCTGGACATGGCTCACAACCTTTATCCAAAGCAATATTCTTGAGACTATTTGTCTAGTATGCAAATTAAAATAATCATTAAATGACTAGTGACTATGAGCTGGTTCTATAATTAATGATTTTCACAGCCACAGGGATAGATGCTCATTAATTGGCTTGCCTGATCTCTTGCTGCTCCCGTCTCTTGGGGTGGAGCTGGCTGCTGAGGTGATTCCTTGTGGGACAGAGAGGGGCCTTGAGTCACACGGTTACACCCTTCACCCAATCACAGTGGCCTCCTCTCCTCCCTCTATCTTAATCCTGGATAATAGTAATAACAGACTCAATGACAGAAGCCAGGAAGGAAGATCACATACACCATGACTAACAGGAAGCAGAACAAGACACTATGGAAAGGAAAATACTGAGTAAGAACCAAGAAAAATGTGCAAACCACATAGTAGTCTTCATTTCAAAGGGTGAGGTCTATGCACAGTATTTTTGCGTATTGCTCTCTCTTCTTTTGTCTCTTTCTTCTTGGTGACCGTCCTCTGGCATCAGGTGACCTCCTTTCAGAAGCATGAGACTATATCTGAGACTCCACGTTTTTGTGTGCAAAAGCATTTCAAGCTTTAAGAATTCAACACGATGACTCGGTAATCTGTAATTTTACTGCAAAAAGAAGACAAAATATATTCAGGGAAGTCTCAAGGTCATAGTTTAGGTCAGGAATTGGATTTGAAAAGACAGCACAGAGAGCATTCAGGGGTCTGAAGTCTTAATGGGGCAGACCGTGACCTGGTGCGCAGGACCCAGAGGAGTTGAGGGTAATCTGGGATGTCCACACATTCACCCGGCACTACATTCTTTCACCAGACTTGGGTTTATCAGAGGGAGAGGTACATGGTATGATGGCCTGTAGAGGTCAGACATCTCTCTCTCTCTCTTTAATCTATATCTATATCTGTATTTATATCTATATCTAATCTTCCAATTCCCAGTCCCTGCATACGTGACATTGAGTTATTCAACAACATCCCTGAATTTTAGATAATTCTTGCATAAGAACCAGAACAATAATAGTGTCACAGATTTCAGTTGGAGCTGTTTGTGTAAAGCAGTGGAGCACACGAAAGTGGCCGGAACTCAATCATTAGCTGCCATTGTCAGTAGACTAATGACCTGATCCATAGACCACCTTGTGACCACGCATTCTCTTGCTGTGTCCCAGGCGCTGCCGTCAACCTACGTGCATCAGAAATTTTAAAATCATCCCAGACTCTTTCTCCCTCTCAACATCAGGCACTATATTCTGCCAACTCTAACTCCCACTCCCATTTCCTCTTCATCCTTCTTCCTCTGTCTACTGCCAGCTCTCATAATTTCTGACTTAGTCAGAATTTGGGGGGCATTCATACTGTATGTGATACCAAGCATAGTATCTGACAGAAAAGAATCATTTAATAAACATTTGTTCTTAATTTTTTAATTACAAGTTTATTGTTCTCTCTGTGTGTATATGGGGTGTGTATGTGTGTGAAAGAGAGAGAGAGAGAGAGAGAGAGAGAGAGAGACGGAGAGAGAGAGAGATGTGCAGAGGTCTCAGGGTTCAAACTCAGGTTGTCAGCCTTGGTAGGAAGTATCCTTACCCACTGAACTATTTCACCAGTCTCCTGTGCCCTTTGTTCTTGACTACTGTCCTCAAGACTCTGAAGTCTTTTTTAATGTTTGCTACCTTATCTTTCCCCACCAGTCCCCTTTCTTATTTTGTTTTGGCAAACATGAGCTTTGCACTGCAGTGGGAGTATGCCAAGCCTGCCTGTTTTGTTATCAACTGTTTTCCCAAATGGACCTGTTGTGTGACTGTTCCTGTGTTGATACGAATGAATGTCTGTTCACCCCAAAGAGGACACCACCAGGAGACAAACAATTCTACCCAAATCTGACTTGGTAACCTGTGAGGTTATAGGGCTTACTTATAGGCGCCTGGATAACTCAATGGCACAAAGCCCAACCCATCCCTGGCACTCCCTGAGCAGCCTGCAGACAACTCTTCTGCAGCCTTCTCTCCACAGCTCAGGGAGTTCGCAACATTCCAAGTTTCATATCCTTCATCAGATTTCTCGTCTCATGAGCCTCCCCTCTCTGTATGAGGGGGTATTTTAATTAGGAAGAAACAGCTGTACGAGAGGACCCTTCTCCCCCTGGGTCTTTATGTAGTTGCATGTTTCTCATCATTCATATATCAACTCCCTATGCTTATCTCAGTACTTGCTTTATATTTTTGCATCTTATTGTCTGGCCCCACTCCTAGAATATAAACTGCTTCATGCAGCATTCCTGTCTTATCTGTCACATAGAGCCCAAGGCAGTGTCTAGCACATACTAAAATCTCAATGAATTTTTGTCAATAATCTTCCTTAATTCCTAACTCTATTTAAAATTAGGTTCTTTAAGACAGTTGAAATTTTAAAAGACGTAACATGAATATTAACAAAAAAGACCCTGAGTGTACATAGTGAGGATAGAAAATTCTAGCCATAGATGCAGGGCATAGGTCTTTTTTATTCTTTGCCTAATTCAATCACCGGTCCTTAGTCCTGGAGCTTTTCAGCTTCTATACAATATAATCTTAAGCCTAGAACTGGAAGCCTCCATACAGTCTAGAACATTTACGTTTAGAAGACTTACTGCTGACTGCGCCACTCTGACTAGCTCCTTCTGAACTCAGAGCTGTACTGAACTCAACTGACTTTCTAGTTCACTGATTCAACTCACTCACTGTTCTGGTTCAAACTCTTCTCCAAGCTGCTGGTTCAAACTGACATTCTGAGCCTACTGATTGCTTCTTACTGAATTCTTCTGAGTCTGGCTGACTGTTGCAACTTCTCTGACTGAACTGCTCTGCTTGGCTTCAAACTGACTCACTCTTCCTGTCTGATACTGACTTCTTCTGCCAAATCGTGTCTGTGTCTCTACCTTAGACTTTTCAGACTGATTGCCTTATTCTGACTCAGTCAGCCTCTGTGCCTTATCCCATACTGCCCCTCTACTGACTCTCTGAGCTGAGAGCCTGCTTTTCTATCATGAGAGTTGGGTATGTCCTCACTCTGACTCACTCTGCTAATTCTTCCTCTGATTCATCACTTTGCCTACTTTTCACTCTGACTCATCTCGGACTTTGCTTTCTGTTTGACACTGACTCTTTCTAAAATCTGCTTCCTGTGTCTGCTTCCACATTCTGTTTCTATCTTGTGGATTAAAGGCATGTGCTACCACTGCTTCCTGAATATTGGGATTAAAGGTGTGTACTAACATTTTTTATACATTCCATCCAGATCACACAGGCCTCTGAATGTGATCTTTTCATACAGACCCATGGATGTGATCCCTTATATAGACCCTTGGATTTGATTCCTTCATATAGATCCCTGGATGTGATCTCTTCCCAAAGCAGCCTGGTTATTGGATTAGATGATGAAATATTCCTCTACGGAAAATAAATTTTGAAACTTGGATAAAGCTAATTTATTGAGATGATAATTTTGTCTTCATTTTTAAATTGAGTTCTTTCATTACCTTTAAGACATGGAAGGGGAGGAAAGGTCTAAAATACCTCAATATAAATAATGAATGAAAACTACTGTGTGCTGACCAAACACTCTTCAGCAACACTGAAAAGCAAGAAGCCTTACCATCACCCTGAGCTGAGAAAATCCACTTCTGTTATACACATCACTTAGTAGACAACTGTTTGATGTGGTAATAATGAATGCTTTTCTTTCATGTGTTTCCCAACACTCAGTCTATGAAAATTTAACATTATAACAGTTTAACATTTTCACAAAATAGTACATTTGAAGCACTGCCTCTTTGGTGGCATGGGCTGAAGTAAGGGATGCGGAGGCACCGGCCACAGCACAGTGGACAGATGCTCATGATGTCAGGGCCATGGGCTGCTTATCAAACAGCAGGTATCTCAGCCCTAACACAGCCTCTCTGTGCTGCTTAACCTGGAAATCCTCAGCCAATTTCCAAGGCTCCTTTGATTTCCCCTGAGAGTCCCTGTACCAAAAACAGTTCTTATGGTAAACTTGAGCCGAGAAACAAATTGAGCCAGGAATGCTCCCATGATTCTCATCACCACAGAAGCTGCTGCTTTTAATTATAGCACAGATTTAGATTCCCAGAGAGTTATTTTGAAGAAAAAATCAGGTGTGGGGGAGGAGATAAGAAGAAAATTACCAAGGTATTTTTTAAGTCAGAGACAGAGAATGAGCTGGTCGTGTGTGAGTGTCATGGGCCAGACATGGTGAGAAAGTTGAGAATCACAAAGCCCTCTTGAGGTCTCCTTGGGTCAATCATGATGAGGTGGGCTATCTGAAGTCTCCTGGTGAAGAACTCATGTCTCTATGGCTAAGATAAGCTTTAAAAAAATAGCCCGGATAATTGCCAATAATAATGTAAAATCCAGGAAACAATCTGTCTGATTTCCCTGAACCGATCAATGACAAATTAGAATTTGGAGAAAAACAGATACTTGCAGTTTGAAACATTCTCACAAGATGTTGGTCAGTGGCACTTTTCTGTTCTTGTAGATTTCATGTGGAAAAATACACGGCAGTTTTTTCCCAGGGGCGGGAATTTTATACTGATGTCACTGGCAGTTTTTGTTGTTTTTCTCAGGACACTCAGGTCCAGTACCTTCTATCCCAAGCCTCCTTCATAGTTAAATATGATGGGTTTTAGTTAAGAGAATGAAAATAATGGCTTTGTCTGTCCTCTTAGGAAGGACCCACAAGACAATGACCTTGACATCAGCCTCTGGAAGTTAGGGTGGAAGAAATCAGGGTGTTTGAGTACTTTGGTGGAGATCATGGTTTCAGGGTTGGGGTGCATGAGAAACAACTTCCTCTGTCTTAACTGTCTGGATGGGGACTTGTCTCTCACATTGATTGGCATCACCTTGACAAATTCAACAGGTTCAGCTTCCTGCTGGGAAATTAAAGAGTCTTGTTTCCGTCACATGTTTCTCATTAAAAAGTACTGAGAACTTTCAAAAGTATTTTTAATGTCATCATTTTATGCACTTTCACTCTGTATGTAGCTTTCCAACTATAATTCTCAATTGGGAAAACCCTGTTTCCATCAAGTGTTATGCAACCAGGCAGAGAGCTAACTGCTTCCTGGTGAGAACTTTTTCTAAGTCTTTTTGTGCACTGATAACTTTATAGGTTAGTTAACAATTAAATTTAAAACTATGGGAATATATTATAAAGGAAATAAAGATAAGATAAATTCTTAATGCTAATACCAAGGTTCCAATCACCAGCCCCAAATGGTCGGCCAAATTAAAACACCTCTCAGAGAAGTGTCTCCCATGCAGTCCAGAGACCATTTTCACATTATCAGCCCATTAAATGGTAAACATGTCCCTTGGAACCTTCTCAGGGCCATGTGAAGTCTTCAGATCCACACGGACTAAAGAAGGTCATAGATTTTCCTAGAGATTCAATCATGGATTACACTCCATTTCTCAATACAAAACTCCTTTATTCCCCAATTCTATAATTTTCATTTCAATGTGTGTTACTGGTTCCAAACCAAGATTCTCTTATACGGAGTTAATCAATCATAGTTCTGAAACTGTGCCGTGAAAAGGAGAAAACAAACTGTCCTCAGGTTCACAAATTGAAGGTTATGGAAATAAATTCTAAGGTGTTGACTCATGCGTGCAGTTCTGTGACTCTATCAGCAGTCAATTTGTGTATGTAAATATTCATGAACCCCTGGAGGTTTACAAGTAATGTGAATAAGAATTCTTAGTAAAGACAGGCAGAAATAGTCCTTTCAACAAAAAGGAGTAAATTCCTAATTGTGGTAAACTGCTTTCTTTGGAACAGAGATAACAGACTCAGTCATGGTCAGGACGTGACAGGTTCTTTGTCAGCATGCTTTCCTTCTGGATTAATCGAATTGCCCTGTATTCTGGGTGTCTTCACCATTATACAAAGTAGCTGGACATTTCAGAGTCCTTAGCTTTAAGCCAGCAGGTGAGTCCCAGATGCCTCTTGGGGCATTCAGTTCTATTCTCCCCGTATGTCTCTTCTTCCTTTGCCAGGCTTTCTTCCTTCTCCCCTCCCCTCACCTATCCCCCACCCCAATCCCCACACACCAAAGGACAGTGATTCACAGTATCTTGCAATTATGGTCTATCCATGTCTGCCTTGCATCTCCTTATGCCATTTGCCAAATCATAGCTTACCTGGTGAAGGAACACTAGGCTGCAGTTGGATGCCTTTAAAACTTGGTCACTAACAAATAGTCTAGATTAACTTGTCTATAGATTTTTTTTTTAATCTGTAAAATGGAATTAAATAAATCTATGTCAAAAGATTAGGTATAAAAAGAAATCCCTTTTGGAAGCTCCTCTGGAGTGGGGAGCAGTAAGTGGGCATGACCTAAACATTCATTTTTAAAGTTCCCTACTTCAGTGTTGATGCAAAAACAACACAGTTGTCAAAGGGAATAAGAGATTGTTTATCCTACTTTCAAATTTGAGTAACCATGCCCTCCGGAAAAAAAGATTTATGTAACTCAAAATTCAATGTTCCAACATGGAAGCAGCTCCGTGAAGTTTTATAGTAATAGAAAAGAAAGGCATAAATCAAGACACATTTGAAACACGTTGGTGGGAACATCAGCGAGGTGGTTACAGCGACATGAGAACACCCCGAGAGGCCTCAGGTTAGTGACCCGAGGACAGTCTTAGTTTGGGTGTCTGTGAAAGCTGGTGGCCTGATAAGTTAAGAGATTCTAAAAGGATCTTATCAGTTAGTCACAGGATCTTAGTTAAGACACACAGATGTGCAGGGAATGGTAATTTAGGGGGTAAAGCTACCCCAGATGAGGTAATGAGGCTCTCAACCTCTCAGCAGACTCCTTCCTCTCACGTCAATCATTAATTAAGAAAATGCCCTCACAGACTTGCCTGCAGGCCAGTCTGAGGCATTTTCTTAATGAGATTCTCCAGATGACTCTACTTATGTCAAGTTGACATACAACTAACTAGTCCATTGATAAGCCAAACCTGTTGTCCCCCTAAACACACACAGAGACAACACATCAGAATCTCTTAAATTACTCAAATTCAGTAGGTTTTAGTACTTGGAAAATGCTAGAAACGAAAGAACAGAGAAAATCTTACAGCAGATCCAAGAGCTCCCTCCTGAGAGCTATTCCTGTCCCCAGACCCACAATTCTACCCATCATCCTGCATGACCCCAGGAGTTTACCCCCCACATGAGAGTATCTCCTGTCTGCCAAACCAGCCTTCACTCACCTCTGAAAGCATGCCTAGACGCCTCAGATATTCCCGCAGTGTACGTGTAACACCCGAGGCTGAACACTCACTTTCTAAATCCTGGCTCTAACGTCCCACTGCAGCTCGTCCTCATCATCTTCCACCGTGAGTGCTCGTCTCTGGGGACACAAAACTAACGTATCCGAGGGTAAGTGCTGACTAAGTAAGTGCATACTACATACGTATGCTTTTGAGAGTAGGAAGGGGAGCGTGGAGTCACATGCACAGACTTTTCCTTGCCCGTAGTAATATTCAAGATGGTCTCACGCATGTGGCTCTGTTTATTGAGTGTCTATGGTAAACACTGAACTAGCTACGTCTCATGTCGTTTCAGTTAAGCCATGTAAAATGTTTTATCGTGAGTAGTCACCTCCAATTTCAGTTGATATCGCAGATTTAGATGTTGATCTCCACTTAGGGACTCACAGCTGATGCAAGGAACAATTTAAACTTAGATTTCTCTCCCCAGAAGCTGTTTCCCTCCATCTACACGGTGTAGTCATGAAAGGCTGTGAGGATAGGGTATGCGCTGCCAGGTGTAGGCAACCCGCCATTTACAGGCAGGTGACTTCTGTACAGATCACTGTGTCAGAAAGCATCTGGTCCATAAAAGTCACGCAGGAATCAAACGAGAAAGCAGGCATGGCATTTGGCCGCCAGCAGCGTTTCTTCTCATCTCTGGCCAGCAAACTCTTGTTTGTTCCATAAGACCCATTTCTAATGTTGCCTTCTAAGTTGACACCTTATCTAGCTCTGCCAGCGAGGTGTTTTCTCCTAAGTTCCCTGTGACTCTAGTGTTATAATTGTTCAAACATTTGTTCTCTATATTAAAAAACACTCTGGAAAACACATTTTGCCAGCTTAGTCCTAGTTTCAAAGCAAGGGAATGGTCCAAGAACTTGGAGGTAGAATAGTTTTGAGGGAGATGCAAGAGGTATAAGGACCAGGGCTAGACAAAAGGAGCAGACAGAGAGGGAAAAGCCCATTGTGAGATTTGTTATTAAGTCAACTATTATAATGGGTGACGAGCCTCTAGCCAAACTGTGGAGAACTATGCAAGACTTGGCGCTTGGAATTTACCCATGGAGGACACTGAATCTGAGGGTTTATATCCTTACATCAATTAATCATGAGTGACAGAAGGCCCTTGGACCCGTTCCCTTTCTATGTACCTTCAGCTGTGGTGCTCGAAAGGGCAGCCCCTCACCATCACGCCCGTGCTGCCAACTGCAGCATCTTCTGTGTGTGTCTAAGCATCAATGTCACCGCTGGTGCATCGTCACTGCTCCTGCACTTAGTCAAACTCATTTCTCCCAGACTTTCTGAATAACAACTTTCCTTATACAGCGACAATAAACTACTTTACACCCGAAAAATAACAAAGGAGAGAAAGAGAAGACCGAAAGAAAGGGAAAGAGAATTCAGGAGGATTCGAAAAAGGGGAGAAAAATAAAGCAAAATATATTACAAAGATGGAAAGTATAGGGGGGGGGAGTGAGGGAAGGACGGCTCCCCCCGCCACCCTGAGGTTTGGGATGTAGACACCTCCTTCATCTCCGACATCATTCAAAGCAGCAACAAATAAAATGTAAGCAGACGCTGAAGAGATAATAACCTCTCAGAATGGCACGCAGAAGACTGGTGAAACATCAGTCCTGGTTTTTAAATAAGAGCATAAATTACTGAACCAGAGTTCTAGTTTCTCTGTGTTTTCCTTACCTGATGAAAGGGAAAAAAAAGACTGTCACAATACAGGATGACAAGGTCTTATCCTTAGCATCTATAGTTTGAGAAGAAATGGGAAGGAATACAAGGGAGAGTTTTGTTCTTGCAGGACCAGGTAATGAGTTTCATAATGGGACACGATCACAAGTTATATAATCAAGTAGGTCAAAGCTATTGATCTTTCCCATGATGAGACTTCCTGAGTGAATCACATTATCCCAAGAAGATATTTCTAAAGCTAATAATACCAAAAACTTTTGCTTGAGTTTTGTGCCTTCATTAGGACTTGGCTTGTTGCTTTTGCATATTAAAAATGTCAGATTCGAGCACCTCTGAGGA
Source organism: Cricetomys ansorgei (assembly GCA_026225945.1). Classification (NCBI taxonomy): domain Eukaryota; kingdom Metazoa; phylum Chordata; class Mammalia; order Rodentia; family Nesomyidae; genus Cricetomys; species Cricetomys ansorgei. Next base: position 11,135,837 of record JAMJFZ010001121.1, on the reverse strand, counting down.
GCAATGTGGTATGTGGAGTCCTGAATCACCTGACTATCCATGTGAGCACGGAGTCACCATGGCAACTCCATGGATATAAGCTCTGTCATTCCTATTAGGGTGTAACGTCCTGATATTACATTTGACACATTGAAAGGAATAAGTCAGAAGCACGAGGTTCATGCGTGTTCATTGCTGATGAGCTGAGGAGCAAGCCCACCCCAGGAACATTGCTCAGATCTGATCCAGGGTTGCCATAATGAAACTCTGGTTGTCTCATCCCCCCATACCTCTAAATACTTAAAAGATGACCTTTCCTTAAATTCCTTAGATGTTTGTGTGTCAGAGTTTGTTTCTGTTTTAATGAAAAACACAGAAGACTTACCCGTGAGCCCACAAGTTCTCTGTCCCCCAAACAAGGTGAGTCTCAGATGCTCTTCTGAATTCTCAGTGTTTCAGAATAATAGAGGCAAAAGAACTTTCTAAATATGCAGACATCTGGCAGTCCCTCCCTCCCCCCCCTCTCTCTCTCCCCTTCCCTTTTTTTCTTCCACCTGCCTTCTCCCCAAAGGGGCACATAGAGTTTGGCTGAACAGACACTGGTTGTTTTCTGAGGAGAAAGCTGCACAGAACTTTGGGTCCCTCTTTCCTGACAACCATTGATCTGCCCTTGAAGTCCAAAACGTAAGGCGTGGCAACCAATGCCCACCACGGAGAACACCCTACCCCTTATCAGAGCACAGGTCACCTTGGAGCTGGGGGTGTATTTCTCTGTGTTCGTGCCTTTCCATCATGATTTCATCAGCCTTGCCCTTTATTTGAGATTGAAGAGTGTGACATCTGTGATGTCTGACTTACACCTTCAACCCTAGAGGGTGCTGCAACTAGTTGCTTAATTGCGTCATATGAGTGAGAAGAGACATGGTCAAAGTAACTGAAGGAGCTGGCCTGCTCCTGAGCACCTGTGATCCTGGCACTTGGAAGGTGGAGCAAGGGATCTGGGGCAGGGGTCATCCTTAGCTACATCGGAAAGTCTACTTCTTGACCAGCCTGTGCTAAAAGATACACTGCCTCCCATAAATAGATAGATAGAAAGATAGATAAGTAAGTAAGTAAGTAAGTAAGTAAGTAAGTAAATAAATAAAATAAATAAATAAATAAATAAATAAATACATAAATCAGACTCAGCAAGGAAGAAGCAGAACGAAACACAAACAGAGGGAGCAAGCTGTCAGAAGGGAAGAATGGCTCAGGGAGAGTGGGGTCACACTTGAAAGGATGCCATGAAAAGAAATCCCTTTCTGAGAAACAAGCATTAAAGACAGAGAAGACCAGATGGCATTGACTTTGTTTTTTCGTGTAAAGTAGGAGAGCCAGCATTTTGTTTGGCAAAGTGAATGATAGTAATTTTTGAGTAGGGAGGAAAACATTGAGAAAGTTTTTTGGTGAATGACAAAGTTGGACAATTCTTTTCAAAATGCCAAGGGAGACTTAAGATTTATTAGATTTGAGATAGCAAGATCCCTCGTTGGAACTAGAGGAGCTGGTTTAATGCCCTTCTCCAGAAAGGTAAATAGCAGCTTCAGAATATCCAAAGCATGAAAAACAGCCCAGGGTAGAAGACAAGGCTCTGTGTTTCTTGAATCTAGGATGCAGAGCTGCTGGGAGATGCTGGGTGCAAAGTGATCCTGCTATCTGGCTGCAGAGGTTCACAAAGGGATGCTGTATCCATGGAGAAGGCCATGCATCCATGCCACCAGGGAAAGATGCTAAAATTAACAAAGGACATAGCTGTGAAGGTCACGGTGAAAGCGGATGATTTCAGTATGTTAGTCTTGTCGGGGGCTGGCTTAGTGAATAACGAACTGAGTGAGTGCCAGGACACTGAGTAAAGCCCGTCTCGAAAAAACCAAAAAATAAAAAATAATTTTGACAGGGCCAGATAGATGCGCAGTGGCACGGGTGCTAGTCACTAAACCTGATGACCTGAGTTAAATCCCCCCAGAACCCACAAGGTGGAAGAAGAACACCCAGTCTTGAAGATTGTCCTCTGACCTCCACACACACTCTTGCACATACACCCTTCCCCCTCTACACGCATACAGTAGATACATGGAAACTACATGTAAAAAAAAAAAAAAAAAAAGAATTAAAAAAAAAATGTCTTACAGAATGGCCTCCCGAGGAGAGCATTTTCACAGAGATGAAATTAACTGTCAATAAAAAACACACTTTGTATTTTGAAAGATTCAAAGAAGCAACAATAGGAAGGGTTTTCCAGGGAAAGGGGTCAGAGGATTTTGGGGTACAGGGACAACAATGCACCACAGGACCCCTGTGCTCTGGGGTCGCCACGGCAGTTGGCAACATGACGCTGCACCCCGTGTCACAATCGTCATCATTTAAAAACACGTTTTTTTAATGAATCTTGAAAATCCAAATTATAGCAAAGCACAGGCTTGAACTCAATTAGACCTGGGCTTAATCCTGCCCGTGCCAGCCACTAACTGCAGAGTTAGTCCAACTGTAGGAATTTTGAGAAAAACAATAAAAGATATGAGGCTAAAATTGAGGGGGGACTGCAATCTGGAACACATGTGAAATTTTATTTAGGAAGGGAAAAAGATCGGAGTGAAATTTATTAAACTTTAAAAGTGAATAAACCTATACAAACAGAAAAGTAATATTTGTACTGATCACCTGTTCGCAGCATAGTCTGTGGCCTTTTGTATGTGTTATGCCTACGTTTCTATTTTAGGAAAGTTCTTGTTCTTTTGGGTTTAGGTCTGAGCCTGTAATGGCTAGGTTGTCTCTCCAGCTCCTTTGAGGAAATTCTTGAGTCATCTCCTCATGTGGCAGTGTCTCTGTTGTCATCTGCTTTGGCTGTAGGAACACACAGAACTCAGTTGCTTTAACACAACCATTAGAGTCTTTATTAATATTTCCTATCACATTGTCTTCTGCAGAGATTCTTGGGATTGTGCCATACTTGGGGCATCCTATAGGCGCCTCCCCCTGTGTGTGAACTGTAAGATGTAGGTGTGTTTCCCATGAAGGGCTTTTGGTTCCCACACCCCAGGCCTTGTCTTTCTTGTGTTACCTGCACACCCCCAGTGCTGGGAGCTAGAGGTTGGCTTCATTCTGGGAAACAGCTTCTCTTACACCCTGATGATAGCGCCACAGTGAATCCTACGTGGCCTACATGGAGGTAGCCAACTGGTAGGTCAGCCAAATATAACTATACCACTAAACCCAAACTAGATCTGCATCTAACTCAACTTGCCTCTAGTTCGGTTCCCAGAAGGTGGATAACCACCAGGGATGGTGTCGGGGAGTGAGACAGCAGGTTGACTACAGAAGTCAATTGATTTCTGTTAAAATATCCTACTTTTACAAACTAAGGACAAATGTGTGATCACAGGATCATATCCCAGGGCTTCTTACAGCGTTTCAGCCAGGACCCATCAGCAAATGATGGAGCCGACTTCCAGGGTCACTGTGTGACCTCATGCTGGCCACAAAATGTCTCTCTCTCCTAGAGTTAGAAAGACGCACATTGAAGGGATGCAGAGTCCCTGATAAAGGATAAAGCTAAAGGACGGACGGCAGACAAGAATATAGAGATACTAGAACATGCAAACTAATGGCATGCCGTTTAGTTTACTGATAGTACTTACTACCAAGGTTTCAAAGACTTGGAGATCTCTTCCTGTGGTTGGAGTTCGTTTAAGGGCAGTTAGAAGGGGCTGCTTAAGGAATTAGGGAACATAATAGAGAGCTTAGCTTGCCTGAAGACAGAAATTACAACAGTGCTGTGAAGGCAAACAGTATCAGCCTCCGAGGAAGCCCTGCCTCCTCGGGGATGCCTCTCTTTCCCTCTGCTCACCATGGCAAGTACCCAGATTCAGATACAAATGCTTAGTTTCCTTCATATATTCCCAATAGAAAGACAAGAGTGGGTGAAAAAATACATGTATACATACAAACACATAGACATGCACACACACACACAAACACATAGACATGCACACACACACACAAACACATAGACATGCACACACACATACACACACACAAACACATAGGCATGCACACACACACACAAACACATAGGCACGCACACACACACACTTTTATTATTGTTTCATTCTATTTCACTTTTGGTTTTAGAGACTGTGTCTCACTCTGAAGCCTCAAAATGATCTAATCCTACTGTGTAGACCAGACTAGTGTCAAATGCACAGTGATCCTCTGCCTCAGTCAAAGTGCTCAGACAAGTTGTGCTGGCCCACACAGCTCCCAAGCCAGTTAAGGGTCAGGCCAGATCCTCTCCTATTCCCTCCTCAGTAAAGTGTCACAGAGGCTCTGCTCAGGGAGGCCTGTGTACAGGTACAGAAGCAGGAGACCACCCTCCTCAGCCCTCGCTTGGGATGCCCTGTGTATGAGCAGAGAAGCCCAGGCACTCACTTTTGTCCATCTGTGTGGTTCTCAGCGACTCCAAGGAAGCGCTACAGCCAGACACCCTCTCCTCCCCATCCTGTGCTTTCAGCTAGCCTGTAGAATTCCTCATCCAGACTAAGGGGGACATGGCTAAGGCTAAGTGGAAAAAAAGAGTTAAAGTCAGGAGCCGGAATGAGAGGGGCTGGATAACGTTGACTGGTCTCTTCACTGTGAAGAGAATGTAGGTGGAAGTTCCAATGTGTAAAAAATGTTTATATAATAAGATTTTCCTTTCCATTTTCCCAGTGGAAAGGAGGTATAGCATTGATCAGGATAACTACTTTATCTTAAATATAGTTCAAAATATAGTGTGTGTGTGTGTGTGTGTGTGTGTGTGTGTGAAAGAGAGAGAGAGAGAGAGAGAGAGAGAGAGAGAGAGAAACAGATGAAGAACTAGTGTTTTTCTTTACAAGATGGCTCACTGCAATTTTCTCTTAACCAGACACACTGCCTTCATGATGTTTAAAACTGGATTTATTTCACAGAGATTTATTACCCTGAACAGGAAGGTATCCAACAAACCTTTGGGGTCTTCCCTACCCTCGCCTGCCACCTTCAGCCGGAGACTGAAGCGAGTTCACTGGCAGGATTTTACTGCTGCCCTTGGCACTTACTATTGTCCCTACCCCAGCTGCTGGACACTGTGCCCGATTTGTGTCATGGTAAAGTGAAGCAGTGATATATTCTCCATGATGGACGTGGGGAGGAGAGCTGCATGGATCCTAGAAGCAGGTGATGAGCTGAAAAAGGGAAGGTGAGGGGAGCACATGGGGTAAAGGGATGTTTCCGACCATCGTACTGTCCTGTGAAAGCCTCTGTCACCTTAGAGGGAGCTTGACAGAAAGTACTGGCCTGCCATGGGCCAAAATGGACAGGGCTTTTTAGCTCCTCCCTGCTCAGTGGACGCCAGCCACTCAGGAATAGTGGACCCCGGTTCCCTGTAGTTCAGGAAAACTAGGTGGAGGTCAGGGGTGACAGACTTCTCTATGGAAGCAAGAGAGATGTTTGCTTCCTAAAGCAGGAGCCTCCAGCAGCATGCTGCTGCACTTGGACCAGCCCACCCTATTCTCCTGGGTTGCCTTCTTCATATTTATCTGGCAGCAGGTCCTCTGGGTGCTGATGGGCCTCTTTGTTTTGAGGGAGGCTTAGACAAAGAAGGTCAGTGGATGAGCTGTCACAGCCAAATCCTAAAGCTGATCTCAGGCAACAGCTAGTACTGAGCTCTCTCTCCACCCCACTTCCTAGAGTTCCTTCTCCTTAGCTATATCTCCTCCATCCTCCACAGCGTGCCAGTGTGCAGGATGGGAGTCTCTCTCTGGAGGAGTCTAAGTCCACTGAATGTCCCCCTTGGGCCTGTCTTCTTACCCTCCTTCCCTGTTCAGTCACGGCATGGGGAGCCTTACAGATGCTGTCACCTTATTCACTAGAGGCAGATCTTGAAAGAGCAGCAGCTGGGCATGGTCTGCTAACCACATATTATGAAACCGGACTCCAAATCCCTCCTAGGAGGTAGACCTGGGCAGCACCTTCCATTTTTGCCTCTGAGAAATGCTACCTGAAGAATCATTTGCAAATTAAGAAAATACAATTATACGGGAATAACATTTGCCTAATATTCAGTTTTGTGAATAAGCTAAGCCGGGCGGTGGTGGTGCACACTTATAATCCCAGCACTGGGGAGGCAGAGGCAGGCGGCTCTCTGTGAGTTCAAGGCTAACCTGGTCTACAGAGTAAGTCTCAGGACAACCAGAGTTACAACAGAGAAACCCTGTCTTGAAGAAACAGAGAGAGAGAGAGAGAGAGAGAGAGAGGAACTATAGTGAATTTAAAGAGAAACTATAGTGGATTTAAAGTTCCATTTAAAGCCATATCTCTATTGTTTCCTGGGTAGATCTCTAGTCTGCACAGAAAGACCTGGCCATCAGGCAGCAAGTGAGTCTTTGCCTCCGCAGGAGATTGCTCAGTTAAAGGGCACACATACTTTTAGTGCCTTTAATTTTTCACTTTAAAGGTCCATTTTTATCTTTTACTTCTTTAAATGTGTGTGTGTGTGTGTGTGTGTGTGTGTGTGTGTGCCACACATGTGCTAGTGCTCACAGAGGCTAGAGGAGGGATCAGAATCCCCTGAGTGATTGTGCACCCACTGGTGTGAGGCTGGAAACCAAACACAGGTCCTCTGGAAGAGTAAGTGTTTAGAAACACTGACCTCTCTGTCCACCCCCACTTTTAGGTGTCTTCCTTTGTTCCTTAAAAAGGGAACACAATAAAAACCTCAAGTGAACCCACCCTAAAGTCTGGAGAGTTAGGCTATGTAAATGCTGGGAATTGGTGGGAGAGCAGGAGAATGAAATGACAGCACAACCTCCCCAGGGGAAGAGAAGCGTGGGGAACGACCTCAGTGTCCAGTTAATGAACACCGGAGGCAGAACAAAGCAGATGTTAAGAAGGACTAACCCACGGTTCCGTCTGCTCAGCATGGGTCACACTGAGTCTTCCTGTGGTTATTTGGCCCAGCAGTAGCGTCTCTCTGTCCAAGCACGGAGCCTGTTAGGGGACCGAGTTCTGTGAACCAGCAGGTAGGAAGGAGCTATATGAAACGACGCTTGTCTCTACCTGTGACACTCACAGCGACGCGTTTGGGAAAGCTCACGTGTGTCTAGACACGCTGTGTAGACACGTGTGTACATACCGCAGAAAATCCCAGTGTGTTTCACAAGAAACACAGACGCACACCTATCCAAAGAACATGCCTGTCCACAGATAAATGAACCTGTGTCCATCGCCGACACTCAAACAGATCGAGCCTCAAGACTACAGCAGCGTGGAAACGCTTCGGTAAAGGCTGTGAGTGGACTCTTTGAGGACGGAGCCATATTGTATGCCTTGTTGCAGTTCCCGAGTAGTGCTTGGCTCCTAGCAGTCACCGAAATGAATCATAAGAGAGGGTGAATGCGCGATATCTACAACGAGCAAATTCAAGGATGGAGTCGACTCCTCACCAGTCGCGTTCGTGTTCTGACTCTTCGCTTACCTCAAATCTGTGACAGATCTTACAGGAACTGTTCCCATGCAGCTTTAGGGGTCATTTCACCCAGGAGAAAACATGAGGCTAAAGGAGAAACCACAGAAGACGGTCCAGGTATTTAGTTATGGTGGTGCGACCTGTTCTTGACACACGATCGTAACTTTGAATTCACAAATCACCGGCGTGTCTTGGTTCCAGTGAATGGTTCAACCTCGTTCTGTCGTGTGCGTGAGCATGTAACCCTTTATGTGCAGTCTCCCAGCCTTCTTGGTGGCTGTCACAGCACCGTGTTCATGAGGAGTCAGCCTTGTCACTGAGGTATGTAAACTTCCATCTTGTCCCTCCTCATTGAGTAGCTCACCTAACATACTGGAATATTTTCATGTTGTGGAAATTCTAGAAGGAGCCTCATTTTAGACTCTAATAAATTGGATTCTGAAAACAGCTCATGTTCCTGTCCACGTGTCTTGTTCTATTTTTAATCTCTGTACAGAGAACAATTCCATCTAGCAGTTACCAGCTATCACTGGCTGTATCACCGAATGCACTTGGCTGCTCACTTTCGCTCTCAGGTGCCCTCTGCTTCTAACCTTCCAGCAGACAGCCTGCCACTGCCATTAAAGAGTTCCCAGAGCCCATTACAGAATGATGACCTTGGCATCTCTGTGCCTGGTGCCAAGTCCCACTCCACAGACAGCTGAAAGATTTGGTCTTTTCTAGTACTCCATCATTCAGAACCTGGAAGCTGGCTTCCGCTGACCTATGGATTTTAATTTCAGTCTTATTTTTCTTCTCCCAGCTTTTCTCTCTTCTCAGCTTCAGTGTGCCCTGTTTTAGGTCAAGCACGACCTGACTTTCCCTTTCTTCATTTAGCTTCTCAGTTCTCCTGACAGCTTATTGTTTTCCTTTATTAAAGATGTGCTTTGAAGAACATCTCAAGCTGAAGGTACAATTTTGGTTCATGTAAAAGTAGATAAACTAGTACTAGAAAGATTGGAAGCAAAGCACCCACTGTGTAGGACCTCCTGGAAGCTTTAGGAAAGGGGCAGCCAGTGGCAATTTCCCTCTTGGGTGGAGCTGCCACTGTCCTATGAGGTAGATTAGAAAGGAGAGTTTGTTCAGGAGCAAAACAGTGGCCATACTCAGTAAGAAACAGGAGGTGAGGCCACACTCCCACAGAGAGGGGCGCCCCTCTGAGGATTTGAACCTAAGCAGAGATGGGAAGGAACTGGGAAGCAGAGCCCACGGACACTAGAGCAAAGGGCAGGTGTGGGCAAAGGAACCAACTACCACAAGGTCTTGAGTGGGAACAAGCATGGCTATTTCAAAGAGACACAGGAAAGTCACTAAGACTGCTGGAATGATGGGAGAGAGAAACAGGAGCAATGGTACAGAGCTGGGGTGCTGGGTCATGTCCAGGAAAGGCTCTGAAGAAGCCCCCTGGGAAGGCTTAGCAGGGGTACTGGCAGAGCTATATGCTGAAGGACAATTACCAACACTGCACAAAAGATGGGTGGGGTACGTATGAGAGAGAGTAAGCTACGGGAAAATTCCACAAGCCCTGAAGAACCGTATTGGTAGGATCCAGAGCTCAAGAGGGAACTCAGAATCTTGCTGTGTAAGCTGTAGTGTGGGGAGCACCAAAGAGCTAAAAGCAACTCCTAGTGTTAGGTCCTCGGTGAGCTGCCAGAGCACCAGATAGGCTGCCCACAGACCTCTCCTCTCTCTCTGGTCTCTTGGTCCCAATCCCTCAGTCTCATCATAGCTGTGCAACAGATCACCAGCTGCAGTTCCCCTTCCCCCCTGCCCACGTCTCCTATGGATCCCACAGACCACCCCCCAGCCTCCCTCCCCCTACTCCTTGCTGTATCCCAGTCTCCAACACCAGCAGGCATGCTCTGTGAACACACCAGCTGAACAAGACAGGCAAACAGGCAATACACATGCTCTCTGAAAACCCAGAGAGGAAATAAACAAACAAAAAGGAACAAAACACCCACATAATAAAGACAAACCCAGGAAATAGAACCTAGACCTATGATCATCCCCAATCCAGATGCCTAGACAGCAGCATAAAAACACAACCAGCAGCAGCCAGGGCAATTTATCTCCACCAGAGGCCAGCTATCTATCACAGCAGGCCCCTGAATATTCCAACATAGCTGAAGCACACGAAAAAAAAGAGAGACCTTAAAACCAACTATATGAAGATGATAGAGGTCCTTCAAGAAGAAATTAATAAAGAAACCTCTAAAGAAAGCCAGGAAAACACAAACAATTGGAGACAATTAGTAAATCCCTTAAAGAAATTCAAGAAGTTACAAACAAATGGATGAAGGAAACAAATGAAACTCTTCAAGACCTGAAAGTGAAAATAGAAGCAATAAAGAAAACACAAGCTGAGGGAATTCCGGAAATGAAAAAATTGAATTTGAACAGGAATACAGAGGCAAGCTTCGCAAACAAAAATCAGGAGACGGAAGAGAGAATCCCAAGTGTGGAAGATACCACAGAAGAAATGGATACATCAGTCAAAGAGAGTATTAAATCTAAAATATTCTAGACACAAAACATCCAGGAAATCTGGGACACCATGAAAAGATCAAACCTAAGAATAACAGGAATAGAAGAAGAAGAATCCCAGCTCGAAGACCCAGGAAAAGTTTTCAATAAAATCGTAGAAGAAAAATTTCCTAGCCTAAAGAAGGAGAAGCCTATAAAGATATAAGAACCACACAGAGCACCAAACAGATCGGATCAGAAAAGAAACCCCCTCACCACATCATAATCAAAACACTAAACATGCAGAACACAGAAAGAATATTAAAGGCTTTAAGGGGAAAATGACCAAGTAACACATAAAGTCAGGCTTATTAGAATCACAGCTGGATTTTCCATGGAGGTTCTAAAAGCCAAAAGGGCCTGGACAGATGTGCTGCAGATTGCAGGACACCACAGATGCCAGCCCAGACTACTATGCACGGCAGAACTTTCAATCACCGTAGATGTAGGAAACAAAATATTTTATGATAAAGCCAAATTTGAATAATATCTATTTACAAATCCAGCCCTATAGAAAGTGCTAGATGGAAAACTCCAACCTAAGGAGATTAACTACAACTATGAAAAGACAGAAAATAAATAATCTCACACAAGCAAAGCAAAACAAAAAAACATACACATAACACACAGAGAGATGGGGGCAGGAGGAGACAGAGATACCACCACCAATGACAACAACAGAATAACAGGAGTTAATAATCACTGGTCATTGATATCTCTTAATATCAATGGTTTTTATTCTCCAAAAGGCACAGAATAACAGAATGGCTATGAAAACAGCATTCCTTCTGCTGCATCCAAGAAATACACTTCAACATCAAGGAAAGACATTACCTTAGGGTAAATGGTTAGAAAAAGATACAAGCAAATGGACCTAAGAACCAAGATGATGTAGCCATTTTAATATCTAACAAAATAGACTGAGAACCAAAACTAACATAAAGAGATGAGAAAGGACACTACATACTCATCAAAGGAAAAATCCACCAAGGTGACATTTCAATTCTTAACATCTATGTCCCAAACATAAAAGTATCCACATTTGTAAAAGAAACATTTTACTAAACCTTAAAGCACATGTTGACCCTAACACACTGATAGTGGGAGCCCTCAATATCCCACTCTCAACAAAGAATAAATATCCAGACAGAATCTTAACAGAGAAATACTGGAGCTAACAGACATATAAACAAGATGGACCTAACAGATATCTATAGAACACAAAGCACTCAAACACAAAAGAATATACCTTCTTCCTAGCACATCATGGAACTTTCTCCAAAATTGATCAGATCTTGGGCACAAAGCAAGTCACAATAGACACAGGAAAATGGAAATAACTCCCTGCATCTTATCAGACCACCAGGATTAAAGCTGAATGTCAACAACAGAAACAACAGAAAGGTTAAAAAATCATGGAAACTGAACAACTAGTCATTGAATGAAGAATGAGTAAAGACAGAAGTAAAAAAAGAAATTAAAGACCTTCTCGAATTCAATGAATTCAATGATTACGCAGCATACCCAAACTTATGGGACACAACGAAAGGATGTGAAGGGGAAAAATCATAGCACTGAGTGTAAACAAGAAGAACTTGGTGGTATTTCACACTAGCAACTTAACAGCACACCTGACGGCTCTAGAACAAAATAGTAAGCATACCCAAGAGCTATAGAAAGCAAGAAATAATCAAACTAAAGGCTGAAATCAAAAACTTAGAAACATGACACAAAGAATTGATGAAATAAAGACTGGGTCTTTGAGAAAATCAACAAGATAGAAAAACCCTTATCCAAACCAACCAAAAGGCAGAGAGATGATATCCAAATTAACAAAATAAGAAAAGAAAAGTTGTACATACACCGAGGAAATCCAGGAAATCTTAAGGACATACTTTAAAAACTTGGATTCTACCAAACAGGAAAATCTAAAAGAAATGAATAATTGTTTTGATAGTACTACTTACCAAAATTAAATCAAGAATAGATAAACAATTTAAATAGACCTATAACTCCTAGTAAAAAGTCTTTCAATTAAAAAGAAAAAAGCCAGGGACAGATTGCGGCTTTTGCCCAGAATTCTAGAAGACTTTCAAGAAAGAGTCAATGCCAATCAATACTCCTCGATTCATTCCACAAAAAAGAAACAGAAGGAACATTGCACAATTCATTTTATGAGGCCATAGATACCCTAATACCCAAACCACATAAAAATTCAAGAAAGAAAGAGAATTACAGACCAACTTCTCTTATCAACATAAAAGGAAACATATTCAGTAAAATTATTTACAAACTTAATTTGAGAACACATCAAAACAATTATCAGCCATGATAAGGTAGGTTTCATTCCAGAGATGCAGGAATGGCTCAATATATAAAAACCAGTATGTAGTGTGGACTACATACTGAAACAAACTAAAAGAAAAAAAAGTCACATGATCATCTCATTAGATTCAGAAAAGTCCTCTGACAAAATACAACACTTCTTTGTGATTAAAGCTGTGGAGAGTTACGGTTTCAAGGAACAAACCTAAGCATAATAAAGACAATTTATATCAAGCATATAGCCAACATCAAATTAAATGGAAAGAAACTTGAAGCAATTCCTCTAAAACCAGGAACAAGACAAGGGTGTCCACTCTCTCCGTAGCTATTCAATATAGCATCTGAAGTTTTAGCTAGAGCAATAAGACAACTGAAGGAGATCAAGGATACAAATTGGAAAGGAAAAAGTCAAAGTATCTGTATTCACAGACCATATGATAGTATACATAATGACTATAAAAATTCCACCATAAACACTTTTGGCAAAGTAGTTGTATACAAGATTAACTAAAAAGAGGAAAAAAAAATCATTTCTATATACAAATGACAAATGGCCTGAGAAAGAAATCATGGAAACAACAACTTTTACAACAGCCTCAAATAATATAAAATATCTTGGGGCAACTTTAACCAAGCAAGTAACAGACTCCTGTGATAAAAACTTCAAGTCTTTCAAGGGAGAAATTGAAGAAGATATCCGAAGATAGAAAGATCTCCCATGCTCGTGGATCAGTAGGATCAACACAGTGAAAATGGCCATCTTACCGAGAGTAATCTACAGATTCAGTGCAATCACCATCAAAATACCAAAACAATTCTTTACGAATCTTGAAAGGACAATACTCAACGTCATATGGTAAAACAAGAACCCCAAGATAGGCAAAAACAATCCTGAAAAACAGAAGAAACCATTCCTGATTTCATGTTGCACAACAGAACTATAGCAATAAAAACCACATCGTATTGGCATAAAAACAGGCATTCTGATCAATGGAATCAAATCAAAGACCTAGACTTAAATTCACACACTTATGGACAACCAATTTTTTATATAGGAGCCAGAAATACACGAAGGAAAAAGACAGCATCTTCAACAAATGGTGTTGGTCTAATTGGATATCCTCTTGTAGAATAATTTAAATAGATTCATATTTATCAGCCTGCACAAAACTCAATTCCAAGTGGATCAAAGACCTTAACATAAAACCAGATACACTGAACATGGCAGAAGAGAAAGTGTACAATAGCCTAGAAGGCATTGGTACAGGAGAAGATTTTCTGAACAGAACACTGATGCTGATAGCTCAGCCGCTAAGATTAATGATTAATAAATGGAACCTCATGAAACTGAAAAGCTTCTGGAAACCAAAAGACACCGTCAATCAGACAAACAACATCCTATAGACCCTTCTAATTTATTTATTTATTTATTTATTTATTTATTTATTTATCAATTCCAAATGTGATAGAGGGCTAATATACAAAATATATAAGGAACTCAAGAAGCTAGATATCAAAAAATATAATAATCTAATTATAAAATGGGGTACATAAATAAACAGAATCCTCAATAGGGGAATCTCAAATGGCTCAGAAACATTTAAGAGAAATGTTCCACCTCCTTAGCCATAAAAATTACTTTGAGTTTCCATCTTAGACCTGTCAGAATGGCTAAGATCAATAACACAATTGAGATAACACAGTTGAGGTTTTTGAGCAAGGGGACACTCCTGCATTGCTGGTGGGAGTGCAAACTTGTACAGCCACTATGTAAATCAATTTGGAGTTTCCTCAGAAAATTGGGGCTCTATCTTAAGACCCAGGTATACCACTCTTGGGCATATACCCAAAGGATGCTCCAACCTACCTCAAGGACACTTGCTCAAACAATGAATAAATTGTGTCTTTATTCGTAATAGTCCCAAACTGGAAACACCTAGAAGTCCCTCAACAGAAGAATGGATAAACAAAATGTGGTATATTTACACAGTGGAGCATTACTCAGCTGTGGAAACAAACAGACAAACAAACAAAAAAACCACAAGAAAGGACAACATGAAATTTTCAGGCAAATGGATGGAACTAGAAAAAAAATCAATCTCAGTTAGGTATCCCAAACCCAGAAAGGCATATATATGGTATGTATTCACTTATAAGTGGATATTAGTCGTTAGGGAAATGGCAATCATGTTACCATCTGTAGACCCAGAGACGTTAGGTAAAGAGGATAGGTCTGTAGGGGATTCATGGATCTCCCTGGGCAGGGGAAGTAGGATACATTTTATGGGTGGACTGGGGGGGAGGAGGTGGGGATGGGAGTAGGAAGAATTGGGTGGGGATGAAGATGGGATGGAGAGCCAGAGTTGGGGGAGAGACTGCTGGAATTGGCAGGGGACACTTGGGAGGTGATATGAAAACCTAATGCAATGGAAACTTCCTGGACTCTATGAAGGTGATTCTAGTGAGGACTCCTAGTATTGGTAGATATGGAGTCTCAACTGGCCATCTCTTGTAACCAGGCAAGGCTTCCAGTGGAGTGACTAAGTTGTATTCAATTGAGTTGTTAGCCAAGGATGTCCCTTGAAAATCCCCAAACAACCCAGGCTGATGCTAAGACATAGAGTTGTTCTCTGCAAACTGACAGCAGGGACCCATTGCCGTGGACAAATCCACACTACTCATTGAATAGAGAGAATTCGAGCTGGTGCCTACATGGAATCTTAACCCCTATATTTTAGCCTCTTTGGTGCAGGAAGGTACTCTGCAGGCTACCAAAAGAGAAACATGGACACCAACCCAACCACAAAACCTTTGACCCACAATCTGTACTGCCTGCAAAATATGCTAGAGCAATAGTGCCATGGAATATGTGGGAGTAGCCAACCAATGTCTGATTTGACTTCAAGCCCATTCCACATGAAGGAACCCAAAACACTGCTTGGGTAACCAAGAACCAGAGACTAGATAAGTAAGTCTCTGAGTAAGTCTTTGAGTAAGACCAAACACTACTCACCAAAAAAAAAAAAATCAATAAAATGGTTCCTAATGATGTGCTGGTATAGATCATAGATCTGCCTTATGCAGTCATTATCAGAGAGGCTTCTTCCAGAGCAGATGGGAACATATTCAGAGACCCTACAGCTAGACATTATGTAGAGAGAGTCTAAATTGGACGTCTCCATCAAAACCCTCTCCTGAGAGCTTAGGGAATCCTTTGGAAGAGGAGGCAGAGGGTAAGAGCCAGAGTGGACGGAGGACACCAGGAGGACAAAGTCCTCTGAATTAACTAAGCAAGGCGCATATGAACTCACAAAGTCTGAAGCACCAAGCACAGGATCTACATGGGTCTGCACCAGGTCCTTCTGCATATATATTATAGCTTTAAGCTTAGTGTTTCTGTGGGATTCCTGATTATGAGAATGAGTCTCTGACTCTTGTTCCTGCTCTGGGACTCTTTCCCCCTGTTGGGTTGCCATGTCCAACTTCAATATGAAAGCTTTTGCTTCACCTTATTATACTTTATTTTGTCATGTTTGATTGTTATCTCTTAGAAGGCTGCTCTTTCTAATGAGAGACAGAAAGGGAGTGGGTCTGGAGGGGAGGGGATATGGGGAGGAAGTGGGTGGAGTAGGGGAGAATTATAATCAGGATCTATTATATTAGAAAAGAATCTCTTTTCAACTAAAGAAAAAAAAAGAGCTCAGTAAAAAGAGAATGGAGAAGTCATAGATGATTCTGAAGGCTTGGGGCGAGGAAGATTAAGGGTTATGGTAGATGCAATGTTTGAAATGCTGGCTAGAAAATTAAAAACAAGCCAGGGGCAGTGGTGGTGCACACCTTTAATCCCAGCACTTAGGAGGCAGAGGCAGGTGGATCTCTGTGAGTTCGAGGCCAGCCTAGTCTACGGAGTGAGTTCCAGGACAGCCAGAGTTAAAACAGAGAAACCCTGTCTTGAACAAACAAGCAAACAAAAAAGAAAGAAAATTAAAAGCAATATAGACATTTCAATAATCTTAATATTAGTGCTCCAATGCAAGCAAAAGTTACTATTGACGTAATACGTGTTGGTTTTCGCCCCCCTTTCTGAATACAAGTACTTTGTACTTTTTACTTTGATCTAAATCTACCGTTTCCCCTTTCCAAATTGCAACACTTTATTGCAATTGGTGTGTGAAGACAGTTTTCTGAAAATGTTTCTCATCATACAAACTGACAGTTTTATATACATAGACTGAGAAAACCTCAACAAAGTATAAGCCTTCACGTCTGAGGAATGAGCTGAAAGTACAGGGGAGACGGGTGGCCGGTGGTCGTGGCCTTGCCGCCCCTCGTCCTCCAGCTACTGATGCTCAGTTTAGAGAGGCATAACAGGGTGAGGTCCACTGCCGAGAGCCTTTGAGATCTGAGAGACAGTTTTGATCTTTAGGTGCTTCTTGGATTTGTCTATCTGCTGCTTTTCTCCTGGGTGGCCTTCCAGTCTTGTGGCCTCTGTGGAATTCAGCTTTACCTTTGAAGTATGGAAGGCATGCAAGAAGGTCACAGCAGGGTCCTTTGGAGGGTTACTTCACATTGTCTGGCCATTCTTTATGGTGGCTCTGGCTGTGCATATATATTCTACAAGTGTGTCTGTCAAAACTACAGAAAGAAATGCCTTGTGATATAACTGAACTGAAAAGAGATTCAAGAATCACGGTCATGTACACAGAAAAAGGAATTTCCTAAGTCTTAAAACCAATCTGTTTTATTCTCACAACCTTGCGCTGGGTAACAATAGAGCCTTCTTACAATGGACACTGGCTAAGATCTGTGAACAAACTCACCCGTCAAAACAATGAAACAGGCTTTTAAAAGATGGTATATGTTTCCCAAGGTTCCCTTGAAAAACAAATGCATACACATCATTTCACGTTCTGGTTTATGTGATGCTGTATTCCAGGAAAAGCTGCAGATGATTTATGAAGCAATATCAGTGAAAGTGATACAGGGAAATTTCTTTAGAGGGAAATAAAGTCAAGAAGAGAACAGGAGGTGGAATGTCATTACAAGAGAATGACACTTGCTGAATGATCCTTGCTAGGAATCACTTGGGATCATTCTGAGCTTTCTAGAAAGACAGCACCAAAGGAGACCTGAGGTGGGAACCACAGTGTCAATTTTACCAAAATCGATGCATTGGCTGTAACATAGGTTCTGTACACAGATCTGCACAATTAGACACAGTTTGAGTGGCTGAGGCTAAGCTTCCCTTTCTTAAGAGAGACACCAAACAAAGCTGGAGGGAAAAACAAAAGAACTGAGGATGACCAGGAATGGTGGGGGATTCTCTGTAATCCCAGCATTTGGGAGACTGAAGTTGGAGGACTGAGGTTAGCCTTTGATACAGAGTGAGATTTAGGTCAGCCTTGGCTACACAGCAAAATCCTGTCTCAACACCCCCAAAACAATCAAGAAACCCCCAAAAGACACTTGTTGTTTTTGTGTACTGATAGGGAAGATAAGCTGAAAAAACAGGCAGGAAATTGGACATGTTTGTGTCCAGGGACTGGGGACAAACCAGGGTGCCAGGGTCGCTGGAGGCCTTTCCAGCTGATGGGAGAGATCTTAGCATTTTCCACCAACTCAAATGGCTTTCCCCAGTTCTCTGTTTCATCTCCAAATATACATATTTAAAGGCCCATTTCCTTTTTTTTAACGTGCATGAATGTTTTGCCTGTATGTACGAATGTGCACTGTGTACAGGCCTGGGACCTAAAGTGCTAAAAGAAGTCATCAGGTCCCCTGGACCTAGAGTGACAGTCAGTTGTGAGCTATCATGTGGGATCTGAACCTGGGTCTTCTGCAAGAACAGCAAAGTCTTTAAACTACTAAGCCATCTCTCCAGCATCTCCCTTTACAGAGATCTAGTCACCCAACCCTCCAAATATACAATTTTAATATTTTCATTAATTCTCTAAGAACTATATACAATATGTTTTGATCATTCCCCATCACACTCCCCCAACTCCTCCTGGATCCACCCACACTTTCCTTACCCACTCAAATCTGTATCCTTAATAGTTTTTAAATATTGAGTCCAATTTGTGTTATCCTTTGGGTGTGAGGTCACCCATGGGCTACCTACCAGGGGTCACACCTTTAAAGAGAAATACTTTCCTCCTCTCAAAAGCTAACAATTGTCATTAACTCCATGGCCACTGGTGGGGTGGCATATTCAACTCCCCTCTGTGCTGGGAATTTGTCTGGCTTGAGCTTGCACAGGTGTCACACATGATGTCACAACTGCTGTGAGTTTGTATGTGCATCTGATCTCTTGGGATCAGAAATTGGTGTCAACATAGTCATTGATCACCTCTGGGTCTTTCAGTATTTCTGCCCCCTCTTCCACCAAGGACGTGTGGTTTAGACTGTTATTTTGTCAAAAGGACATAGTATTGGACAGACTCCTAGTGACTGATAGTTATACCCAAAACTCAGTGCGTCTTTCAGCTGCCATCAGAGGAGTTTCTTTTTGCAGTAGATGGAGATTAACACTGAGACTCACAACTGGTCAAGGTTCAGATAATATGAGGCTGTGCAATGGTCTAAACATATACTTTATTTCAGCTATTTAGAGCACACTTCTGTTCCTAAGACACCATGCTAATGTACATCACTAATGACAATCTTGCTATAGCAAGACCTCACTCCAGGTGTTCTGCATTTGCTCGTGTAATTAAATGTCTTCTAGTCCTCATAATAATCCCACAAGGTGAGTACTGTTACATTTATTTTACATCTGTGGAACTGAAGCTTATTGTGTTTAGGCAGAGGATCCTCACTAGATATGGCAGCCTTACAGCAGGCTTACAACCTCCTTAAACACACAGAGAGAGGGGGGGGAGTTCCCCACTGAAGCAGCAGAAGTAGATGACTTTGGAACAGTGTACCTGTACCAGGTCAAAGAGAACGAGAGCAGTGTGGCACAGACAGAGATGGAGTAAATTCAAAAGAACTGAATTCTAAGTTGGAATGTGGAATGTTTCAAAAGCTGAGTCCTCACACCCTAGGTCTAGATCCCTGGTCCACACTGAGAACTTGACCCTCCATCTCCATGGCCTGTAGGGTAGCATGCACATGTGACATAAAGCAGAAACAAAACTGTTTTGGGAAACACTGGGCACTAACAGGAATGGGGAGGAGGAGAAGGGAGGAGGGAGGAATCTGCTCAGTGTGTGATATATACTAGTATATACCATAAAACTTAAAAACACAAAGAAATTCTGGAAAGCATGAAACACTAATCCTGGGAATCCTGGAGCAAGCAGACTCTGAAGCAGTGGGAGAATCTTGATCAATTCTGACCTGAACTGGTCAGGCATTTCTGGCAGGTTTTCTTAGGTGCATTAAATTGATGCTTACTATATACCGGTGAATAAAAAAAGATTTGCAAAGCTGAGCAAGTTTTGTGAAGAATTACAGATGTGTGGAAAGCTGAAGATAAAAAGTACCAGCACTGAAATGACAAGAAGCAGTTAAAAACCATGAAAGAAAAAAAAATCTGTTGGGAATTATGTTGGGGAAATAATGTGTTGGGGAAACACTAAACAAGGCTTTACTTTAATGATGTGATCAACACTATGGGTAAAACACAAGACCCTACCTGGAGAAGAGTGGAAGAGGAAGGGTGTGTGCGTGTGTTGGGGATGGAGGTGGAGAGAGCGACATTAGAATTTTCTACAGAACATCAGTAAATAACACCTCACCCTACTAGGGTGCGGGGTGGGGGCAGCTGCCAAGTCTTTTGTCCTGGATGAGGAAGTAGAAAATATGACATCTTGTTTATTTATGGCTCCTTCTTCATCAGTCTGCCTTTTGGGGATCTGTCTAGCTCCTATTTTCCCGAGGCCTGAGTCCTAGAGCGGAGACACGGGAGCTAGAGGCTTGGGACAGAGGCACAGTGTGGGAGAACACTGCAGACAGCTGTGAGGGAGTGAGACGCTGCAGCAGAGCTAGCTTGAGCTCGGGACCAGTCCTGATGTAGCCATGGATCATCGTTCCTTCCCCTCTGCTTCTCTCCCTTCCCCGCTCTCCCTGCAGGTTCTCTCTCCTACCACCTTCCACATCTTGGGTTATACTTCCATGTTTCTCGTTAAACCAGCCACTGTCTTCAGAGGCAAGCATCTTGCTCCATCACTTTCCTCGCTCTGGAGTTTGGGGCTCAGATACAATTCCCTCCGCATCTGGTGAGCCTTGTCCTTCATTCTTACATCTCTGTCTTAATGACATCAAGGGGAAATAAGGTTGTTGTGCAAGATCAGGAGCTGGTCACAGGTGGCAATGCTGGAACTCGTCTTTCCGTACCTGCTGTCCTCTGAATCTTGGCCCAGTCACCAGCTGCAATGCTTTGCTCCAAAGTCAGTGAGGCCAGTTCTGTGAACTCTGTGGATTTTCTGATCTTAGGGGACTCACTTAGAGATCCAGAATGACATAAAATATGGATTCCCTAGGCCTGATAAACGGTGCACAAGGTAATGGGCAGAAAGCATTCCTTCAGTCAGGTCCAATTATGATTTCATGTGCACACAACCATCATGGGGAACAATATCAGATTTGTGTGCCCTTCACAAAATCAAAATATCCAAGCAAATATCTTTTCATGAAGTGAATGACCACTGGAGGAAGCCAGAGGAGACTTCCAAGGTTGGTGCTCTCAGACCATGGGAAAAGGAGCCAGGCTTCTGAAGTTACCACACAACTTTCAGATGCTGGGAGCTACTCACTGTCTAAGGTTAGCACACACATGATTCTTTTCTGGTCCCTGAATTTAAAAAAACAAACAAACAATTGAGTAGTCTCATTTTCCTTTGCTATTTCATTCTTCACACCCATGTTGTCCTGTAAAGAGGTCATTCCTCTCTCACCTGGAGACAGACGAGATATGACCAGCAGCATTCTCTGACCATCTGGCAGCAGAATTTAAGGAGAGAACGGTCTGCAAGGTGCTTAGTTATTCAGGAAGGCCTGAGTTTCTTTGCAAGAAGCCTACTGTACAACTGTGCTGAGTTATGAGAATTAGTCTTTTGTAAGCACAAGTGTGGGGCTGTGGAGGTAGCTCAAGCCCTAACGATCTTGCTTTGCAAGCATGAGGAGCTGAGCTGGATCTGCAGAAAACACAGGAAAATATGGACATGATGGGACACACCTATAACCCTAGTGTCAGGGAAGCAGAGAAAAGAGGACCCCTCCACTCACTGGCCAGCCAGACAACCTACCTGGCAAGCTCCAGGTCAGTGAGCGACACTGTCTCAGAAAACAAAGTCTATGGCTCCTACGGAGCATGACGTCATCCTCCAATCTCCATGTCCACATGCATGTGTTGTGTAACAAGACTTTTCCTGGGGAGATACAACACAGACATCTACTCACCCCAGCTAAGGAGCCCACAGCAAACTAAGGTACAGATACCACCAAAGTCATTATCGGTCAACCAGTGAGTTTAACTGAGGTTATTTACAGGAAGAAACATGGGCAACTTTCTAATGCTGTGATGAAACACCATGTACAAATGCAACTTGGGAGAAAAACATTTACTTGGCTTATGCTTCCACTTCACTGCTCATCACTGAGGAAAATCGGGACAGGAACTCAAGCAAAGCAAGAATCTGAAGACAGGAATTGATGCAGAGGCCATCAAAGAATGATGCTTACTAACTTGCTCCTTATGGTTTTCTCAGCCTGCTTTCTGAACTCAGGACTATCAGACTAGGGTGTGGCACTGCCCACAACCGGCTGGGCCTTCCCACATTAATCACTAATTTTAAAAATGCTTTTCAAGTTTGATTACAGTCTGATCTTATGGAGGCATTTTTCTCAGTTGAGGTTCCCTCATCTCAGATGACTCTAGCTTGTATCAAGCTCATATAAAACTACAAGTACAATGGGTGAGGGGTTACTTATAGGAGCAAAAATGACTCTAAGACAGACAAAATCACCAAAGCCCACCCCAACACCAGTGATGGCTCACAAAATCTTTGAACCTGGAACTAATTGCATAACCTGTAGACAGCTCAACAGGTTGGACACTGTCCTCTTCGACTCAGTTGGTGTGGACCTTTTCCAGGCCTCTAGGTTGGTTTCAGAGTCTTCTTTGCAGCTTGTATGAGAGTGATTCTCAGAAGTCTTTATTCCTCACTTTTGCAGGGAGGAAGGAAGTCTAGTGAATCTCGTCAGTTTCAGGGACTTCCTGAAACTATTTTGAGTTGCTTACCTTCTGGCTTAAGACACTTCCCTGCAGTATGGACTGTTTCAGTCTTGAAAGAAACTGCTATACAACAGCACAAATCCACACAAACACATATGTTCACATGTGTACATATATACAGAGAGAGAGAAAGAAAGAGAGTGAGAGCAAATAGCACAGAAATAGAAATTTCAGTATGCAAAGGTGTATGTTCCTTCTTTTCTAGAAAGGTGAATAAGGTACATTTGCTCTAATGCAGAATTGATTTTTCAGTAGTTTATAAAAACCCTTTTGTTTTATGTGCTTTCAGCTACTTGTGGCTAACTGTGATCTTAAACATAACATATTCTAACCATGTTCATTCAACAGTTTTGATTTTGGAAACAGAGTCTCTTTACAAAGCCCAGGGTGGTGTCAAACTGTGGTTCTGCCTCAGACTGCCCTGTACTGGCCTTATAGCCCTGCACAGCAGAGCTCTGCTCATACACTTTTACAATAGTACATTGTCACAATATTTCTATTTTGTTATTACTTACCCCAGTCCCCCAATTTTGTAAGTTAACCTTTATCACATGTACACATGTATCACATGTAGAAAAAGTATTCATTAACATCTCAGCAGCATAGCTTTTGAGTCCAGGACCTGGAGAGTACCAAAATCTGGACCCCCGAGTTCTTTATATAAAGTGGCAGAGAGACTGCATATAAAGTATGTGAAACTCAAGTAATTCCTGTGAACAACGAGGTGATGTTTTCTTTATTGAATTTTTTATGGAGGAATGTCAAGAAAAAGTATCTGTCCATATTCAGAACAGGCACAACTTTTATCTTTGAACATTTTTTTTCTTTTTTTTTACATCTACCTATCATCTATCTATCTACCTATCGTGTGTGTGTGTGTGTGTGTGTGTGTGTGTGTGTGTGTGTGTGTGTGTAGGCATTCACATATCACAGTTTATGTGGACATTAAAAGACTACTTGCAGGAATTGATTCTCTCCTTCTACTATGTCAGTTCCAAGGACCAAACTCAGGTCAACAGGTTTGTTGGCAAGCACCTTTACTCACTGTGCCATCTTGCTGGTCCTGCTCCGATCCTTGAGCATTTTCAATTTGTACCTTGTTCAGTCGTAGAGAGTGAGGGCCAGGTCTATAGAGGTCAGTGCTGTGTTTAGTCTCATGCCTTGGAATGTATCCATCGAGGATAAGGGGGGTACTACTGAGTTCTGAAAGACAGAATCTTATTCAGTTAATTTTCCCACAATCATCCATTAGAAAAGTCCTATATAAACCTCATTACAGTCTTGGGGGTAGATAGGGCTTCTTTACTTTTTCCTACCTTTGTTGAGGAGCCAACCCAAGGTCTTGCGCATGCTAGACAAATGTCTGGCTATTGAGCAGCATTCCTAGCCCTCTGTAGCCAACTGACAATTTTTGCAATGTTTAATAATCAACACAGAACTCCCCGTTATTTTCCAGGCCAAGAAACGGAATGATGGTGAGTGGCAGATGGGACAGTCCATCTGGAAGACACTTTATTGCCTTGAAGTTTTCCTTAGTTCAGCAAATTTACCCGTTTTTTTTTTTTTTTTTTTCCCCTAAACTCACTATGAAAGCTTTGTTGGTCTCGTCTCTATTTTTTTTCTCATTTCTCAGTCAGGCTTTTTATAAAAGATTATTTCACTGTATAATTTAAGTCTTATTTTAAATTTTTCTTCATAGAAGCGAGGCCCCGTTTCCTATATAATTTATACCTTTGCATGTGTAAAGCTCATAATAATGCCACCATAGGATGCTAGAACTATACTTTTGAAAATAACATACCACATCTCCTTGAAGACACAGTAGGAAGGTTATATCCTAAACATTCTAATGATCATGTGCAGTAGGAAGGAAGAATAAATCAACAGAAACAATTAAAGAATATGTCACATGAAATAAAAAAGAAGAATGACCCATCAAATGGATGCTTTTCAACTTGACACTCTGGAATGGAGGCTTACCCTGAGGGTGCACACTGGAATACATGAGGAAACAGAATATCCTCTCAAAACACTGGAAGCTGTATTCCAGGTGTTCTTCAGAATGTATTGCAAAGCATTTGTGGTTGCTAAATTAAGCACAATAGATTTAAATTTAGAGTGTCTGTGTAGATATTGAAAACTTTATTTGAAAGACTTAACTATTCAGATATTAGCGTATCTCTTAAAAATATAGGAGTTAATGGACCAACAGTGCCCAGAATAGTTGCTGGGGAGCGTGCCCTCACCAGATTCTAAATTCAAGCATGTCTTTGAGCTGAAGAAGAGGAAATAGTCTGAGATTTGGGGGATGTGATGAATGTGTTCTTTGTAAGAATGGCTATGTCAGAGTTCTTTAGGATATCATTTGTTTTCTTATATTTTAAGACTAGATGGGTTTTGGTTTCTAAGTAACATGACTGAAAATAAGTATATTAAAATAAATGCATAGTTAAAATGTTTTTGGACACGCCATTAAAATTTAGACTTATCGCAAGACTAACTTGCACATTTGTTTAAATTAAACACACACACACACACACACACACACACACACACACACACACACACCAGAAAGAGAGAGAGAAAGAGAGAGAGAGAGAATCTCACTATCTCACTTCATTGTTGAATCTTCTTCTACAAACTCCGTGCCCTCTTCGGTCAGTTTGTTGTTTCCATTCTGACAGCACTTCTAAGAGGTACCACTTATTTCTATGTCTTTTTCTGGTGTGTGTATGTGCTTGTGCATTTGGGTGTGAACATACACGTGTTACAGGTCAGACACCGACCTCAGCAAAATCTGCCTGGTTTTTTGAGACAGACGGGATTGACTACATGTGGTTGAAAACCCATGTGGTTTTGGGTCTAAACTAGCAGTGAGTCTCAAAAGTTTGTGTATAACTTCACAACATTTCTCCTAGCTACAAGGATCTTGTATCTCAATGGCTTTGCTTGCTTGCTTTTTCTCTATGGTGGCTTTCTTTTCTTTCTTGTGACTTTGTGCAGCAGATAAAGTGGGCTTACCTTTGTAGCCTGTTATTTTCCAAGCATTCAGCACATGACACACTAATCTGCTGATGCATTATAACCACATCGGAGAGCAGCCACAGCCACCTTGCTTCTTCTAACTCTTTATTCCAGTTCGTTCTTTCTAGCAATGGAAGCCAGTAATTTTACTAAAGACCTAGTGGGATTTTTTTAAAGCTCAGAAAAAATTCTTCCCATAATGTCAACATCATTTCACCATGACTGCTTCTTTGAATAAATTTTATTTTTGTAAATAAATTTCCTGAGACACTGACTTTCACTTCCTGGGAAAATTGTAAATGCTTAATTCCTGATTTCTGTTAAGATTACCATATAAGGAGGGTCTTACTATATAAGACATGAAATGGGGCTTTTAGAGGTTCTGCATTAGTGTGAGGAACCTGATTCCCTCTTAGGGAGACAAATGCTTTGAGAAGGCTAGTGCCTCCAGCAGCGAAGATGAGGAGCACAGGAAGAAAGTACAGGAGGCATTCGCTAAACCAGTAGTTCTCGACCTTCCTAGTGCTGTGACCCTTTAATACATTTCCTCGTGTTGTGGTGACCCCCTACTTCATAACTGTAATTTTGCTAGTTATGAACCATAATCTAAATACCTGATATGCCGATGGTCTCAGGCGACCCCTGTGAAAGGGTCATTTGACACCCATGGGCAGTCATGACCCACAAGTTGAGAACTACTAAGCTAAACTATTCAGCATGAATCATCACAAATATGGGGCTTCAGTGAAAAGGAAAAGAGTAAGAGAGGCATCGATCAAGGAGGCAGAAGCTGGAGACACCAGGGGCATCTGGGGAACAATCCCTGGTCAGCAGAGCTGTGGAGGGAGCTTAAGAAAAAGAGTCATCCTGCAGGAACTTCTGGGATTTTTGTTTTGTTTTGTTTTGATTTTTCTTTTTTTTTTTATTCTTTTTTTTTTTTTTAGAGAGGGAACAGGGGTAAGAAGGTGGACCTGGATGCGATTGGAGTGTATTATATAAAATTCTCAAATAATTACTAAAAAGTTATTATGTTAAAATTAAAAAATAACAATAAACATCTTTAAAAATCATAAAGGGAAAGAAAAAGAACAGGTATTTGCTGTGCAGCTGTGTGCCTCACATTCCTCTTCCACTGGCTTGCACTTCAGAAAGTCATACGTGCAAATGAGTCCCGTCACCCTTGGGAAGTCAAAGAAAAGTTGTTGCCTCTGGTCTGTCTAAAGAGATGGAAAAACAATTAAGAGAGAGTTGAATGGGCCAAAAATGAGAATCACTGTTGTCCATGAAGACATTTTGATGGCTATCTCTTGGGAAATGGGAGAGTGAAAAATAAAAGGAAGGAAAGAAGGAAGGAAGGAAGGAAGGAAGGAAGGAAGGAAGGAAAGAAAGAAAGAAAGAAAGAAAGAAAGAGAGAGAGAGAGAGAGAGAGAGAGAGAGAGAGAAAAAGAAAGAAAGAAAGAAAGAAAGAAAGAAAAGAAAGAAAGAAAGAGAAAGAGAGAGAGAAAGAAAGAGAGTTGATGTCATTCCTAAAGGGAAAGAAGAGTTATACCAGTCTTAAAAAGCCGGGTAGTTGGGTGACATTTGGGCTATGCTTATAAGTGAGAAGTGTCAAACCTTTTTATAGAAGATAGTCCCAGCAATGCAGATATGTTTTTTTAATTGTCTATGTCATGTACCCTTCTGGTGTGTGTGTGTGTGTGTGTGTGAAGGCCAAAGGCCAACCTGCATGCTGTTCCTCAGGGAGGCTTTTGTCTTGATTGTTTTTTGTTTGTTCTTTAAGACAAAGTCTCCCACTAGGACCTGGGTCTTGTCTATT
Source organism: Cricetomys ansorgei (assembly GCA_026225945.1). NCBI lineage: Eukaryota > Metazoa > Chordata > Mammalia > Rodentia > Nesomyidae > Cricetomys > Cricetomys ansorgei. Next base: position 11,108,366 of record JAMJFZ010001121.1, on the reverse strand, counting down.
AGGCCAATGAGCCGAGCACTACCCCTGCCTCTCCAGCACTGGGAGTACAAATACATGCTACTAAGCTCTGCTTTTGTAGCATGGGTTCTGGGCATTGAACTTGAGTCTTGATGCTTTATCAATCAAGTACTTTATCAACCAAGCCACCTCCCCAGCCTTAGCTTGTATATCTGCTTCTTCTCTGTGTGTAGGTTGTTACAACATTATCTTCATTTCCAAAATGTAGAAACAGACATGAAGAGAGTCGGTCTTTCTGAAGGTGAACGTGCAAGTCAGCAGTGGAATGGAGCAGAGCCGAGGTCTCAAGCTCAACTCAAGATCTGAGAACACTGTAGTAACAACAATCAGTACACAGCTCCTCCATGACTGTGTGACCCTGGCCATTTCCCTGTAATTAGTAACTACTAATATTAAAAGTTTCAGGAGCTTACATAGCATGCCATGTCTGAGGTGCTGGGCTCAAAGCCTGGAACAATTTTTAATTAATGCTGGAGTTACTTCTTTACTTATTCTGTAACTTGTTAATTGCAAAATAAAGATTAACAATAGCAAAATTATCCACTTTCCTCATCATTCCAGAAAACATTGTTGGAACCCTTCTGGGAGGAATTCCGGGACAGTATTTTAGAGCTCGTGACCTGAAAGCAAATTGCAGTATCAGAAGGATCCCTAAGTCCTCCTGAAGGTCGATGATCATCCTATCACCCCATTGGTCTGGCTTCATGGGTATCGTCCCACATACAACTAACAAAGTGAGGAATCAGAAAATGGAGCCCACAGCATCTCTCAGTACAGCCCAACTCTCCTCATCCCCTGTCCACTTTTCCATAGAAGAGAATGATGGTGAGTGGCAGAAAGGACAGCACACCCACAGAACCCTTTCAACATTCAGTTTAGGACTTCCATTTTCTTCTTGAATGTGGCTTGAGCCATACACAAAAATTAATGAAAGAGACATAGAAACAGGTAAAAGGGCAGAACCCACAATGAGTTCATGTTTAACTTCAGAAAAAACTGCACATCTTCTTGCTAAGTGTTTCTACCATTTTACGTCTCCATCCACAGCCCAGGAGATTTCTGGTCACCCTCCCATGTCTTCACCAACATTTTTCCCTGTGGCTTTTATTTCCATGTCTTTAATAACTAATCATAATGAGTGTGTTTTCATGTAATTATTTGCCATCCATGTCTTCTTTGATAGAGTATCTGCTAAAATATTTTGTCAATTTAAATGAGTTTGTGTTCCCATTGTTGAGTTTTAAGTACTTTATCTCTTCTGGTATAAGCCCTTCCTCGGGGACTTTTCCTTCCTTATCACACCAGCAAGAATGCGTACTAACTACACAGTTGGATGAAAGTACTTAGATCAACCATCCTGATCTCGCCCTGTCTTTGTTATAATTGTTTTACTCCCATGGTTGTTCCATTTATCAGGTCAAAGATGTTCTTACATGTCTATTTTGAATGAAACGTTTGAAAATCCATTGTGTTATTTTGAACTGTTGGTGTCACAGGAACACTTCAGCTGTGAGACTTGACTTCTCTAACAGTACCCCTCCCTCTGCACAAAGGCGGAAGGTGGGGATGTGCCTTGTGCTCAGACTCCACTGGGTACAGAGGAGACAGCGTTGCTTCTAAGGGGACAATACATATATGTCTCTGGACCTGCCTCCTCCTTCATAAGTCTATTCCAAAAAGGGTTATGGATTCCACTGGAAGAAACTCAAATGCAGAAACTAGGTCATGACAGGAATAGCCATCACTGCTGGTGCACATGATGAATGTTTCCCATTCCCAACATGCCATATTTCCACCTAAAGCAGAAAGGAAAGATTCCGTTTGTGAAATAACACAAATGCTGGTATGTGGATATATCACAGTATCTGAATACAGCCAATGATAAATTCCAGAAGGTCCCGGGAGGATAGTTCAGTGGGCATTTTTTTTTTCTAATTTCAAATCCCCAAGACTTACGTAAAAAGTCAGGTGTGGCTGCACTCCTGGGTGGCATCCTCCTCTGACCTCTACACACAGCTGTTTTCCTCCACTGGCCTCTAAACGTGTGTACATGGTATGCTACCACACATAATCACACATAAACATATGTGCACACACACAAGTTGGGTGTGTAAATGCAGTAAGGTGGATGCTTGTACACACTTCCTGCATTATCATACTACCCAAAATACGATGGCTTGGGGAGATGGGGATTTGGTATGATATGACATGAAGGTGAAGGTGAGCTTTCACAACTGGGACTAGACATGATTCTCATAGTGTTTTATTTTGTTTTGTTTTAAGTCTTTCTATACCTTGAAGATTCATTGAAATAGCCACCATGTGCGAGTAGGAAAAGAACCTTCAACAGATCTGACCATGCTGACATCCTGAGATTGGACTTCTGATTTCCATCAGTAGAAGATGATCTCTGGCCTCCAGAATTGTATGCAATGCTAGGTTACAGCCTGGATTGATGAAAACAGTGTGGTACTGAAGGACTACAATGGCCTCTCCATACTCATTCCTCCATCCCTTGCAAGCCCCAAGACATCTGATTGGAAAATGTGAAGTTCCCCTGAACAGAGATCTAAAGCCTCTGACTTGTCCAACTTTCATGTTACAAACATTCAAGTGTAAGGAATGGCATCAAGCTCCCGGATGGTTGAAAAAGACCACTTGATCTTTGTCTGGCGTTCTCTTTGAGCCATGTACAGGGCATACAAGTCACAAACATTGTCAGTTAATGGGGATAGTAATGCAGCTTAAAACCACAGCCTAGTAACATTTTATAAAACACTTGTTCGTGATCTTATGGCTCCTATTTTAGAACATCAGACTAAGAATGGAAGGGAAGTAACTTACCTGAGGCAGCAAAGCTGCTCCCTTGGAAGGTTGATACTCACATCTCCTATCCACTTAGGCTAATGGACTGTCAACTGTGTCCAAGAAACAAGAGGTTCTACACGGTACCAGCCCTGAGTCCCCAACCACCACTGAGCTATATCTGCCTCAGGTACTGCAACTGTCCCCAACATGCAATGGTTCAAGGTGAACTAACAATTACACATAAATCCACATAGTTTATGTGGTTGACAATCACCCAAGCAGTACTGATGCTCAGCTAAGACTGTCAAACACTGACCTAGCCGATACAACTCTGGCTTGTTCACATAGTACACAACACCTCTATAATATTGCCAGGTCCTTCTGAACAATTCCTTCCTTCCTTCCTTTTCTTCCTTCCTTCCTTCCTTCCTTCCTCCCTCCCTCCCTCCTTCCTTCTTCCCACCCTCTCTTTGTCTCTCTCCTTCCTCTTTCTCCCCCTCTTTTTCTCCCTCTGTCTTTCACTTTTATTCTCTTGTTTTTACTCATTACTTCTCTCTTACAGTGCTAAAGTTTAAGCCCAAGGCCTCATACTCACACACACAAAGCAAGCACACCATGTCTGTGAAGCAAGGCTCCTTGCCGCTAACCTACCCACCCTACTCCACTACTCCAGTTTCATACACGGCCTCTCTGTACATGATACTTGGTATTCCAAGATCTCAATGATGAGGTTACTTGGACTTGATTTTTGCCCTTTCCTGGCTAGTTTTGTATCAACTTGACATAAGGAGGAAGACTCAATTGAGAAAATCCCTCCACAAAACTAGCTAGAGTGCATTTTCTTAATTAATGGCTGATAGGCAAAGGGCCCAGCTCATCATGGGAGTTGCTATACCTGGGCTGGTGGCCCGGGTTCTATAAGAAAGCATGCTGAGCAAGCTGTGGAGAGCAAGGCAGCAAGCAGCACTCCTGCATGGCCTCTGCATCAGCTCCTGCCTCCAGGTTTCTGCCCTGCTTGAGTTCCTGTACTGACTTCCTTCCATGATGAACAGTGATGTAGAAGCATAAGCGAGATAGGCCCTTTCCTTTTCAAGTTGCTTTGGTCGTGATGTTTCATAAAGCAATAAAAAACCTAACCAGGACATCTCCTTTCTGCACAGTATGCGCCTTCGTTTTTCCTGTATCTTCCTACTCACAGAACAGACTTATATCCATCTGTGGTGGTTTGAATGAGAATGGCCCCCACAAGGCTCACACATTTGAATTCTCGGTCCCTAGTTAGTGGAACTAGGAAAGATTATGAAGTTTGGCCTTTATGGAGGAGGTTTGTCACTGAGGGACAGGATTTGAGGATTCAAAAGCCCATAACAGATTCATTAAAGTGGTTTGTCCAAAGCACAGATACTCAGTAGATTATCTTTTCTATACCGTGGGTCCCCCCACACCTTATATGCACCTCCCTCCCCTCCTTCTGCTCTAACTGCTGCCTGCAGATTAGGTTGTAAAACTCTCAGATGCTTCCCTAGAGCCATGCCTGCCTGCATCCCACTATGATCATGGACTAACGCTCTAAAACTGTAAGCAAGTCCCCAGTTAAATGCTTTCTTTTATATGAGTTGCCTCGGCCATGGTGTCTCTTCACAGCAACAGAACAGCAACTAAGATACCATCCTTTAAGACGCTTCCCTTGGGTTGGCTGTTTCCCTGACCGTCTCATGCAGAGTTGACTGGAATTCTGGTTCTATGTTACTATGTATATTATTCTCTTATTGCATCTGTGATGGCAACTCACTCAGGTGATCACTTCCCTTCCGGGGTATCAGCAGACTTGTGTCTTGTTTGCACATTTTGCATAGTGAGACTAGAGTTTTCCTTGTCTACCACCACCTCTTATTTTCTTCCTTTTAGCTGTGTGCAAACTTTCCTGATTTGACAAGCCCATGCATGCTGGCTACTGCACACAAAGGAACCATTACTGACGCTCTTCATAGGCATCTGCTGTACGTGAAAGTCAGCAATCTAGACCTCAGTGACCACAAATGGGACCCATCTTAGCTGATCAATAAAACAGTATCGCTATGACTTTTGCATTGTGCCATGTATCCCAGCATGGCAACAAGAATCCCTGTCACTTGCCCTCTAGCTTGACAATCTATCTAACGAAGGATTTGCAAGTTGACCTGGGAGCACTATCCCATGAGCATTAATATCCAAATTCCAACATAAGAATATACAATGAACGGCATGCTCTGTTTCTCTCACACTTCTAATTCTTCTATCATCTTGCCTTTATAAGGTTCTGAACCCTGTTTCAAAGCGAACAGCCTTAGAAAGGAAAACATCAAGTCACAACTAACTAGTCATGCCTTCTTCCTGTGACACTGAGGAGAAGGATCTTAGGAGGATGACGATGCCAGCAAGAGGGGGTGGTTAAAACACATCAGAAGCAGGGAAAATGTTGAAGAGTTGGACGCTGGGAAAAGCGTTATTACCCCACAGAGAATAACTTGTTGGTTACTGTTTTAAATAAACAAAGCTACAGCAAATTATTATGAAGGGGTAAAACAATGATTATTTTTTGCTTTTCTGATAATTTTTAGTAATGTCTCTACCGATTTAAAAAAAGACTAGAATAAGAAAATCCAAAGATTATTGCTTTTTATTTATTTTTTCTTGCTGCATTAAAGACAACAAAAATACCCAGTGGTAAGATTACTGCAATGAATTATGGGATTTGTAGGCACTGGACTTTCATGTAACCAGTGCAGACAATGTCCGTGAGCAGTACACAACTTGTTGGAATATTATGGGATAGAAAAGTCAGGCATGTATTATGAGTAAAAGATCAAATTAGAGGATACATTTGAAAGCATGGATAATTATCTCGTGATATTTGCATAAAGACAGGACCTGTGCTACAGTGCTAACCCTGTAGGAGCCCCAGAGTGGGAATATTATGAACATTTATCATTAGAAAACTAAAACCTTTTTGCACATTTTTGTTCTTAATTATAAATTGCAATTTTAAAGAATGATAAACTTTAAAAAAATCCAAAGCAAGTTATACTGTCCTAGCCCACTACCTGGAACTTATCATACGGGAATCTGAGAGTAAGTGCAAGCGCAGGAGTCCAGGGCTCAGCACGGAGTGAAGATTCTGTACAGAGGAGGGGTGGGATACTGACCAAAGGATCAAGACCCACACGCTCCTTCCTGAACAACAAAGCAAACAACCAACACAGAGCATCCACACAATTACAAATCTTAGAGTCAAGTAAGGTTCTCAGGATACACAGCCTTTTCCACTCGTGGGAACAAATGCCAGGGACAAGGATGAAAATTAAGGAACATTTGATCACTTAAAATATCAGACAGAGGCACAAAGAGCCAAAAGGGATGACATTCAAATTTAAGTATGATTCCACCCATAAGAAACAGAAAGCATATGTACCATGCATGCTTCTAATTCTGAGTCTGGGGAGATTAGTCATCCCATCATGGCACCGATAGGAAATGTAAGAAGCTAACTGTGAAGTTTTAAAAAGACTGCATGTGAATGCGAGCTCAATTGTGGCGTTAAAGCCGCTCATGTGCATTCGGTATGTCTGCCTGTGCTCGTCTCATTCCTCCCTCTGCCTTTGAACGCCGAAGATGAGTTTTTGGGAGACAGTTCTATTTTTCTCCTTTAATTAAGATACAGAGACAGTTGACTGAAGATGAAGGTCCCTCACGTAGTTCTTGGATTTTCATTTCTGTATCATGTTACTGAGGGCCATTGGAATTGTAAGACGCAAGAAAGTCTAACTTTTCCACTAACTTCTAAAATGCCACTGCAAGCAGAATCAGAGCTAACAGAGGAAATGGCTCAGAAAGGACACAAAGATCTTGGCAGTGCACTAACACCAGGGAGGAATTGAAATGCCACATGCAAATATCAGGTGACATTTACAAAGCACATACCCTGTCTAATTCTTCTGTGAGCTAATGTGGTAATTACAGATTTATATTTTACAACAAAATCACCAGTGAGAATCCTGTAGCCAGAGAAATTTCAATCAGAGGAAAGAAGCCAGAATTACTGAACTGACCGCCCACTCAGACATGCAGTGCAGTGAGTTGGCGTGGCTAATGCTGACTGTGGAGCCCTTTCTCCTTTAGGAGTTGAGTACATGCATAGACTAGATTCATACTATATTTATATTTATAGTCAGGTCTTCACCTATAGTCTTATCTATGTCACCATGGCTGTACCTATATGCCTGCCTTTCTTGCTCTTCAGTCTGACGTAGTAAACACAGCTATAGGGTCTATCCAGTTATTTGCACTATACCGGGAAAGAGGTGAACAAATGTCTATTCAACCCAGATGGAAAACTGATGACAGATCAAACTAACAATAATATCAAAGTCCAAGTTGGTAAACCTGTGCATTCACTGGGGAGTATAGTTGAAGGGTAACTTATTAGAGCATGGATGGCAGCTGCATGGAGAAAGCCCACTCAAGACTGTATGACAAAACTCATGAACACTGGGACCTTGTAGCTCTCTGCATGACTTGCTTGCAAATTGGCAGACTGCAAGTACTTATATTACTCAGCGTTCCTTGGTGCTTATATTACTTTGGGGAGTGAGGAAGCTTATGAACCTGATCAGTTTCGGGAACCTCTTGAGACTTGGAAGTTGTTTACTTCTTGACTGTTAAGGTGCCTTCCTTCTGGATGCAATGTTTCAACCAGAAGTTCATAACCAGAGTAGAGTCTTTAAGTAGCAAAGCCATAGTCTAGAACACTACTGTTTCATAGAACATTCTGTGATGATGGAGGCAGTCTGGATGCACCATCTCTGTGGTTCTCAAGTCTCTAAAATGTAGTTGGTGTCACTAAATAGCTGATTTCTTCATTGTTGGTTTATTTGAATAATGAGTTTTATTTTTAATCGTGGTCTTATTGGAGAATTCAGCTCCAAAATAAGAAAGCTCATGGAACGGCAGTGATGAGACACAAAAGCTTCCCTTGCTTTGCCAACTGCTGCCAACTGCTGACATATAAGTGTGCCAAACTTCTCTTTCTGTAGAGTTAGGCCACCTAACTAACAGTTAGATGGGTGGAGGAAAGGAAGGGGGAGAGAAAGCAAATGCACTTGAGGTGTGGAGGGTTGTCCCTTGAAGGCCAGGCCTGTACATTTGTCATCTCCATAGATACAGTAAATAATGAAGTGTATAGAACCCAAGGTGAGAATGTCATTTTTGAAATATGTTGAATAGGTGCCTGTGTTTATTAAAGTGGGAGAGAAACTCAGATATCTGAATTCTGTCGATGAACAAAAACACACTCCAGTTGCTATGTCCTAATCTTCTCTATTGCGTGCCTCAGAATAAACTTTGTCTATTTGTGCTCACCTTTTAAATATTACTATTCTGAAAACCAGACACTTGCACCTTTATCACTCTTTAGATATGCGGGGTCCCTTCATTAAAACACCTCTGCAGAGATTCCTTGACCTCTTTCAAACCTGCACAAGAGATGGATGTGTGAAAAACATCTCTAACTGTGTGAACTATGAACACATTATTATTTTATTTTACTTATAGTCTGATAAAATTTTAAGTGTCTATCCTGTTGAGGTATAGGGATAAGAAAAGACGCGTATGTGATCCATCATCATCCTTCTTTAAAGAGAGTTGTGTACTATTTGTAGGGGGAACTCCCAGCAGCCAGGACACTCTCTAGAGCAAGAAGAAAGACACTGTTCATTTGGGGAAAGTCATTCCAAGAATGTTGCTGCACGCCTTCAAGTGAGACACTACCAACTCTTTGTTATGTGTTGTCCTTACAAGGATGTCTGTAAGATTCAGTGCCTTGGAAGATTCAGCATCTCCATCTGGAGCAAAGTTCAGGTATGCTTACTACACAGAACTGGAACTGTATCTCCAAGTTCGCTGACGGAACCTGATGCCTGTGTAGATACCATATAACCGTATTCTTGTGTTTCTGTAGTGTCTGGGGCTGGAAGAATCAGTTCACAACACTGGCAATACTGGCTACTGAATGTTCTAGGAAAGCCCTTTGTCTCTGACTCAAACTTGTCATAAGTCTTAGTGTGCATGAAAATGTGACAGGCTAATTAGGAACTTGCAAGTAAGTGAAATTTTATGCTCTTCATAGTACTAAATATTCATAGACAGCGAATAACCACAGCCAAGGGCTTTAATATGACTCGCTAGACAATGTAGCTTTATCCTCATCATCTTATCTGCTTTATTTTATCTTTTAGAAATTGGAAATCACGTTTTCCCCATCATCTCAGAATTGAAGGAATGATTATAAATTTTTGACTGTAATTTCCTTTTTAAAGACGAAGAACTCCTGCATGAGCCTCAAAGGAAACCAGGGAAAGGAGAGTCGAGAGGAAAATCAAACAAGGAGTTGGTGTGTTATCAGGGAGTTTCAGCTCACTGTCACTAAAAGTGGAGTGAGAATCAATCACGGTCACAGAGCTGAAGAGCATACTATAAGTCAGGACTTCATGTAAGGTCAGTCATCATAGCAGGTAACATGGCAAGATGAATCAGAGGACAAAATCAGCAGTGTACAGGCTGGGAGAGAGCATTTATAGACCAAATATTTGATAAGGATATATAAATGCTATATAAAAAAAAACCTCAGTGACAGAAATAACTGGATCAAAAATGAGCAAAGGCCTTGGAAAGAACTTTCTCCTGAGAAGACATGCAAATGGTCAGCAAATACATGAAAAACTCTCAGGACCTCTAACCACAAGAGATGCACCAATCAAAACCCCAAGGAAGCACATTCTGTCCAATAGAATGGCTACAATAAAAACTAAGATGAAATAACAAGTGTTAGCAAGAGTTGGGGGAAATTGGAACTTTCCTGCATGATTGGTGGGAGTATAAAATGGTACTGTTGCTATGGTAGTTCCTAAAAGTTTTAAAAATAGAGAGGCCATTGATCCAGTAATTCTGCTTCTAAGCATATAGTCAAAGAACTGAAAGTAGGGTTTCAAAGGAATCTTTGCATACCCATCTTCATCGGAATATTTTCCACAATAGCCCAAGTGTGGTAGAAACCAAGTGTCCAGCAACCAATGAATAGATAAATCAAGCGTAGTCTAGACATACAGTGGAATATTATTCACCTTTGGAAAGGAAGGGGATTGGCACACAGGCTACAACACAGGTAGACTTTGAGAACATTACACTAAGCGAAATAAGCCAGTCATAGACTCTCAAACACTGTATGGTCCCATTTGTGAATCTCATGGAGTTGTCAAGTTCAGAGAGACAAGACTAGAATGGTGCCTTGTGGGAGAGAAGAACGGAAGGTTGTTGGGTTAAATGGATTTAGAGGTTTAGCTTGACAAGATAAAACATTGGGGACATTGAGGGGGGTCACATATCATGTAATGTATTTAACACTATTGACCGGTATAGTTATGGTGTGATGGCTAGTTTTTATTTGGACAAGAGATCCTCAATTGAGAAAATGTCCCCACCAGGTAGGCCTGTGGGCAAGCCTGTGGTGCATTTTCGTGATTGATGGTTGATGTGGGAGGAGCCAGCTCATTGTGGGTGGTGCTACCCTTAGGAAGGTGGCCTTGGGGTGTATAAGAATGCACTCTAAACAACCATGATGAGTAAGCAGCCTTTCTCTGTGGCCTCTGTTCCTCCTTCCACTTCCTTTCCTGACTTCCTTGGAGGGTAGACTACAAGTTGTAAGGTTAATTAAAGCTATTCCTTACCCCAGGTTTATTTGTGTCCTGGTGTCTTATCACAATGATAGGAATCATGACTAAGACAAGAGAGGGATATTGCTGTGACCAATCTGACAGCGTTTTGTGGGGTGGAGGTGGGATTGTAGTGGCATTTGAACTTTGGGCTAAGAAAGTCTTTGAGTGTTGAGAGCAATGCAGATGATGGAGATCTGGCTTATAAAATATCAGAGGAAAGTAAAGACTCTATCAGGGCCATTTGTGTACTATTTTGTATATGGATTTTGTGGTAATAGTTAGCTGGTGCTGAAGAATCAGCTGTGACTAAGAAAAGACCATAACTACTAAAGTGAAATCTTTGCTTTACTGGGATAATTGTTGCTCATTAGCTTCAGCTAAGAAATTAATAGTGATTTAGAAGAGACCAGCATCCTTGAGGTAGAATTTTCTAGGAAGAGTGTACTTAGTGTCAGCACACAGAAGCTGTGATCCAGAGGGGACCATGGTTGTACCTCCCACGTTGAAGACATGGAGGGGGCATGGTGGGTAGCTCAGGATTCACATGGTGAGAATCCAGGAGAGGTCATTGGTAACTGTGAAGCCTTAATTGAAGTAGAAGCCCAGGATTGAAGGGGTGATGGAGTTGAGGCTTGGCACCATGTGGTAGGGTCATATTCCCTAAAGAGAGTTCAGGAGAGACTACTGATGAAGGTGCAACCTAGAAGCAACAAGAGACCATTGAGATGACCACAAGGACAGCAGCAGCTGTATAGTAGAGTCAGCATGAGCCTAAGTAGATAAACTGTGTGTGCTGTGGATGGCAAAGCCAGCGAGGTATGACTGTCGAAGAACTTTGGAGCCCAGAGAATCATGAGTGAGTCCCAGATGTCAACCAAGAGACCAAGTTCTCAAACAAGGATTCAATTCAGTAGTTAGTCTGAGTTCACGTTTAGACTCCAGTTAAGTCTCTTCTCACCCTGCTCAGCCTCAGCAGGGTACTCTGGACCTGCCTAGAACTTATAGTCAGGAAATCAATTAGCATAATTTGGGAATATCACAAGTATTTACAGATTAGTAGAATCTCAAAAATAAGTAATTACTCCTTCTTCTTACTTTAAAATAACTTTCAGTTATATGAATACTAAAGAAGCCTAATCCCTTCATAGAAGAGCAAAGCATTTCAGGTGAGGCTGAAGTCTTGAACAATACAGGTACATGGCAAAATCTCAGGTGCTGACCCCAGTGTTCATCCTTCCCCTGGTGAAGTAAAATTATGATATTATTTCCCAGACTCCCTTGCAATTTAACTAAACCATTTAACTAAATTCAATCTAGTAAAGTGTTGATATTACAGAATCTGGGAAATGGTCTTTTCTCTTTTTTTCTGCTCCTCTGTTCCATTCCCTGGGACTCAGAAGTGATAACACCACTCTATCTGGCATTCATATTGGACTGTGAAAATGGCCACACCTTAGGAATGACAGAGAAGATTCAAGGAGGAGCTCATATCTATCTTAATGGAATCTTCAGACTTATACTGTTTTGCTTAGGGCTTTTGATAGAGAGGAGAAAAAGCCACTATTTTTGTCATTTTCTATTTAAACTACTCCATTGTATTAGGGGTCTCTAGAGAACAGAACTAATAGAACAGATACATATGAAAATTATTAGAGTGGCTTACAGGCTGTGATCCAGATAGCCTAACAATGGCTTTCTCCCAATGGAGAGTCCAAGAATTCAATAGTTGTTTGGTCCACAAGACTGGATGTCTCAGCTGGACTTCAGTGTATATCAGAATCCTGAAGAAGTAGGTTCTGATGCCAGTGAAGGAACTTGCCAGTGAGAGTGAGGGCCAGCAGGCAAAAAGCAAAAAATACTCCTTGCTTGAGTATTTTATATAGACTGCCTGGGCTTGAGTTAATTTCAGATGTAGTCAAGTTGACAAGCAAGAATAGTCATCACACCTAAACTATTTATCAACAATCCGATCAATAAATGGACCAATGAAAAGAATACAGACCTCTGAAAAGACTACCATCATTACTTGAGGCCTCTTAGCTATCCTGTCCTCATTTCCAGGTAAATTGCAACCGGCTAGGTATATAACCCTGCTATTCCTGTCCTTCAGATTGGTGTACATCCACAGAAAATAGGTGACATTTTTTGACCTTTTGTGTTTTAGTTTTTGCTCTTTATTTATTGAATGTGTTTGTTGACAAATTTTATACGTGCATATAATACATCCTGATTGTTATCATCCCTACGCTCTCCCATCTCGCTCTCTCCCTGTTCATCCCACACACTCCAGACTAATCCCTTTTCCACATCCATGCCATTTTGTTTTGATTCTGTCTTTATAGTTCATGCTATTTTGTTTTGTCTTTATAGTTTTGACTGAGAACATCTCTGTGGACATAGGATCAAGACCTACCTACTAGAAGCTTGTGGATATAACAGCTCAGTGAGAATACAACCAAGGGCACTGTCCACCCCAGAGCCCACCAGTAGCTTATAGTTCAGCAGGAACGGGTAGATTTTCCTGAGCCCTTCACCATTGGTGACTGGCTGTTGCAAGGCCTAGCTGGCGACTTGTTTAAAGATGAGTTCTCATTATTCTTAGAATCTCGGGAAGTCATGAGTCTCTGTATTTACCACCATTCACTACAAACAGAAGCCTCTGAGAAGGGTTAAGAGCAGCCTTTGCCTAAGGTATAAACAGGGATATTTGGAAGGCCATTTGACATCCTGTCTATCACCTAATCATTATGAGTAATTTCTCTCATAAGGGCACACTACTTCCGGACACATGGGTTTGTGACTAGACTTTGAACACCAGACATGGGATCCTTCTTGTGGAGTGGACCTCAAATCCATCAGAGTGTGTTTGACTACATCCATAGCCAACATGCAACTATTGCACATATGGGCACAGTTCAAATATCATGCATGTTGTTCTCGATAGGAATGATGGTTATCTTGCAAGCAGTTATCTGGGAAAGGACAGCTCCCGCCTCACATAACTTTAGAAAAGTGGTCCTGTTGCACCTCTATTCCAGACTTGTTGAAAGTGTGTTACCCAATTAGCATGAAAAGATAAACTCCATTCCTCATCTAAGTCAGAAGATTTGGCTGCTTTAAGTCAAGAGTTCAATACCATCACTCCTCACTCGGTACAGTGCTACTTTGGGAGATGGCAGAAACTCACCCTGTGTCACAGAACTTTTCTGGCCAGTGCTTGTGGAAGGCATGTCCTCTTGGAGTCACTAGAGGGGGGTGGGGAAAGGTAAGTCAGACTGTTCTGCACGCTGGTGGTCCCCATTTCCTCATAAGGCACGACCATACTTGCTCACATTTGTCCACAATGTGTCCACACAGGCACACATTCAGGGGGCCATCAAGGAACACAGTTCTGTGAATTGCTCCAGCGAGACATTAGTAGCAATTATCTTCAAGCTAATAGATTCGCACTGTCAATTTGTCTTATTTTTTTTTTTAGGATAAAGAAGCAAAACTTCTCTAATAATGAGCAGAAATATTCATATAAATTACATTGAAATGGCTCCAGCAGCTGTTTCTCCATCTATCTTACTGTCACACACCAATGTCATTCATATATATATATATATATATATATATATATTCATTACACACAGTGAAGGGTTTCATAAAGTATACTATTCCCATAAGTGTATCATTACACACAGTGAAGGGTTTCATAAAGACACTTTCCCATAAGTGTATCATGTACTTTGACCATACTCATCCCCTCCACATTCTCGCTTGCCTCCTGTTATTCCTGTTTAGTCCCCCAAACAGGCTAAATTCTATTCCCATGTCTTATGTTCACATTCAATATTAGGTGTCAATATAAAATGTAAGATCAAAAAATGAGAGAAGACATGGAGCATTCGTCTTTCCGAATCTGACCTGCACTTGGGTTCAGGAGAGGCTGGAGCTTAGTGGTTTCCTGTGTCCCAGTTACCCTTCTGATGCCGCCCAGTTACCCTTCTGATGCCGGGCTCCCATTGCTCTAGCACTGACTCTCTGCCAAGCAAAACATTGGTGTTTCTTTCTCTTTTCCTTGTTTGTGTTAATTTCCCGAGGCAGAAGCTCAGCACCATCACTCCAGCTGTCAGTTGGGGTTTAGTACAAAACGCAGACTCAACTTCCAGATGAATAAATAAAACGGTTCACATAGAACGGTGCTGTGTTTGGCAGAGAGGAAGAAGCCCCACGTAAGTTACCTATTCGTACAACGGTCGCCATTGTACAGAACAGAAACTGAGGTTCAGACAGGTTAACCTCTGACCAAGATTATAGACTTGTAAGGGGAAATCTGAAAGCCAAATGCCATGGCTGCTCCAAAACAAGCTGGTACTACACTGACGTCTTCACGCAGTGAATTCTTCAGTGAGAAGAATTACATACAGCTGCATGTTGTCACTGTTGACCCCTGCCCAAGGGTGTGGTAGAGCCAGTGGATAGAGAAATGTCTGTCAGGGAAGAATGTGTGACCTTCTGCCTGTTAATGGTGGCGACCTTAGTGCATGCAATCTCTCAAATCTAAACCTCCTCTCTTCTGCCAATCTTTTTATTTGGCCTCCTCCTGTCTAAGTGCCCTGGGACCTGAGAATAGCTCTCCCTCCTCAGGCATTAGGAACCAGGAAGAAACCCCCAACAACTATCAACAAGCTGGTACCTGCCGGTCAGATTTGTTTAAGAGAGAGAGAAAAAACTCCCCACTACTCCATGTCACTGTGTATAAGAGACGCGGGGGCAGGAGCACAAGTACGTTCTAGACCTGGAACAGACACGCGCATGCTGGATTCACGGCCACTAACGATGGTTCAGGGATCCTGAACCTCACTTGAGTTTCCTGAACGTTGCAGCTCAGAACTCAAGGGAGAGGCTGCTATTTTCTGCCTTCTTAGGAAGTGGATCCGTGTACGGCAAGACAATATTGGAAGGCTCCTTCTTGGGATGGTTTATGATAAACACGGGTAGCTCTCATTTAGAATCCTTAACCTCTCCTGTCCCTTTTCTTATTAGTGAGTTCAAGGTGAGGTGGGCTCATGTGGGGTGGCTGCACTTGATTGAGTCTCTCCGATTTCAAGGCAGACTCTCACCATGACAGGGAATGGAGCGTATGAGGGTGGGCTTAGGGACAAGCTGCACTGGCATGCCTGTGAAAGGAAGAGCCAGCACCTGAACTCGGATCTGCCCCCACTCAAAGGCCTCTAATTCTCACAGACTTTCACATTCCTTTTTAATCACCCAGCGAACATCTTCCTTGAGAGCCCTTCTTGGACCCCTAGACCATCAGTAGCTAACTAGGGTTGCCTTTCTTTGGAGGGCCACGGTTTATTTTCATCAGCGTGCTTTCATCAGCTCTTGCTTGCTTCAACTCTCTCTCCACCAACTCCTTCCTTTGAAACCAAGACTGGGGAAAAGCTAGAGGAGTGACAGAGTCAGAAGTCCAGCCCAGGATTTCAGCTCTTAAGCCCAGTGCATGCGCCAGAGATCTACAAACTGTGTGACAAGAAATACTGATATGTCTGAATTTTATTTTGATTTTTTTATTATTTTAATTTCTGACAGTTTCCTACTTCTGGACCAAGCATTATGATTGCATTTACTCTCCACTACCCTCTCAAATGGGCATTGTGGTGGTTTGAATGAGAATGCCCTCCAAGGGCATATGTATTTGAATAGTCCTCAGTTCATGGTGCTGTTTGGAGAGATTTCGGAACCGTGGTCTTGCTGGAGGAAACATGTCACTGGAGGCAGGCTTTGAGAGTGTCAAGACTCACATCATTTCCAGTTGCTCTCTCTGCTTCATGCTTATGGTTCAGGATATGAGCTGTCAGCTTCCTGTTCCTGCTACCTACCATGCACACTGCCTGTTGCCATGTCTCTGCTGCACAATCATGGATTCTTTATTATTATCATCATCATTATTATTATTATTATTATTATTATTATTATTGAAG
This sequence comes from Cricetomys ansorgei, assembly GCA_026225945.1. Taxonomy (NCBI): domain Eukaryota; kingdom Metazoa; phylum Chordata; class Mammalia; order Rodentia; family Nesomyidae; genus Cricetomys; species Cricetomys ansorgei. The sequence goes on along the minus strand of JAMJFZ010001121.1, from coordinate 11,091,820 downwards.
TAGATTCTTTCTCATATAATACATCCCAATGACAGTTTTCCCTCCTGCCACTCCTCCCAGGTTCCCTCTATTTCCCTTCAGAAAAGAGCAGCCCTCCAAGAGATTTCAGCCAATCCCACCACAATAAGATACAATAAGATAAGGCACAAACCCTCATATCAGCACTGTACAAGGCAACCTAATAGGAAGAAAAGGGTCCTGAAAGCAGGCAAAAGAGTCAGAGACACCCCACAATAATTGTTAGGAGCCTCACAAAAATATCAAGCTAACAGCCCTGACATATACACACAGGACCTGGTGCAGATCCATGCAAGCTCTGTGATTGCCACTTCAGTCTCTGTGAGACCATTTGAGACCGGCTTAGTTTCTTCAGTCGACTGTGTTCTCCTGGTTTCCTCAATCTCCTCTGGCTTCTACAATCTTTTCTTCTCCTCTTTCAGGGGGTTCCTGGAGCTTCGGGAGGGGGATGCAGACCTCCATTTTAGACTCCCTCTCTCTCTACATAATGTCTAGCTGTGGGTCTTTGTATCTGCTTCCATATGCTGCCAGAAGAAGGTTCTGATAACAACTGAGCAAGACACTGATCTATGAGTATAGCAACATATCATTAGGAATCATTTCATTGATTTTTATTGTTGTTGTTTTATTGGCCAGATGTGTTTGATTCTGCCCTAAGTCTCTGAACTATCCAATCTACCATTACTGGACCAGGCAGTTTCAGTTAAGGGTTCTTTCTCATAGCACAGCCTCAAGTTAAGCCAGTCACTGGTCGGCCACTCCCACAATTCTGCATGAAGGTTTTGAGGGTAGGTTGGTATACAAGTTGCAGTACTGGTAGCCTTGCCTGGTTACAGAAAATGGCCTGTTCAGACTCTCTATCCCCCACTACTAGGAGTCCTCACTAGGGTCACCCTTATAGATTCCAGGATGTGTCCACCTGGTTTCTACTGTGTCCTCCAAATGCCCCCCCACAATTCAAGCTGTCTCTCCCAGTACTCTCTCCCTCCATGCCTCCCCCACCTACCCCAAGTTCATCCACAAAACCTATTCTATTCTACCCAGGGAGATCCATGTGTCTCCTCTAGAGTCTTTCTTGTTACCCAGCCTCTTCAGGTCTGTGAATTGTAGTATGATTACCCTTTACTTTACAGCTAATAACCACTTATAAGTGAATACATATCCTTTCTGTCTTTCTGTGTCTGGGTTACCTACTCAGGATGATTTTTTTTCTCTAGTTCCATCTGAAATTATTTGAAATCATCTGAAAATGTCATGATTTTTCAATTTTTAACAGCTGAGTAATACCCCACTGTATAAATATATCACATTTTCTTTATCCATTCTTCAGTTGGGAGATATTGAGGATTTCTGGCTATATGAATAAAGCTACTATAAGCACAGTTGAGCAAGTGTTCCTGTGTTAGGATGGCGTATCCTTCGGGTCCCAAGAGTGGTATAGCTGGGTCTTGAGGTAGGGTGATTTCTAATTTCCCGAGGAATTGACACACTGATTTCCATAGTGTCTGTACAAGTTTGCACTCCTACCAGCAATGGAGGAGTGTTCCCTTCGCTCCGAACCTCACCAGCATGAGCTGTCACTTGTGTTATGAAGTTAACCACTTTGACAGGTGTAAGATGGAATCTCAAAGTAGTTTGGATTTGTGTTTTCCCGACGGCTAAGGATGTTGAACAATTCCTTCTTTCTCAGCCATTTCAGATTGCTCATTTGAGAATTCTCTGTATAGATTTGTATTCCATTTTAAAATTGGATTATTTGGTTTTTTGATATCTAGTTTCTTGGGTTCTTTATATATTTGGGATATTAGCCCTCTATCTAATATGAAATGGATAAAAAATATTTCCCATTATGTACACTGCTGCTTTGTCTGATTGATGATGTCCTTTGACTTACATAAGCTTTTCAGTTTCATGAGGTCCCATTTATTAATTGATCTTAGTACCTACACTATAGGTGTTCTGTTCAGAAAGTCTTCTCCTGTGCCAATGAGCTCAAGACTATTCTAAATTTTTCTTCTACCAAGTTAGTGCATCTGGTTTTATGTTGAGGTCTTTGATCCACTTGGACTTGAGTTTCATGCAAGCTGATAAATATGGATCTATTTACATTCTTCTACATGCAGACATCCAATTAGACCAGCACTATTTGTTGAAGATGTTGGTTTTTTTTCCATTGTGTATTTCTGGCTCCTATATAAACAATCAGTTGTCCACAGTGTATGAATTTATATCTTGGTCTTTGATTCGATTCCTTGATCAACATGACTGCTTTTATGCCAATGCCATACGGTTTTTTTTACTATAACAAGTAATAAAACAAGAAATCGGCAATGGTGGGACCTCCAACAGTTCTTCTATTTTTTTGTTTTACCATATGATGTTGGGTATTGTCCTTTCAAGATCAGTAAAGAACGACGGGGATTGCGCTGAATCTGTAGATTACTCTTGGTAGGATGGCCATGTTTACTATGCTAATCCTACTGATCCATGAGTGTTGGAAATCTTTACATCATCTCCTACCTTCTTCAATTTCTCTCTTCAAAGATTTGATGATTTTATCACACAAGTCTTTTATTTGTTTGGTTAAAGATACCCCAAGATATTTTATATTATTTGAGGCTATTATGAAAGATGTTGTTTCCTTGATTTCTTTCTCAGTCCATTTGTTCATAGCACTGCTTTCATTGTGTCCCATAACTTTGGATACATTACATACTCATTTTCATTACATTCTAGAAAGTTTTTAATGTCTTTCTTTATTTCTGCCTTGACCCATTTTTCACTTAGGAGAGGGTTGTTCAGTTTCTATGAGTCTGTAACCTTTCTGTTGTTTCTGTTGTTGACAGATTTAATCCTGGTGGTCTGATAGGATGCAGGGAGTTATTTCCATTTTCCTATTGAGACTTGCTTTGTGCCCAAGTATGTGGTTAACTTTAGGAATGTTCCATGAAGTGTTAGGAAGAAGGTACATTCTTTTGTGTTTGGGTGAAATGCTCTGTAGATACCTGTTAGGTCCATTGGTTTATAATGTCTGTTAGCGCCAGTATTTCTCTGTTTAGTTTTTGTCTGGATGTCCTCTCAGTTGGTGACAGTAGGGTATTGAAATCTCCCACTATCAGTGCGTAAGTATCAATATTTGATTTAAACTGAAGTAGTGTTTCTTTTACAAACGTGAGTGCCCTTGTGTTTGGAGCATAGTTGTTAAGAATTGAAACGTCATCTTCGTGAATTTCCAGAGTTTTTCTGGATATAATTGTCTGGGTTGGCACATGTGGTTTCTTACAGTCTGCAGCACATCTGTCTAGGCCTTTCTGGCTTTTAGAGTCTCCATTGAGAATCTAGGTGTAATTCTAATAGGTCTGCCATCATATGTCACTTGATATTTTTTCCCTTGCAGTTTTTTTGTTTGTTTGTTTGTTTTGGTTTGGTTTTTCGAGACAGTGTTTCTCTGTTGTAACTCTGACTGTCCTGGAACTTGCTCTGTAGACCAGGCTGACCTCAAATTCACAGTGATCTAACTACCTCTGCATCTGGAGTGCTAGGGTTAAAGGCATGATACATTATCACCCAGCTTTCCTTGCAATTTTTAATATTCTGTCTGTATTCTGTATGTTTAGTGTTTTGGTTATGATGTGGTGAGGGGACTTTCTTTCCTGATCCAATCTATTTGGTCTTCTGTATGCTTCTTGTATCTTTATAGGCATCTCCTTCTCTAGGTTAGGAAAATTGTCTTATACGATTTTGTTGAGAATATTTTCTGTTCCTTTGAGCTGGGATTCTTCTCCTTCCTCTATTCCTATTATTCTTAGGTTTGGTCTTTTCATAGTGTCCCAGATTTCCTGGATGTTTTGTGTGTTTTCTGCCTTTTTTTTTTTTTTAACCTATCTTCAACTCCTGGTGATTCTGTCTTCCATCTCTTGTGTTCTGTTGGTGAAGATTGCCTCTGTAGTTCTTGTTCATATGCCTAGATTTTTCATTTCTAGAATTCCCCCAGTTTGTGTTTTCTTTACTGCTTCTATTATCCTTTCCAGGTCTTGAACAGTTTTATTCCTTCAACTGTTTATTGTTTTTCTTTTTTAAAGAGATTTATTCATTTCTTCCAATTGTTTGTTTTTCTTTTCCTGGATTTCTTTAAGGGATTTATGCATTTCCTCGTTAAGGAATTCTGTCATCTTCATGTAGTTGGATTTAAGGTTTTTTTTCTTGTGCTTCAACTATGTTTGAATATCCAGAGCCTGTTATAGAAAGATAGCTGGCTCTTGTGGGGATATATTGCCCTGGCTGTTATTATGTTCTTAAGCTACTGTCTAGCCATCTGGGTTTGGAGTGGCCATAGGTCTAAGTGCTGACTTCTGGGTTTGTCTTTGTTGGGTGGATGTTTTGCTCCTTGATTTCTGGTTTTTCTCTTTATTTTCAGAGAGTGTGATGGATGTGTGTTGCTTGGTTTCCTGGTCTTTTTGGCTGGTGTGTTCATGGGGAATGCTTGCTGGTGTTGGGGGTTAGGGGAAGGAGAGGTGTAGGTGTGGGTGGGGAGGGGAGGATGTCGCTGTTGCTATGTTGTAGCACTAGGGAGGACTCTTAGGATTGGGTCTGGGGGAACAGAGAGGGTGGGAAAGGTTTGTGGGCAGGCAGCCTACCTGGTCTTGTCCATGGTGTACACTTGTAACACACTAGAACCTTAAGCCCAAGCAAACTCTCTTCCTTAAGAAAGCTACTGATTGACACTGTTTTCTCTCCCACAACAAACACTTCAGACAACTTGCTGGTGGTTTGAATGAAAATGACCCCCATGGGCTCATAGGGAGTAGCACTATCAGGAGGTTTGGCCTTGTTGGAGGAGGTGTGGCCTTATTAGAGGAAGTGTATTACTTTGGGAAGGCTTTGAGGTTTCAGATGCTCAAGCAAGGTCTAGTGTAAACTGTCTTCTGCTGCCTTCAGGTCCAGATGTAGAACTCTTGGCTCCCTCTCTAGCACCACGTCTACCTGCATGCTGCCATGCTTTCTGCCACGATGATAATGGACTAAACCTCTGAACTGTAAGCCAGCTCCACTTAAATGCTTCCATTTATAAAAGTTGCCTTGGTCATGGCATCTCGTCACAGCAATAAACCCCAAACTAAGACACAACCCCTACCCTCTCTTTATCCCAAGTTTAGGAAGGGCATTTCTCTCCTGTGTATGATATGAAAGCCACACCGTTATTCCTGAATTCAGTCTTTCTCTGGGACAGAGTGGGAAGGGAGGTAATAGATCTGCTTGCTCCTGGATTGGTGGCAGATTCCTTCTAGTTAGTTCTATGGAACAGGATACAGCTGGAGGCACAATCTTAATTAATACCTTGGCTTGGTTGGAGAATCAGAAGGCAGCTGGAGGGCATGTCAATTACCTTTCAGCTGTTTCTGTGTCTGGTGGAAAAACTGGTGGTGCTCCTAGGTGCTTCCAGCCTAGTTGGAACACACACACACACACACACACACACACACACACACACACTTACTTCAGGGATCCCAGAGACACTGCAGACAGTAGGTGTTGATGCAGGAAGGCAAGTATTCCACATTGTGGAAGCAGACTCTTACAAAGAGCTTTCAAACAAAAGCTACTTTTTACAGTGATTTTTATTTTTAAAGCTTCTTGGCACATATTTGCAAAGAAACAATGTGTTGTTGTGAAATGACAATTTCATTTTGGGGCAGGAAATGAATTTAGTTCACTGAACTAATAATGACATATTGTGAAAATTGTGAATGGTCTTTTTGAGTAGTTAGAGGTATTTTAAGAATCCAGAAATTGATGCTTCACAGGACAATAATGACAATGATTTTTAGGATGATGTTATTTTGAAAGCACAGTTTCATGATTTTTCTAGGGAGTACTCGACAATTAAAATAAGATTTGTTAAAGTAATTAATCTGAGGAGGACAGGTAGGGATAATTTTTTTTAACCCGCTTTTAACTTTTTGATCCCTAACCTTTTGTCTTATGTTTCTGTGTTATTTGCAGTTCCATATACAATTTCAAATAGAAGATATCTCTTAACTCTTTTGAGGCTATTTATACTTTTTTTTTCTTTCCTATAACCAGTTCTTAGTTCACAGTGTTTATGTTCTTAGCATATACTTAGGTTAGGTCTGGTCTAACACATTTATATCATGCTTTATGAATTGAATATATACTTGGTTCTGCATTTGATTTCCCATGCAGAGCCCCTGTTACTCTGTTTCTGAGTGAGCTGGAGAATGAGAAGGTAGGAATGAGAAAAGAGGGAGTCTGTCTCACAGACAGAAGTAAAGGAAGAGATCCAGAAATACACATACAAGGAAAGTGAAAGAATAATGTGAAGAGCCAAGACACCGACAAATAGAACAGAGGAACAAACTGGCTGTTGTTAATTGTCTGTGTGACTCTCTGGAAAAACATGTTTTTGAGACTTGCAGCTTGTCTGTCATGTGTAACTTGCCTGTCACATGCAGCTCGCCCTTGTGATTATGCACTTTATTCGTGTGACTCCTCTTAACCCTCAGAGTATAAACTGTCCGATGCTCTGAATAAAGCTGGATACTGCATGAGACTTTACTGTGCCTCACTTATCAGCTCCTTCTCCCAGGTCCTACCACCTCTAGAGCAGATAGCAGCAATCGAGATACCAAACCTAAGAGTCCACAGGATAGAGGAAGCTGAACAATAAAACATAGATAATCTGGTGAATGAAATTAAAAGCAGAAAGGTTTCCACATCTAGAGAACGAAACAGGAATTCAAAGCAAGAGGCGTTTAGAATCCTGAGTAGACATAAGCAGGGAACCTTGCTGGCTTATTATAGTTAAAGTTTTAAAAGTACAAGACAATGATATTAAAACCACAAAAAAAGCAACCGGCTCACCAAGGAAGAGACATCAGCTTTCCTGAAAGCTCAAAGTCAGGAAAGTTTTGTAAAGAAGCTGAGGCTTGACCCCATGAAGTGAGCCTAGGATAGGCTATTAGTGAAGGTGCAGCCTCAGTGGCAGTTGAAGGCCCAGATTGAAGGGGTCATACAAAGAAGTTGAGGTTTGGCACCATGAAGAGAACCCAGGAGAGACTATTGGTGAAAGTGCAGCCCAGTTGTGACAAAGGACCCCAGCATTCTGAAGATGCCAGTACCATGGGATAACCACCAAGAACAGCAGCAGCAGTGGAGTGAAGCCAGCCAGAGCCCAGAGGACAAACTGTATGGCTGCAGAGGGCAGAGCCAGAGAAGTGACCCAAGCCCTTTGGAGGAGCCCAGAAGATTTGAATGAATTCCAGATAATTTGGTCCTGTGCATTAACAACCTTGTGATTGTTCCTCTTATAAATAGTTTTGCTGGTGTAATGTTAAATTGTGTTATAAAGGTAAAGCAATTTTTATACAGAAAAGGGGAATTGATATGGAGGTTCATTTTTATTTATGTACAAAATAATTGTCTTGTGTACTGTTGGGTGAGGGGCTGCCTAGGTCTTGGTGTTTTGTATTGTCTATAGGTATTGGATTTCTGTGAGGAATGTGTGATTGCTTATGATCTGCATGTGCTATCAGTAGACCACCTGAGGAGTTCTGAATCACTAAAAACACCTGAGTTCAGACACGCAGAGTTCCAATGGGAGTATGCCGCTTGTTGTGATGGTAGTTCCCTCTGCTGAGGTCTGGCAGGGCTTCCACACATGAGAATGCTTCTGTGTCTTCTTTTTGAGGGACACAGCAGCATACAACAACAAATGGTATACCAACGTGGGGCACTGATATCACACCAGCTAATACAATTGGAGACAAGGAAGAAGAAAAAGAAATGTCAGACCTCACAGAATTTGGTAAAGTACACTCAGGGCAGCTCCTAAAGAGCAGAGATTATATATATATATATATATATATATATATATATATATATATATATATATATATACATACATACATACACAAAAATAATGAGTAGAGGTCTCCTGAAGGAAGAGGAGAGAGAAAAAAGGAAATAAGCCTCGATGAAGAGAAAATTAAGTGAGAAAGAGGAATCAAAAAGTGAGAGCCACAGAAGAGAGGCCTTTCGGGAAAGACATTATCATGGTAAAAACAAAAAATTCAACTGGGAGCAGGGAAGAAGCAAGGTTTCGAAGGCTTTTCCTGATAATGGAGCTGACTCTCTCTCCAGCAACTGGCGACAGTCAGGGCACAGGAAACAGAAACCAGAGTGTACTCTTCTATAAACTGAGTTTATTTATGGCTTTTTTTGTGTATGTGAAGCCCAAGCAGGTCTTGTGTTTGAGGTCTATGAAGAAGGGTATATATTTCCCCACAGCAGTGGTGAGAAAGAATGCCAAATGCACCAGAATATTTCAACTGGAGATTCTTCCCACTGGCCCAGGACCCCCTGTTGTGGAAGCTGTGACTTAGAGTCAAAAGCCTCTTAGTTAAACTAACCAGTTTTTTTTTTTCTGCAAACCTGACTAAGAGAAAGACAAGCAGTCCAGATACTGGTGATGGTGATGAGAATTCCACTCACTAGGGGACCCTTCCTGCAGACAAAGTGACCAGTTATTTTTCCAGCAAACCAGACTCTATCTTAAAATCTGGAAAGTGTTTCTGTAAGGTCATTACACAGAAACTGTCTTCCAAAACTGGCAAGTTTGCATCATGTGCTGGTAGTCAAACTCTATAATGTAAGAGTCACCCATGTGGTGTTGGTTTTGAAGGCATGAAGGGGTCATGGAGAGCTGCTGAAGATTGGCACTATGAGAGGCCAGGAGAAGCCAGTGGTAAAAGTAAAGCCTCAGTAGCAGTTGAAGACCCAGGCTGAAAGGGTCATACAGAGAAGTTGAAGCTTGGCACTATGAAGAGAGCCCAGGAGAGGCTATTGGTGAAAGTGCAGTTGAGTTGCAGTAGAAGACCCCAGCGTTTTGGAGATGCCAGTACCATGAGATGATCACCAAGAACAGCAGCAGCAGTGGAGTGGAGTGAGCCAGAACCTGGAGAATAAGCTGTGTGTGCTGCAGAGGGCAGAGTCAGATCCAAGCCCTTTGGAGGACCTCAGAAGATTTTGAGTTAATTCCAGAATATTGGAAATTAATAATATTTTTCTGCTGTCCAACGACATTATAAAAAGCTTGTTAAATGTTTTGTTTCATGCAGTCCTGTCCTTGGGAAAGTTCTTCTGGTAACTAGTTTTGCTAGTATAGGATTAAATTGTGTTGTAAAAGTAAAGCAACTTTTTTATACAGAAAAGGGGAAATGTTGGGGAAGTTCATTTTTAGTTATGTACAAAATAATTGTTTTATGCACTGTTGGGTGAAGGGCTGCCTAGGTCTTGGCATTTTGTATTGTCTATAGGTGTTGGATTTCTGTGGGGAATGTTTGATTGCTTATGATCTATGCCTGGGGTGTTCTGAATCAATAAAACACCTGAGCTCAGATGCTCAGAGTTCCACTGTCCAGTATGGCACTGACCATGATGGTGGTTCCCTCTGCAGAGGTCTAGAAGGGTTAGCACCTATGAAAAAATGCCTTATTGTCTCTCTTTGGTGAGCTGTCAGAGCGGCAATACTACTCTAGTGTTGAATGATGTTTTCCCATGATTGAAAGAAAATCACTGCCAGCCAAGCAAGAGAGCTATGTCCAACAAAGCTGTCCTTTAAGTTTGGTGGAGAAGTGAAGGTGTTTTAAGACAAGCACAAGCTAAGTCAGTTCACAACCACCAAGCCAGCACTGTAAAAGATGCTTAAAGGGATACTATACACAGAGGTTGATCTCAATCATGAGAACAGCAGGAAAGAATAAATGTCATGAGAGAAATAGACAAGCCAATGAAAGCTAAACAACAATCCATCATGCCCAACATGATAAAACAGTAAGTGCTAGATACTAAAGAGAAGGAAAGAACATAAAGAACAAATAATCCCAGCAGCCAGAAAGCAAAGAATGGAATTACAGAAATTAGTAAATGTAAATGCCTTAACCAATTAAGAAACAATGACCGACTGGGTGGATTTGAAATCTAGATACTACTGTCTCTTATTGCCAATAAAAACACCTTACTGGTAAGGACCCTCACACACTGTGATTGAAAGCTTTTCATCAAGTGACTGGAAAACACAAACTGACATAACTATTCTTCTATCAAAATAGAGTAGAAATTGAAGCCAAAATAAATTAGAATTGATAAACAAGGTGACTACATATTAATAAAGGGGAAATTTATCAAGAAGATACAGCAGTGAATTTACTGCTCAAGTCTGCCAAAACCCTAAAGAACTAAACACTGTTCCTCAAACTGGTTCAGAAGACAGAAAGGAAGGCTCAGCACCACACTCATTTTACACAGCCAACATTACCCTGATAGCAAAGCCAGAAAAGGACAGAAGATAAAAGAAAGTCTACACCCCAATTTCCCCAATGAAAATAGAGGGGGGGGGAACATCTTCCCAATAAAATGCCTTCCCAGTATCAAGATCACTGCAGAAGATGGACCGGAAAGACTGTGGGAGTCTGAATGGCGGGTGACTAAGAGGCAGTGTTTTCTGAGCTCAGTAGGGCATTTGCCCAGATGAACTTACAGAAGTTGCAACAGTGTGCACATGGTCTGTGCAAGTTCAAACCAAACAAAATCTCCTTATGGGGACTGGAATGATCAAGAAATCCCACCCCTACCAGAAGGGCTGTTGAAATTGATGGCTTCCGGGAGAGGGAGAGGTTATTCTTTAAGGATGTGTTCCCTGAGAGGCTACCATGCTCCAATACATGGCCCTGTAAGCAGGCACATTCTGGAAGCACTAAATAAACTCGGTATGTTGAAAAACAAAGATGAAATTGGGAGGAATAGTTAGTGATTGAAGGGATGGAGAAGAAATCGGAAGGGAGGAAATAGGGGTGGACTTGATCAAAACACATTATATGCCTCTTTAAAATTCTCAAAAAATAAAACATTTACAGTTTAGCCATCATAGAAGCTACCCCTTTTCAAGTTTTAACTGTAACGTATCACAAATAAATATTCAAAACTCCCAGAAAAAGTATTGCAAGCTGAATTCAAGGACATATTAAAAAGATTGTATTGCATGACCAGGTTGATTTCCTTTCAGAGATGCAAGGTTGATACCACATATACAGTCAATAAGAGTAATTCAACCCTAAACAGACGTAGGAATAGAAACCACAAACTCATCTTGATAAGGCAGGAAAAGCCCTTGGAAAAAGCTTAACGCTGTTCATGGTGAAAATCCTGAAGAGACCATAGATAGAAGGACCATACTTCAACATAATAAAGGCTACACACAAGAACTTACAGTCAACATTTTACTGACTGGCATTTCCTCTAAAATCTGGAATGAGATACTGATGCTCGCTCTCTCGGTTCTTAGTCAATAGTGCTCAAAGTAGTAGCTTGAACAATAAGACAAGAGAAAGTAAAACCAAACAGGAAAGGAAAAGGCCAAAGTATTCCTCTTTACCAAAGACACGATCCTGTACTAACAGACCCTAAAGACTCCACCAGCCAACCCTTAGATCTGACAAACACTTTCAGAAGTAGAACACAATCTATAAAAAAAATAAGTTTATATGTATAATGACAAACTTTCCAAAAAAGAAATCAAGAAAAGCCAACAATAGCAAAATTTTCACAAATTTAAAAAATAGCCAAAAAAAAAAAACCCAAACAAACAAAAACAAAAAAACCCAAACCAAAGTGGTGAAAGGCATCTACAATGAAAACTTTAGGATACTGATGAAAGAAATTGAGAAAGATAATAAAAGGTGGAAATTTTTCCCATACTCATGGACTGCTACAATTAGCATTGTGAAAATGCGTATATTGCTGAACAAAATCTGTGGATTGAATGCAATCCCCATCAAGACCCTAATGACATTACTCTGAAGAACAAAAGATTTTGAATAGTCAACATAATTGCCAGAAAGAGCAATGGTAGGGGTATCGCAAACTCCCCCACAGGTTTTATAACCCACAGTTAAGCTCTCTGCATGAATAGCTGGATTATTTCTCTGGGTCTATGGGACACGGAAGGCTTACATGTCACAGAAGAAGCCAACATGTGGGAACTGTGCAGGGAGTTGCTAGGTCAGGGTGGTTAGGAGGATTGAGTCCCACTAGCATCAGAGAAAATGGGCACCTTCTGCTCCCACTCCAGGCAGAACAGAGTGGGTTTACAATCCACACAGCAATACTTTTTCTTTTTCAGCCTTTGGAATCTTGGAATCTGCTCCTGTCTCCAAAGTTAGGCCCAGGCTCTCTCCAGAGCTTATAGAGCAAGGATGTTTGAGAAGCATATCCTCGGAGAAGCCATGACTACTGTCTGCTGCTTCCTTCTTGACGTCTTACCCTGTATTGTCAGAGCTGGTTTCTTGGTCTATTTTACTTCTAAAACTGTAGCTGCTAGAGCAAGGTGCCATAACTCTAGTGACTGACCTGATACTTAGGCCCAAGGTACATGCCTGTGGACTGTGTGGATGATGATGTGCTCTCGGAATGATCCAGTCTGAGAAGGCAGACCTACCTGCTAAGTCCCTGCACACATGCTGCTGCTGCCTGTAAAAGCACTGTGCATCCCCAAAGGAAAGTGACATACATAGTAAGAGGTACACTGGGGACCAGAAGATCCAGCAGCAGCAGCAGCAGCAGTGCTTAGCAGAGTCTAGGGAAGTCCAGGGCTTCTACAGCTATCTTAGAGCATGGAATCAGCACTCAGCAGACTGGAGACCTCAGAAAGCCAGATTGGTGAGAGCTCAGGAAATAGGTGCCAGAGTGTGGATACATACTCAAGGTAGCAAAGGCTTGGAGGATTATCCCTGTGGGAATAAACTGGGCTGGCAGGGTCCAAACACCAACTGAATCAATGGGACAGGAATGTTCATGGGCAGAATCTCAAAGCAGCTGGAGAGCACTGTTTATATTATGCACAATATAGAAGTGAAGAAATTGACCCTTAGCAATTGCCCAACTACACAGCTTAAGAGAGTTGGGCCTCAGGTTTGAACTCAGATCACAGTACTATTTTCAACACACTTGTCTGGCTAGATCCACAGGAGCTATCTAACCGCCAGAAGAGGTGGGTGTCACGTTCCTGGGAAACAGGTACTTTGCTTCAGGCCTCCTCCTGTTTCTCCAGCGAGTAGTGTCCCAGCTCTGGATGGGAGCGCAAGGACATGGTCTCTATGTGTCTATAATTCTTAAGATGGCAGAGATTTATTGGAATTAAATGTTCTAACAGTTTGCTTTTTTTCCCTGTTAGCTTAAATTCATTCCACTCAGTGACATCCTTTTCTCCTAGGGGTTGTCCATTAAGTTGCACCTGTGTCATCATCAGATGGGTGTCATCACCTTCGTCAGGTTACACTTCCTGTTAGTCAAAGAGCAAAAGAGTGAAAAAGCTTTGACTCACTGATGGAAATGGGCTCCTAGTTCATTTCAAAATTTCCAGGGACAGCTACTACTATGCAAAGGCTGGTTGCCATAGAGACACAATTAAGAAATTATTTACTGGCCTAAAAAAAAAAAAATGCATGCAAAAACCTAGATCACAATTAAATGCCATCTTAGAACTACAAATGCCACGGCCTTCTCAGTCGAGGAAACAATTTACCCTAATTCACTGAGAGTCGACCTAGTGATAATGGCTCTCATTTTAGTGGAGCCTTGTACTTTGAAAGTGAGGTTTCGGGGGTTAGGGGTGGAGACTGATCCACCACTTCTTGTTGTGAGGCCTTTTGCTGAGCTAGGCTACAAAGCTGCATGTCTGAAGGGTGCATACAAGCCAGACCGCTTGACTTCTCTGACATATCAAATGAGGGAAACACTGATCTTTCTGTACTTGCTTTTCTCTTGCGTGAAGCTGAGAGAACAGCGCCCTCCTTTTAAAGGGCATCAAATCCGACGGTGTCTGGGAAAGTCTTAGCTGTGTTTCCCACGCCTTAGTTTCCAGTGTCTAAAGTGGAAATAACAATTGTGACCTCACGGATTTTTTTGTCAAGATGAAATGAGACTGTTTATGTTAAGTGCCTAGCACGCTAGCTCATGGATTGCCTTTTTAGAAACTTCTATGTGGAAGTTCTAGAAATTTGTGAACTTGCCAGTAAAAGCTTCGGCTTGGGTTTTTTTTTCTGGACAATGAATTATTCATGCCCAATGTCTGAGAATGATCGGTTCCCCAAAAATTGATACAGCAGTTTCCATGAAGCGAAGCTCCAGAAGAGTCTTATTCATGCCATCCTCTCAGAATCCAGCCGTCGGATTCATGTCACAAGGCTCCGCAATGCTCAGTTCTTCCGCCCACTCCAGCGACTTGAAAGTCTGTAACTTGTCAAGGAACTCTTGTTTTCCATTTCACTCTGTTAACTCTCCCCAACAATAAATGAGAAGCCCACATGAAAGGGCATTTATAATAACAGTAATAAAACACTCATGCATTTGGAGATAACCCAGCTTTAAAAATGAGTGTTGGTTATAAACGTCTTCCCTCACATTAGCATATATTTTGAACAGAGGGTTTTACAAAGGCATGTGAATGTTTTAGTGTGGGCAGTAGTAATTTTTAAATAGAATATATATTTTGTGGGGAAGCAGTTTTAAATTCCCAGGGAAATTAAGTGGAAAGTACAGACATTTCCTGTATTCTCACTGTCCCCACACATACATAGCCCTCCTCCACAGTCAGTATTCCCCCAAAAAAAACATTACATTTGTTATAAATTATGGATATTTCATTATTATCCAAGTCCGCTGCTTCATCAGGGGTCACTCTTCATGCTGTGTTGGTGCATGCATGAGATTGGATACATTTATAATAGCATATGTCCAACATGATGCTAGCCTATGGAGTCATTTTACTGCCCTAAAAGTTCTCTGCCCTTCACTTAGTCATCTCTCTACCCACCCCAACTCCTGGCCACCACCAGAGTACATTACAATCTCTGTAATTTTACTGTGTGTTACCACGGTCTTGGGACTATGATAGCATGTAGTCTTTCCAGGTAGAATTGTATAATTTAAGGCTGTCCACTGGGGGCTTCGCTATGCTTGTTTATATCTTGATACTCACCTATTTCTAGCACTGATTAACAATTCACAGTCTATCCATTTGGTTGTGTGATTGGCAGTTAGAAATGAAGAGTGTCTGTGATGGCTGTTCTTGGTTGTCAGCTTGACTACATCTGGCATGAACTACAATCCAAATGCATAGGGCACACCTGTGAGAGATTTTTTTTTTTTGTTGAGTTTGCAGTGGGTGAATTCACTTCTAGTCTGGACCTTTGAGGCAAGAAGATACACACCTTCAATCCAGACTTGAGGCAAGAAGACACACCTTTAATATGGACCACCTGTTTTAGAGGAAGCATATATAAGGACATGGAATAAGAAAGCTTTTGCTCTTTGCCTGCTTGATCTCACCTTGTTAGCAAGTCAATTCCTTCACTGCCATTAAAGCCTACTTCTTCTGGACTCCAGCATCTCCTGAAGACCCGCTGAGACATCCAGCATCATGGACTGAGCAACTGCTGGGTTCTTGGACTTTCCATTCACAGCTAACCATTGCTGGATTATTGGACCACAGCCTGTAAATAATTCTCACATTCTCATAAATCACATATACATACATTATGTATGTATATGTGATTTATGAGAATATATATATGTGTATATATATATATGTATGTATGTATATATATTCTATAAGTTGCTACTCTAGAGAACCCTGACTAATACAGCATCCATGTGCAAGATTTCATGTAGACAAAAGCTTTAACTTCTTTGGTAGATAGTAAAAAGCATTGTTACCATCTTCCAACGCTCCTGCATGATTTTTCAGTGTACTCTTGATTTGGGGCATTCTAGCAGGCCTGTAGTGATGTTCACTTTGGTTCAACTTGCCCTTTCCTCATAACACCACAATGGGCTTCATTTTAGATGTATCTGCCATCTGCACATATTTCTGGAAATTTGAAAATTAAAAACTTTGGTCTATTTTTTTAACTGGAGTTGTCTATTTTCTTACTATTGAGTTTATCTATTAGAGCTTTAATGTGTTTTCCTGATCCAGTCTCAGAAGGGGCTGGTGTCTGGGCTTGTGCCCATTTGATCTAGATGATCCAGTTTGTTGCTTGTAATTGTCCATAATAGCTCCTCATAATTCTTTCTGAAGTTTCCACTCTAAAGGCTTACTTTTGTTGGACTTCAGGGATCCAAACTGGGACCCCCAGGGTCCAAACCAGAACGCCACATCCCCACAGAGACTCACAGACGGGATATCGATGCAAATAGCAAGAGGATTTATTCCAGTGCACTGGGACCGTTCTAACACGCAGGATAGAAGCGGCCCCAAGGAGCAAATGGTGAAGCTTTTTGAGGCATTACCGGCGCGCGTCCGGGTCCCGCCTATCCCACGCAGGAGATGAGCATGGCGGGGCCCCGATCCCTTCCCCCCTAGCCCTTTTATCGGGTTAGGGCAAAGGGGTCTGGGGATGGGGGCTCGTGCAGCTGATTGGCTTCGAGCTCTCTATGTTAGACTAATTGGTCGGGAGTTTCGCTAGCGGGATCCAGGGGGGGGGCGTGGTCAACCTGTGCCCTTGGACTAGCCCCTTGGGGACAGGGTGGCTCCTGGTATGCTGGGGAAGGAAGAATCCTGCTGATAAGCTTAATGGTCATTTCCCTGTGGGTGGGGAGGAGACTGAAGAGTACTGTTAATGGCCATACTTGGGAAGGCATTTCCCCCTATATGTGATTGCATTTCTATGTTTCATATTTCTTAAACCCTTTCACTTTCACTCCTAGTTTTATGTATTTGAGTCTTACGTTTTTGCTGAATTAATGTAACTAAGGGTTTATTTTGGTTTATGCTTTAAAAGACCAACTGTACACTTTTTGTATTCTCAATTGCTTTTCTGTTGTCTATTTGATTTATTTCTCCTCTGGTCTATATGATTTTCCTTCTTCTTTTGACCTGGGGTTTGGTTTATTCTTCTTCTAGTTTATAATGGGATGACAGGTTGTTTGCAATCTTTCTTTTTCACTAATCATAGGCACTTGTGGAGTGAATTTTTCTCAAAGAACTGTCTTTTGCTGCAGCTTTTAGCTTTGGCCATGTTGTGTTTCTATTTTGGTTCTTTTAAAGATGTTTTTAATGCTTTCTTTTGATTCTTTTTTGACTCACTTGTTATCAAGAGTGCTATTTTAATGTTACTTGGTAACATTTAATTTCAGCATTGTTGTGGTATGTTTAGTTTTGTGGATAATATTTTAGTTAAGATTTGTCTCTTACTTGTTTACACCTCTGTGCCATCCCCAATCTCCAGTTTCCACCCCCCCCAACAGGAGGTTCCTGTTATTTGTTTATTGAGTGTCTGTGTGAAAACAGGAAGAAAAACACCTGGGGGATTGAGGAGTGGAACAAGGAGGGAGGAGGGAGGAAGAGATGGAGCAGGATTATGAGAGAAGAATGAGGAGGAGAACTAAGAGGAGAGCATGGAGTGAAGAAGCCTTGGAGGGAGTGCTCTGGCTAGCTGTTTGGGTATAGAATTCCGTGAGATTTGACATGATTTGTGATTAATAAAGGGCGCTGGAAAATTCAACAATGGACTCTCATTAAGTGGCAGAACCTAACTTTAACACAGCATATTATAAATTCACCAGTTTTATGCCATGGTGGCCCAAAAGGAATATCTGATACAGTTTCAATCATCTCAATTTGTTTAAGTTTGAGTCTTAATGTACAATCTAAAGATATTTACCTGTGAGTAAGACGTTAATGTGCTGCTTCTGTTGGATACAATATTCTATATACATCTGTTGTGCTTATTTGGCCTACAGTGTAGTAGTTCAAGTCCAGTATTTCATTACTGAATTGGTCTGGGTAATCTGTTCAAAGGGGGATGCTGAAGCTTTAGCTCATTTTATCATTGCCAGTTTCCCTTCAAATCCGCTCAGAGCACTGTGTTCCCTGACTTTTTGTCACAAGGTACCAAACATAAACAGCTTCAGGGAAGAAGTTTTATTTGGGCTTAGGGCTTCAGGGGAGTCTGACCACTGCTGTTGTCTCTCCATTGCTGTGAGACTGCAATGGGAAACATCATGGCGGAAAGAATGTGACTGAGCAGACGAAAAGCATGAAAAACTGTGGCTCAGACAAAAGAGAGAGAGACACAGGTGGGGCAAGGAAAGATACAGCTTCAAAGGCAGGCCCGTGACCCACCTCCTCCAGCTGTGCCGGACTTTCCGAGTCCCAAGACACGAAAGAGTCTCAACAACCGAAGAGCTGAGCTTTTACATGTGAACCTACGGGGTGTTTCATATTAAAACCATAACAAGTAGAATTTAAAACCTGCTAATGAAAAATGTCAGGTGCCAAATGGCTTCACTGCAAATGATATCAAACATTTAAAGTACAAATACTTCTTTAGCTCTTCAAAAAAAAGAAGTGTGTGGAGAAAACTGTTTCTAATTCATTTTATGAACTCAGTACAACACTTACACCAAAGCTGGACAAACATGTCATTAGGAAACTTATCCTATTGCTGATGAGGAAAAATGCAAAAAAAAAAAAAAAAAAAAAAAAAAAAAAAAAAAAACCTTGTATAAAATACGAGCCAATTGAATTCAGTTACAGAGCAGAAAGCTTACGCGTTAAGACTGAGAGTTACTCTTACGATGTTATGTGGCCGGTTGGTTGAAAAACAGATGACACGCCATGTGATACAGCATTGATGGGGTAAAGGGCACAAGTCACATCACCATCTTCATAGAGAAAGAACACATTTGATAAGGTTCAACAGTATTCTTATTACACTTGCTTATTTGATGTGTTTGAGTGCACATGCGCAAATACTTATACATACTATGTCGCACATATGGAGGTCAGAGAACAGCTAGCAAGACTTTGTTTTCTCTTTCTACCATGTGGGGCCAGGCTGTAGGCTTGGTGACAAGTGTCTTACCCCATTGAGCCATCTACTTACGTCTGAACAAAATTCTTGATACAAAATTTCAGCTAAGAGTGGGAGAAATTTTCCCCAGTAAAATAATGTTTCTGGAGGAACATAGTTAATATCATAAGCAATGGGGGGGAACTCAAAGTTTTCTCTGTAATAAGCATAAAGTAAGGCTACTTTCTTTCAACATTTCTAGTCATTAGCAAATTGTTAACAAGACCAATATGACAAGAAGAAGAAGCAGCAGATATCAGCCATGTTGGAAAAGCAAAAGAAAAAGTATCCCTATTTATAGATTGAATCACTGATAGGCAGAAAACCTAGACAACACACGCACATACACACACACACACACACACACACACACACAAAAACTATTAGATCTATGAAAAGAATGCAGAAACTTGAAGGAGACATAATCAACATGCAAAATTATTCCTATGCATTTTTCTACACCAATAATGATTTGCCAGAAGAGAACTTTTAAAAGACAGAATCCTATTAACAATAGTACGATAAAAAAGAGGTATCAGATCTGTATACTGAAACCATATAACATTAGTGAAAGAAATCAAAGAGATAATGAATTATTGAAATATATTACATATCCATTGATTTTAAACCTAATATTGTTAATATACTCACACTATCAAAAGCAAATTACAGATGCAATGCATTGTCTTTTCAAATTCCCATGGCTTTATTTACAAAAATAGAAACAAAAACCTTTGGATTTTGTGTAAAATCCTAATAAAGGAAAACAGCATTGTAATATCTCAAACTCCTTACAAAGTATGCTGCAAAACTACAGTAATCCAAAGAGTAGTAAAGATATTTGACCATGTATGCCTGCCTAATGATTAAAAAGGCTCCATTCAACTGGGAACTCTGTCTCTTGGTGCAGACCTAGCTTAGCTCTTTCCTGCCTTCTCTCCTAGCCCATCTCCATTCTTGTATCCATTGCCAATGCCCAGAAACACTTTCCATCAGAGATCCGCATGGCCACACTGGGCTGGGACTCAGGTGGTTTTCACCATCCTTCCTGTATTTTTATGATTTCTCCAGACTTACTCTTAGTCTTATAGCAGCTTGCTTGCGGGAGCCCCTCTTCCCACCCTCCCTCCATTTCCTGGAGACTCTGTCCCTTGGTATAGATCCCAGCACTCCCAGCTTGTTCCTGGAGTCCCTTTCCTCCTAGCTCCTCTCCATTCCTTTCTGTCACCTGCTGACCCACCAAAGCTCTCTCTAACAGGGAAGCTGCAGCCACCAAAATTACCTAAGATCCAGAGAGTACAACAACAACCAAGGAGCAGAACACCCACCCAACAAAGACAAGACCCAAACCCCATAAATCCACATGTCTGAACCCCAGCACAAAAAAAGAAACATGAAAAGCCATGGCTATATGCCTCCTCCAAAATGAAATGAAACTGGAAATGATGCTAAACAAAAACCTCAGGTCACTCTCACCAACAGATTATAAGACATAAAAGAATCTCAGACATCGTAAACAAGTTAGAAGAAATGGTTATCTTATTCAAAGAAAATGTTAAATGTAAAAACTCCAGGCCCAAAACATCTAGGATATCCAGGACACTATGTAAAGACCAATCCACAAATAATAAGAATAAAGGAAGAAGAAACTCAAGTCAAAGGAACAGAAAATATTTTTAGCAATATCATAGGAGAAAATGTCTCCAGTTTAAAGAAGGAGGTGCTTATTGAGGTACAAGAAGCATATAGAAGACTAAATAGAGGGAACCAGAAAAAAATTTCCCCACCATGCATAATAATCAAAACCTAAAAGTATCAAACAAAGGATATTAAAATCTACATGGGAATAAAACCAAGTAACATAAAAATGTAGGCCCATCATAATAACACTTGATATTGCAATGAAGTCTCTGAAAGCCAGAAGGGCCTGGAAGGACATTCTTCACATTCTAAGAGACCACAGATACCATACCATAATACTATATCCAGCAAATTTATCAACTACAATTGGTGAAGAAAGAAAATCATTTCACAATAAAAATCAATTTAAGTAACTGTCCACCAATCTGGCTCTACAGAAGGCACTGGAAAGAAAACTTTATTCTCAAGAGAAAGTTAACTACAAACAAGAGGACACAATGAAAAAAGAATCCCAGAACAGTTAGTCAAAAGAGGGTGTAAAAAAAACCCACACCACAACAACAGAATAGTGGAAATTAATAAACGCTGCTCGTTAATATCTCTCAATAGTAATGGTCTCGCTTCCCCAATAAAAAGACACAGATTAGCAGATTGGATTTAAAAAACAAGATCTCTCTTTGCATCCAAGAAATATACTTCATCATCAAAGACAGACATCATCTCAGGAATGCAAAGGTGGAAAAAGGTATTCCAAGCAAATGGACCCAAGAAACAAGCAGGTGCAGATATTTTAATATCTGCCAAAATAGATTTCAAAGCAAAACTAAAATCCACCAAATGGATATTGCAATTATAAACATTTATGAATCAAATACAAGGGCACTCAAGTTCATAAAAGAAACACTATTACAGCTAAAATCACATATTGGCCCTCACACAGTGATAGTGAGTGACATCAATGCCCTACTGTCACCAGTAGACAGGTGATGCAAGGAAAAACTAAACAGAAAAATGCTGGAATTAACATAAATCAAATGCACCTAGCAGGTATCTATAGACATTTCTCCCAAACACAAGATAATGTACTTTTTTTCTCATTAGCTCGTGGAACCTTCTCCAACATTGATCCCATACTTTGATACAAAGCAAGTCAGATAAAAGATAAAACAGATAAAAAGAAAGTAGAAATAACACCCTGCATCCTATCTTATCACCACATATTAAAGCTGGATATCAGTAACAAAAGAAACAACAAAAAGCTTACAAACTCATGGAAATTGGACAGCTCACTATGAATAGAGGAGGTCACAACAGAAATCAAGAAGGAAATTAAAAACGGTTTAGAATTGAATGAAGGTGAAAACGGAGTACCCAGACCCATGGGACACCCTAAGTATATAGAATGAGCTGCCTATGTCATAAAAGAGATCTCATATAAGTAACTTAGTGACACTCTAAAAGCTCTAGAAAAACAGGAAGAAATAACACCACAACTCAGTAGATAACAAGAAATATACAAACTCAGAGTGAGCTGAAATCAATGAAAAGAAACAAAACAAGCAAAACCCACAAAAGAATCAATGAAACAAAGAGTGGGTTCTCTGATAAAATCAACAAATTCAGCAAACTCTTAACCAAAATAACCAAAATATGGAGAAAGAAGATCCAAAATAATAAAATTAGATAGAAAAAAAGAGGCATTACAACAGACACTAAAGAAACTCAGAGAATGATAAGAAGATACTTTAAAAGTCGGTTCGTCAGCAAACAAAAATCTAAAAGAAATGGATGAATTCCTTGGTATATATGACCTACCAAAGTTAAATCAATTAAAACAGATCCATAATCCCCAGTGAAATAGCACCAGTAATGAAAAATCTCCCAACCGAAAGCTGCCTAAAGCCAGATGGATTCTGTGCAGAATTTGACCAGGCGTTCAACGAAAACTTAGCATCCAGACTCCTCAAATTATTCCACAAAATAGAAACTGAAGGAACATTTCCTAATTCTATTTATGAAGGTATATACAATTATTTTGCTAAAGGAACATAGCAATAATATGACATCTAATGACATACTATACCTATAGATCAGTGCCTCACGCAGCCATCATTAGAGAAGCTTCTTGAAATAGATGGGAATTAACACAGAGACTCACAAGTGACAATGTGGAGCAAGTGAGAGACTTTGGAATACTCAGTACTAGATGGATGTCATCACTGAAGCCCTAGAATGTGGAAATATAAGAGTCAGGAAACAGTGTCTTCAAGACACAGAAGGACTGATGCACATATGAATTCACAGAGACCATGGCAACATGTACAGGGCCTGCACAGGTTCAAGTCAAACAGGGTCCCCACACTGAGAAGGAAGTGGACATGGGTTCCACCTCTAATCAAGATGTTATCTGCAATTGGTACCTGCTGGCAAAGGAGAAATCGGTTTTCTCCAATGGAGTCGCTCTCACTGGGTATACTAACCACAATCATGCCTCATGCCCAGGAGAAGTTGTCCAATTCCAAATAATCTTCAGTTGCATTTTTGTAGACATTTTTCCTTATTTTGCTTTGTTTGGGTATTTTTTTCTCTTATTGGTCTTTTGTTTATTTATTTTGATTTATGTCTTTGTGTTTTTGTAAAGATTTTTGTGTGTACTCCTTGGCTTTGTTTATTTGAGAGAGAGAGAATAAAGTTGGGTGGGGAGGGAAATGAGGAGGAGATATGGGAGGAATTGGGGGAGAGCAAAACAAGATAATACAGTGCATGCAAAGATTTTAAAGAACGTTTTACTTTTATTAAAAAAAACTGAAACTAAAACTAAAACCTATTATTCTACTGAGTGTTGGAAGAAAGATTCAATTTTATTTTTTTTAAAAGACCCAAACAAGCCAGGCAGTGGTGGCACATGCCTTTATTCCAGCCCTCAGGAGGCAGAGGCAAGCAGATCTATGTAATTTTAAGGCAGAACAGCCAGAGTTACACAGAAAAACCGTCTAAAAATACCAAATAAATAAATAAATAAGTCCCAAACAAAGCAAAAACTAAAACTTATTATTCTACCGAATGTTGGAAGGAGATCATTAGTGTAGTGTGGGTATGTATAGCACAGATATTATGGATCATGGAGACTCACAATGATCTTATAAAGACAGAAACAAAACACCCAGTATGGCTAGGCATGGTGGTACATGCAGAGGCAGGCAGATCTCTGTCAGTTCGGGGCCAGCTTGATCTTGATCTACATAGTAAGTTTGAATGAATGAATAAATGAACATAGATAAATAGATAGATAGATAGATAGATAGATAGATAGATAGATAGATAGATAGATAATCACCAAGCATAATCACTTGGTCTTTTGATGAAAATCAACACTGAGCCAAAAAGGTCTTCTCAAGGTGAAGAATGGGCAGGCAAGAGACCCCAACAATGTTTGCAATGTGTACTCCTGCTGACTTCTACTGCAGAGATCTGCCACCCTGACAATTTTTAAGAGCATTTTGGACAGAAGACAGCAGTCTGTGATAACTGTGTTACTTCAGGAAAGGGCTCAGCCCAAGCTCCTGTTGTACAGTGATATCTTCAGACCCTGCACACCCACTCCTACAAAGAGGCAAGACACTCCTGCTCACTTTTACATAGCCTTAGGAAGTGTTAGGCACCATTGACCACCCACACACAGTCCCAACCCTGGAAAGCATCCCCACCCACCCACTGCTCTAGGAAGTAGCTGGCTGGCTTGTCTCAGAAACTGAACACATAACATAGTAGGCTCATCAGAGTGGCTCTAACCTCATATGACTGGAGAAAACTGATAGGCACCCTGTACTTGGCTGGCATTTTCCCTTGCTATGCCCAGAGCACTCAGCACACCTACCACACCTAGGGTAGCTGCATCTCAGATCCGAGATCAGCTCTAACACAGAGACTCACAAGTGGACAATGTGGAGCAAGTGAGAGATTCCTATAGTCTAGGCCACTGAATATGCACCAGCATTTCAGACATTGGGTACAGTTGAAGAGATAGCCCAGATGACACCACAGCACCAATCTGGAACCAATGCCAATGTAGGCTACACAACAGATAAACCTAATCTCTCATTGTGAAAGTCAACAAATTCAGAGAAGCATATGATCTATGAAAACACCAGTGTAAAGACCCAGGAATAAAGAAAGAGCATAGAAAGGTGATGTTACCTGGTGTTCTAACAATTGAGCTCAAGGAGAATCAACAAATTGCCTGAATTTGTCATAGTTATATCTCATAGATGTGAGAGTAAAGGCAATGAGATGTGAGTGAGAAGTCCAGAACAGACAGTGATCACACAAAACAGCCACAGAGAAACCTTCAAACTGAAAAACTCAGTACATGAATAAATACCAGAGTTTGTGCCTCACAAACTACAGCAGTCGGAAGAAATGATTTCTTAGCTTTAAGACATGTCTATGAAAATTATAAAACATTTGTAAAACAGAAACAAAAAAGAGAAAAAGAATAAAATCTTATCAATGTAGAAAACTGCCAACACCACAAAGGAAGAAAACAACATAGGCTAACCAGAAAAAAATTAACAAAATAACAGAGCTGAGTATTTACCTATTAATAATAACCTCAAATTGGAATTATCTTAAATGAACAGATTTGAAGACTTAGATTAGTTAAATGAATATAAAATCAATAAAAACCTAGCTGCATGCTGCTTAGAAGGAGTTTATTTCATTAGTGAAAAAAGACATGCAGTGAAGTTTCAAGTATGGAAAAAGAGATGTCCCATGCAAACAAGACTTATTATATTTGCACTAGATAAACAGATGTTAGAACACATAAAGAGAAACCTGTGAGGTTACTCCACAATGAGAGGAATGAATCCAACAGGAAGAAATAACAGCTATGAGTAGTTGTGTACCTCATTTCATAATGCAAACATTACTAGAACTAAAGGGAAATATCATCTAAGGGGAAGAGAAAAGACAAATCAATAAGAAAGGAAATCAAAAGGAAAAAGGTGACTTCTTAAAACAAATGAAACTGGAAATACAGCGTGGTAAAACTCACCAAGACAGAAGAAGCAACATTCAGTAGGAAATCAAAGCAATGACAAGCTATAGAATGAAAAGTCTCCAATAAACAACTTTGCAATGCAACTCGAGTGAACAGAAAAGCAAGAACAAATCAACCCGAGTTCATAGAAAGAAAGATTGAACAAAGAGAGAAAAAACAGACAAAATAATATTACATTTTATTACGTAAAAACATGTTGCAAATTAAAAAAAAAAAAAATCACACTTCAAAACCAGACTCAAAGACTATACAACGGTGAACTTCTGTACAGTTAACATAACCAATTTGAATAGAATTTGTGAAGCTTCACATTAGGTTTTATACTTTTATTTTCTAATGTATATATGCATACATAAACATATTAGATCTATTTCTTTTATGTGTGTGTTTTGCTTGCATAGATGTCTGTGCAACACATGCCTGTCTGGTACTTGAGGAGATCAGAAGGTGGCATCAGAACTGGAATTATGGATAGTTGTGAGCCACCATGTGGCTCACAATCAAACCCAGGTCTTCTGAAAGAACCAGAAGAACAAGTGCTCCTACTGCTGAACTGCTGAGCTATGTCTCAAGCCCTAGAAAAGGATAGATAGATATAGATATAGATATAGATATAGATATAGATATAGATATAGATATAGATATAGATATAGATATAGATATAGATATAGATAGATATAGATAGATATAGATAGATATAGATATAGATATAGATATAGATATAGATATAGATAGATGGATAGATATAGATATGTACATATGTGTGTGTGTGTGTGTGTGTGTGTGTGTGTGTGTGTGTGTGCGTGCGTATCTTCTTTCCTAACTTATGTCCATCATTACCTACATTCAGTCCTTCCTAAGCCCCTAATATTTGACATTTCTTGTTCTCTTTCTACATAGTATATGGCACCCAATGTGGGGCTGTGAAGCTGGCAGCAGTGGAGGTCATGGCTCAATCTGGTCTTACAGGGAGGTCACTGACTGTCAAATGGTGTGTCTTTGGACAGGCATGGCTTTCAGCAGGAATCAATAGTGGGTGGGAGGATGGGATGATCTTTCTTCTTTCTTGGTCTTCTCTCAGCTGCTGGGCTCATATTGACCTGTGGATAATCTTTTAGAGGAATGTGAACCCCTGGAAGAAGGAGGGAAGAATTGGTACAGGGACTGATAAGTCCTTGGCACCAGAGAAGCATAAGACGATGGACACATGTTATTTTCTGTAGCATCTGTGGAATAGGCACTGAAGATTTATCTTGTAAAGACTTAATTAGGCAAAGCTGTAAGCAGTGGGCTAGAAGGTAAGGTATAGTAATGACACAGAGATGTTACATAGGCACTAGGATTTTGGAATTTGAGTGGGACTCAGTGAGACAGTGAGAGTAGAGGTCCGCCATCTCCACGTGGAGAAGCCATCACTGGGAACACACACATTGGGGAGGATCCTAGAAAACAACAAGTATACTATACTCACATGTACACATATTATTAACTAGATTCATATATGAGTGAGAACACACTGATTTTTTCTTTCTGAGATCGTGTGACTTCACTTAGTATGTATTTAAGTGTATCCACTTTCCAGCAAATTTTGTGATTTTATATTTTAGAGCTGACTAGTATTCCATTTTATGTATTCCCTACCATAAAGATACTTGCACTTCAATATTTATCCCCGTTATCCCTGTAGTTTATCCACTACTGTAAAGAATCAACTTAGCCTATCAACAGATGAAAGGATGATTAAAATTATACAAACACACACACACACACACACACACACACACACACGGCACACAAAGTGATATTTTAAAAATGCAAAAGTCATGGAAATAAAGAATTTGACTTTTTAAAGATGTATTTTATTTTAATTTACTTGTACGGGTGTGTGTGTGTGTATGAGTATACGCACCTGTGTGCAGGTTCCTGCAGAGGCCAGAAGTCGTTAGATCCCCCTGAGCTGGGGTTTCAGGTGACTGTGAGCTACCCAATGTGAGCTAAGAGCTGAAGTCAGGTCATCTGAAAGAACAGTATACGTCCTTCACCACTGAGACCTCTCACTATAGCCCTAAGAATCTGGCTTTTGTTTGTTTTGGTGTTGTTATTTTTTGTTTTGTTTTGTTTTGTTTTTGCTTTAAAATTTAGACAGACTTGGTGGGCCCATAGCTAGACCGTTTAAAAAGAAAAGAAAAAGTTTGAGTGAAATCTGGGATACAAAGGAGATATTACCATGAACAGCTATGTGCCACTGATTACAAACGTCTAGAATTGAATACATGAATACCATCTCTAGCAACTGTAGACATTCCTTACATGTTCTTCTTCTGTTCAAATGTATCTTAGGAAAGGTTCTCCTATTGCTGTTTGCATAGCATAGACCTGCAAAACATCAGAGCCAGGAGCAACCTTGAAGCCTACCTTGTAGATCTAACACTGGGATGTTAGATAAGTTGAGTCAGAATCATGAGCAATCTCTCAAGGAGACCTTAATGTAATCACAAATGCCTGTGCATCATGAATTAGAAAGAAACTTGACGGAAAGAGAGGGGAGGTATCAGGAATAATCGTTTCTGCTGCAGTGTGCTTTGAGGAAAGGAGAAGGCACTTAGGTTCAGAAATGCTCATGGCTACTAGTGGTATTCGTAGCAAGGCCAGGTAGCAGATGTTCCCTCTAGAGCCTCCAGAGGAAAGTACTGCTTAGCCACCTTTACCATAGCTCTGCGACTTGGTCTCTGACTTCTGCCCTTCAGATCTGTAAGAGAATAAAGCCTGGCCTGCATTAAGCCACTAAGTTTGTGACATGTGCTTACAGCAGCCACAGGGAATGAGTGTCTCCGTCAGATAGTTGAAAACCGTTATGGATTCTTGAGAACTGGTATGGAATTGATGTGGCCCTGAAGGACTGAGGGTCTGGGTAAACAGCAGTTTAAAAAAAAAAACAAAACAAAACCAGCAGTCCTTTCCCCAGCACCAGGAAACTTAAGAAAATACCACTGTTTTAAAAAAGCTTTTTTAAGAGTTTTATTTAAGTGAGTCTTCTCAAATCAGTCTACTAAATTAGAATTTTTTAAGTTTTATGTGTATGGGTGTTTTGCTTGCATGTATGTCTATGCCCCACATATGTAGTTAGTGCCCTCAGAGGCCAGAAAAGGACATTGGATCCCCCAGAACTGAATTTTCAAATGGTTGTGAGCAACCATGTGGGTGCTGGAAATCGAACCTGGCTCCACTGAAAGAGCAGCAAATGCTCTTAACTTACTAATTAGTTTTTACCACATCGGATTTCTACCTGGAATCATCTTTGGGGCTTCCTTCACTTTTAGGAAAGTAAAAAATGAAGTAAAGTAAAACATGGGTGGCCCCGGCCCACAGTCTACTTCTGATGACAGAGTTCTCTTTTCACGAGGCTTCACTTCTGTTCTAAGCTCGGCAGGCCACACGAGGCTTCCTGTTGAAGCACTTTAAATAGCCCCTACCCAAAACTATTTTTGGTATCCAGGACAATAGATTATTATAGGCAAAAGAAAAAATTCAGGGCAGTACTCCAAAAATAGGACATTTCATTTTGAAATGAATTGTCTCTTACTTGGCCTCAGGGTATTTTACAGGGACAAAATAATTCTCCGCGGGACCAAAGCAAGGGCCTTGACAGCATTTGGAAGCAACAAGCTTGGGTTGCTTCTGTTTTGTTCATTCTTAAAGTTTGATCAATTTCTTGTGTTCCTTGAACAACGCTACAGCTTACCAGGCTTATCCAATAACTGGTTAGATTGGCAATTTCAATTCAGCACTGAGAAAATAGGGAACCTGTCCCTGTGAGACCCAGTAACAAAGGAAACTGTGAGTAGTCACGTCCACATGCTCTGTCATGTAGTGGGGATTGTGGTCTCTGTGCTCGAATAGATGGGTAAGTCTCTATGCATCTCATTATTGCATTTTGCAAACGAAGATACAGCACTGATGCCACTCCACAGAAACAGTGGCTTCTTTAATTGTGCTGTGTATGCATTTCTTCCACTATTCAATTTTTCTTGAAAGCAAAATCAGGTGAATTTAAGCAAGCCTGTTAATAGGATATGTTTAAGCTATTTATTAGGGCATGGTGGGGACTGATTATGGGGCATACACATACATCATTCTTAGGGGGCTCATGGAAGGAATATGACACAGACATATCAAAATAAAGCCTGCGGACAGTGAAGGGGGCACAGTGTGGTCTTCCGTCAGGGAGGCACTTTCCATGGTCTCCCACGGACAAAATAAGAAAGAATCAGAGTCCGATTTGGTGATCACAAGATTTGTTTGTTTGTTTGTCTGTCTTTCTGTTCCATGCATGATGCTTTTATTTATTTTTTATTTTTCTTCTTTTGTATAATAGATCACAATTTTTATTACCTGATGCTTATCTTTTCCTCCAAAGTGGAATATTCTCTCTTTTGGGAGGAAGGAGATCTACTGGACTCAGTAAGTGCAAGAAATACATAAGGTTCTCATAGCTCAGGTTCCAAGATGCACCACGCCCTTCCTCTGGGTTCTAGAAGCCCTGAACAACTTGTAGGGGAGAGGAGATTCTGGTGGAGCCACCTACAAATTGGGCAGAGATATGCAGGGATGCAACTTTTGTGAGTTGTCAGCCATGCTGGGGTGGACTTTCTGCCCTTGAGTCACCCATGTTCCTGTAAGTATGCCCAATAAACCCACAGGTTGCCAAGCTAGACTTGAGTAGAATCATTGCTTTGGTTTGCTCTCAGTGCCTTCTCTAGTTTGGACAGACATGTGTTAACATCTTCCCAGGAAGAGTCACACAATGTTCTTGTCCAAAGAGATTTTAAAAGTCATTTCCCAGTGCCAGAAAAGAGAAATGAAATGGGAATAAACCTCACAGGGAATAGATGAGATGCATTAACCACATAATGAGTGCATTTCAGTTTCATTTAGAGTCCAATTATCAACATACATTTGCTTAATCAGACGGAAGCAAGCACTGTGGATGTAAAATCTAATAAAAATATTTGAACCGTATATGTTCTTAGAAGAAATAGCTTGATTAGAGGAGCAGAGATCTACAACAATAGGCAAGATCACTGGCTAGAGAAGAGCATGTCTGAGGGTTCAATGCCAGTGTGAAGGTTGACAGAGACTGGCCAGCCACAGCACCAAAGTATCTCCCTAAATTCTGAGTTAGTCTATGCTTTGGAGAACAGGAGTTGAGTCACTCAACTGGTAATATTCATTTAGGTAGAGGGACTCACTTCAATTTTTAACACAGTCACTTGTTTAAGGAACTACAAAGACCACATAATAGAAGAGGTAGGAGAAACCACGGACCAAAGAGATGATCTTCAATCTAGAATTTTTTGTTTGTTTGTTTGCTTTTTGAGAGAATGACATAAGAAATACAAATTTGGTGGGGGTATAGGGGTTGCCCCCATGGTGGTTTGAATAACAATGGCTCTCATAGGCTCATATATTTGAATGCTTATAGTAGTGCCATCAGGAGGTGGCACTACTTGAGAGGTATTAAAAGGTGTGGCCTTGTTGGAGTAGGTGTGGCATTGTTGGAGGAAGTGTGTCACTCAGAGTGGGCTTTGAAGTTTAAAAAACCCAAGTCAGATCCAGTGCCACTCTCTTCCTGCTACCTGCAGATCCAGATGTAGAACTCTTAGATACTTCTCGAGCACCAGTCTGCCTGCATGCCACTGTGCTCCCTGCCACCTTGATGACAGTGAACTAAATTTCCAAAACTGTAAGCAAGCCCCAATTAAATGCTTTCCTTATAAGGGTTGCCATGGTTATAGTGTCTATTCACAGCAATAGAAACCCTAAGACAGAAGTTGGTGCCAGGAGTAGGGTACTGCTGTGGCAAGCCTAACCATGCTTCTTGTTGGCAGAATGTGGTCTTTTGGAGATTGCATTAGGAAAGCAGTTGAGCACTCTAAGTGGGGCAATGTAGAACAATGTAGATGATGGTGGCCAGGCTCAAGAAGTTTCAGAGGAGAATTATTATTAGTAAATGGCCTAGAGAATAACTGTTCTTGTGATACTTTGGCAAAGAATGTGGCTGCTTTTGGCCTTTGTACAAAAAGATCTATCTGAAGCTAAACTGACAAGTTTGAGATTAATGGCTTTGGCAGAGAAGATTTCAAGACAGCTTAGTATTGAGTCTGTGGTATGGTTATTAGTGATCAATTTTATGCAGATCTATAATGAAAAGGAGGAAGCTGAGCAAGGAAAAGTACAAAATGTACAGTTTGGGGAGAAAAGGAGCATGAGGAAGTATAATGGAGCTAAGTCCAGAGCTCAATGAGATTTAAAAAAAAATGCTTAAAGAAAAGCTTGATGCTAAATGGAATAAAGGGAGTCATGATCTCAGAATACGACCCTACCCAGAGAAGCTTCCACCTTGTGAAAAGGAATTAAAGAAAAGAAAGAAAACCATCCACTACAGAAAGCTGATGAAAATGTATTTGAATGAGAGGACCACTTTCCAGCCTCAGCAAGCAGAAGAAATTGGCAGCTTTGGCCACGTGGTTCTGGCTTTAGAGCCAAGGATAGAAGAAAAGAGTTGTAGAATCTCCCTCAGTGACTAAAGAAAGTCACTGAGGCCATGCATTTGTCAGAGGTGTCCCTGCATGGAGACTCAGAGAGGCCATTATGTGAAGCTGTGAAGGCGAGGCCTGAGTTGTGTTGAAGATCCCATGATATTGAAGATGCCGACGTCATGGGCTATCTGCCAAATAAAGCTGCAGACCAACTGTGGAACTAGCCAAAGAAAGAGGAGTGTTGCAGTCATCACAGCTAAAAGGAGTTGGATATCTGAAGAGCACTTTGGCATTGGACGTAGAGATGCAGAATTTGGAATTTGCCCTGTTGATTTTTAGTCTTTTGTTGGTCCAGTATTTCTTCACTATGCTTTCCTCCCTTTAGGAATGGTAGTGAATATTCTGTGCCAGTGTATAGTGGAAGTACATGTTCTGATTTTGATTTTACAGGGTTATAATTAAGAGAGTGCCGTGAGTCTCAGAAGAGACTTTGAACTTTGGACTTTTAAACAGTGACAGGGTTGAAACTGTGATAGACTAGGGGAACTTTTGAAGTTGGACTAAATACAGTTTTGCATTATGGTATGGCTACAAGCCTGTGGAGGCCAGGGAGTTGAATGTAGTGGTTTAAATAAGAATGGCCCCATATATCTGAATGCTTGATCATTAGGGAATGAAACTACTTGAGAGGGATTGGAGGTGTGTCCTTGTTGGAGTAGGTTTGGCCTTGTTGGAGGAAGTGTGTTACTTGGGGTGGACTTTGAGGTTTTAAAAGCCCAAGTCAGGTCCAGTGTCACTGCCATCCTGCTGTCTGTAGATCTGGATGTAGAATTATCAGCTACTTCTCCAGTACCATGTGATGGGACTCTGAATATGCAGAGTCCACAGCAAGGGCTCCACATCTGGAGAGCCCTGCCCCTTACCCAGTTCACAGCAGTGCAGGGCTCCTGCTTTGAGAGGACCCCACCCCTTATATAGTTCCCAGAACAGGGCTCCCATGTCTGGAGGGCCCTGCACCACTACAGAGCCCACAGCCCAGGGCTCCCCCTTTGGGAAGATTCTGCCCACCACAGTCCACAGCACGGGGCTCCCATTTCTGTGGAGAGCTCTGTTCCTGACATGCCCTTCCATACTTACCAAGTGGGACCTGGGCCCTGCTCCCCTCATCTTCCACAGCCTGGACTCTGCGGACCCCTCAGTGTGGAAGGAGCTCCGCCTCAGCCCCGTCCCCTTACCAGGCTCAACCCTCCTCCAGGTGTCAAACTGTCCAGCTACCTAGGCCAGCTGAGAATTGCTTCATGGTAGGCCCTGCAGGTGGCCATGGCAGCAGATGGATTGGCAGAAAAACAGATAGCTATAAGGTGCCATTTTGGGCTGCGAGCAAATTTAACTTTTCCCAGCAGCCTAGCCCCTCCTGCTGTTCTGGGCTAATGCTTGCCTCCCTTGCCACCCTCCTGGGGACCTAGGGGGCCTGGCCACCACCCCTTGTGCCCAGCATGAACCTCAAATGGTGCCAAGAACCACTGGGGAGCCAGAACATTTCCTCTTTGGGGAAGTCTGGCAGTACAAGACTGGGGAGCTCTGGAACTTGAGACCCCCCTATAAGAAAACTCCCCCTGGGACCATCAGGGACCCCACTCTCAGACCCTGAGGGGTCCCCTAACTTGGCAGAGCAGCACAGAAGTGGTCCCAATTAACACAAATGGCACTAAGCTGGGCCCCTCATCCCTCTCTGGACTTGCCAAATAAGGGCAAAAATCCCACCAATCACAGGTCATTATGTTAGGCTCCATGCCTGAGGGAAACTATACAAAGAGCAGCCTTCTGGACTCTAGTGAGGGAGTAGGGAGGGGCACAGCTTCAGCTGCTGCCTTCCTCCCAAGTGGAGGCAGCCACTGAGAAGCAAGAAGAGCACCTCAGCTCAGCCAGGGATATTTCCCTTCAGAGCGGCAACACTGGGGACACCTTCCCCATCTTAGAGCTGTGTTCCTGGGCTCCCAAATGCCAGGCCGCTTTTCCATCTCTGTTCCAGCTGAATTAAAAAAACCTAACACCATGTCTACCTGCATGCCACCGTGCTCCCTGCCACTCTGATGACAATGGACTAAACCGCTGAACCTGTGAGCAAGCCTCAATTCATTACTCTCCTTTATAAGAGTTGCCATGGTCATAGTGTCTCTCCAAGCAGTAGAACACTGACTAAGACACCTCCCCTTCTAGAGTCTCTAAAATGAGAAGGGCCTGTTGTGTGTGCTAATGAAATTTCAAGGCCAGTTTCTCTCAGATGGCCACAGGATAGGGGCTAATTGCCAGGAACCGAGCTGGCGTCTGAGAGCTGGCGATATCAGCTACACTCAACTTCTGCAGAAAGACGAGAAGCTAGAGATTGAGTCGATTACACACAGCAAATGGCTTAGTCTGCCATTAATGTGTAATGGTAGACTATCACCCCTAAAGCTTAGGGTTCACAGGGCTTCTGGGCCAGGCAAGCAGGTTACCTGGAAAGGATACAGTTGATCCATACCCTGACCCTCTACTGTTAAAAATATTTCTTCCACTTGAACCTTCAAGAATTGCATTTTTTCATAATAAATCTGTAATCCAATAAGTTAACTACTTTCCTCAGTTCCCTGAGCCACTCTAAATGAATTCAACAAAGAAGCAATAAGATCTACCAGTTTATAGCTGGTTAATCAGGAGCACAAGTGACCACGTGGACTTGTGATTGACATCTGGAGTAGAGACAATTGTGCTGGGTTGAGCCCTTAAACTTGTGGGTTCAGACACAATTCCATAGAGATAGTGACTGGAAGAATTCAGGACATTCATTTGTCCACCAGAGAACAGAATTATATTATTCTGGAAAAAAAAAATCCTACACACTGATAGGCAGAGAATTGACTGTACCCATAAAGAAGACATTATTTGTTCGCTCCTCACAGACAGGTACAGGGATATAATAATGAGAGATATGTCAAAGCCAAAACAAAGAAAAATCAACAACAACCAAAGTAAATTGGGGAAGAAACCAAAACAATTAAGTTGAAATTGAAATTCCCAACCTTTCCGTTACTATGTTTAACTTCTCCTTGCCCAAGCTTCAGAAACAATTGACTCGCCCACATCATCAGGTAACTGTTCAGACCAGTCACAGCAACAGACACTAAATCCTTCTTGTCTATTTTCCTGTGGGAAAGAGCATTTATGCTCCAGGACAAGGTAGACTCCCTAATTTCCTTCTTTTTGTGATTGTTACAGTTACGGGAGATAATCTGGTCCTCTGCGGAGCTCTGTGATTTCTGCTTGACCACTTTCTTGTCGTCAATATTTGACAGCTGTCTTAATTATGGTTTTATTGCTGTAAATAGACACCAGGGCCGTGGATGCTCTTATAAAGGAACATTTAACTAGGACTGGCTTACAGTTCAGAGAGTTAGTCCATTGTCATCATGGCAAGGATCATAGCAGAAGGTAAGCAGACATGGTGCTGGAGAAGGAGCCAGGAGTTCTACGTCCAGATCTGAAGGCAGCAGGAAGAGTGAGCCACTGGGTATGGCTTGAGCTTCTAAAACCTCAGAACCCTCCTCCAGTGACACACTTCCTCCAACAAGGCCACACCTCATAATCTCTGAATGACCCCAGACCCATAACATTTGGAGGTTCCACCAGGTAGTAAGGTTAATTAAGGCCACATTAGTGGCATCAACATTCATTTTTTTTCCAGAGTAAAGGCCATTTTGGTAACCAGGTATTCTAATATTACCAATTCCTTTTGTTCTGAACTTTACCATGTCTCAATATCATAGTGCCACTCCCTATGAGCTAAGGGGGGCCATTTTCATTCATACCACCACAGCAGCCTTTTCCAGATGACAGGTTAGAGTCATACACAACAATATCAGAGGCAGGGACACAGACACAGCAGGAAGTTTTCCATTCATCTCTGGATGCACTTGACCATAGCCTTTGCTATGCTATAAAAGATACAGAGATAGTGTTCTGGGTATCCTTAGAGCCATCTTGTAACAATGTTCACAAAGGGCCACTCTAGATTGCAGTCTTAGCATGGATTATGGTCATGAATTCTTTTATGATTATAAGGTCATCATGGGTAACTTTGTCCAAGTGATTCAAGTACTTGCTAGTTCTGGAAGCATTGCTCATGACTGATGAGTTAGACTTCTCATGAGTCATATCCCATCATACACGTGGAAGCATCTACAGAAGGGACAAAGATGGTTGCCCTGTTGGCTTCATCCCTCAAGTAAACCCAGCCTACTACATTGTAGACCAAAGCCAAAGGACCCCACAGTATGTTCATCACAGTGTTACCCCACTGTGAATCTCATTCCTGAGAGGTATAGATGAACTTTTCATTGATGACAAGGTTTTATTCTTAGCTTTGACTGTGACATTGTACTTGGCACCACTGCACTCAGAACTGTTATGGGTGAATTTCTGAATGACCCCCAGACCCATAACATTTGGAGGTTCCACCAGATACTTAACGTTAATTAAGGCCACATTAATGGCAACAACATTTTTCTTTTCATAGTAAAGGCCATTTTGGTGACCAGGTATTCCAATATAACCAAATTCATTTGTTCTGAACTTAACCATGTCTCAAGGATTCAGCTGCCTCTGTGGAAGAAAAACATAGCGTCATACAGAATGAAGAGAAGCCAGAAGCCTATTAGTTTTGAAATCCCAGTAGGTATTGCATTCTTTGCAGGCAATATCCCTAAATCTTGCAACAATCCTGTTAAGTAATGTTTATTTCATTTCATATAGAAATATATAAGGTGTAGAAATTTCATATAGAAATATATACGATATATGAGAGAGCAATAATAGATGAGCTAGAAATAAATGAGATTAAGTAGTTTTTTTTCTCAGAGACACAGACCTGGAGAACAGTGAGCTGGTATTTGAAGTCACTTAGATTCATTCCATGCTCGGTGCACACTGTTTCTTAACCACAGTTACTAACTGAAATAGTGTTTTGCTGTTGGGCACAAGGGAAGAGGTAGGTTGTAGTAAGGTGCTTGGATCGCCGTCCTTTATTTGATTGTAGAGACTGTTCAGATCTTCTGAGAGTACACTAGGAGTCTCATCAAGGTGTCATACGAAGCTATCTATAGAATCAAAACTATTATGTAACCATGACTGTTTTGTTGTTACTGTATACCTGGCCTGGAACTCTGGTTCAAACATTTTCTATGAGCTTGCACCACATGGTAAATGTGATCGAATGTGAGGAACCTGATCTGGATAGCTGGTGGGTCTGTGCTGCTGACAGGCCAGAGGAGCCTGGCTGAGCTGGGGTCCTCAATGGTGGCAGTGAGGGACTGAGCAAGTTCATCTTTTCCTTGCTGTTTTCTTTTGATACTTTCTGACTGCAGGAAAGAGATCTTAATGTCTTATGCTATTTTTTATCATAACACTTAAAAATAATCTCTGTTTTTATTAAAGAAAAAGGAAGATTAAAGTTCCAATCTTCCACTGGGAAATTTTAGCTAAGAATCTTTTTAATAAGATAGCTCTGTTTATTTTCACAGTTCTCTTCTATTTATGGAAGCCGATTCTAGTTTTTTTTTTCTTCTTATGGTAATGACTTCCATTTCTCTATTATAAAACTTTTATTTGAGTTTGCTTGAGTCAAGCCAAAGTGGGTCAATTTGAAGAAGGTATTAACTAAATAATAGACTACGTGATACTCAGACAGGACAGGAAATCAAGGGCACTGGAGATCACTGAAGCTCAGCAGACTGTCCTGTCCTGATCCTCCTGACAAATAGGAGATCACGGCGATCTGCACCAGAAACCAGCCTAGACATTCTCAAATGCCCTCTGTGGTCATCTCCACTTCCACCTTCCCTAGTTCTGGAGTTCTTTTTCTTTTTCCCATTCTTTAACCTCTAAAATTTTTCTTTTACATCAAGAACGTTTTCTTTGGTTAGAATTAGGGAAACAGCTGTTTCTGTTGTATCTAGTCCACAATGTGACCAGGTGCACCTTCATGTCTGCCAAAGGGCTTTTCCACCATGTGTGATGCATGAAGGTCTGGGTCCAACTGAAAACCCTGTCTTTAAAACTGAAGACTTCTTTATTGGTGAGTGGCATCAAAGTCTATCAGGCAAATCTGAATATGAAGAAGCTCAAAACATTCTTCACTTTTATTTTAAGGATCATTACCTGATACCCATGTCAGTAACCAGAACTAAATGCCAGGCTCAGAACTGCAGCTGATTCAGTTATAATTCATTAAGTATCAACTATTTATCAGTCACTATGCCCAGCACCAAAGACAGAAAATATATTTAATATCTTAACAGCTATGCACTGCATGCATGCAATTTGTAATGCTATTTAATTCTAACAACAAGACTTTAAGATAAAAGACCAACTACATCTTACAGAAAAGGGAACTTGGGTCCACAGAGTTAAGAGCAACCATCCAATGGGCCAAAACTCACAGGTGTCAGAAATAAAGTTTTATGGGCTCGACATTACTTCTTAGGTTCTTATATTCCATTGTTTCTCAGATTCTCAAAGTCTCATGCTATACGATTCAGCAAGACCTGCATGCTATTAATATGTACAGTCTAACAGTCTATCTGGAAAGATGTTTGAGAAAAGATAAATGGGAATGTGCAAAGGAACAGATGAGAAGAAATAAGCCAGGGGCATTGGCCTGTTCCGGTTAAAGAAGAGAGTCTGTGTTGATAAGTAGAGGGATAGAAAAAGAAAGGTTGACTGGTGCTGAGGCAGGCATTTAATGGGGAGTTTTGGAATTTATCCTAGTAGCAAGATGCCCACTGAAGTCTCTTGAACAGGGAAAATGTATAAAGAATTGTATTTTTTTTTTAAAAATCCATATGTTAAAAGTATTCAGATTGAGTCACCAGGGGAGAAGAATGAGGAGTCTGAGAATGTAGACTCGAAATCACTTCAGGGTGATGTAGGCTTGAACTGAGGGGCCACCATCCAATAAGAGACAGGACATCTGTGTCTTAGCCCAGTCATAGGCTACATGGACACATGGTGCCTGCCACACAGGTTCAGGTCTCCTCTTTAGAAAGGGGCTCACAGCAATTAATTGAGGAGACAGGCAGAACTGACCCTCACTGAGTAGAGACAGCAGAGGACACAAGCTTTGAATGATATCAGTGAACTCTGGGGGCCAAAATGTAAATAGTATTTAAAATGTAACATTTTTTCTTTTAAAAGGGAGTGGGGATGGCTGGGTTTTTTTTTTTTTTTTTTTTTTTTCCTTCTAATTGAGTTTGGGCTCTCAAAGGCTGCTGTCACTTTTCTCACTGGCAACCTGACTCAGCCCCTCTGTTCCCTGCTGGCTGCTAGATTTCTAACTTGTAATGTTTTTAAACCTCAGTTAGTTCAAAAGGTTAGGAAGGAAAGGAAAAGAAAGGGAAAGGAAGGGAAGGAAAGAGAAGGGAAGGAAAGGGAAGGGAAGGGAAGGGAAGGGAAAGGAAGGGAAGGGAAGGGAGGGGAGGGGAGGGGAGGGGAGGGGAGGGGAGGGGAGGGGAGGGGAGGGGAGGGGAGGGGAAGGGAAGGGAAACCTTTACCACCCTTTTTTGGCGGTTATAATCGAAGTCTGGGGAACTGAACTACTCTAACCCACTCTGGTTCAGCTTCTCCCAGCACAACACTTACTGAGAAAGAGCCAAATTGTAACTCTTCTAAAATCCCAGTTAGTCTATTTTTCCTGAGCCTTATTTCCTGCCTCCTTTCCCCTTTCATCAGATTTTGCCCTCTCTCTTTCTCTGTCCTGCTGTAACTGTAACTTCAACTTCCTTTCAACTGTCAGTCTCTCTCTTAAATACCTCCCTCCAGGCTGTTCCCAGAAGTCCAAGAGGCACGCAGCCACACGGGGGAGAGGCTTTTCCTTGGCAAAGCTTCACTCTACAGCTAATAGTGTCTTAAGATTATGTGTTTCAAAGCAGAGTAAGATCAGCGTGGGTTACACAGAAGGCAGAGCTCTGGGGAAATAGGGGGAGGAGCTGAGGAGAGCCCCTCACATCAAATAAACCCCATGATAGGCATGAAGGGCACAGAGAAGAATGTGATGCGGCAAACAGTGATTGCTCTATAACATTTGAAAACCAAAATTAAGTCAGTGGGGAAAATAGGATATTATCAATGTAAGCTTGCTACACACTGTACACCAAGGAAGTATTGTGTGGTTCACAAATGGCCACCTGCCCTGTCACACCACTGGCATGTGACAATCTGCAGCCAAGTACTGTTGTGGAACCTCCTCTGCCTGGTGCCTGCCCCCAGGCCACCTGTCTTGTG
This sequence comes from Cricetomys ansorgei, assembly GCA_026225945.1. NCBI lineage: Eukaryota > Metazoa > Chordata > Mammalia > Rodentia > Nesomyidae > Cricetomys > Cricetomys ansorgei. Next base: position 11,051,312 of record JAMJFZ010001121.1, on the reverse strand, counting down.
TCATCAGCAGGGGACCAGCACATAATACCAATTCCCATATAACCCCTGTGGGCTGCAGTCCTGCTCTCCCTCCCTCTCTCTCTCTCTCTCTCTCTGTCTCTCCCTCTCTCTCTCTCTCTCTCTCTCTCTCTCTCTGTGTCCTTCTGTGTCTTACTCAGTCTCTCTACCTCTTCTCTTTCCCACTCTCCTGTTCTCCTGCTCCCCGCCCCTCCCATCTACAGGATCCTGCTCTACCCCAGACTTCAGTGTCCCTCACCCTCCCTATAACAAATAAATCTTTGCTAAAATGTGCCACATCCATGGGCCTAAAGAATTATTACAATGGTGCTGAGTACTATTATCTGTACAGTTTCTGTTTGCCCTTATTAGTCAACTGTCCATTTATGAAACATAATTAGCTAGTGAGCTATGAACAAGGTAGAGTTACACTTTCTGGAAAATTCTTTAATGTGGCTGATTACCCTTGGCACAAAAACTGCAGTTGCATGAGCTTCTTAAATAAGAACCACAAAGTGATCTTCCCATCTGTCTGAGTCGCATGATGATCAGAGGCTTCAGCAGCGCATAGAATTAGCACGCCAGGATTCGTTCACAGGTTTGGGCCGCATCCATCATCAGTTTGACTGATGGAACTGGTTTTGATTTCTCCATTTTGTTCATCTGTCTACAGCTACAGAGACCCTATTAAGGGCCCCGTTGGAAGACTAAGAGTCCTGGACCTAGGATAATTGACTGCAGGCAGGATCTGCAAGCTTGCTTCATTATTTATCACCAGACATCAGGTGAGACTCTATCTGCATTCCATTAGAGGGATCAGTCTGCCCTATTATCCCCTTAACGCTGGAAAGAAATCTCCCAAAGGGCACATGAGGACTCCTGGTGTGCTCTGTGGAAGGAAGAAAGGATGACTCTGCTTCTTTGCAGCTTTCTCTGAGCACCTGCTGGGTGCTCAGCTGTTGTAGTTACTACAAGAATTAGCAATGAGTCATCGGCTTTACCTGAAAACCTAGCTCTATCTAAGGCTTCCCAGAGTAACAAGGCAAAGACAGGAGCTGCAGCTGTTAAGTGTCATGTCCAAGGCATGGTTCACAGGTGTGCTCCTTGATCTAAAGTTATAGAAACAAGGATCCACTGAACTAAAGTCTTACCTGAATTCATGCACTTACTAACAGAGTCAAAATGTAATTCTCTGCTCAGAATAATCTATATAAATAGCTATGTCTCATGGTAGACAGGGTGATTTATTTCTTTTCCATGCTTATGCAATGTCTATAAAGAAGATAGAACAGAAAATTAATAAATCTTTTATTCATGTTGAGGTAGAAGTAAAAGTGGTACTAGTACCAGCTGAGTGATGAGTTCTAAAATGTGCCCGTAAATTAGCTTCATGGCATCAATTTCATGGAATGCTATGTCTAGGAGGCATTTCAAAATAATGATGGGATGAGATTAAAAGCAGCTGGTCAAGTGTTGATTACTGTTGAGGCAAGGCAATTGGCTACACTGGGGTACTAATAATTGCTCTAAGTGTTTGTGTAAGTTTTCCTATGATAAAGTTCAAATAAAGAAACTGATAAAAATCTAGCAGCCTTGTAGAGGAATATTTAACCTTTCAATCTGTCAGCACAGTATGGCTACTGTAGGGTAGAAAGAATGTTGGTACACACTTTTAATCCAAGTATTCAGAAGGCAGTAGTGGTGCACACTTTAATCCCTAAGACAGAAACAGAGTGCGGAAGCAGACAGGAAGCAAAGCTCAGAAGTCAGTGTCACATTGGAGGTGACATCTGAGATGAATCGGTGAAGGACAGGCAAAGTGACAAATCAGAAAAAGAGTTAGCAGAGTGAGTCAGAGAAAGGACATGCCCAACTCTAACAACAAAAATGGCAGGCTCTCACCTCGGAGCAGAATCAGTTATAGGCAATCAGTTACTGAGGCAGTCTGAGGTAAGCAGTCTGAAGCAGGCAGACAGGGGACAAGATACAAAGACAATGAATGACATGGTCCGACTGAGGAGCAGAGAGGCTGACTGAGGCAGTGCGGAGCAATGAGAACTCAAGGAGAGACACAGAGGTGGCTCGCAGAAAAAGTCATCCTCAGACCGGAAGAGTGAGTCACTTTTAAGCTGAGCAGAGCAGTTCAGTCCTAGAGAGTCAAGAGAATCAGTCAAAGTAAGCTAGAGTCACAAGAGTTCAGTCAGAAACAGTCAGCCGGCTCCAAAGGTCAGTTTTACCTAGCAGCTTGGAGAAGAGTTTGAGCCAGAATAGGGAGTGAGTTGAACCAGAAGAGTCAGAGGTCAGAAGGAGCTAGTTGGAGTGGCTGAGTCAGCAGTAGGTCTCAGGGGCTGAAGCCTTCTAGCTTGATGAAGACTTGATTGTAAAGAGGCCGAAATGCTCCAGGGCTCTAGGACTAGGACTGGTGATTTAATTAGACAGAAGAATAAAAATCATTTTTCCCAGAATCTACATCCTTACAATCTACACACATCCTCATTGTGGAGAAATATACAGGATTACACATTCAATGCATCTATGCAACATTCCCCAGGAAATCTTCAGGACCCCTTGCCACATCAACAATCAGTTTTTCTACAACCCATTTCAAGTAATGAGAGCTCAGATTGCTATTCACATTGTGAATGGTTTAGAGGATGGATATTTGCTAAGAATTTGTAAATATAATACCTGTCTAGAGACTATGCTAGACAACAATAAAATCATTAGGCAGTATATACATGTAAGCATGTGTTTGAATGTGGATGTTTGTGTATATGTGTTCTTGTATATATGTGTATTTGTATGAATGGGTTGTGTGTGTGTGTGTGTGTGCAGAGAGATTTGTCATAAGGAGTTAAGACAGGAGATTAATGAGAATGAGCAGTCCAGTAACAGCAGGGCAAGGTGGGGACCCAGGAGCAAAGATTATACATTCCAATTGTCGTTGGTGGGTGAAGGTCTGAGACCAGTAAAGCCAGTTCTTATGCTAGCCCAAATCCAAGCCCAAATCAGAACAGTGACATCAATGCCTGGAGACACCAGCAGAGAAGACAAACTTCTGTCCCACTCTTTCTTCTATCAAGACCTCCTACGGATTAGCTGAGGCCTGCCTGCCATTTGGCAAGTTGTTTTTCTAGTCTATCAGCTCATATCTTAGTTAGAAACACATATACACATAACAATCACATCCAGAATGTTAACCAAATATCTTGGTACCATAAGGCTCAACCAAGTAGGCATAAACTTTACCATCACGGTGTCTAATGTATAGCATGTTTACAGGTAAAACAATAGATGAATAGCAGGTGAATAAGTTACCTAATAAACTTCTATATCCTTCCATTAATGGATAGTGAGAGTTGTGTAAATGTCATAGACCTACGGAGACTCCATGGTTTAAAAAACTTCAAAGTTGAAACCTGTAAGTAGGAAGTTTACTGTTTCCTTCACACATTGCTCTATTGGACAGACTTAATTTACACCTTTGTTCTTTGATTCCTTCCTTCTTTTCTTCCAGAGAAAAAGATACTGGTCAAGTTCTGAGCACCTGCTGTAGTGCCTGAACTATAGAGAGTGCCTGTGGGGTCAGCATTGTAAATTTTTGTAGAGGAAGCTTGGAGGTGAAACTTGGTGTGCAGGAGGGAAGGTAGGAACTTGTCTTGAATCTCCTTTCACATAACATAAAGGAGAGCACTGGTGAAATGCAAATTATCCACATCTGACTAATATGAGAGGATCCTAGAAGGACTCAGCTACTTCTGAACCCCAAAATGTTTTGCTGGCCTTGTTCTACCCACACACCCCTTAGACACATAGTGAGGAAAATAGGAGAAATACCATAAATGTATCATTGCCAATTGTGATACACGCTGGGAGTGGGCTCCAGTGCAGCAGTGAAGCAGGGCTTAGTGGGGGGTGTCTTTGTTTGAGAGCTATGGGGGGATGGGTCTTAAGTAGTCAGCATTAGCTTCCTACAATGCCCTAACAAAATACCACAGACTGGACAACTTCAACAGGAGAAACGTAAAATCTCATAGCTTCAGAGCTCAAGATGCAGATGTTAACAGGTTTGATTTCTCCTGTTTTCCATATGGGGTCACCTTCTTGCTTGCTCCCTTGACCTATGACACAGTTTTGTCTCAATCTCATTTAGGTACAAGCTACAGAGTTAAGTCCTATTCGCATGACCTAATTTTAATCTTAGTCATCACTTTCAAATACAGTCATGCTTGGAGACAGAGAGAGTTAGGATGCATTCATTCATGCATGCATTCTCCCTAGCAGGAGAGAAAGATGGCCATCGGCCCCTGTAGCAGGGTGAGTACCTCAACCTATGTCACATCACATGGTCTTTTAAAATGGTGGATTTGTTGGTAGCTACTGGATCATGAAGGCAGGAGAGAGACACTGTGCTGAGCCAGTACCTCGGCCTGTAGCACTTGCAAGTGTGGCCTTTAAATGGCGGGTCTTTGGTACTCTAGTTGAAAAGCCCTCCAGAACAGTACCCACTTCTGTCTTTACGGAAACCTAGTTCACTCATGTTGGCTATTGGGCCTTTACTGACCTTTACCTCTCTGATTAACAAGCTTTAGATAGGCTGATTGAAATGTCTAGTAAGCATAAACTAATGCTATTGGACCTCCCCTTCTGCACTGCCCTACTTTCTCCATAAAAACCTGCTTCCCCAATAAACGGATTCTCACCATGGCACTGCACCATGGAGGCATTCCCCAGAGTCTGTTTCTTAGGTTTGTAACTCTGCCCGGCTCACTCCCTCGGGAACTCTGCACCCACTTAAACCCACAGTGGATCCTGGCACACTTGTTGAACCCCAAGATGGGAAAGCCTGCCAGGGCAGTGCTGGCTTCCCCTGTCTTGACAGAAAACCTACTTCACTAACATTGATGAAACGGATAGGCTAAGAGCTTAAACATACAAGTCTAAAGATGGATGGACTTTTCCTGACCTTGCCTATCTCCCCCCGCAAACCCCCAACAGCAAGCTTTAGGTAGGCTGATTGAAGTGTCTAGTTAGCATGGACCAAAGCCATTGGACCTCTCCCTTGTGCTTTCTCCTATAAAAGGCCTGCTCCTTCCACAATAAAGTGGATCTGCACCATGAGGCTGGTGTCTGAGTTTCTGTGACTGGTGACTCAGCCACCCTCACCTCCTGGGGGATACCCTGCTAAAAAGACTACACTCATTAATATATGTTTTATTTGGTGGACAAAAATTCAATTCAAGTAGTCTCTGAATATGAAAATTCAAATCCTTTGTTGCCTTGCTGGCCATATGGGGACTCTCGCCCTTTATCTCAACCCCACCTGCCCCTTCCTCCCACCACTTACAAGTAATGATGGCCTCTGAACTGCTCTGAGAGACTGCTTTTTGATTTCTGACTTGAGGAAAAGATTTGGTCCTGAGAATCCTTGCTACCAACCTAAATATCAGTGCAGACAGAAACTCATCAAAGACTCTAATAATGGTAGAATTCGCTAATTTTGGAATTTCAAATCCTCTTCCTTTAAAGTTCCCGAGTACTCCCTGCCTTATAAACACACGTAAAATGATATATTTTGCACAGCTGTGTCAAGTGACGCTTCCTAACTAGCAAGACGTGATTTAATGAGCACAGGGGTGGGCCCAGTCCTAACTGCATTGATTGGTAAAAGTTTATGAACCCAGAATCCTAACGTATGTGAGCATGTGATGTGGTGTTCGCTGACCCAGATCCCAGCCGAATCCCATCCTGAGGCTGACTCAGCAAGAGAGCAGATGTACTGCGGGTCATCCAGGAGGGCCTCCCCACCCTCTATCCCTCAGTACTCACAGTGACTCGGCAGGGAAGTATTTGCCTGGCAGAAAACACAGTCATCTCTCCAGACTCCAAAGTAGGTCCATCTTATTCTTGAAGCTCTTCGCCCGCCAGGCCCAACCCCACCCCACCCCACCCCGCCCTGAACTTCTTTAGGAATGTAGTCTTTTTTTGTTGCTTTCACATCTGCTATTGGACTTTTCTGGGGGTAGTTTAATCTCCTTCAAAGCTGCCCAAAGCTCTTCTTTAATAAACCCATTTTTCCCTGGATAGAAACTCTGAAAGGAACTGGAGAGCATATAATCAATGTCGTCTGCATGAACACTAAGTGGACTCCATGGGTTTAAAACAAAGTGCATGAGTTAGGGAGAGAAAGAGGTGGGAGTTATAGATAAAGAATTGGAAGGGGAGACGTGGGGAAGATTTGAACAGAACACACCAATATTGTGCATGAAATTCTCAACCAACAAATTTAAAAATAAATAAAATTCTCTGCATGTCCCCTGGTGCCTCCTTTGATAAAATGGCTTGGAGACCACATTCTACAATGTTTAGGTGTTTAAATCATATTATAAATGTCTAAAAAATGTTTACTTTTCTAAGCACTACTCCAGGAGTCCCACTGCAAGGGACTGGCAGATTATCTAATCATGCTGAATACTGATTCTTATTTCAGTTTGTTTATTTCACCGTAACAATGAATCAAAAACTATAGGTCTGTTATTATTTTAATTTAAAATATTTTAGAAAGAGTAACACACGAACTCCTGCATGGTCACACTAGATACCAGGCTTACAAACACCTGAGAGACAGCAGCATTTCTAGATGCTCATAGAAATACAGAACCCCAGGCCCAGCCCCAGATCTCCAAATTACTGGTCACTTGTGTATGTGTCAAAGTCTGAGGTCAAGTGTTTTAACACACTCATGTTTAGTATGCAGCACACAGATGTGTACGCAATCACTCTTCAGCAGGAGTTTTTGAAATAGTAGGAAGAGGAAGCGTTTGAGCGTCAGACAAAATGATGTCACCACTTATTGGTCTTGTGACTTTGGGTAAGTTACGTAACTCTATCTACATCTGTAAGTATACAGCTATAAAGAAAAGGATAGGTCACAGTTTCTCAGAGTGGGCACCAAAAGAAATGCCAAGGCTAGCAAGCAGGGCATAAGAAGGGGAAGTGGGTGTTGAATGAGGTCAGCCAGAATGAAGGGGTGGCATGATGGAGAATACGCCACCTGCTGGTAGAAGCCTGTACTTGCAAGAGTTGATTGCCATTCAAGAAACAGGAGTTAAAACTTGATTTTTTTTTTTTTAAATTGTCCTTTTGCCTTTAAATTGCTAACATCTGGGGAACTAGTGACACTAGGGAAAGAACAGTTATGGAGAAACAGAAGTGACATAAGGACAGACAAGTTAATAAAAAGGTTTTTATGAGAAAACAAATTTACAAAAATATATCTATGTAACAACTCTGACAGCTACTCTTGTGTCAAATAAATTGACATTTTTCCTCTATTCTAAGTCTATAATTTTTAAAAATCCAGTTTGCAACTTTATAATGATTTTTTAAAAATTAATAGTGGATATTATCTTTTCGAGGCAGAATAATGGTTTAATCAAAAAGTTCCTGATTTCTTTGATTTATTGTTATAATTTAAAAAGTGAAGGACTGAATGGGGGAATTCATCTATTCTAACATTAATTAGACAGAACAAAATAATGTAAAACTTATTATATTAGAGAGGTTGTTTGAACAGGTTCCCAGACAGACAGGTTTCCCCTAGTAATTTCTTTGTTCAAAAGCGGGCACTGCCAGTGTTTCTGTGCTGGCATTGCAGAAGGTGTTCTGGGGGTAGCATTCTGTTGCAAGGAGACAAATAACACACAGGCTCTAAGTTACAACATAATCTATCCGATTTGTGACAGGGGTTACTTAGTTGTACCTGAATATCACTGTTGGATATATTATTCTTTCTCCCTTAATAAAATAGTCTCACAAAATAAAGTTTAATATATATTTGAGTGGCCAAATCTTTTTTTTAAAAAAAAAAAAAGCTCCAAATGTGACTGTGTAACACCGGAAGCTAGAAACATAAAGAGAAACAACTTCCCATGACTTAAGGCAGTTTGAGATTTTGAAAAGCTTTATTCTAATTTTGGAAAATCATCGTATCTTCTTTACTCTCTGGAAAAAGAAACTAGCACATAAAAATGATTCAAAATAAGAATGTTATATCAAAACCCAGAAGAATCAAGGCAAGATTTAGAGCCCCTATTTCAAAGAAAGACAGTAAGGGGATCACAGAAATCTAAAACAATGCATAATTCATGACAAAGCTTGGCATATTTGAAATGTCCTTGAATTTTAATTGGATGCCCAGATAGAAACTTCTATAAATTCTATTCTATGACGGAGCTATGGAGAATTTTTATGTTTGTATAACAATTTAGATTGCCCCTGCAAAAGAAAATGTGAATTGAGAATTTCTTAATGAAAAGTATGTGTTCCTGTTTGAAAGAGGACCCAGAAAGTCGGTAGCCCCTGACCAGCAAGGCTTGTGACTCTCTTGAGCTTATGTGTGGGTTTTATTTGATTTTTGTTTTAACCTGTGCATGGGTGTTCTGCCTTAGCAAGCCAGAAGACGGTATTAGATCACCTGGAACTGGAAACACAGACATTTGTTCATTGCCATGTGGGCGATGGGAATCAAATCCAAGTCTTTGCATATCAGCAAGTGTTCTTAACCACTGAGCCATCTCTTCAGCTCTTCATATGTGTTGTTGTTTTTCAATCAAAAAACAGAAAACTTACATCTCAGTAAAGACAACAAAACTGTTCATGTGGGCTTACAGCTAGCTTACTCAAACTACCACTTAAATTCACTGATGTCAACAACTTGAATGCACCTGTCATTTCACGTCATGAATAGGTAAATCTACAGTCATCTCTCAGAAGGTTACTTCAGTGTTCAAGCTGTCCTGTCTTCACTAAGTATTTTGGATGAAGCTATGTAAGTCATGTAAGCAACAGAATGTAGCTAGACAGCTGCATAAAGCAAAGAGGACTGTACTCTGAGAAAGGGCAGATCTGAAGGAACACCTCATCAGTGATTGGACTACTTTTCCTTTGAGGATCATACAGTGTCAGAAGTCTATTTACATTTGAGTGGCATGTGCTTAAAATGACTTAGATAAAAATGATTGATAGAAACAAAGATAAATAGCTACATGAGCTTAAAATTATACAGCCTTAGACAGAAAACATGCTAATAATACTAGGAGGTGTTAGTGCTTTCTTTCATGACAATAAAGATGCATCTGTTATTAGAGTTCTTCCATTCATTCATTTCACATCAAGGTGAATAAAATTCCCTTTAAAATATAATCTCAATACAAAGACTGAATCATATATGCCTCACTGTTTGAGATCTTAACTGCTCCAGATCCTAGCACTGCCACACAAAGTATCACAAGCTGTTGGCTTAAAATAGTACAAATATACGCCTTCCTGGTCCAGGATGTTGTAGAAGTTTATTTTTAGTAATGCATAAAATAATTGTTTTATGCAGTTAGATGAGGGGCTGCCTAGGTCTTGACATTTTGTATTGCCTGCAGGTGTTGGGGGATGTTTGATTGCACATGATCTGCATGTGCTATCAGTAGAATACCTGCAGAGTTCTGAATCATTAAAAACACCTGAGCTCAGATGCTCATGGTTCCACTCGTCAGTATGGCACTGGCCAGGATAGTGGTTCCCTCTGCTGAGGTCTGACAGGACTTGTGCCTGTGAAAACGCCTCCTTCTCTTCCTTGTTGAGTCCACACAATGGCTAACTACTACACCAGGAGGCTCCAAATCTGAAATCAGGCACCTGTTGGCCGGGTACCTCTCTTTCCACAGACTCAGGTGGGGAGCCTTAGACCAGAGCTTATCCTCAACCTCTTAGGCAGCCATGAGTCTTCGCATTCACAGCCTTCACTACAAAGAGAAGCTTCTCTGATTAATGTTGTGAGTAGCATTTGTCTATGGATAGAAACATAGATACTTAGAAGGCAGTTTTTGATGTTGTTAGTTTAGCTAAACAATGTTAGTTAACCCCTAGGAACTAGGATCTCTCCAGTCATGGGCTTCTGACTAGGTTTTCAGTATACTACCAAACATGGATTCCCACCTGTGAAATAGGCCTAGAATCTAATCAAAGAGTGTCAGTTACCCTATAATACTTGTGCCATTATTGTCCAGGTGGGTACATCACGCGAAAGGTTGATATTATAATGTTAGGGCTTACATCTTGATAAGACTACTTGATAAGACTACTGATGACTTTTCCCACCAGTAACTCTTTGGGCACTGTGGAAGCTGTCCAGGAGCTGGAAGTTTCCAGTTCAATTCTAGCTTGCTTTCTCTATATCACGCCACTTAGATGTGTTATATCTTTAGCAATAGAGTTTTATCATTTAGTTCTAGTGGGCAACCCAAGGGAATAACAAGATCCTATACTGTCTTGGGGAACCTCTTGGATCTCCCTGGTCAATATTTTCTGTGGAAGTAACCCACACCTAGTACTTGGATTTCAGTTTCTATTAGCAGGCTTATGTAGCCATGCAGAGTACCTCTCTTTAAAAATTTTTGAAGTTTTCTTATATTATTTAATTGGGTTACATGCAGTATGTTTCCATGTGATTTTTCATACACATTTCTTTTGGGTCACCCACTCTCTTCCCACCTCCTCATCTCCCCGCTACCCTTCCCTGCCTAAGCCTATCTGTCCTTTGTATCCTCTTTCTCTCTTTTCATGCTACCTACATTCTCCTATCCCTCCTCTATAGGGCATCCCTCCATGTCCCCTTTCTAGTTTCCTATATAATAACTATTATTATTACACATACACCCACACATACATACATACATCATATATATATACATATACATATATAAAAACAGCCTACTGACTCCATTAGTGTTGTCTGTATGTATATTGTTTAGGGCTGCCCTCTTGAGATTGGAGAACCTAATAGGGGTTCATCATTGGAGAAGACTTGTTTCCCCTCCCTTGGTAGCCATCCACTGCCTATAGCTCTTCATCCATGAATAGGACCTTGGGAGATTTGCTGCTCCACGCTGACATGCCAGCTGGTGTTGTCACTTTGTGGGTCTTCTTTAGGCAACTATATTGTTGAGATTTCCTAGGTGCAGATTCCGTATCATGGAAAAAAGCATCTCACAGGCCCTGGTCCTCTGGCTCTCACAATCTCTCCAGTCTTTCTTCCCTTATGATCCCCGAGACTGAGGTGTAGGAATTTATTGTAGATGAACACTTTTAAGCATATTTACTATTTGTTTTTGTTTTGTTTTAAGAACTCATTCAATTCCAAAGCCTGTTTTTAATTATGTAGTTTGTTTCCATGGAGGTTAATGTTTTAGTTCTTTGTATCATCTAGGCACTAATATTATAACAGATGTATAGCTGTCAAAGATTCTCTCCCATCTGTGGGCTGTCTCTTCACTTAAATAAAAGTTTAAGTTTTCCCTTACTGTACAAAAGCTTTTTAGTTTCATGAGACGCCACCTGTCAGTTGCTGGTCTTATCTCCTAAGCTACCAGAGTCCTGTCTAGAAAGTCCATACCTCTGCCTTTATGTTGAAGTTTACTCTTTATTTCTTCCTCTAGTAGTTTTATATTAGCAGATATCTTGTTAGAATATGTATTTATTTTATATTTTCTGTGTATGTATGTGTGTGTATATATATATATATACATATATATATATATATCATATATATATATATATATATATTATATATCATGTGTCTGGCATTCATGGAGGCCTAGAGTTACAGACTATTTTGAGCCACCACATGGATCCTGAGAACTGAACCCAGACCCTCTGCCAAAGCAGCAGGGGCTCTTAACTGAAATATCTCTCCAGTCTTCAGTAGTAACAAACCTTATACTGAGGTCCTTGTGGAGTTGCATTTTGTGCATGGTGAGAGATGAGAACCCAGTTTCATTCTCTGCATATTGGAGTCCAAGTTTCCCAGAACCATTTGTGGAAGATGCTGTCTTTTGATTTCAATGTACACGTTTTGGTATCATGGTCAAGACCCAGGTAGCTCTGTGTTCCATTGCTGCATTTCCAGGCTTTTCCTAAAATCATAGTTAGCAAATAAGTTTACAAACTTCATTGACCACTTTTTTCCAATGAATTCCAGTTAGTTCCATTGTGTATGAAGAGACTGGAGGCTCTATTTATGGTTTAGAAATACTTCCTATGCACATCCACCAGCCTACACTGTTCTGGGCTGCAACGGAGTCCAGCACAGCCTTAAGCATGATCAGTAGACACACAATCTCAACAGAAGCTGTCTCCTCCCACAACTGAACCAAAGGCCATGTTTCCAGCCTTCTGTGGCAGCATTTGAGAAGTCATGAGTGGGACTCTCATGCAAATAGAGAGCAGACATGGCCAGACATCTTTTCAGTAATGAGGTGATCACTGTTAACATAGCAAGTCCATTTCAAAAGAGAACTTGAGGGTATTTATGGGGTCAAATTACTCACAATAAGATGAAAGTAATTTGCTAATAGATGAAATTGGTTAACATCTGATAAAAAGGTAAAGTACACCTCTTGCTGCTAATTTTTCAGCTGCACAGAAATGGCTTATATTTATACCAGAAACGAAATCTACAAGGTTTATGTGAACATGTAACATGTGTTATACTGAATCTTGTCTAAATGTGTCTCTCTAAGTTTCCATGGATGAATTTGTCATTTTGTAAGACAGTGAAAAGTGTATGCTGTCCTACTTTTCTGCCACAGTTAAAATTTTTGGCTAATGATTTTGTACAAAAATAAAAAAAATAATGTCACTGTTATGTAAGTGCAGCTTTGGGACAAATCTCCCATCCAGACAGCAGAGCTTCAGTGGGCCCGGGCACTGTCGACACGTTCACCCTGTGGTCTATGGTACGTGAGGCGGTGGCAGGTGCCACTTCTATTTTGCCTTTATTTCACTCAGATAACAAAGTAGAAGAGGTAGAAATTTGAGCTCTCTCCTCGCTGCCTGAGCCGTTTTCCCAGCTCACTCAGTCTTAGGGCCCGGTCTCTCCATCTGCTTATTTTACTTAGTCATGGGATATCTCACAGTGCCATTTATTAAGTGATTAGAGTTGCAGGAAAGAATAGATCATTCATTCATTTATTGATTTTGCTGTCTTTGGGAATCTACTGTAAAGCCTAAGCCTTTACAGGAGGAGCTGTAGCTAAAGCTGGGGTGTGGGTGCAGCAAAGATCGTGCCGGCCGAGCATCACCTGATGCTGACACGGTAAAGCCTGGGTGCAGAAAGAGCCAAGCCAGACATCCACGTTTGCCTAGTCATGAAAGAGGATGTTTCGCCCTGTATTGGAAAGAGTAATGGAAAAACTTCATCTGAAATCAGGAGGGCCAACTCAACGTGGACATGAAAAAAAAGATCCGAATTCTCAAATCCACTGGAGGTTCTGAACAACGTCAGAGAATATATTCTCTTCCTCAACAGTCATTTTCACACCTTTAAAATCATTAGCATCTTACCTGTCATCTGATGATAATGGCTTTTAAAATCCAGCCTCCAAGACTGGGTACATTTTAAACTGAGACCCTGTGTTATGAATGACCGACCTCACTACAGGTGTGACCAGCGTTGTTCCTGTCGGCCCTATCTCTCAGTGAACTTGGGATTTCTATGGGAGATTTAGCGGCAGATACTTCATTTGGTATGCAGTTTTAAAATATTTTATTTGTGAGATTGGAATGCCACATATCTTTTCACACATCTTGGACTGCATGTGCTCACAGTGCTCACAGGGGTCAGCATGATCATTTCCACACAAGGACACGATGCACACTGACCACAGCCAACAGCACTCTGTTTTCTTTCCTCCCTCCTTCCTTCCTTCCTTCCTCCCTCCCTTCCCTCCCTTCCTTCCTCCCTCCCTCCCTTTCCTTCCTTCTTCCTTCTTCCTTTTTTCTTCCTTCTCTTTTCTCTGGTTCTACCTTTCTTTCCTTCTTCCTTTCTTTCTTTCTTTCTTTCTTTCTTTCTTTCTTTCTTTCTTTCTTTCTTTCTTCTTCTTCTTTCCTTCCTTCCTTTCTTCCTTCCTTCCTTTCTTTCTTTTCTTCTTTCTTCCTTCTTCCTGTCTCCCAATAGTGTCATATAGCCCATGCTGGCTACAAACTCATCATTCTTCACTACGGACTCCTGAACACTGGGATGGAACTCCAGCCATGCCTGTGCTTCTTCTGAGGAGCATCTTTCAGGATGCTTGTTCATTTTATATTGGGTTACTTATATTTTTAATTGAGAACTTTGCGTTCACTAGTTTGAATAGTTGCCCTTTGTGTGAATGAATAACTGACGGAGCCACTTGACCTGTTGTGTAGTTCAACTCTGCTAATTCTTGTTGGGATTTTAGTATGGATGGCCTGCCTATTCATCAGAGAGTTCAGGGCATTAAAATCACTCACAAATACTGTACCGGGGCTTATCTTTCCTTTATGTTTATTGTGTTCATTTTCTAAAAGTGGATCATCTAAAAGAAGATACATACGGGTTTACAGTCTTTATATTCTCTTCACAGTTTAGTGTGAGTGTGTTGGTGATGTGTGAGCATGCACATTGGAGTATAGTGTCTGCTGTGTTGAAGTTAGAGATCAGAGCCTCTTCCATTCACACAAAGGCAAGAGTACTCTAGCAGCTCAGGCAGGTGTAGTGGAAGCACCAGAGTGCATAGGGTTCTCACTGTGTGGTTACTCCTACGATGGGAGTAGAGGCCCTGCTAAGGATGAGGCCCTTGGGCACTGTTGATAACAATTCTGATACCGCCAAGGATCTTTGAGCACCTGTATCCTCAGAAGAGACAAAAGCCCGAAGCAGTTTACTCTGGCCAGATGTGGTGCAGACCTAAGTATTTCCTAGAGAAAGGTGGTACCAGGAACCCCAACACCCTGCCTCCCACCTCTGTGGTGCTTATGCCTAGTTCTGACAGCTGCTCATGCAGGTACAGCCAACAGTGGGAATCACCTAGGAATGACATCATCAGGAACACATCATTTTCCACACCAGATAATATCAGCAGCTAACCCTCAACTTCGGCTACTTGCTCAATTCCAAACTCCTAGAAGGATAAAAGGAGCCCATCCTGTGTCTCAGAATTGAGATTTCTCCTTATTCTCATTGATGGTTCTCATTCCATAGAAGGGAACTCTCTTGAATTCATATTACATCTTGGAATAATGTCCAATTGGAGAACTGGTCTTTCCTCACCCACCTATTGTGGGGAAATATATCTTGGAGATCTTCCCTGAACATAAGACTCATTCTTGTTTCGGACTTTCCAGCTGCCATCCTTTGCCTGGTAGGTGAAGTGTGTTCATATTCCCTATCAATCCCAGAGTGCTTCTGGTGTGAGTGGCCAGGCCTGACCTCCAGTAGTGTGCTCCAGGGCTCTCCTGAATGCCCTCCATCTACACATTGATGTTTCTGTAAGAAATCCCCAGCAATTATTGATTTAAAGTACACAGAATTCTTCTAAATTGGTTACCTAGGTGACATAAATGAGCGATTCGAGCCTGATGTGGTCAGGCTACTGTGTGACTCCGTGGACTAGGAGTCTTATTGGGGTACCCCTGGCACTGAGCAGGGGACCTGGTAAGGACCCATCCACACCACACATGATTGCTGCTAATTCTTTTACAGGTGACTCAGAAGTTTTATTTTTTAATCTCACAATTTCAATACAGCTATAAAATTTTCAAGATATTAAAGACGGTGTGGGCTGAGACAGCCGCCGGGGGTCTTCAGAGAGGAAGACTTGTTATAGGAGGCGAGCCATGCTTTCCCAAATCTTCTCCCTTCCTCATGGCAGTTAACCTGATATTCACATGTAAATAAAATTTTAGACAAAAAGTGTGCAAAATTTATCATGCAATAAATACGTTGCGTTCTCCTATTTAACAACCCAGATTGAAATTATTCAGAGTAAAACCTTACTTTCAATCTGTCATTCGACATAAGCAGATTGATTTTTTTTTTTGTAGTGAAATAAAATTTTCCTTTAAAAAACACAGTGTGAATTTTCATTGCAATTGATCTATTTATAATCAGGTAGCTAGGGTTGAAATAGATTGGCTTAAATTTTAAGAAAAATAGAGTTTAATCAAGTATTAGACTTTTTTTTTTATCCTAAGAGAGGGAAAGATGTCCTTTTGTTTACCTCACTGAAAGCTATTCGGGAAGATGAAGCACAGAATCAGGTGCTGAATGAGTGAAGCATCCTCTTCCCGATCGGGATCCGCTAAGAGCTCAGAGCACACTGTGTAAGCTGAGTCACTTCTGGAGTCCAAGGAGACAGATGTTTAACAGAAATTTCCCTGTCCTTTCCAATAGCCTTTGATATGCAAAACTTTCTTTGAAGGGGGGTTGCAAGTCAATTTAAATAAAGAGCTAAAAGGTTTTCCAAATAAAACTAATGATCCCTTTCTGGTTTGGAAGATATATATTAAAAAAATCCTTGTTGGTTTTGGGTGGCCCTAGAAGAAATTTGCTGGTTGAAAACTGTCCCAAAGACCCATGATCCAAAGGACAGCTCCCCATGAGGGAGTAGGAGGAAGACTGAGCTTACACATGTATGAGGAGATGCAGACATCATCACGATATCTTGCTAAGCCTCGGGGATTTGTCCATATTTCTCTACCAAGAACAGAATCATGTTTGCAGAGATTAATGGCCCTCCTCAGAAGCATAAACTCAAATATGACATCAATTTAAAAAGAATAATTGTTCTACATTATTTATTTATTCATTAACTTATTCGTAGGGTGCAAATGTGCCTAGAGGTCAGAGGACAACTTCTGGGAGTTGATTCTCTGCGCTCACAATATGGATCCTGTGGGTCTAATTCCAGTTGTCAGGTCCAAGCAAGTCCCTCCCTGCACTGAACCATCTCAGTCCTAGAAGATAGGCAACCTTGAATGCCAAGAGAAGAGCCTCTCACCCTTGCCAGCGCAGATGTCCTGCAGCTAGACAGGAACCTGAGACTGATGTTCTCCAAGACAATGGTGCTGGTAGACTAGATAGAGCCTCTCTCTTTTTTGCTTAGTATTTGGAGAACATATTGTCCTATGGATGGAGGAACCTACCAAACCCTTCTATGACCTATCAGAGAACAAATGCAGAGCACAGACAGCTAAGAAACATCTCTGTGTCTGAGTTTGTGCTCACATTGGTAACCCGAACCATGCAGTTACACATAGATCAGCTTTAGCCCGGGCAGCTCCACTGATTGTGACACATGAACACAGTCTGGAAGGGAGGCAGAGTTAGACTGGAGAGAGAGTGAAAGTTGATTTATGCAAGGCAAATGATCCTGAGCCCAGAGAAAACCTGGGAATGTCTAAAGAATCAGTACAAAATATGTTATCTTACCCCCAGAAGAAATGTGGAAGGGAGGCAGCCACACATAGCATGCCAGGCTGCGGAAGCCCACAAGCAAAACAGACAGCATCCGTACTAAGCATCCCTGCCAAGGGCCAGAACAAAGTGATTGGGGTCTTGGACATTGAGCTCCATGGCCAAGTTTGTGTTGTCTTCCATTCTCAAAGTAGAAAATGTGAGACCCAGGCTAATTATTGAATAATGAGAACAGCAAACACTAACCAGAACTCCAGCGACCCCACAAATATATCAGGAAAGTTGATAAAAGGCCTGGGTATCTTGACGAGGAGAGCAGGATTCTGTATCTACTGAGACTCTCCTGGTCTAGTAAAAGAGTTCGCTGCATGACTCACACTGAGGAGAATGTCGATCTTAGGGTACTCTGGAGGAAGGATAGGATCTATGAGGGAGAGTATGAATAGGAGTTTCAGAGTCACAAGGAAAAAAGGAAGGAAGGGAGGGAGGGAAGGAGGGACTGAGGAAAAAAAGGATGAAGGATGGGGTGGGAATTCACACTCTTTTTGTTTTGTGACAACAGGGTTCTTACTGCAAGTTGATGAGACCAGACATCCCAGTTTGCAAGCTCCTTAGCCATTAGTGGTTTTCATCTCAAGAGTTTAGTGAGGTTGTCATGCCAGGAAAAGGCACCTGTGTCTTTAAGAAATTCCAGCGTGCCTACTGTGAACCCTCAGGACCACAGCTCCCTCTCCCTTGATCCGCAGCAGCTGTCTGTAATCTCGAGACTCTAAGCTTCACATTTTATAAGGCAAGCATGGAAAGACAAACACTGCATCGCCTCACTCTCTTCTCTGTGAAATCTAAGTGCGGATCTGCTGCAAGCTGTGGGCAGAGTAGCTTCACCAGAGGCTGGGGGTGGGGAGTCAGGAGGGAGACTGTGTGAGGGAGGTTGGCCAATGAGTATAATGTTCTATTAGTTGGGAGCACACAGGCTCTGGCATCTTGGCTCAGCAGGGTGACATAATTAGCAACAATGCAATAGACACACCAAAGGGAAAAGGGGGACCTTGAAGGAACTTACCGGATACACAGAGTTTAATGGAATGCATATGTCAATTACCCTGCGTTGATCCTTACACACCATATTCACAAATCCAAACAAGGTGTTGCACCTCCTAAGTGTGTACAAACATCGCGTGCCAATCAGAAATAAAAGAAACTCTGAAGCTTAGTTATAAAGACGGTAATAACGCCGTTGTCTTCATAGAGTTGCTGTGAAATAAGACACGGCAAGTATCACGCTGATAGTTCTAGAATGTCAACTGCTCTGGGTTATTTTTATCAGCAGATGTAACACAAACTTACAACGTTGTCTGAGTCATTGGGAGACATCCTGCGCAACCAAGAAGCTGTTCCCAGTGAACTTTTCTGCAAATTTTAGTTTGTGGGGAAAGATATCAGCTCTTTCTGAAAGCAGCTTGTCTACGAGACAACTTGTAAAAGTCCTTCGGTGAGCTCGGCTCCGCGGGGGTTGTCTTATAGAAAGGCATTATAAACGTGCCATGAGACAAAGCTGACAGGCTTTTGGGAATGACAGGAACAGAAGATGGTTGAACGGAGAGAGGCGCTCAGCACTGCAGTGTGCTAGTTCAGTACTCAGTGAGGGCTGCAGCTGCTTTCCTGAGGCTGGCTTCCTCGCTGAGCTTCCTTCACTGAGACCTTTGAGTTATCAGGAGCAATCTCTTCCATTCTCCCTCCTCTCCCACTTCCCTCCCCCCTTCTACCTTTCCTTCTTTGTACTCCATGTTTCCTCCCTGTGTCTCTCCCACCCTCTCTCTGCCTTCCTTCTTCCCTTCTCCCCTCCCTCTTTCCTAACCTTCCTCCCTTCATGAGCTCTGAACCCCTCTTCGGTTGTTACTATGCTGGTTGGTCCCCCACCTTCCCCTCCAGGGTGCCTCACTCTCCATTCTCCTCCGTATCAGTTCTGCAGTCTATTTATCTTTAGACCAGAGGATGTTTCAACTTCAGATTGCCTTGACTGGCCCTGAACCCTTGAGGCATTGGAAGAGCAAGCCAGGATCAAACTGGACCCAGCATGGAGCAAAATAGTCAGTGGAGACTTTCTCAGGCCTCCAAGGCAGGGAACCCGAATTCCAACTTCACTCTCCATGACTAGCTGCTGATTCCTGACCTGATACTAACATTGAAATAAAAGTCACCATTTACTGAGCAGTATTCTGTGTGACAAGCTGTTCCAAACACTTCCCTGACATTATCTTACTTCATTCTTCCCAATGTGGCTCACAGACCACCTGTATTATTATCAGCTCCGTTTTAAGTCTGAAAAAAAAAAAAGAGAGTAAAATGAATGTGGTTTCAGAGATTCTCACAGACACCAAGGGGTCCAGATTTGAACACTCTGGCGCAGTGTCATCTTGGGGGCTGCCCTCACTTAGTACTGCTTTCAAGCTTTGCCTTACACCCTAACTATTGCAATAGCTGTACGGACAAGCTTCATCCCACCTGACACTCCATTCTGTGTCACATCCATCTGTGGCCCACAGATGCATGGAGTCTCCTTCTTCCCCAGGGGTCAATGATGAAACAGTAGACTCAGCATAAGGCTTGAAGCCAGAACACCTGATCACCTGGCAGCGCTCTCTCCTCTGCATTCTCTCCACAAGCAGAACCCATTCCAGAACACTGGCCTGCAGAAATGTCCATGTAGCCTGGACAGGGGACAGATGACAAATGAGGACTCATTTCCTCCAACATGGCCTTTCCTCAAGAAGACAGTTCAGTCTTTATCTCTCTAATTCACTCAGAGGTTTCCCTTGAGGTTCACACATGTAATTTCACCAGTTGGAAACACAAACAGGCCAAACCTTATGGTGCCAGGTGTTCAGTGGGGACCAGCTGCTGCAGAAGGCTGGATCCAACTCTAAACTTGGGTTGTTCGCACTTACAAGCAAGCATTTGTCTCCAGGATTAAACAAAGACTCCACCTTCTCGTGGCCAATATCACAAGTGGACTTCCTTTCAATCAATAGTCCCCCAACCCCAAGGTTTGTGAGAGAGTAAAAAATAATTTTAAAAGAATCATAGAGGTATTTGTGAAAATAGCTTTTAAAAACTCCTTTAATATAACCACATTAAAATTTCAAAATGGTAGAAAACAGATTGTCTGTAAGTTTTCCTCTCCTTACAAACACTATTAGTGTCTTCATGTGTTTCTTTACACCTGCTGGCTTTTTTTTTCTTTAGGTAAACATTAGTGGCCACAAAGGATACAATTAATACAAATAACAAGATTAAATCCTATGGAAAGCAGTCCTACTGCTCTTAGTCCCACGGCCACACAGTCTTCTACCGTCAAGAGGTCTCTACAAAACAGTCAAGATCTTTGCCTATTGTCAGTCCCTCCCTCTATCCGTTATCTAAACAACACAATTTAATGAGTGACATTTGTGCCGTCTTGAATCGCATAACAGAGCCTGTTGTTGGCAAGGCTCCAATCCTCCAATCCTCCATCCTGAGCAACTGTCACCTTGGGGCCTGCTTGCCAAAGATCATCCCAGCTGGGCTTGGGCTCCACCTCACAGAGAAGTGGAGAGGGTCACCTGACCCTCACTTGAGTATCCATCTGCTCCCTATCACCTGTTACATACACACAACTCTGCCCTAACTGTGTGTAGACTTAGTGAGGGGCTAGAATACATAAGGTGGGGAAGATGAGGGGGGCACCATATATGCAGCTATGGAAAAGCCTCATCCCTGCAGGGTGAAGATTTTCCATTCTTGCCTATTGTGGGAGAAGCACCACAGCCCTCTAGGTAACCTCTCACCTAGGCTCTGTAAGCAAGCCCAATAAACTCATTGGTTCCTGAGGGTGAGCCTTGGTGAGATCTTGCCTTGTTTGCCACTGGGACCTTTGCAGGAGGGGTAGCCCCAATCCAGCACAGCAGGGTGAAGCAAGGTAGCAGGAAGACACTTCTTTTGCCCGAATGAGCCAGCACTTGGACTGGAACATGAACTTCCTGCTATTCCAGAAAATACTCTCCAGTTGATGATGACAACACGCTGGGAGGCATCTCTCCCAGAAAGTGATGAACTGGCTTGGCCAGCACTGCCTGTGAGGAAGAAAATGTGCTGTAGACCAGACAGCCTTGGAAACTTTTGCTTTTGGAATAAGGTCTGCTTAAACCTTCTGAACTGACTCATGGTGACAACCAACAGCATCCAGGCAGCCAGAAGCACATTCATGGTTTCTTCTTATTTTGTTGATACTTTCTCCTAGATACCTTTTAGCTTAAAATAACACAAAAATTCTCACAACCTTTCCATTAGACATTTATCTGGAAGGATTATAATTAGGAGAGAGTAGAGGTGGACATTGCACTGGACATCTTAGGGTGGATGACAGAGTAATATAAATCACCAGCTGGGGACATTTCCATCGCGATGCCCTTTTGTCAGAAAGGATCATTCAAAAGGGTTGAAGGAAATTTTTGGAGTCTGGTCACCTCCTCTGTATGAGGACAGGTATTAAAAGCCTAGTCTGATATTTCCCATTTTCCAAAGTCTGTGGGAGCAGACACTATCTAATCTGCATTAACTACTCAATATAATTAATTCTCCACAGGCTTTCCTTTGCTTCTCTGCTCAGCTCCCAGCCATATACATACACGAGACATGTCTGTATCCAAGAACCTCTCAGGCATATCTCTAGGACTTCCTGACAGCAGAGTCGCTCTCCAGAATCAATCTTCTAATTCTTCCTAAAACCCTCTGAAGAAAGCCCTGGGAATATTGGAGGAAATGTGTTAAGTTCGCAGTGTTAGGAAGGCTATAATATCTTTAGTGTATAATCAATGATCACTTGGATTTAAATTCTGGGATACTTTAGAAAGAAAAATTAACTCTCACAACAAATTCACAAAGTGTTATTACTGTTCACTTATTTTACAGATGAGTACATCGCTTTTTCCCATTCTCTTTCCACTGCACCTTTCAGAAATGGCTGAAGCAGCCCTCGGGGCCGCATACGCCCTCCCAGGCTTCTCCAGTGCTCCGCTCAACAGTGCAATCTACTTATTTCTCAACCTCTGGAGACTGGAAGTGAAATTTGGGTTTTCTCAGTAAAGAGATGTCAGAAACAAAGTCACAGCCATGTCTATGGCTTCTCCTGGTGACATCACCTGGGAGCTCTTTGAAATCTAGCCACCAGTTGTGAGGAAAGGCATCAGTCTGGAGAGGCCGTGCAGGGGGGTTCCAGTCTGTATGAGTCCCCACCAAAGCCCTATCCACTGCCATGTACAAGAGGGAAAATCCACCAGATCCACTCTCAATGTGCCCACTCTTACTCAGAAGCAGACACGTGATCATTTCCGGAGCTACTTCTGCTTTTTAAAATAAGAAAGTGTATGCATCGGTATCTCTTAGGTAGAAAAGCCAAGATGCTTCTAGAATCTTACAGTGCCCAGCCCTTCACACAGTGTCAGTACACTGAGGTGGAGAGACCCTGTTCTGTCAGCCTGCAGCCTGCAGCTTTTGAGCCACACACGCCAATGCCAAGTGTGTAAGAGACACTCTGTCCCTGCCAAACTCTTCCCCAACCACGACCTCCTAAGGCGGTGTGTTTCACAGCAATAAATAATTGGAGTAAAATAAGCGGAAGAGCTGAGTCACGTCCGCAGGTCTCTGTAAGTGAAACTGACACAGCTTCCCAAGCCACCTTCTAAGGACGCCAGGAGATACACTAAGTAGCTCTCGCCAAGGCGTGGCTGTGCCTGGGGCAGGGAGTGTGATCCAAGGGAAAGACTGTTGCAAGGGAAAAGCAAAGGGGTCATTCCAAGTTCTTCATGTCAAGAAGAGCGCTTCCTCTAAAAGACATGTGAAGAGATGGTGTCCCCTTCAAAAGCTCCTTGTGAATATGTCTTACGTACATGCTTGCACTCACACAGGCACGCACACACAGATGGGCTAGTCTGCACATGTGGAGGCCGGAAGTCAAAGTCTCGTGTCTTCCCCATAGGCTCTTCTTACATTTTGAGTCAGGGTCTCTCACCGAACCTGGAAGTCAGTAGTTATAAGCCCGAGGAATCCACTCCTCTCTGCCTCCAGAGTCCTGGCCTACAGACCAGCGTGCCTGTGCTTTCCCATGGTGCTGTAGATTAAGCTTAGATCCTCACATTTGCACACCAAGCCCTGTGTCTACTCAAGCCATCTCCCCGGCCTCATGAACGTGCTTTAGATGCTTTAATTTCTAATCTATTCTGTGATACCTAGTGATCCAGTAACAGATTTCTAATTATCATGGATTTAAATACTTTTTATATGTAGCAGTATAATTTTTATAGTAATTCCTCTTTTCAAAAATTTTAACTGTTCCTGGCTGCTCTTATGTCATCTTAGTTTAACTTTAAAATTAGGCTGGGCCAAATTTTTTAACCAACTTGAAATGAAAATGACTTTCTTTTATTAGTTCTCTGCATACAAGCACTCAGCGTACGTCTCTGTTTATTAAACACAGCCCTGTATCAATACTGATTGACTGTCCAACCTGTTCACAGGGATTTCATGTTTGATCTTTATTTGGAACAAAAGTTCTAACTTATATTTTCTAACACGGTTTATTAATATTAATGAAATGCTTCAGATTCTCCCAAATGTCATTTCATAACACGAAAATGTATGTTAATCTTTCCTGATAGGCTTCCTGCTCAAACACTTCTGTGTCAGAGGAGCAAAACCTGACAGCTCAGTGATACCTAGCTACCACGTGAAATGCAGCATTAAGTAATGGTGGCGATCTTGGACAGTACTCTCTTATAGTTGATTACCACGAGAATGCGTTTAGTGTGTTTTTGCTAAAAATGTGTCTGCACTGTTGATGGGAATGTAAGTTAGTACGCTCATCATGAAAACAATATGGTTGTTGCTCAGAAAGGTTAAAAACAGAACTACCATACAATCGCAATCCCGCTCTTTGGTATGTATCCAAGGAAATTAAATCGGTATGTTGAAGAGATGCCACGGAGCCAGGCTCTTTGTCGCACTATTTGTAGCAGCCAATAGAGGGAAATAACTTATCTGTCCATCAGCTAATTAATAGACAAGTAAAATGTGGGATGCATACACATCAGAATATTACTTAGCCATAAAAACAATAAATCGCTGTCATGTGATGCAGCATGAGAGGCCCTGCTGGACATTTGTTAGGTGACAGGAAAGGGGTAGACATGAACTCACCCATGTGAAATCCAAAGGAGTTGGTTTTCTGTTGCTTTGTTAATATATACAACTTCATATACCAACTAAAAAACAAACAATTCGACAATTTTATACAAATAACTTTTATCACTTTAAGAAAATGATAACCCGGCACTGAATGCTTTTAGTGAAGTTTCTTGTTCCCAGACGACGAGCTCTTGGCTTTTCCTGGTTACCGTTTCTCCCCGCATCCAATCAGCATCAAAACTTCTGTTGTGGTTTGATCTGTAATGTACCCCACAGCCTCGTGTTCTGAACGTCTGTGGAGACTGCAGGAGGTAGGGCCTGGCTATGCGAAGCCGGTAACTAGGAATGGGCCTTTGATGACGATGCTTGGTCCCTTGATCTCTGTTTTCTGTCTGTCATAGTGTGTGGAACTATCAACCACCACGTGTTCCAGCGACCACTATGTTCTGCCAAGTGCCTGGAGCCAAAAGCCGTGGACTGCATCCTCTGCGAGCATGCACCCAGACAATCTTCCCTCCCTTAAACTGTTTTTGTTGGATATTACAAACACAGTTTCCCTCATTGGCTGTCACCCAGTCTGTACTGCCACTCCTTTTCTTCCCTTAGCAAGTCAACTTTCAACAGCATACCATCACTGCTGAGCCCTCCAATCTGTTCTCCCAGTGCCACTCAAATTTGCTGAAACACAAACACCCCAGCTGAGTCCTCCATTGGCTCTATGCCCAGCCACCAGCCAGTACTTGACCTGCCTTCCAGCCAAATTGCAGATCCTCTCCACTCAGGCTTTTACCTGTATTATTATTTCATTTCTCCCAAACGCTCCTCCAATTCTCTGCTGGCTAACTTCTATCCTTCCAACAGACAACCTTCCCAAATGCACAAGACAGATAAAAGACCCTTGAAATCTGGCCCCTAGCAGTCCCGATTCCGTCACGGCCCTGAAACTCTGTGTTGATTTCTTTCCCCACTAGACTGCAAACTCCCTGAAACCTCAGTTCAGATGGCTACTTCTTTAGTTGATTGGTGTATAGTTTTCTTCTGTTTGTTTTGCTCTTGTGATTTTATCACATCACCCATGCCAAGCTCTCTGAGGGAGCATGTTCCCATCTCAGCCTTAGGCTGCCCTCTCCTGTAAACAGGTCCGTCGTCTAAGCTATGTGTTGAACTGCACTTCCCCTCCTTGAGCCTTTCTGTCTGGTTTGCCTTTTTTGCCTTGCTGCCTTATTTCATCTGAGTACATCCCTCTGAAAAGTCCCAAGGAGGACTGCGAAAGTGCTCAGTCTTGTTCTCGTCCTTGATTAAGAATACAAAGAAGACCGATGCTCCCCACAAGCTCACAGGAGCTTCATCCACAGCCTTCTGAAGATGGGTCTCCTGGGAACCAGTGTTTCCTGCAATTCTCGCTTCTTTGTGTCTTTGGTTGTCTCTGCAAATTTAGGAGCTTTTCTTTATATATGAATTTCAAAGCCCTGTCGTGGTCGTGTTTAGATTTCAGTCCTTCTGTCCATCCATCTCTGACAACTTGGGATGAACATTTCTCTTCAGTTCTGATATTACAATTCTATAATTGTAACAACTATATTTGTAATGTAATCACTTTCCGAATCCTTTCTGATTTCCCTTTGGGGACCTCTAATGATTGGATAATGAATTCATAAACTTGACCCTCTGTGTTTTCCACACTTTCCCACGTATCTTATTTTCATGATCATTCTACATTCTGGGTAAGTCTTCACCTTTCGATCTCATGTTATTTTTATGTATATCCATTTCATGTTTAATTTCCAAACATTTTCAGTGGTTTCCAATTTTCTTCCACCAAGGAGGAGTACTAGTTTCAGGCAACTGATGAGTTCAGTATTAGTTCAGAACTATGTCTTTGAGACTCAGTTCATCCATTCATGTTTATGCCAAGTATGTATTTCTAGAATTGCCTGGTGAGTTCTTGGACTTTCCCATTATAGGTTAATTTATACATTAGATTTTTATCGATGAGATTGCATGAAAATTACAGATGAATATTAAGAAACTTAAGAGGCATGCAGAATTCTACATTTCCACCAAAACATGGCACTTGTTATTATTTGCTTAGGTTATTATAACTGAAGTGTACCTTTATAAACATTACATGTGTATAAGCTATTTTATTTTGTTTTTCCTCAAATCTAAGACTGTTTGTTTGAATTGGTAAGTTGATTGCACGCATATCATTTGACCGTACACACATTTGTGTTTATTTCTACTGCACTATTTTGGTCATGGTTTGCTATATTTTTTTTTTCCTTTCCTGTATTTGCTGAACCAGCAAAATTTTATTTATTTTTCTCTTAAATAATTGACTCCCATTAAAGTTACATGTAACAGCTTCTTAAACAAATGTCTGTAAATGGTAAACTTCCTTCGGTTTTGAAAAATTCAGTATTTGTTCATTCTTGAATAATACTTTATCCGGCAGTCATACTTCTGTAGCTCCACATTTGAAAATGTCACGTCCCTGTCTTCCAATGTCTATAATTATGCCTGAGAAGTATGATGTACGTCTTCATGCTTTTACTTGGAAGCTAATTTGATGTAACCAATTAATCACTTCTAAGTAATGGCTTAAAAGAACAGCAGCCTGCTCTTTTGGGTTTTACTGAGGGACGCATAACCAACTTCTGTATTAAGGCAGGATTCTCTCCTGCTGTCTTGATACTGTTTTGTTTCCCATGCTTGGAATCCTCATTATATTTCATTTGTTGCTAATCGGGATTTCTTCATGTTAGACTTGTTTTAAATATTTTATAATTCTTCTTTACTTCAAACTCTCGGCTTGAAATCTTCAACCCGATTAGCACGGAGCCGCACGAAGTCACTTCTATAATTCCGATGACCATCTCACTTATTTTGTGAGTGCTTTCCCATTAAAGTTTCTCATTTTCTTTCCTTTGGAATTAGGACAGAAATTATCTACTGGTCGTTGTCTCTCTTGCTGTTTATATATTTTTTAAATTTAATTTAATTTGCTTTCCCAAAGTCTGACTCTTAAAATGACTAGCCATTTTGAGTTTATTTCTGGTTTAAAATATTTTCTCATTATTTTGACTTTTACAATTCACTTATTTCTCATATGAGTTTTGTACTGGTTTCCTTTTGACTGTTTGATTGTTTTGCTTTGTTTTTCTTTTCTGTTTGCCCTGAGCATGCTCACAGATGTAGGTTGTCTGTGAAGAAAGATTTACCTGAAACTGTTTGTCTTAAATCTTGGGTTCTCATTTCCATTACTTACTGTCTTCAGCTTCTAAATAACACACCCACCTGGCCCATTTTCCACTCCTGAAAGTTCCTACTGAGAGGTCTACAGACCATAATGCTCATATAAAAACCAATAACAATGTTAACAGAAGACTCTTTCCTTGAAACCTTGAGAAACAGTTGCTATGTTCTACGGGCGAATCAATATACAGAAAAACTGACTAACATGTTGCTTACCTAAGGACAGCAAGCACAGTGGCAACAAACTGTGGGTATGGCCGGTGGTTCATTCTCTACTGGAAGAGGTGTTCTAGTCCCCTTCAAAAGCCAAAACAATGCTCTAGTGATCCTTTTGTACTATATCTTTTTTGAAAAGGAGAAGTAGAGTAAGTGAAAAGCTAACTTCCCTGTCTGTGAATACAAATGGCTAGCCAGGGTAGTACTGTCACTCTCAAACCAATGGAGATTATTAATGTAGCTTTGGTTGCCTTTCAGAGGGAAACAGTCTTTCCTAGAAATGGCTGCATAAGCAAGATGAGAGCAATGGCAATATTAATTGAAAACTTAACGTGAAAAGGGGGAAATTTTTGCAGGGTCCCACTTCTAGACAAAGAACTACAGACAACTAATAACTTCTGGGAGAAGGAGAATTAGCTTTTCTCAGGGATGAGCTACCTAAATTGGCTGTCCGCTGCAGAGTGGAAAACTGTGTGTGTGTGTGTGTGTGTACAAATACATGCACATATACATATATAATAATAACAAAGAAAGAGGCTATCAACTCGAAAGTGGGAGAGCTCTGGGAGGAGCTTGATGGAAGAAAGAGGGAAAGCTATGTGATTTTATTTCAATTAAAAATGTTGTTTTTAAAAATTGGTCATTCCTTGCTTTTAGGATGATGCTTCTATATGGATGGTGAGAAAGTATATCCAGTCTTTCTTCTTCCTGAGTCTCAGAGAGACTTGGACATAGAGACATAACTGACAGCTGGTAAGTCCTGACTGATTCATGCCAAGCAAGACGCGAAAATAAGAAAAATGTCACAATGTAACTACTCATTTTTCTCTTTTCTTTATTTTCTCAGAAAGGTAAACAAAACTTACATGTGTATCTGTATGACTGTGTTTATTATGTCCTGTGTTCTGCCTTAGCCAACATACTCCATAGACATTTGCTAACATTTTAAGTTTAATTTCTCACACCTTTTAAAGAAACTTGTTCAACAAACATTCATATATACTGATCACTGTTGTAAGAACTTCATAAATAATTCATGCAATCCTAGCTATTATGCCTTTATTTTTTAACACTTTCAAATAGAGAAAACATAAAAATAAAATATTAAGTAGCTTGCCCAGGTTCAGAAACTAGTGAATGAATGGTGCAAACAATTTTCTATCTTAAGCAAAATGATGTCCACACTACAGTGTGGACATAACATCTGCCCATACTTTAACCACTGTTCTGTGCTGCTGGTTAATTTGAAAGCATGGTAAGTGTGTAAATTTGAGACACTGTCTGTAGGAAGCCATATTAGCATGGAAAAAGCCAGAGAGATGACCAAGGACAAGACATTAGAGGATCGCCCAGGGAAGGCTAGAGCAGATTTAAAGCAAAATGTCCACCAGTAACAACTGCCGTCAAGCTGTAGAAAGTTGAAATACTCTGGAATTAGAATGAAGCCCATGAGACTTGATTGACTTCCTAAAGTGACACTGGACAATCTCGAATTATCACAGAACTACAGGCATCTGTATTAATTTAGACTTACTTTTAGGTCTGTGTGATTCATTTAGGATACCTAAATCCAGAGGTTAGATAGCTTGTAAGGAACCAGGTGGAAGGAAGGAATCATGGCAGGAAATAATGGCAGCAAGCAGCAGGCACAATACAAAGAAGAAAAAGAAGAAGAAGGAGAAGAAGAAGAAGAAGAAGAAGAAGAAGAAGAAGAAGAAGGAGAAGGAGAAGGAGAAGGAGAAGGAGAAGGAGAAGGAGAAGGAGAAGGAGAAGGAGAAGGAGAAGGAGAAGGAGAAGGAGAAGACGACAAAGAAGAAGACGAAGAAGAAGAGGAGGAAGAGGAGAAGGAGGAGGAGGAGGAAGAGGAAGAAGAAAGAAGGCGGCGCTAGGGGCTCATATCTCAGACTGAAAACAGGAGACAGAAAGAACAAACCCAGATTGCACCAGAATTTAAACTCTCAAGTCCTGCGTCCAGTGACATACTTCCTCCAACAAGGCCACCTGTGTACCCTCCCCAAAGAGCAGCACCAACTGGGGACCAAGTATTCAAATGCCTAAGACTAAAAGGAGCACTTCATTCAAACCATCACAGTCCTACTTGTTGTAAGTGGGTATTGGACAACTAGATTATTGATATGTGGCTTTTCTAGAGATCTTGTCTACCTCCCTTTGCAGCAGCTAGATATTTATATCAACAAGGTGTGCTGTAAGGCGTTATTCTTCTTCAACAAAAGGATAACTCTTATAGTTTAGTCTAGGGGGTAAGTTGACGTTTAAAAAAATCATTCTTTGTGTTACTTTCTGGTTTAATGTTATCTTGCACAGTTTCAATCAAAGCAAAGCAAAACTGAGCTCCAATAGTTTAAATAACTCTGTGCCTAACATCTGGAACTCACTCGTTATCTTCCAGACTCCAAAGGGCTTGGACAGCTCTACTTCTCCATCTCTGCCACTCTCAGCTTACATAGCTCCTCTCATAGACTCAGCCCAGGTCCACAGATGTTTCTGTCCTTGGTGGTTGTCCCACAGTCCTGGCATCTCCAAAATGCTGAGCTCTCCATAGACTGCACTATCACCAGTGGCCTACTGACCTCTCTTCAGGCACTCTACCCCTGACACATGGTGTCAAGCATCAGCTGTTCTCCAAGACCCCTTCAACCATGTAGCTTTCATGCCAGCAAAACCAGTACCACTGGGGAAACTCTATCACTTCGGGATGTTATAAAAGTTTCAAATAAGCAGAGGTCATAAAGTGCACTGGATTTCAACTGGGAAAAGGAATATTTTTAAAACACTAACAATATAATTTAAAACAATATAACCTATCAGATGCAATAGTCCACAAATGTGGATACATTGTTTTAACTTTAAACCGTATTGCAATAAGGACATCACTGAACTATTTTTGCTGTCCGGAGTATTTCCTGCTTGAGTGGCAAGGTCAAGGAGAAACAACTGAATGGGATGACTAGATTGAAAGGAGAAAAGTGACAAAATGATTTGTAATCTTCAGGGATTCAGCATCTTCTAGATATTTGTGTGTAGCATTTGACATGGTGGTGAACAGAGTTCTCAGATGGACACACAGGATATCTTTTTTTCTGTGAAACATTCATCTCTAAAGGAAAAGACTACAGATAAAATTATTATTAAGAGTAGAGAACAAAGCAGGTGGGAACATTAGACCATGAGAAAGAGAATGAAAGAAAGAAGGACGGATATGGAGGGTGGGCAGTGGAGAGGGAACTACAGACGACAGGGAAGGAAGCAGGACAGACATTTTGATAGACACAGTTATCGAAGTCTTATGACAGGGATTGAGTTTGGTAGAAACATGCAGAACAGACCTGAATTTTAGTCACATTGATTTTCAAAGACACAACTTAAAAATCTGTTCATGCATTGAACTACCAGTAAGGGGGCTAAGGGCGTCAGCAACCGACTGTCATGTTCACATTTAGTACAACAAAGCACAGACGTGCTTTGAAGAAATACTTGCCCGTGTCAGCACCATCTCCGCAAACTCTGAGCTAACATTCAGAGGAAATAAGTGCCTTTCACCTGATAAAGGGAAGATTTGAAAACTAGTAGTAGGCCATGATAGAATTCTGAGCTTGGCAAAGACAATTACTGCCATTGTGAGTACAATGTTTGGATTGAGTCACAGGGCCTTCATTAGGCCATATAGCAAATAGATTGCCACCACCCCTCCACAAACTTTGGCTGGGAGACTGTGGAGCCGGATCCCACCTGCTAATCAATGAGAATGGGATATTTACTCAGCACTGTGTCAGGCCTGCTGCAGGGGAAACTGAGCATCCAGTAGAAGCTGAAGTCCTCTACACAGGCTAAAGCTCAGTCAGAGATTCTAGACCAGTTCAGGCATCAGGAGGAGAAACATGCAGAACAGACCTGGATTTTAGTCACTCTGATTTTAGACTTTTAATGTACCTGACCGTGAAACTTAGGTGTGATCCAGATTGGCATCAGCTTTGGTGGCCAATGGGCTGTCTCTATCACTCACCCTTGACTTTTGGCACGCAAGTGTTACCAAGCCAGTGCTCACAAATGGAGCTGCAGAGAATCGTCTCAGGACTCCAACAAAAGGAGTTACCAATACAGTAAGGTAATTTTCCTTTAATGTGATAAAAGAACCATCAATAGCAAACAGAAGAAAGAATTAGGGGGACCAAGGACAGGCTATTTGAAAATATACAATTAGAAGAGAAAAATAAAGAGTGATGACTCTTAGAGGAATTTCATAATAGTATTGAAAGAGTGAATGCTTGGCTTATTGGAATTCAAAGGATTGAGAATGCTAAGGTGGCAGGAAACATATTCAAATAAATAATTAAATCTGAGGGACTGGGTGAGTACATAAGACTGCTTGCTGTGCAAGCATGAGGACCTGAACTGAGGACCCCAGCACCTACATTAAAGATGGGTAGAGGGTGTGGCAAGACTGCTCAGTGGGTAGATACCTGCTGCTAAGTTGATGGCCTGAGTTTGTTCCCTGAGACCCACATGGTCAAAGGAGAGACCTGATTCCCAATAGGTTGTCTTTTGGCCACAATACACGCACCCTGGCAATCACATGGCATACATGAATAAACACACACGCACACACACACACACACACACACACACACACACACACACACACACAAATATAAAGGTAGATACAAATATCCAAATACAGGAAGGCCAAAAGGTCACCAATAAAATTTAACTCAACCAAGTCTAACCCAATGTATCTTATAATCAAGTTTTCACAGATGAAAGAAAAAGAAAAAATTCTCAATGTTGTGAGAAACAAATTACAGCAAATAATGCTCCAATTGTCTTGACAGAAGACTTCTCAGCAGAAACCCCACAAGCTAAGAGAGAATAAAATGAGATTTTCATTGTTTTGAAGGAAAACAGACCCATAGAAATACTTAGACAAACAGAAAACATTGAAGCTAAATTGTATCTTCAACCATATATACCTAAGAAATATTTACATAGCATAGACCCAACTATTTACTACTTACAAGAAACTCTTATCTTAAAGACACATAATTAATACAAAGGGAGAAAATTAGATATCCCACACAAATGGAAGCCAAAAGAAAGACAAGGTAGCCATACTAACATCAACTGAAACAAATGTTAAATTCAAGCATAAAAAAACAAGGACAGTCACCATAAAAGAATAAAATGATGGGTTCAGTGAGAGCAGATAGCAAGTCTAAATATGTATGCCCCGTTTGAGCCCCAAATATACAAGGCAAATTTTTGATTTGATAATTTTTGGAGACATTTGCATTCTACTTAAACAGTGAACAGAAAACCAACAAACTCATCTTTGACTAAATAGATCTGAGAGATATTTATGTAACATTCCATCCAATGTCTGGAATAAGTCAGCATGTCAGAGATACTTGCATTCTCATGCAGCACTGTTTTCTACAGCCAGGGTACAGAAACAGCCTACATCCAACATCTGATGAAAGAACAATGAAATGTGGTACATGCACGGAAGAGAATACCATTCAGATACGAGAGTCAGATCTCATCACTTGCAACAATATGGATTGAACTGGAGGTCATTATTTTAAGTGAAACAGGTCAGACACAGAAAGACAAATGTCACATAAGATCATCAAAAGTATAATCTGAAGAAAATAATGTTGTAGTGATTGGGAGCAGAATGGTGATTACCAGAGGCTGGGAACAGTGGGGAGAGGGATGGTTGATCAATAGGCATCAAGTTACAGTTAGAGGGGAGCAGTAGTCCTGGGTACTATTCTACATACAGTACAATGACTACAAATAATAATTGCAGACTATAAATTTCAAAAAGGTAAGTGAATATATTTTGAAAGTTTCACAAAGAAATGAAAAATATTTTAGTAGATAAATATGATTCACCTGAATAAAATGATATTTAATACATATACACTGAGTACTACCATGATACCCATTGTTAGGTATAACTCTTCCATTTGAGTATCGGTGACAAATAAAAATTAAAATAATGTCTTATAACAAGAATATTTTCCAAGCCAGGCGGTGGTGGCGCATGCATGCCTTTAATCTCAGTACTCAGAGGCAGAGGCAGGCAGATCTCTGTGAGTTCAAGTCCAGCCTGGTCTACAGAGTGAGTGAGTTCCAGAACAGCCAGAGTGAAACCCTATCTCAAAAAACAAAAACAAAACGAAACAAACAAAAAGGATATTTTCCATTTACAAAGATTATTCTGAAAGTAAATATCTATAAGACAATATTTTATTACGTCTTTTTATAAATAGAGCTAGTGTATCATAGACGTTTGAAATATTGTGTGGTGGTTAAAATGTCACTAATAACAATGATGTGGACTAGAACATTATGATGGGAGGCCATTCAGTTTGCATGCCATGAAAGCCTTGGTTTCAAATGCCTTTAATTTTAAGTTTCCATATAGAAGTTATGAGAATACAAGCTTGTGACTTGTTGTTGGTTAACTTTATTTTGTGGTGTCGTAGGTTTCTATCGCTGTGGTAAAACACCATGATCGAAAGCAACTTGAGGAGGAAAAGGATTCTTTCATCTTACAAGTCTCAGGTCATATTCCATCAGTGAGGGACGTCGGGGCAAGAACTCCAGGGAGGAATCTGAAGGCAGGGACTGAAGCAGAGAGCGTGGAGAAATGCTGCTTACTGGTATGCTTCTCACGGCTTGCCGAGCTTGCTTTCTTACACAACTCAGTACCATTTCTCAAGGGTGGTGCTTCCTACGGTGAGTTGAGCCCTCTCGTATCCGTCATTGATCAATGAAATGTCCCACATGCTTGCCTACAGGCCAATCTGATGAGATAATTTTCCCAATTGTGGTTCCCTCTTCTCAAATAACCCTAGCTTGTGTCAAGTTGGCCAAAACCAACCAGGTCTTGTAGTGTTATTCCGATATGGCTCATTTTTGTCTCCAGGGTACAGGAACGTTTTTATTCCATCTAAAATCAACCTGTCTCCCCCTCCTCTTCCCTTGACAGATTTTTAATTTTTTAAGAATTTTATACATGTGTACACTACGTTTACATTATTTCCAGCCCTCCATGTCCACCCTCTACCTCCCCTACCGCATTCCCTCCTGTATGCCTGACCTCTCCTATATTTATTATTCTTTTACATCGGGGGGCAGGGGAGGGAGAGAGGTGGGGGGGAGACTCTAATGAGTCCATTTAGTGCTGGTCACACATACATGAGTTTAAGGCCCCCCACTTGGAACTGGGTAATCTACCAGGGGTCTTATCTCTGGAGAGAACTGATTTTCCCTGTCAGCAGCCATCAATTAGCTGTAGGTCTTCATTTAAGAGTGGGACTTTGTGGAATTTCTCCCATCGCCATTGGCATGTCAAGCAGTATGATCCCTGTGCAGGTCTTGTTTGGGCAACCATATTGTTTAGATTCCATAGGTTCAGTTTCCCCCTCGTATCTAGAAAATTCTACCTAGCAACAGGATCCTAGTCCTTTGACTCTTACGTTCTTTCTAAGGCTTCTCTCCACGGGGTTCTCTGAGCTGTCAATGTGGGGTTGCTTTGTAGCTGTAATAATCAGGGCTGTGTGTGTCACCTATTCTCTGCATTGTCACCAGTTGTGGATCTCTCCAGTCACAGGTTGCTGCCTAGACTCTTGTCTTTAGATCATTTTTGTCTCACCCACCATCTGTACTGCTCTGACAGAGGCCTTATGTTGATAACTCCTGTCATTTTACTGGCATCCCTTTCTCCGAAATGATCCTCTAGATTGGGTTTGGATGGGAACCCCTCATCTCATTTCCTGTGCATGTCCCGACCCAAGCCCCTAAAGTACTAACATCACTGTTCACATCTGTGATTCCACCTTGATGCTATTTATGGTCCCTAACAAATAATAAACAATATTGACTTTGATATTTAGCTATATAGAAGCCTCTTGTTTATCCTGACTGTAGTCAATTGTCCGAGCTCCCTTGTTTCTAGAAGCAGCCATTAGTCCACACTTCCAGACAATCATATACAGATAGGTAAGAGTTTCTAGGGATTGTGGGTCCTTATTATTTGGGTTTGAAACCAAATCCTTATTACATAACTGGAACTTTTTTTTCCCTTATATTGAGTTCTGCTGATGGTTATGACCTTGGAGAAAAGATGAGGGGAAGGTCATGGATAGAGGAGACTGATTTTAATCCTTTCTGAATACCAAAGCCCCAAAGTAATCACTAAGTAGAATATTTTGAAGCCAATCACCTTCAGAGTGTCTTCTTAGGAGGTTATCTTTACAAACAAACATTTGGGAAAAGGAACAATGGCTTGTGCTTATTAGACATGCACTGCATAAAATTCTTCCTTTTTGAAAGTTTTATGGATGAAAATTCAGACAAAATGTGCTTAAACAGAAAACTGTGCTGCATGATTTCATGGGTTGAAATTACTCATCCATTGGTACATCAACTTCTGCAAACAGGTTTAAGGGGCCATCCTTCAGAGGGGCAGGGGCGTCTCTGTGCCAGCCTCATGGTGCAATCTTCTAGTACAGAACTGCAGAAGGCCAAAGTAGCACCGTGTGTGCAGAACCCAGAGTGAAGAGCAGCATTCTTCCAAACTACTGATCCTGGAAACCTTACAGATGTAACAGCCTCAGCAAGAGAGCTAACTTAAAAAAAAATTGTCTCTTGTAAGTACCTGGAAAGAAATGACATCAGCCTTGATCTTGATGGCTGCCAATCACTGAGGATTACAGGCAGAGACTGCATTTGCCTTCTCTGAGTCAAAGCAATGACAGCCAGGCATGATTTACAGTTCTGTTATTTCAGGGCTGTCAGATCACCAGTCAAGGGCGAGGAAAATAATGGTTTCTTGAAGTGGAAAATTTTCATCTATAACCTAGTGTTAATCAGTTTCATGTCACCATAATAAATACCTGAGATAATCAATTTATAAATGGAAAGGGTTATTTTGGTTCACAGCTTTGGAGCTTTTAAGGTTGTTTGGCATCATTGCTTTGGGGACTGTGGTGAGGTAGGAGAGCACAAGGTGATGCAGAACAACGCCCCTCCCCCATTCACAGACACACAAGGGAAGAAGAGAGGAGGGTGCTGGGCCCCACATCCACTTCAGGGGCATTCCCACAGAAAGTAGAAAATACTTCCAACTAGGTTTTTAAAGAGAAGAAGCAGAGGGACTTGTGGCCCCATTTCCTCTTTAATAGCACTTCCCAGTGACCATAACCACCACACCCTCCTCCCCACTTCCCCCATCCCCGCCGCCCCAGCCCCACTTTTTAAAGGTTTCACCAACCTCCAAACACCAGTGCTCTGATAACAGGTCTTTAACTCACCATAGGAAGGAATCTCAGCGACATCTCCCCATCGTCAAGGGATTTGCAGAGACCAGCTTTGTTTTGGAGCATGCAGAGGAGAGAAGAGGTTTGACCCTCCCCATTCTGGTGAATGTGAGTCACTCTTCACCAAGTGACAGCTAAGATCCCCAGACATGGTACTATTTAAGAAGGTTCCAAAAATTTCTTGTGGGACCTAGTTGGAGGGAGTCTTTGGGAATATCCTGGTCACTTCTGACTCCTTTCTTTCTCTGCTTTCTAACTGCTATGAAGTGACCATCTCTCCTCCACCACACACTTCTGCCATCCAGACATTTTGCCAAGTATATAGAGCCAAGTACCATGGCTAAACCCCCTGAATCCAAGAACCAAAATAAGTATTAAGTGGTCGAGGCTAGAAATTTTGCAATGGACACAAAAGCAGCCAGCATACTTCCCTCAGCAAGTGTCTCTCTCTACCTCAGTCTCAAGATTCTGCTTGACCATGGGTTACATATGGTAGAAAGTGTAGCGTCACAGGCATTTGGGTTAGAAGCTCTGAGAGGCACATTTTTCCATCAGAGCTGCATGGAAGAAGTAAGATATAGCCCAGGGTTTCCCAGTAGTGAAAGAATCCATACAATATGTAATGTAATGAATCCATCTCCCCAAGGCTTTTGAAGAACTCATTGACTGGGGTGAGTTATAATTAATCTAGGGCTATGGAGTTCATGTACAGATTATATGAGTGAGAGAGATTCCTTATAATAACACAATGTGCACCATGGGTGATTATTGCAAATCTGGCAATTGTTTCTTCCTAAGACAGTTCTTCAACTCTAGAGTTAAACAGTTAATTATGTCAGAGACCGCCTTGCAATTTTTCCGCAGAATATGAGAAATAAATTGTGGGGTTTGTAACAAAAAACAAGATGAAGAGTTTTATAATTACAAGAGGTATTTGCCACAATTATCTAGTTCTTAACAATCTTCCCATTCATTGTGTGTTTATTGTCCCTGAAATATTAATATTCATGACCCTTCTCTTCTGTATCTTGCTACAAAAGAGCATAAACATCATAGGTCTGGAATGTTCAAAGAGTCTTTTGGTTGTCAATGATATTTTATCTTATTCAAGGTTTTGCATCATATACTATTATAAACTATAACTGATTTTAATTTAACTAAGACTAATTCTGGTTTTAAGCCTTACATTATTTTTTACTTTTAAAATTTTAATTAAAATATAGTTTAATTAAAATATAAAATTTAATTAAAATATATGCTAGTCCCCACTTCCCTTTTCTCCCTCTAACCCCTCCTACACACACCCCTATCATGCTGGGTCATCCATTTAGTGTTGCTTGTGAGCATATGATTTCAGGGCTAACCACTCAGCCAACAGAGACAATTACAGACAAAACACAACTGGTCATAATTCAGATTGAGGAATGTCCAGCCCCAAGGGGGAGCATCTATAACACAACTCCTGCACCTAAAGCTCAGGAAACATTATGAAACAGGTGGCAGAAAGATTGTAAGAACTAGAGGACCAGAAACTTTGCTGTGATTATTGTGTCTCCTTGAAGTAAAAGGGAGGCTACACCCATGATATCTCAACCATATGGGTACCTAAACAAGACCTGAACACTGACAACACCAACAGATATGCTTACATAGAAAAGGAAAGGCTCACAGGACTCTACCCATAGCCAAAGAATTACAGGCAACTAATGAGAGAGCAGAAATTATGCTCCCAGGGGATGAGCCCTTCACTGATTATTCAGTACAAAGTGGTGAGCCTGAGTCTTACTTTTTAAAAATTCCAACCCCCAAACTATTAAACAGTAGCTAAGTAAAAGAAGAGTCTAGTAGTTGTGTTGGGGCTCAAAGTACAATACCCCAAGTGTGGTAGGCACCTCAGAATAGCATCCTGCTGATCTGCTTCCAATCCTACCTTTCCTTGTGGCAACTCACGGACATCATCCTTTCTTGTTCCTGAACTGGGGCATAGAACCCAATCCTAAAATGCTAAGCTTTCCCTGTTACATACCCCTTCTCTCTCAAGAGCCTCATTCTAGAAGAATCTGCCCAAATCCTGTGTGGAACAATGCTACTAGAAGGAAAAGAGTCTGAACAGAAAGTCCTTGCTGGGTTCCCAGTCTCCATTATCATTCACTGGGCCCTTTTGTCCATTTACATTTCTGTGCAATAGTTTCCTCTACACCTAACTCAAACTGAAACAGACAGTCTCCCCCAGGTCTTTGGACAGTCGCTTCTGAAGGCCTCAGGTTCCTGTAAAACTTGGCCAAAATGGATTTGTGAAGCTTTTTCTTTTTAGCCTGCTTGTGCTTAGGAGAACTGGCCATGATCTCAGTGGTGATTGAGAATAGTCAACATTTTTCAGCCTCCCACAGTGCATGAAGAGTAAGAGTCCTGAAGATGGGAAAAAAATCCATACACATCTTTAGACAATTTTTATAGTTCAAAGAAGAGGGTAGGTGTTTTGTTGTCATTTACAACAAAATGGATAAAACAAAGCTCAAGTTTTCTTTACTGAAGAAATTTCCAGAGTTTTTACATGGTAGTTTGCAATATGAATCTCAGAAAATAATACACTACACAGTCCTTTTCAAGTTCAGCTGATTAAAACATTCTTTTCTCCATTCGTTTTGTTTTTTTACATAAATTTCCTTGACCAGTTTTTTAGATAGCAGATAGTGAAGTGATGAATTTTCATACTATTAAATGTGGCCCGTGAATCAGCAATATGTATCACACTCGTAGATTACACATGCTGGAGTTTGGGCGGCATCTGTCTATTAAATCAGTTCTTGCTATGTTCCCAAGGCAATGTTTTGCAGTTTTACGTTTGAGAAAAATTGGACTAGCAGGTGATCCTAAGACCAATGCCACAACACTAGTTAAGCATGATGCATGGATTATGTTTCTACAATATCATCTTGTGATGACAGAAATTGTTTTGTTTGAAGACGTCTCCAATACAGCAGTAAAGTGTCTGAGGAACCCAGAGGCATTTGATAAATGTCTACGGCTGCAATGTATTATGATCTTTAAAGTGTCTTGATTAATTATCTATTATGTGCTCCCCGAAGTATTTAATCTCAACTTAACATCACCTTGATTTGCTGCCTCCATTGGGTAAGGGCATAGGTATTAGAGAAGAAACTGTTGCTTTCTAGATCATCCACCCAAATAAACTTCAGCCTCCAAGATGGATTGCAAATCAGAATAAGCTTCATCTTTCCAGATAGACTATAAATTCATTGCAAACATAACAGAGGATGATTGAACAAAAAATAGCAATGAGGAAAAAAAATAATAAATAGATCATGGAAGTAAGATTCCTTCAAGGGTTTTATCATGAGGCTTTCTGGTTGACTATTAGTCAGCAAGTTCCCTCAATTTTCTATGAGTTCAAACTTGTTCTGTTCGCTGAGGTTGTCTGCAGTGACTTCTTGGGTGTGTGAGCTTCATTTTGGACGTTGCTTTCTCCTTACCTCTTCCCCGGGCTCCTATAGATAACAGGCCACATGGCTTCTAACACTAACATGATTTGTGAGGAAGCTCTTGGTGATCTTTGCAAATTGAGGTAATGGATTTAACTCTTATTAAGGGTGATTGTGGAGAAGCTTTGATGTGAAATTATAAAGTAAGGACACATTTCCTGATTTGATAATGGAGGAGCTTTCATATCTAAAAATACCACAAAAGTATAATTCAATACGAATGTGTTGTTAATGGAATTGAGGGCATCTTGGGGCGATAACCATTAGTGGATTGCTTACATCAGCTCTGAGGACACTGTGAGAAGCCACTTCCCTCCACTATCATTACAGAACACTTTCTCATCATTTTTATGCAGACTCAAACATGTTCATTAATGACCACTAAAGAAGCCCACCCTTTCATCTCAAGCCCTGTAACTTCTTCTAGGATCTCTAACATGTCACTTACCCTTGACTTTGAGCTGCTTCTAGCATCTCTATTCCATCATTGCTTCTTGGCTTTAACACTTTATTCCTTTTGACCTTTGGTCAAGGAACTCCCTGAGACACCTTCCTCATCCTTTCTTCTGACTGCCTTCCTGTCCAGTAGGTTCTATAAAGAATAAGCCTCTTAGAGCATAGTTCAATTCCTGAAAGACTCCTCTCTTATAGTAGGAGAACCCCTACTATGTCTCCCAAATACATCAGTGCATTTTATTTGTTAGGAATGTATTGGGTTCAGATCACGCTAGATTTTGAGCTGCTCACAGGTGGTTGAATAATTTTTCCCATTCACAATATCTATCACTAGTCAACTCTTCTACCTAATAATCATTGTAAGGAATAGAAAAGATAAATAACTTGACCCTAGAACATTGTAAGCAATTTCTGTGGCTCTAATGTGACCTCCTACCTTCCCATATTGGAAGTTTGCTCATGGATTCATCATTATTGAGCGATGGGACCTTTCAGAGGAGTTCAACATCATCACTGTGGGATGGGGGTAGTGGCTCCTAACAAAAGGGTGGGTCTCCCCCTTCTCTGCTTCACATGCAGGTTCACTGTGATACACATCCACCAGGTAATGCAGCTGGAAAGTGCCCACCAGCTGTGGTCTCTTAACCTAGGGCATTCTAGTCTTGAGAACTATGAGCAAAATAAACTCTTATTTATAAATTGCTCACTCTGTGGCTACAGCAGCACAAAATGACTGAGACACCAACACAGTTCTGAGATGGACTCAGTAGTAGTAATTAGTATTCACTGTCAACTTCACAGAATCTGGAATCATTTAAGAAAATATACTGAAGCTACACCTGTGAAGAACTATTTGCTTTCCTACCATATCTGTGAGATATTATTTTGATTAGGTTAACTGAGGTGGGAAGACACAACCTAAAAGTGAAAGGTATCATTCCCTGAGTTTAAATCCTAGACTTTTTGAAGAGGAGAAAGTGAGCTGAGCACAGATATTCATCGTTCTCTGCTTCCTGACTGCAGCTGCAATGTGATCAGCCGCTCTAAGCTGGCTCCTGTTCTAATTCTCACAGTCTCCCTTCCTTACAAGTAAAAATATAGCTTACTTTCTTTTATATAGTTCTCAATTTCCTGTGTACTAATTGTTTTTGTGATTATTCAGTGAGCCCTCTAGTGAAGAAACAGCATCTTTCATCATTTTAATGGTCTATTTATTTTCTGTGCCAATCTCTATCAGAATATTAATCACTGAGGAATTATGTACACTGATTGCCTTTCTTCAAGATCCTAATTTTTACTTCTTGCCTTGCGTGTGTGTGTGTGTGTGTGTGTGTGTGTGTGTGTGTGTGTGTGTGCTTGCCTGTGTATGCACATATGGAGTGCAGATGTTGACATCTGGAGTCCTTTTTTATTACACTTCACCTTTGGTTGAGATAGTGTTTTTAACTAAACCTGCAGCTTGCTTTTTTTTTTAACTAAACTGGCTGGCCAAGGAACCCTTAGGATCCATCTGCTTCTGACCCTGCCCTAGTTCTAGAGCCACAAGCAATGTTTGGCTTTCACATGGGTGCTGGTGATCTGAACTCAATTCTTTATGCTTGCAGAGCAAGTATTTACCTACTGAGCCATCTCCCCAGGCCCATAATTATTATTAATGCACTTTCTTCATAGAAAGTCCCGATGTGAATAAATCATGTGGTTTTCTAACTATAACGAAATATTCTGGAAGTG
The DNA here is from genome assembly GCA_026225945.1 of Cricetomys ansorgei. Taxonomy (NCBI): domain Eukaryota; kingdom Metazoa; phylum Chordata; class Mammalia; order Rodentia; family Nesomyidae; genus Cricetomys; species Cricetomys ansorgei. The sequence continues at coordinate 11,008,317 of JAMJFZ010001121.1, read as the reverse complement.
GATGAACATAGAATCAACTTTATTACCTAGGTAACTATATGTATAAGAGCACTGAAGTTATTTTTAGCTCATGTTTAGTCTTCCACCACATATCAAAAAGTTTGGCAATTTTTAATTCATATTATGACCATAATACAAAATTTGCCAGAATAACACAAAATAGAGAAATGTGGATCAATTTCTCCTTGTATAGAGAGATACTGAATTAGGTAGAATAGTAACTTAAGCTACATTTAAATAATAACAATGTTGTAGCTAACTGTGATGGCTATTCCTGGTTGTCAACTTCACTACATCTGGAATTAAGGAAAACCCAAAAATAGAAGGCACGCCTGTGAGGGAATTCTGATTAATTTGAAGTGGGAAATGTAGAGTTAAAGACCAGTGGAAAATCACCCTGCCCCTGACTTACCCCTAAGCCTGAGGGTTAGAAATATCCACCGAAGACATGGAAATCCCTGCCCCCATGACTCAGTGTTAACAGCCAAACAGTGCTTCTGGCCACATGGTACTGTTTCCACTAGCTCACTGCGCATGCTCCAAAAGCCATATAAAAGTCCACCCCTCTGCCCAGCCCTCTGCTGTCTCTGTTCCCATTCAGAGGCAGCTACCATTTCTGTGCCTTTCTCCTCAGCAAATCTCTTGTGTGAGATTTGTTGAGTCCTGTGACTTTGCGGTATTCCTTGCCTCCTGACTGCCAAGACGCCCTTGCATTGGAAAATCACGTTCAGGAAATCTACTTCTGGTCTGGATCTTTAAATTAGGAAGATCCACCTTTAATCCAGATATTTAATCCAGGCTTAATCTGGGCCATTCCTTCTGCTGGAAGCCACTACATGTAAAGACATGGAAGAAGGGAGCTTTTGCTCTTCGCATACTTGCTTGATCCTTGATAGTAAGTTCATCCCATCACTGGCATTAGAAAGTAGGTACTTCTTCAGGATTTCAGTATATGTTGAAGACCAGCTGAGATATCCAGGCTTTTATACTGAGCAAATATTATATTCTTGGACTTTCTATTCATAGCCAGCCTTTATTTGATTAGCTGGACCACAACCTGTAACTCATTCTAATAAACCCCCTTCCTGTACATATATAGAAAGATTCATTCTATAAATACTGTTACTCTAGAGAACCCTAACTAATGCACTAACCTAAGAATTTTTCAAGATTAAGATAAATCTAACATTAAGGAGTCTACTAGTATAATTTACTGCTTTGATATATTAAACATATGAAAGCATTTGGTGATACTTATATCCATCCTGTTAAAAGTTAATTTCGATTCATAGAAAACCTTACTTGGAACCATTTTTAAATTTATATAGTTCAGGTCCAGGGAGAAAGACAAGCCCTCACCGTATCCCCCTCATATCTCTCTATAGAACAACATTCTTTCATGTTTAAGGCTACTAGCAACCCGATATACATATATATATATACACACACATACATATCTGGAGAGAGGGAGACAGAGATGCATTCTATAAGTTCTGTTACTCTATATAACCTTGACATATACAAATAGTAATAAAATAAGAGTAAATCTCTCAAAATATATAGTTGTTGATCATTTTTAAAAATATATATTTCAATGGGCTGTGGTGATGCATGCCTTTAATCCTGGCAAGCAGAGGCAGGCAGATCTCTGTGAATTCAAGGCCAGCCTGGTCTACAGAGTGAGTTCCAGGTCAGGCATAGTTACAACAGAGAAACCCTGTTTCAAAAAAAAAGTCTCAAAAAACTCGTTTCAGTCTGTATGATGTTACTGGTATATATATGTTTTCAGGGCTTAACATCTGATACTGATTAACAGTTGGGCCCTTCCACAGAGAAGACCATTCTCTTGTTCTCAGCATTCCTTGGTTGCTTCATGTTCTCTATGCATGGTTGAGGCCTCCTGGGCTCCTTGTCCCTCATCCACTTTGGCATGTTAATTGTTGTTGTCCTTCTTCAGCTCATTTTTAGGCAGTCATGTTGGTGAGACTTTATGGGTGTAGCTTCTGAAATTTCTAGGAGACAGAATCCCACTGCAAATTTCCTGTTTCCCTGGCTCTTACAATTTTTCTGTCCCCTCTTCTGAAGTTATCCTTGAGCCTTAGGTGCAGGAGTTGTACTATAGACATATCCATTGGAATTGGCCTCCACAACTCTGCATTTTGATTGGTTGTAGTTTTCTGTAATGTTCGCCATCTATTACAAGTTTCCTTAATGAAGAGTGAAATCTATACTTATCTGTGGATATAAGGACAAATATTAGAGTGTAGTTAAGAATTGTGCTGGTTTACTAGGTCTGGGATACTTGGCTAGATTTCCTTTCCTGAGCATGAGTTTCCTCTTGTTGAGTGGGTCTTAAGACCAATTAGAGAGCTCAAGGTATATGTGCCACTACTGTATCCTTTAGGCTATCTTTCCATGCTGGTCATTGCCATGGTTCATAGGCATCATAGCTGTTCCAATAGAGTCACAAAACATTATACACTATTAGTATTGCCCTTGATTTCCCCACCCCCAGAGGTAGAAGGTAAGTCCATATCACTGAAGACCTCATACAATGAGGCCCCTGAACTAGAATTTAATTCCACGAGGACCAGCTTTCATAGCATCAGAGGGCATCATAAGAGCTTCTAAAGGAGAGAAGCAACAGTCCTACTCGGTTCTATGCTCTTACAATTGTACCGATACTTGTACCAACATAATTTGAAGGAGACTATATTAGCTTCTTTTCAGTTGCTATGATTAAATACCATGGACAAAGCTAACTTAGGGAAGAAAGAATTTATTTTGTCCTGAAATTCCAGAGGGATAGAGTCCATTGTGGTGAGGAAGGCATAGCATGGTAACAGGAACAGGAAGGTTCCTGTAGGTGGTCACATATTCATCTGTACCTAGGAAACAGGGAGCAGTAACAGGAAGTAGGGCAAGGCTATAAACTCTCAAAGCCTGCCACCAGGGCACACTTCCTTCAGCAAGGTTGCATGCATCTCCTAAAGGTTCCATAACCTTTGATACAACACTACCAGCTGGGGAGTAAGTGGTTCAAATGCATGAGAGCCAATGGGAGCATATTTTATTCAAACAATCTCACAGGCTTTCATTAAAGATACAGATTTTTTTAGTTCTTTATAATTTTGGATATTAGCCCTCTATCAAAAGTAGAGTTGGTGAATATCTTTTCCAATTCTGTAGACTGATGTTTTGTCTTATTGACTGTGTCCTTGCTTTATAGTAGTTTTTCAGTTTCATGAGGTCCCATTGATTATTGATCTTTAGTGCCTGAGCCATCAGTGTTCTGTACAGGAAGTCTTCTCCTGTGCCAATGCATTCAAGGCTATTCCCCTCTTTCTCTTCCATCAGGTTCAGTATGTCTGGTTTTATGTTGAAGTCTTTGATCCATTTGGACTTGAGTTTTGTGCATGGTTATAAATACAGATCTATTTGCATTCTTCTACATGCGGACATCCAATTAGACCAACAACATTTGTTAAAGATGCTTTATTTTTTCCACTGTATATTTCTTGCTTCTTTATTGAAGATCAGGTGTCCATAGGTGCGTGGATTTATGTCTGGATCCTGGATTCGTTTCTAATTGATACTCTTTTCTGTTTTTGTGCCAATATCATTTGGTTTTCATTACAATGGCTCTGTAGTACAGTATAAGATCAGGGATGGTGATACCTCCAGAAGTTCTTTTATTTTTTGGAATTATTTTAGCGATCCTTGGTGTTTTGTTTTTCCATATGAAGTTGAGTATTGCCCTTTCAAGGACTGTAAAAATTGTATTGATGTTTTGGTAGGGATGGCGTTGAGTCTGTAGATTGCTTTTAGTGAAATAGCTATTTTTACTACATTAATTCTACCAACCCAGGAGCGTGGGAGATCTGCCCTTCTTCTGAGATCTTCTTCAATTTCCCTCTTTAAGGATTTAAGGTTTTTGTCATACAAGTCTTTCACTTGCTTGGCTACAGTCACCCCAAGATAACTTATGTTATTTGTGGCTATTGTGAAGGGTATTGTTTCTCTGGCTTCTTTCTCTATCCATTTGTCATTTGTATAAAGGATGGCTACAATTTTTTAGTTGATCTTGTAGCCAGCCACTGCACTGAAGTTGTTTATCAGCTGCAGGAGTTTCCTGGTTGAGTTTGAGGGGGTCACTTATATATACTCTCATATCATCTGCAAATAAGGATTCTTTGACTCTTCCATTACAATCTGTATCCCCCTGATCTCCTTCTGTTGTCTTCTTGCTCTAGCTAGAACTTCAAGTACTGAATTGAATAGGTATGGAGAGAGGGGACAACCTTGTCTTGTTCCTGATTTTAGTGAAATTGCTTTGAGTTTTTCTCCATTTAATTTGATGTTGGCTGAGAGTTTGCTGTAAATTGCCTTCACTATGTTTAGGTATAACCCTTGTATCCTCAATCTATCTAATATTTTTATCATTAAGGAGTGTTGGATTTTGTCAAAAGCTTTCTCAGCATCTAGTGAGATGATCATGTGTTTTTTTTTTTCTTTCAGCTCCCAATTTAAAAATAGGGTGCCAATCTAAACAAAAAATTCTCAAAGGAGGAATCTCAAATGGCTGAGAAACAAAGAACTGTTCAACATCCTTAGGCATCTGGGAAATGCAAATCAAAACTACTCTGAGATTCCATCTTATGCCTGTCAGAATGGCTAAGATCAACAACTCAAATGACAGCTCATGCTGTCGAGGTTGTGGAGCAAGAGGAATACTCCCTCATTGCTGGTGGAGGTGCAAACTTGGACAGCCACTGTGGAAATCAGTATGGTGATTCCTCAAGAAACTGGAAATGGACCTACCTCAAGACCCAGTTATACCACTCCTGGGCATATACCCAAAGGATGCTCCCTCCTACAAAAGGACACTTGCTAAACTATGTTTATAGAAGCTTTGTTCATAATAGCCAGAAATTAGAAACAACCTAGAGGCCCCTCAACTGAAGAATGGATAAAGAAACTGTGACACATTTACACAATGGTGTACTGCTCATCTATTAAAAAATGACTACATGAATTTTGCAGGGGAATAGAAAGAACTATAAAATATCATCCTGAGTGAGATAACTCAGTCACAGAAAGACAAACATGGTATGTTCTCACTTATATGTGAACATTAACTGATAGGCGAAAGACTAAGGTGCTGCAGTCCACAAATCTGGAGAGACTATGCAGCAAGGAAGACCCCAGTGGGGACACAGGGATCCTCCCTGGTAAAGACAGAATACAACAGATGATGCAGGAGGAATAGGAAAGGAAGGGAATGGGAAGAGAAGGGACCAGGATAGGAGAGACAGATGGAAGGAGAGAATATATGAAGAGATTATCAGAACTGGAGGACATGTAGGGGAGAATAGGGAGACCCAGTGCAGTGGAACTCGCTGCAGTTGATGAAGTAGACCTTAGAGAAGACCTGTAGTCTGGGGGGATAGGGAACCTAAACAGGCCAGTTCTTGTAACCAGTGAAGACTTCCAGTGGTGGGATTGAGATACCAGCTCAGCAACAAAAATTTCAACCTATGCTGTACCCTTTCCCAGGATCCACTGGGACAATGGAAGGGCAGAACACCATGTTAAAGGAGGTAAACCATGACAATACTTCAGGGTAGGGCAGGAACTAGAGTCTGGGCCACCAGGAGAAGACTTTTAATGTTATCCTGCTGTCCTCATAGATTGATGGCTAGCCCAATCATCATCAAAGAGACTCCCTATGGGGCTGAAGAGGATAGATGCAGAGGCCCAGGGCCAGACAAAATGCAGAACTCAAGGAACCCCACAGAAGAAGTGCAGGAGGGATTGCTAGGACCAGAGGGGTTGAGGACACCAGGAGAACAAATCCCATGGAGTCTGGAACTGACCAGCACTATTAGGGGCTCACAGAGCCTGAAGCAGCAAACATGGAACATGCTGGGTCCCCAAATATGTCTTTAGGATGCCTAGCCTGGTGCTCTTGCAGAACTGAGACAGACTGGAATATGGGTGTATGTTCCTGAACCTGTTGCTTGCCTTTGAGGATCTTGTCCCCCCTCCTGGGTTTCCTAGTCCAACCTTGAAGGACAGAATTGTGCCTAACCCTATTCCATCTTGTTGTACCATGTTCAAGAACTAATCCTGGGAACATTGCTCTTTCTTGGGGAGAGGCAGGGGTGGGAGTGGGTAGATGGGTGGTAGATCTGGGAGATAAAGAAGATGGGGGGAGGGGAGCTGGGAGAAGTGAAGAGAGGAGTGGAAGTGTGTTGGAATGTATTATATGAGGGAGGAAAAATAAAAAAATAAATAAATAGATTTTGAACAGTATGAAATTCACTGAAAAATAAGGAAGCATAGAAAATTAAGAGCCAGTGACAACTGATACTATACAGTTTGGGACCCAGAAATTCATGAATGAATGTTCCAAGAACCAACTGCAATGGGAATGGGCCCAGCCTTCCTTCTCCTCAATGTAGAAGAGACTCTGAGAGCTTGGCTAGATGTCACCTTCCTGATTTCTCCTCTCTTGCTCCTAAATTGCCCTATAGCAAGAATGAGTGGGGCCTAGAAGAAGACAACTGGGAAACAAAGAAAGTCTCTTCAGGTTTTCCCTGTCTGAATTCCTGATCAGACTCTCATTAGCAGCTTCAAAGCTTGATTCAGATGCTCCTCTTTCTCATCCTCTAAAAGAGAAAACAGCTAGTGACTAGTGCCCCTAAATCTACCTGATTCTCATGTTGTCTCAACTGTCCAGGGAAGCCTTCATTCAAGATGGATGGATCTCATCATGAGACTGGAAACACGCAGAGCTGTAAAAAGCCTTCTACAGGCCTTGTTGCATTTATCTTCCCTGCATGGTCAGATAATTGCTAATCTGCATTCTTCTGGCAAAGAAACTATGGCTTAGGTGTGTTGTAGTAGTCCAGATCTTGGGCTAGTTGAGTAGCATAGTTAGTAGTTAAAACCCAGTCCAAACACAATCACTCCAGATCTTATTGCTATGCCTCTGTTGTCTCCAGACCACAAGGAGAATATAGGAAACAGAGAGGAAGGAGAATCTTAGATAGAGAGAACCCACTCAATCAGATAACACCTCCCCAGAACTAGGTTCATGAACTTGCTTCCTTGCCTGGCTTTTTTTTATGAACCCTGGAGTGAAACTCAGGTTCTTATGTTTACAAAGGAAGTGTTTTACCCACTGAACCATCTTCCCAGCCCCTTGAAGAACATCTCACTGTTTAAAAAAAAAATCAAAATATCTGTTTGCCTTTACAAAAGAAAAAAAAATCATGAAGTTCCCACTTTCACCCTTGTTGGCTTAAATGAAAGCTGTTGGGTCAGCAGAAATTGTCTAATTCCAAAAGTTTTCTGAGGAACACCAAGAGACCGGTTACTCTGCTGGAATTCTATTCCCTTGTCTGAGAATACAGAAGCGGTAATGTAGCAATGGCTCCACAGGGCTGCACAAATGTTCTCTGTTTCTCTTCTGTACTTGAGAATTAAACTTAATTATTCTTCAATATGTTAGGCACTCATCACGTCCCACTGGCTTATGCTGAGCAGAAACTGCAAAGAAGATTTGATTTGGAAACACTTGTTTCCACCAATCTTCCTGAACTCTGAGAAGGAATCATTATTTGTGTCCATGCAAGCAGAAGCCTATTGGGCTGACTGAGAAATGCCATTAAGGTGTAAAAGCTGCAAAACACACCATGCTTATTAATTCCACCGCATCATAAATCCATCACTGACATGTAAAGCTATGAGGGTCTGTTTGCAGGTAGGGCTGCCTGCAAGTGATGACAGCCTGAAGGCAATGAGGTCCAGAGCTCAGGCCAAGTTTATCCAATCTGATAGGACACTTCTGTATTTTTTAATGTTGATAGACAAAAACACAGTTGTGAAGAGTACTTAGGCTTGAAGATGTTGCAGGTGAGAACAGAAAACCCAGAGCACAGGCGGTTGCTTTGAGACTGGGTGATTCTGACAGAAGTATAGAATGTAGAGAAGAAAAAACAGAAGCAGGAGTACTCCAGGACACAGTCCACACAGACTCCACTGTCCAGTGCTATGTGAATCACCATTCAGAAGCCACAGTTTCCTTGTGAGAAATAAGAAGATAACATTAGCATTATGGGATGGTCTTGAGGGTTAAATGAAATCAACTATGTGGGTGACAGGTAAGAGTCTATGCACCATGACCTTTGCTTGGCAGTTTGGCCATAGTTCTTGATAGTATGAACAGAAGCCACACAGAAGAAACTTCCAGAAACAGTTTCAATGGAGTCATACAGGACTCTATAGGTACAAGCCCAGCTAAGGATCGGCATCGATAACACAAAACTTCACATGCAGAGAGGATCGTAGGGACTGGAAGGAAAACACAGGCTTGTGGGCTTCATGATGGAGTTTGTGTCAAGAGTGAGGAAAAACAGCTGTTTAAACCCAAGCAAAGAATTTTGAGTCAGGGGAAGAACTACAAGCATCCGTACCATTCTTTCAGAGATATTTGAATAGTATAAGGAAATTTTAGAAATTATATTTGCATTCACAACCGAGTCTGTCAAGGACATATTCTGTGAACAGACCCCAGGAAAAGAGAGTTCTGCTTTTTGAAAGCACTTCTGTGGTGACATTTGCCAAGACTCAGTGATGAGATACTCTTCGTCTTCATTCTTCTGATGATAATGAGGAGGGATCATTTGTTCTTGTTAATCACCATAGCCAGAGTGATGTTCCTCACCATGGTTCTATTGGAGCCCCTAATAGCCCTGCAGGGACTCAGACTCAGTCATGTTATCTTCTGCTTACAAAGGGAGAAGTTAAAGCTTGGAGGTGTGGCAAGGTTTGCCAAGCTCGCATGGGTAGGGGGACAGAGGAGGTAAACTTGTGACCACCAGGCTAGTGTCCTGATACTTCATCACACTCCATATTATGATTTCTAAACTTCTTAGAGTAAAATTTATTTATCTAATTTTAATTATGTGCAAGTGTGTGTGTGTGTGTGTGTGTGTGTGTGCGCGCACGCGCGCGTGTGTGTCTAAGGGTATATGTACATGAGTGCAGGTGCCCAAGGAGGCAGGAAGAGGGTTTCTGATCCCCGGAGAGCTGGACTTACAGGTGGTAGTGATCCACCCTATGTGGGAGCTGAATACTAAACTCATATCTCCTGCAAGAGTAGTATGTACCTGTGAGCCATCTCTCCAGCCCAACTCCTAAACTTTTCAAATCATATTAAATATCTTTTTTCTTTGACTCTCCATTCATCATAAAACATATTTTTAAATTGAAATGTCTAAATTTTTGACTGGTATCAAAGATACCAGTTGCTACCAGTCACTTCTTTGAAATTCCACCAACACATCTGTTAATGCCTTTCTTACAAGATAAAGTCTCCCATAAACCACATGGCAAATTGTTAACAGTAATTACATGTAATGACACTGTCTGCCAATACGAAGGCTGCATCAATCCCACAACTTTTCAGAAACGGAGAGATGAGCAAGGCATGCCACAAGACCTTGAAGTTAAAATTATGACACGTTGGGAAAGGTGGCAGGCACAAACAGGTGTCGTCAACCTACATGCCCAGCTCTGAGAATTCAGATGGCAATTTTTTGAGATCATATGTTAACAACAGAAACAGAATCTATGGATCTGAGTTTCTGACTTTTAAAATACAATCTAGAGGTAAAAGATACAGACACACCTGAGGGTTGGCCCAGTGCCTGCATGATGCCCGGCATCTGTGGGGTGTCGTGGAACCTGTAAGAGATCCTGGTGCCTTTGGGTTTGGGCAGTGAAGCCCAACTTCAGGTCAAATCTCATCATGCTTGGTCTCAGGCTGACACAGGCTAGTGAATGTCTATGCTCAGAGCAGCCTGCTGCCTCCAAAAACCATGGTGGTACCTTTCATCCGTGCTCCTGCCACACAAGCTGGACTTAATTTTCTTTTATTTCTTTTTTTTTCTTTTTTTTTCTTTTTGAGGGTGCATGGGTGAGACAGTGGAATGGGGAAGAATGGGAAGAGGATGTTTTCAAGATACATTGTATGAAACTCAAATTATTAATAAATGCATTATAAAAAACAAAACAGAAATACAGACACGTTTGCACACTTGTGTACATATAACTATAGTCATACGATCATAGTTTCTGGTTGGCTGATAAACTAACATAGCTGCCAGCTTAGAAAAGGGGGAAAGGAGAAGTTTATTACAACCCAGAGCAAGGTAATGTGTGTTTACTATTCTGAGACATTCATGCTGGTAAAACAACCTAGAAAGCTGGACTACTTTATGTCTTATGTTTAAAAGACCTTAATGTTGCATCTATATATATTTATTTTGATAGTAAATATTTACCATTTTTATTTTCCAAAAAGAAGGTGATTTTATTCATCAAATAACAATACATTTAGAATTATAACATAGAAACTTAACATTTTAAATCTCTTTGTCTATCTCCCTAGCTCTTAGTGAAGATGAACCTGCCTCTCTTACTGTGTCATTTCACACAATGAAAGCTTTCCAAAAGTCTCAGAATTATTGCCAGTATGATTCTTGGCATGCCTTTGTACCATTTTAAATGCTGATATAATTTGTAAATATAATGATGTGGCCTAAACTCATATGATGAGCTGAAAAGAAATTTTAAAGATCATCTGATTTCACATTGGCCTAAAGTCCTCATTTCACAAGTATAATAATGTGGGCTCAAGATATCAAGTGGCTTGGCAAAGATGGCCTAACTAGCCAATCAGAATCAGCCCTAGAACATCGATAGCTTCCAAATTATTTTCCCCATTTCATTTATATAAAACACTACAGATTTGGGTGTTAGTGCTTTTATAATGAAAATTAGCAATAAACACAAAGGTCCTTTATTTCTTTTCAATATCAATTAGAAGGTATCCTTCTGTTGTTGTTGGTGGTGGTGGCGGTGGTGATTGTGGTAGTGTGTGTGTGTGTGTGTGTGTGTGTGTGTGTGTGTGTGTGTGTTCATGAGCTCACATGTGGAGGCCAGCGGTGTTCAATGGGGTCCGTCTTCTGTCACTGTTGGTCTTATTCCCCTGAGACAGCATCTCCTACTAAACCTGGAGCTTGTCCCACCCTTCGAATCTTTGCTAGGTTGCATGGCCAACAAGCCTCAGTGATCTTCACTTCTCTGGTGCTCTCTCCAGTGCTGGGCTCATGGGACCATGCAGCTGCACCAGGTGCTGAGATCTGAACTCGGGCCCTCATGGTTGTAAGAAAGTGTTCTTGCCCACTGAACTATCTTCCCTGCCCCAGCATTCCTTTCAATAACCATTAGCTTTCTTTGTTTATTATTCAGCAGCTGACCACTGATTTGCATGTGAGCGCAGCCTCGCCTGCATTTATCACACATAACTGGTCCAGCATTTCATTGCGGTGGTTTGTTAGGGCCTACCACTGAAGGGGCCAACAATAATTGTACTCTTCTGAATGAAAATAAAATAAAAAGAATTTCACTCTATTATTCTATATCACACATAATATCCATATAGGGAAAACCTTTCCCCAGACTTCTATTAGTTCAAACCCTCCTGGCTCTGATAATGATTCAGTGGTTGTAGTGAGTAGCTGAGCCAAGGATTTGCCAGCAGTGCAATGGTGACTCAGTAAAATAAGCTGTAAGATGAGCACACACACACACACACACACACACACACCCCTCCACAGGAAGCATGTAGGATTCAAAACAGTGTCAAAGCAGAGGTCTATGACAGCTACACTCTCCTACCCCACTGCAGATATGCAGATATTTCTTTGTGAAAGGGTGTGTGTCTAACACTACTCTGCTTCAGAGCAGAAAACCACAGCCATGGTCCAGCTATCCGTCTCTTTCCTGGGAGAAGAAAACAGGACAGAAAGGCCCTGGAGACTCACAAAAGAGCTTCTCCCCTGGCCTCCCATTAACAGCCAATAACACACATTTGTCTAATGCTGGTGCAGATTCAAGCTTGTTGTTTTCTGTTGTTGTTGTTTCTTTTTTGTTTTACCCCTTTGGGATCTTACATATAGTTATTTTCCTCACAGTGTTCTCCTTGCTCATTATTCAATTATTCCTAATAAGATGCAAGCATTTTTCTAGGCAGATTAAGATAAAGACATATAAACCTTGTGTTCAAGCAGCTCGTTGCCTTGAAACAGAGGACAAACAGTGCTTACCCTGTGTCTCTTGAGTCAACAACGCAGACCCCAGAGACCTGGGGCCTCAGCTGTGTTTTTGCTACTTCCCATCCATTGAGGGTTTATCTTATTTCAGAGCGGTCATTTCAAAAGTTCCCTCATGAATTATCTATGGGGAAGAAAAGTGTAGTATTATACAGCTTGAATTTAAAATGCGAAGTAATTGGAATATCTCAATATCTTCTATGACTTTAAATATGCCATGAAGTGTATAGGAGCTAGGTGTTTAATTAAACTTAAAAAGAAACAAGTGCCTTGGTTTTAAGAGGTTTTTGTAAAAGGATTTTTATTAATTAGAAAATTTTCATACAAAGAAGCCCCTATAAAGTTCATACAGTTACAATTACAACCAGTTGCTATGGTTGTTTCAAATATACCATCCCCACCACCCCTCGCAACAATTTCCTTGTTTTATGGAAAAGAGATATTGGATCACTTGAAACAAATTCCAAGGATTAAGTAATACCTGTCTGTGTGTGATGGAACTTGACCCCCTTTTATTTAATAGTGCTCCTGTGCACAACACAACTCCAGCCCCAGCCCCAGCCCCAGCTCCACACTTACTCATTTGAAGCTGTCTTTTCCTCTATAGACAAGGACCACACCTAGCAAGGTCTGGTTGTTTTGTCAAATTTCTTCTTTCAGTAGTATCAGTGTTCCCCCCCCCCCTTTCACACACACACACACACACACACACAACACAACACACCCTGCTTATTTATTTTGAAGAAAAAATTCTACAAAACTTTCCACATTCTGATTTATTACTCTCTTAATGCAGATTAGCACATTCTTTTGTCTCTCTAAAGGAACAGCTATGCTTATAGGCTTGTAGGCCAATCCTTTGTTCAGGAATATGCCATTGCTTAACTTCTGTAGCTTTCCATCAGATGGTACTGAATCTGTGTGTTCTAGATTTAGAAACATTATGATTAATTGGAGGGCTCAGGTGGTGTCAGCTCAGACCCGTCCATTATAACTTCCCATTAACAATTCACAGGCTGATTTCTGGGGTCAGTGTTGGTTGTTGCCTAGATCCATTTTCTCATTAAGAACTATAAAAGTGAAGTTTTCAAATTCACTCTGATACCTTTATTAAAAAATAATTTTTGTTTAGTATGCATTTGGTTTTCCTGAAATACAGAAAAGGAGAAGGCTAGATCCTTTACTGAGATCCATTTTGAGAATAATGGGTCCCTGGACTATCTTGATTTTATGCCAAGTTTCTATGGTCATTTAAAATGTTCTTCTCCTTGTGTGTTAATCATCTGTGTTCTCTTTTCAATAGGATACTGGTCTAGTCGTTAAAAACAAACTAACAAAAAAGTCTCTTAAAGCTCAAGTTAACTCGAGTCTTGAGTTATGAGTCTAGACACTGCTAAAACTGCTCTAGCTTGTAAGCCAGTCTGGAGGAGAAGCCCTGTTACATTCTTCACTGAACCTCAGTTACAAAGTGACAGGAAAGATAAGAACATTTTTAAAAGCAAGGGAGATGACTCTAAGAAGCGACTACCCACCAGGCAGGTTGAAGGATCAAAAGAGAAAGAACATATGGTGCTCACAGTGTCCCCCCAAGGCTGTGTGAGAATCTGTGAACAACCCTAGAACCAGCACGGTTGCTCAGGAGGGAGCCTGGACCGCGCATGCGCACGTGGGTCGCAGCATTCAGAAGACCTAGTTATCCAGAGTGGCTGCCTGTGCCGATGGGGATGACAGAGCACTTCCTTCTGCTCTTACTGCTGCGAGTACTTTGTCTGATGGACTGGGGGCCTGCATATTTCCTCCGCGGCTGTCACTGTTAGAAGAGCCTCCACATCGAACATAGGAAGAAAAATGACTTCTTCCACCTCTGTCTAATCTCCCGCCATGCTTTCTGCTGACAGTACCTAACAGAGGAAGTGAGCTGACAAGGGAGGCTGTGATGTTTTCAGGCCTCTATCCCCTAGTAATCTCAGCCGAGCATGAAAGGGCGAGATGGCGTTGACACCAGACAGACAAAGGGCCACGCGCGCCTCTTTTAATCAGCCCATCGTTGCTCAGAAAGCCAACTCCTCTAACTCTTCAAAACTACAGCATATCTGTAGATGAAGATTTTTTAAATGAATCCTGTGGTTTTCTGTGTTTGCTAAGCCATAAATAGTAAGCGCTGCAGGTGCCCATTTTGATCTTGTAGTCGAATAGTAGTTAAAAAACAAATTCACAAACTTTGATATACCTTTAACTCCAGATTAATATCATGAAATAGAAACATACATGAATCTTGTCAACTGGCATCAATTTGGAAATCAAGCTCTCTGGACATCAAATGGAACTGAAGAATGTCAACTAAATGATGGGTTATCTGGATTGAGGCTGAAGTCTTCCCAGTTACTCAGTGTGTTCTCAGATAGTCAATCTATAAGCATGAGAAGTCAGGAGACATCCCTAAGGAGGCCCTCGGATTATCCTGCTGCTCATCTGTAGACCAGAAAGCCTGTGCCTCTGGGGCACATGTACCCCAGGGAGGCTTCTTATTCTACCTGGAGAGGACCAGCAGTCTCCCATCCTTTTCCCCAATGAATTCAAAATTCTACCATTACATGTTTTCCAAATGCCTGTAAAATAGACAACGCAGGGCTTAAATTTATTGTTTTAAACCTTTCTAAAGTTTTAATTTAATTTTTAATCAAAATGTTGTATTTGTGGATGCTTATGTGATACAGATTGAAAATTTGCTATACAATATGAGGATTGTTTTAAAATATAAGCTGAACTTTGCTGAAGATCTGTTTATTCTATAGTTATTATTTCAACACTTCCTATAACACGATTAGCTATAAAACCTATTTTTTCCAGTGTTGCCACATATGGATAGTATTAGCGTTTATACCTCCATGTGGTTGAAACTACAGAATACATAAATGGTCACTAGTGACGTGTCTCCCTACCTCTGTGGACTGTCCTTATTCATTTCCACACATTCGGCTCTATAAATCTATGGAAATATATTTTATACCTGTTTCGCCTGGCTTGCACCTAGCTTTTTGTCTCTTAAAAACTGTCTTGGTTCCTTCTCACATGTGATAAATCACCATGGAGAAGGCAACTTCTAAAAGAAAGCATTTATTTGGGGCTTACAGTTGTAGGGGTTACAGTCCGTGACTATCATGGTGAGAAGCATGGCCGCAGGCAGGCAGGAACAGCACTGGAGCAGTAGCTGCGAGCTCACAACTTGAGATACAACCAGAAGGCAGAAAGAGTGACACTAGGAATGGTGTGGTCTTTTGAAAACTCAAAACCCACCTCCAGTGACATACCTTCTTCAACAATAAGGGCATACCTCCTAATCCTTCCCGAACAGTTCTAGCAACAGGGGGCCAAGTACTTAAACATGGGTCTATGAGGCCATTCTCATTGAAACCACTACAGCATCATATATGATGAAGATAATTCACACAGGCACAGAAAGAGATGGGAAGCCTAGATAGAGTCGTAGAAGAAAAGCTGCCAAGTCAAAAGTTACATCAGTGTTAATTTTGATGGCCTGTTATTATTTCACTGGACAATCTCTACTCCTACAGTAGTGACTGAAACGATGTTTTCCCAGTTCTTACTGCCACAATATGTTATCAGGCTTGGCATTTGCAAATAAAAACCCATTATTGAGTTTATTGAGTAGAAATATAATATAAATATCATATAAATGATATATGGTACAGCATCATTCTTGTTATGGTTTGAATCTGACATATCTCCCATAAGCTTATGTTTTGGGTGTCTGGTCCCCAGCTTGTGGTGCTAATTTGAAGGCTGTAGAGGCCTGATTTGTGGAAGTAGGTCCACAGAGGTGGGTCTCTGAGGGTGATACCTGCCCCTGGTTCTGACCTGTTTCCTCTGCTTCTGGGAGGACTCTGTCCTGGTTGCTTTTCTGTTGCTGTGATAAAATATCCTGACAAAAGCAATTTAAGAAGGGTTTGTCTTGGCTTGCAGTTTAAGATCACATGTCATCATGTTAGGGGCCACTGGTCACATAGCGCCTGCAGTTATTAAACGGACAGCAGTGAATGCTGGCGCCCAGCTCACTTTCATTTTTATGCAGGGAATAGTGCTGCCCACAGTGGAGGGTCTTCCCACAGCAATTAACATAATCAGTGTTGTCTCCCAGATGTGCTCAAAAGTCTATCTCAGATGGGACACTACACATCACCAAGTTGACAGTTACAATTATTGAAGTGAACAAGTTTGTGCAAATACCCAACATCACAGACTCCACCAGTTTCCACAGCACGGTGAACTGAAGCTTACAAAACCATGAGCCAAAATAAATCTTTGTTTCCAGATGTTTCTGTTTATATATGTTGCCACAGTGAAACAGAGTAACTGACCTAACTTTTATTTCCCTGTTTGTGGATTACCAGGTCATGTTCTCTATTATTTTTTAAACAGGATTAATGGTCTTTTTCTTATTAATTTACAAAAGTCTTCTATTTTAGAAAAAAAAACTATTCCTTTACTTATTAGCCAAGACTAAAATATGTTTCCATTATACAATTTGTCTTTGTCTTTCTTCTTGACATTTTTTGCAATTAAAAAATCATACAAGTGTAAATTTATCAAGCTTTTTCCTTTTAACTTTTTAGTTATATGCCATGATGAAAACAGCCTCTCATAATCTAAGGAGTTTATTTTTTTTTAATTATCCTTTTCTGTACATTTAAATCTTTGTATCTAGCTATTTTATCTATTTAGAATTAATCCTATTATAAACCTGAAAATATGGATCTAATCTTTCTGTCTTATGCAGCTATTTATTTTTCCTGAAGGTGTTCATGGAACAATTCATCTACTACCAATTAATTTTGGGCAGTTTATAACACATTAATTATATGCTATGTTTGGACTGTTTTTAAACTCTGTATTCCGCTCTATTCTGTCCATTCTACCCTATCACACTAGTTTTAGTAGTGTTACTTTATGTGATTTAGTATTTTGCAAGGCTACTTCTCTCATTGATCTTCTTTAATATTTTAAAGTCTGTAAGTCCTCCATAAGTTTACAAGTGACAGATCTGGGTCATCTGAATGTCCATGTAGTAAGAACAGCTACGAATGGGTCAAATCCTGTGCACACATGGGATTGGCATCCAGCACTGAGTGCAGACAATATCTCAGTAAGTTGATGATCACAAATAACATTATAAGAGGATGGGAGAGTATCAGTGTCAGACAGGAAATGACGTCTGAGATGAGTCAGAGTGAAGGGCCGGCAAAGCGACGAAGAGGAAGAGTTGGTAGAGTGAGTCACAGTGAGGACATGCCCAACTCTCATGATATAAAAACAGGCTTTCAGCTCAGAGAGACAGAGTTAGAAAGCAGTATGAGGATAAGAGGAAGATGGAAGACAAGACACAGAGACAAGGAAGCAGTCAGTTCCAGAAGCAGACTGGGGGAGAGACACAGAACAGTCTGAGATGTCTGGGGCAGAGACACACAGGCAGTTCAGCAGAAGTCAGTATCAGATGGGAAGAGTGAGTCAGTTTGAAGCCAAGCAGAGCAGTTCAGTCAGAGAAGTTGCAGGAGTCAGCCAGAGTACAGCTCTGAGTTCAGAAGGAACTAGTCAGAGTGGCTCAGTCAGCAGTAAGTCTTCTAAGCTTAAATGTTTTAGAGTGTACAGAGGCTGAGGCTGAAGCCTTCCAAGTTCTAGTCTTAAACGTTTTAATTTTATGGAGGCTGGGCTCCAGGACTAAGGACCAGAGACTGAATAAGCTAAAGAATAAACAACCCTTTGCCCTAAAGCAATGGCTACAGGAGAGTGCTGAGCAAAAGCTGCTGCATGAGTTTACCCACCATTCTGTCTCAAAGTGAAGGACACAAGGGGCTGCCAAGTCAGAGAGTCAGAGAAAGAAGTCAGCATAGATAAGGAGAAGGAAATGTATCTAGCCGTGAATCCAGACTCAAGCTGAAGAGCTCAGTCTTAAATTGTGTTATACTTCTGAAGACGGAGCCCGGGATGAGTTGTCTCTCTACTGTGTTACGTTCTCATTTAGGAGATCTCCACTTGCCTTCTCCAACTGTCATGTGCAGGTAATTTGGCTTGAACATTTTATATTGGATTTCACTAGCTCCTCTGAGGGAAAAGCAATACAGAGAATTCTAAAAGCCTTGAAGAAATCTGGATTTGATTAACTCAGCGAAAAGCCTGTATTGCTTCTTCCTGAATAGAACCTTTGGGCAGACACATAACTCTATGTATATGGCATTTTCCCTCCAACCCCTGCCTGATTTTTCAGTCTCTCCAATGTGGGTACTAGTAGCCACTGCTTTATTGGGTTGCCCAGAGGATAGTATGACATCACATTGCTGATCACTTAGCCCTGTGCTCAGTCTTTGTCAGGTCCTCAAGGACGATGCTTCTCACTCTGACCATGCTCCTATCGTTTGTTACTGTAACAATAAAGCAAACCACTGTAAAACACCAATGCCACTGTCATTTTCACTGTGCAGAAACTGAGATTTTTTTAGCCTTTTCCCTGTCTCTGCAGATAGGCTGTTATAAAAAGAAGGGTAATCTGAGTCCTGTCTTGAGTCTATCTTAATAAGGCCCTATATTTGTAGATCTACATTCTAAACCATTGTGTATTTTTCCAAATAGAATAATAACCAATTTGGAACTTTCTGGGTGCCTCTCCTTCTCTTAACCCTGATGCTTAAAAATCCATTTTAAAATATCTTTAATAAAACTCAGCTTCATTTAACAAATGACCAAGGAAGAGAGCTCCCTGGTTTCCTCGTGTCTTTTTTATTGATTATTGCTTCTGCAAGTTTGCCTGGCTTCCCTGACTCCAAATTCCTTGTCAGATTAAAAGAAGATTTGAATTCTTTTTTCCTCAGCATTGTCTCCTAGCTCCTCAGTTAGTCCCTTCCAACTGTGAAAAAGTAATCACCAGCAGTTGCAGTCACATCCCATAATAGACGGTCAAAGTTGAGGCAAAGACCTGAAACTTTTCACTGAGGTCTCTTCAGTATTTTGCTCTGTCTGTCTCCTCACAAAATGGTAGAAATGAAGTCATCCCTGGAGTTTTAACACCAAATGGCTATTTTATTAAGACTTTTTATTCTTTGATATTCCTATAACAAAAATTCTTTCCTCTCAATAGAGAATTTGGTGTGAAAATCAACTACTTTCTCAAAGACTGTAGTCCAAGTACAAGTGAGGTAAGCTCTGGGAAATGTCTGCCTTCTGGTTTCTAGCGGTAACTCACTTGTTGATTTGGAAATAATGAGTCCATGTGTGCAGAGCTCTGAGCTAGCCACGCAGCTGGAAGCATGGGAATGTCATGCTGTACTCAAAAAGACCATCTGGCCCTTAAGAGCCACATGTGGAATGATTCATGAGTGAATAGGGGTGCCAGGCAGGCGATGTGGTTGTTTACATGACCTAAAATTAAGTGATACATTCATTTGTTCATTCAAAAAATATTAACATTCATAAACAAGAAAAGAAAGCTAGGCTTGGAGGCAGGTACCTGTAGGACGCCATTCCAAGATGGCGCCGGCTTCCAGACGGCTTAGTAGTAAACAACAGCTTTGCACATGCGCTACAGTTGAGAACAGCTTGGCTCTTAGTGACACACCCATAACTGGCCTACAAAAACAGTTATGCAAATGAGGTGCTGCAGAGGTAGCCTATCAGCATGAACCACGATTCCCACAGTGTATATAAGCGGCTTGCTCCTGGGGATCGGGTCCATTCTCTCCTGTTTTCAACTTCCTGATTAAACTGCCTTGAGAAGGAACCGGTGGTGTCGTGTCTCTTTCCTCGCTGGTTGAGGTCGGCGCGGCACAGGTACCTGTCCAACCAATTACTCGGGAAGCTGAGGCAGGAGGATCACTGGACTCATGAACTGAACAACAACTGGAGTAACATCATGAGACCCTAAATACAAAACCCAAACCAGAAAATGTCAAAACCCGGTTGTGATGTTATCCTGACTAATACAATGGTCCCTACTCTTAGGGAAAGGAAAGCACAGCCTCCTGATGAAATTACACAATACACTGCGTGTGATATCACTAGCAGACACAAGATAAGCTGTGGAAATACAAACTATTGGGATCTGTTATGTTGACTGTGACTTTGGGTATGATTTGCCGTTAAGTTTCACATTTAAACACCCACAAGCTCATGCCAGTACACACGAACGTGGGGAAGGCTGGGACAGAGGCCTCAGCCGTCACTCTGGCTGAGAGGACTGTCTGTGTTAGATGCCTGAATAATCTGCAGCCAGGGACTCCTTGCTTTTCTTACAATCTGTCACTGCTTTATGTTTTCAGAAAACAGGAAGCGGGCAGCATCCACAGCAAGAATGTGTTACCTTTACACACTGCAATTTACTCTTTGATGTACAATGTCACAAATACTATTAGATTTCATAGGATGGCAGGTGGTTATTTATTAGATAGGAAACTGCTCCCTTTAAAAAATGTCTTTCATTTTCCCACCGCTCCAAAAATCACAGCAATTTAATTGAAAATTGTTCCAGTCAGTCTACAGTGGGCTCCTGAGAAATAATGTGTGTAAGTACCACCAAGAGTTTCCCCAAGGAAAAGCTATCACTGGGGCTGAGAACACGTTCTGATGATTCTAATAATTACCTTGCTGTGAGTGACTGCCTCACCAGCACGTCTGCCGTGAGGAGCCCTGCCGATTTTCTTCTCTTGCTGTTTGTTGCCTTTGTAGCTCAAGTTCCCTCTACAGAAAGGGAAGACTGGTCAGGACAGGAATCCTGTTGAGATCCACCCCACCTCAGATGTTTATTTCAATGTCCACAAACCCTAAAAAATACTCTTCTAAAATGTAACAGGCAGGACCCTAATTTATGCTTCTAGGTCCCTAAGAAGTGTCTTTCCTGGGGTTTTTATGTCATTAGAGAACCGAGGCTTGAGAGTAGGGAAGAGGAATCTTTAAGTGGCAGTAGTGGAAACTGACATCCCATGAGTCCCATGAGTCACTATGAAGACTTAGCAAGGCAATGGAGAGGGCAGCACCAACCGTCATACCTCAGACTCAGAAAATACACATGTGCATTGCTTATATCCAAAAAGTGTTAGGCAGTTGAGGTAGGACTTCTGACTGCTACATATTGACTCTTTTGATGAAATGATTTAACAAGAACAGTCATGAAGTTCACCAAAGGAACACTTCTGTATTCGATACCATTGTGGATACTTGCACAGCAGTGTGGTTGTTGGGCTGCTGTGGGGGCTCAGCAAGGATGACACAGAGGCATATTTATGGGCGCAAACCTTGCCAGAATTCAGCAGAGGGAACCACCATCCTGGCCAATGCCATACTGGACAGTGGAACTCTGAGCATGTGAGCTCAGGTGTTTTTATTGATTCAGAGCTCCTCAGGTGTTCTACTGATAGCACATGTAGAATATAAGCAATCAAACATCCCCACATAAAATCCACACCTGCAGACAATACAAAATGCCAAGACATAGGCAGCCCCTCACCCAACAGTTCACAAAACAATTACTTTATACATAACTAAAAATAAAGGTCCACAACATTTCCCCATTTTCTGTATAAGCCAATCAAAAAGATATTGCTTTATCTCTACAACACAATTAATACTACACCAGCAAACTATTTACAAGAGGAACACTCACAGGGGTTGCTAATGCTCAGAACCAAATGAAGCCATACATCAATCAAGCTTTTCACAATGTCTTTGAACAGCAGAAAAACATTATCAATGTCCAATTATCTGGAATTCACTCACCATCTTCTGGGTTCCTCCAAAGAGCTTGGGTCACCTTCCTGACTCTAACCTCTACAGCATACAGCTTGTCCTCCAGGCTCTAGCTGGCTCTACTCCACTAGTGCTGCTGTTCTTGGTGGTCATCCCGTGGTACTGACATCTTTAGAATGCTAGGATCCTCTGCTGCAACTGGTCTTCACTTTTACCAATAGCCTCACCTGGGCTCTCTTCCTGGTGTCAAGCCTCAACTTCTTTTCATGACTCCTTCAATCTGAACCTTCAACTGCTACTGAGGTTGCACTTTTGCCAATAACCTCTCCTGGCCTCTCATAGTGTCAAGCCTCAGTTGCTCTCCATGACCCCTTCATGCCTTCAAAACTCGTACCACCTGGGTGACTCTTCAGTACCAAGTTCAGCTGCCAGCATGAGACACAACCTTGGCCAGTTCTAAAAGAGAGCTTCTGTGTGCTGACCCTGAGGAAACATTTTCCAGATTTTAAGATAGAGTCTGGTTTGCAGGAGAAACATCTGGTCACCTTGTCTGCAGGGAGTTCCTTGGTGGGGTGGAGTCCTCATCACCGTAGCAGATGTGTCTTGTCAGGACCACCTCACCTCACCAGCATCTGGACAGATTTGCAGAAACAAAACAAAATAAAACAAAACAGACTCTTCATAATCTGTGGTTTCTTTCTTGTTCTTCCTTGTGTCCATGTTGGATGTAGCTGGCATGATATCAGTGCCCCATGTTGGTACACCATTTGTAGTAGTAAGCCTACTGTGTAGACTCAGCTAAGAAAACAAAGAGGAATTTTTCACAGATACAAACCCTTCCAGATCTCAGCAGAGGGAACCACTATCCTGGCCAGCACCATACTGGACTGTGGAATCCTGGGCATCTGAGCTCAGGTGTTTTTACTGATACAGAACTTCTCATCTGTCCTACTGATAGCACATGCAGATCATTAGCAATCAAACATCCCCCACATAAATCCAACACCTGCAGACAATACAAAACACCAAGACCTAGGCAGCCCCTCACCCAATGGTGCACAAAACAATTATTTTATACATAACTAAAAATAAACTTCCACAACACAACAGGAAGGAGAAAAGATATTTCAGGCTCTGTGCTGACAAGTGGAGAGATATTCGCTTCCAGTTTTATAGCAGGCTGATTCTAAAACAGAACAGGAACAAGGGATGTAGAGGAAGGAACCCTCAAATATTGAATTAATCAGAGAAGATGCCACAGACTGAATAGCATTTGAGCTGGGGTATAAATAAGAAAATAAAGATTAGCATGTGAATGGAATTGAAACATGGGAGACTGGACAGGGCATGTACTGGGTATGAGGAGACACTGGAAGGAGAACATGCCAAGCATGTCAGGAAGGGGCTCCATAAGATAGAAAGGCAGGTAATGAGCTGTGAAGAGTTAGTCACAGAGGAGCCCAGAGCCTGCAGCTTGATTGCATCTTCTAAGCTAGTGATTTGCAGGCTTCTTAGACAGCAAAATCACTTCTATATCTTTTGAAAATTATACGATACATCTAACCATTCTGAAGAAAAGTTTGAATTTAGTACAGGTACATATGTCTGTGCATATATGCTCATATGTATGTGTGAGTGTGTAGGTGTGTGTGCAGAAATTCATATGTATAGGCATGTCAGAATATATGAGTATTAAGTCTGAATGTGTATCTGTGAGTGTGTATGTTTTTATGAATGTTCACACATCTGTATGTGCATGTGTAAATGTGCACATGTATGAAGCTGTGGGTGAATGTATGAGTGCATATGTTATGTGTGTATATACATGTGTGTATGTGCTTATATTTATATGTGTATCTCATATGTGTGTGTATATGTGTGTGCATGTATTTGTGTATGCATGTGCCTGTATCTTGATTTGCTTCCTTTGCTACAATAAAGACACCATGAATGAAAGCAACCTGGGGAAGAAAGAGTTTATTCAACTTATACAACTGAATCATAACCCGTCATTGAGGGAAACCAAGGCAGAAAACTATAACAGGAAAGGAACTGAAGCAGAGACTGTGGAGAAGTACTGCTTCCTGGTTTGCTCACCATATCTTTCCCAGCCTATTTTATTATATAACCCAGGGCCACCTTCCCAGGAGTGACATCACCTCCTATGGACTGGATTCTCCCACATCAACTGTCAATCAAAATAATTAACTACACACTTACCTACAGGCAATCTGATGGAGGCATTTTCTCAGTTGAGGTTCCCTCTTCCCAGGAAGCTCTACCGTGTGTGTGTGTGTGTGTGTGTGTGTGTGTGTGTGTGTGTGTGTGTGTGTGTGTGTATCTGTGTGTGTTATGCCTTCCGAGTTGTTTTAATAGAAATTTAGTCTTAGGTGTCTTCATCTTAGTAATGGGCAAGAACATAAAGATACTTCACAGAGTAAGCAGAAAGAATATACTAGATTTTTTTCTTTTCTCAGTTTGTCTGTTTTGGTTTTTGTTTGTGACAAGACTATTGTGGCTTTGTAATGGAGGTTATATGTGAAGTGGGTGGAAAATAAAAGAAATTTGGGGGAGATCTGAGTGACATTAATGAAGACCCAAATGGGGCACTGACAACAGAATTAGGAGAAACAGGTGGCAGGATGCCACCTGACTGTAATCTAACACTCAGGAGACTGAGGCAGGTGGCTTGTGAGTACAGGTTCAGCCTGGGCTAAAAAGAAGGATGCTGACTCACAAAGTATAAATAATGAAGAAGATATCTGTGGATAATACAAGAAGCTGACTTAAAACACATAGGTTAGATTACACTTGGTTTATTATTTCCTTTCTTGCTTTGTGTACAGAGTAGCAACTTCTACCTGCTTATTTGTTTACTTAGGAGGAATAAGTTTTAAACTTTCCACATGCAGAATCTAATTGAGTCTAATTCTCGTGGTTGCTGTTGAATATTCAAAAACAGGGGAAATGACATGTTACATATACAAATTATGTCTATGAACTTAGACTTCAAGAGGCATTATTGATGTTTCCAGGATCTTCTAAAATGATCATACAGCTCATAGGAGTAGTAAAGAATGCTTTTCAGTACTTATGGAGTATAAATCTTGAACATACATACTTCAAAAAGCCAATCTACAAAGAGCAAGAAAATTGTCATTTAGCCTGAAATGAAATTCAATCCCAATAGAGTAATCATGCATTTATTGTCGTAACTGTACTGATTTACAATGGATAGGCTAATGGGAGTTTTAAAAGTCCATATGTTATACAAATATTGAACAATTTAGTTAAATAAAATGTATTTACCAATGACAAAGTCATTCTCACCTTTATCATTATTAAACCTGAAACAAACAAAAACCACGAAGACTGTAGCCACTTATTTTTGGTTTCTTAACTGTCTTACAGTTTACACAGCTATAACGTATTCACTAGGTTGTATGAAATTTCTATTTTTTAGGTCAAATAAATTCTTAGCAATTTCATATAGTTCAGTCTACTGATTATTGGTACCCAAAAAAGTTCAAAGTTATTGCAACGCACATAAGGTTATATTAATATTTTATTGTTACAAGTGTTTAACAAGGATCATCCATAGTATTTTATTGTTACAAGTATTTGTCTTTTATTCTGACATTATGATGAACATGGCCTCACATGAATAAAATCAAAGGCTGACCAAGAATTTTAAATATATTCAGTTATTTATGATCACTTAAATGGACTAAACTTCTACTATGTATAGAAGGCATGAAATGTAATTACAAAATGACAGGTCTATTTTATTTTTCAAAACATGCTCAGGAAATCTCTAAGCCATAAAACTTTCGAAAGAAAAATGTGAACAAATCTTTATGTCCTTGGATTTCAGCACAAAACTAAACATTAGGGACAAAAGGAAAAGGGACCAAGTGAGCATCGTTAAACTTCAAAGATTTGTACATTGTAGATTTGTACCATAAGGTAAAAAGAAGCTGACCCACGTGGCAAGGAGACCCAGGTAGGCTACCTAGGCTCCTCCCATTCCAATCACTCCAGAGCCCCTTGGCTGCTGGCCAGGCACCATCACCTCCTTCCATCCCTTCTCCCTACCTTAAGAATGTGCCATTTCAGTTTGTTTCCCACAAGGGACTCCACAGCTACCGCACATGGCTGGGAGACCTAGGCCCCATCCCTTTGGGGGCTCACTAGGGCCCTGCCAGCTGCCTAATTGGGACCATCCAGTTGCTCTGTCTGGACTATGACTCTATCTGCTACACCTGGGAGGAACACAAATACACATTCCAAGAACAATTCCATGTTTTGAAGAAACTCAGGCCACAAGATTCTTGTCTTGTTTTCTTGGAGTGTTCTCACAAGCACTCAGAATTCTCCTCACATGACTCAATTCCTGGACTGTGTTTTGACAGGACACAACTCCCAATATTCCCTTAACATACTCACAGAGACTTAACTTCCTTCCCTCAGGCCCTAGATCCTAATCACCTGCCAATAGCTCCAGTCTGGGGATGAAGCCTTCAATTCATGGTTTACAGCTGTGAATGCAATTGGTGTTATTTAATTATGTATTTCAAAACATTTTAGTGACTGCACTTATGCTTTGCACTTTTTGTATAGTTTGTTTAAAAGTTAATTATGTTGTAATATGCTTAATGGGCCATCCTAGCTTGGAAGACAGTAATGCTGAGAGCAATGCAAACAAAAAAAAAGGCCCAGCTCAAGAGAGTTTCAGGAGGAAACAACATCAGTAACTTGGCTGGAGACCTTTCATGAGATAGCGTGGGGAGGGGGAAGTGACTGCTTTCTGCCTTGTCCTAAAAATTTGCCTGAAGCTAAATTTTAACTATAATTTATTTGGTGAAGGAGATTTCAAGACAGCCTAACATTGACTTTGTCACATAGTTACCAGTGATCATTCTCATAAAGTTCTGAAGTGAAAAAGAGCAAGTAAGGCAGACAGAAACATAGAATGTGCAGTTAGAAGAAGAAAAGACCACCAGGATGATTAAGGTGCAATCAAGGTTTGTGTTGAAAAGATATAAGGAGATCGAGGAGAGCCCTGACAGTCATCGGAATGAAGAGAGGGATGCCCTTAAGGAAAGACCACATGCTGTGTAACAGTTTTAGGTGCAGTTGTTATTCTGTAGATATATCAGTTGAGACTAGCCTCTACAACTCTGCGATTTGGTTAGTTGTGGCTTTCCTTGATAAGGGATGAAGACTACACTTATCTGTGGGTGTAAGGACAAATATTTACAATGTAGTTAGGGACTATGCTGATTTAGTAAAGTGGTAGTTACAGGTTCTCCTGCGTGATCCATGACTCCACTATCCCTGGGTAGTTAGCTAGATTTCCAGTTCCAGGTATAATTTCCAGATTGTTGAGTGCTTCTTGAGTCCAATTACAGAGGTGTTGATTACCACCAGGGGATGCATGCCACTATTGCAGACATGCTGCTCATTATTGTGTTTCATATGTTTCATAGTTGATTGTCCTTTGGAAGCTTGCGTGGTACCTTCTCGTACCATAAAAGCTAGTCCTCAGTGAAGAGGCACTGAGGTCCTCCCCATGGGCCTCTGGGTCTTGTGTCTGAAGTTCATGGTGTCTTCAGCAATAGGAACTTATCTTCTACCTTTGGGGTAGTAAACCCAGGGTAATAACAAAAGTCTATAATGTTTGGGGGGTCTCCAGGACAGCCCTAATTAACAACTCAGAAGAGGGATTCTCATACCTGGTGTCGGAATTTTTATTAGATGGTCTTTGGCAAGCACCAAAGAGGGAACATTACTCAGCCCAGATGGGAAATTTTCATTTAAAAAAAAATATGCCTTATTATACATATCAATGCATAGAAGATAGTTGGTAAAAGATCCTTTGTGACTTTTCAGACATCCTTATTTACTCTCTCTCTCTTTTCTTCTATATTTATTTCCCTCCCTCTCCCTAATTAGTTCCATCCCCATTTTTGTCATCTTGTGGATCAGATGACTTCTACCCTGATATTCCCATCTCTATCGCTCCCCTTACCCCACCCACCACCTCAATGGTCCCTTTTACCTTTCCTGATTTCTTCAGTTGTTCCGGGTTATGTACTCACATCTGAAGAGTTGAAGTTGGGAGCCTTCGATGATAGAGAACATGCAATGTTGCCTTTCTGGGTCTAGGTTACCTTACTCAATATAATCTTTTCAAGCGCCAAGCATTGTCCTGAAATTTTCATGATTTAATTTTTTTCTTTATAACTGAATGCATAGTGTGTATGTACCACATTTTCATTATTCATTTGTCAGTTGAAAGACATTTAGGATGTTTCTATTTTCTAACTAATATGAATAGAGCACCAAATGGCTGAGCAAGTATCTGTGGAATAGGATGTCAAGTCCTTTGGGCAAATGCCAAGGAGTGATATAGCTGGGTCATATTGTGGATTTGATTTAATCCTCTTAATAATCCGCCACACTGATTTCCATAGTGACTGTAGCAGTTTGTAATCCCACCAGCAGTGAATGAGGGCTTCTTCACCCCACCCCAACAATGCATTTCTTCCAACATTTATTGTGGGTTGTTTGTTGAGCTTTATCGTTCTGACTGATATAAAAAGATATCTCAAAGTTGTTTTGATTTTTATATCTCCAGTTGCTAGTGCAATGAACATTCTTAGCCATTTTTTCCTTCTTTTGAGAACTCTCTGTATAGCTCACAGAACCATTCATTAAATAGGTCATTTGTTTTGTTTGTTTTATTTTGTTTTTTAATTCTTTATTTTGAATTTTTATATATTATGGATATCATCTTCTGCCAGATATATAGCTGGTAAAGATTCTCTCAACTTCACCCACGTGGTAGTTTAACTTGAAGGAGTTTTATAGTTTTATGAATTCTCATTTGTCAGTTATTGGACTTAATTCTTAGGCAATTAGATACCTGGTCAGAAAGTACTCTCCTACACTCTGTACTACAAGGGTACTGCCCGTGTTTTCCTATAGCAGTTTGAGTTTTACGGGTTCAGGTTTAAATCTTTGATCCGTTTGGAGTTAGTTTTTGTGCAAGGTGGTAGATATGAGTCTAATTTCATTCTTCTACATATAAACATCCAGTTTTCCCAGAACCATTTTCTGAAGATTTTTCTTTTTTCTGTCATGTGTTTTCAGCATCTTTGCCAAATATTAGAGAGCTATAATTATGTGTCCTCATGTTTTGGTTTTTGGTTTTGTTCTATTAGTCTGCATGTCTCTTTTATGTACCAATATTATATTGTTTTTATTACTATGGTTCTGTAATATATCTTAAGATCTGGAATGATAATCTCTTCAACATTATTCTATTTGGAAATTTTGGAAAGGAAAATTTTGGCTATCTGGGATCTTCAATGGTTCCATATGACTTGTAGGATTTTTTTTTTCTGTTTCTGTGAAGAATAAGGTGAAGATTTTGATCAGGATTGCATTGAATATGTAAATATTCAATATGCAAATAGCTTTTGGTAAAATGGTCATTTTCACAATATTAATTCTAACAACACATGAACATGGGATGGTCTTTCCATTTTCTATTGTCTTTATCTCTTTCTTCAGCGTTTTAAAGTATGGAAAGATCCTTTACCTCCTTGGTTGGGCTAAGTTCTAGATATTTTATTTTTATTGAGGCTACTGTAAATGGGAGTATATACATGATCTCCCTCTCTGTATGTTTGCTATTGGTGTGCTATTGGCACATTGATGAATTTCTTTATCGTTTCTAGAAGTTTGCTGATGGAATTTTTGTTATCTATTATGTATAATATCATGTCATCTGCAAATAGCGATTGTTTGACTTCTCTTCCTATTTGCATCCCTTTAATTTCCTCTTCTTGCCGTATTACTCCAGCTAGTGCTTCAAGCACATCGAAAAGGAAGAGGATAGTGGACAACCCTGTCTCATTCCTGACTTCAATGGGATTGCCTCAAGTTTTTCTCCATCTAGGAATGTATTGGTGGTGGGTTCCTCATTTATAGCTTTTAGTCTATTGAAGTATGTTCCCTCTAGTTCTACATCCTCTAGGGCATTTATCATGAGGGCATAATGGATTTCGTCAGAGGAATTTTCTGAGTTTGTTGAGATGATCATGTGGTTTTTGTTTTTAGATCCATTTATATGATTTATTACATTTATTGACTTGTGTATGTTGAACTAGTCCTGCATATCTGAGATAAAGCCGAGTTAGTCACGGTGGACAATCTTTCTGATATATGTCTATATTCTATTTGCAAGTACTTTGTTGAGTATTTTGAATCTATGTTCATCATAGATATTGGCCTGTAGTTTTCTTTGTTTGTTGGACAATTTGTGAGTGCTACTTCTGCTTCTTTCTTCATTCTGCCTTTCTTTTACCTATCATTTAAGAAGGATTGTATCTCATTTGTGGAAGTCTGGTAGAATTATGCAATGAAATCATTTGACCCTGAACATTTTTAAGTCTGGGGCTTTTATTATTTTTTCAATCTTGTCATTTATTGCGATCTATTTAGGGTGTTGTATTCATCCTGGTTTTATTTTGGCAGTTTGTCTAAATCTAGAAATTCAACCATTTCTTTTTCCCACTTAAAGGAGTACAGGGTTTTAACAACATTCCATTATAATATTCTGAATGTCTTTGGTGTTTGTCATAAATTTTTCCTGTTCGTTTCTGACTCTGTTAATTTGGGTCCTTTCTTTCTTTTGATTAGTTGGGCCAAGGGTCTCTCAATCTTGTTTATCTTCTCAAAGAAAAGCCCTTCCATTCATTGACTCTTTGTATTGTTTTTTTGTTTACATTTCATTAATTTCTGCTCTCATTTTTATAATTTCTTGCCATTGACTGAGTTCAGATTTGATTTATTCAGATTTTTTTAAATGTAGACACTTATAAATTTTCCTGATAGGACTGCTTTCAGTATCCTACAGGTTCTCTTGTACTATTTTCACTTTTATTTAGTTACATGAGTCTTTTATTTCCTTCTTGATTTCTTCTTTGGGCCATTCATCATTCAGTAATGACTTGTTTAATCTCCATTAGTTTGTGGGTTTACTAAAGGATTGTCTGCTATCAAGTTTAAGCTGTATTGCTCTGTGGTCAGATAGACTATAGGGAGGTATTTCAATCTTTTTGAATTTGTAAAGACGTCTTTTGGGTTCACAAACATGGTCTATCTTAGAGAGGCTCCATATGCTGCTGAGAAAAATTTGTATTTTTTTTTTTTTTTGCTGTTTAGGTAGATTATTCTGTAGATATCTGTTAGGTCCATCTGAAGTATAATGTTATTTAATTCTGATGTCTCTCTGTTTATTTTTGTCCAAATGACTTATTCATTGGAGAAAATGGGATACTGAGATCTCATGCTATTAATGAATTAGTGTTAGTTTGTATATTTAGATAGAGTAGTAGATTTTTATGATATTGCAGACACCATAGTTTATTTTGTATATATTTAGGTTAATAATGTCTTAGTTAACTACTTCCTTGGTTAAAAAGTAATCAATACATCTCTATATCTTCCAACATCCCATTCTATATTGAGGCCAACTCAAATCTCATGATAAGACAATAGCATCCGAATGCTATCTATGGAGCCATGGAAGAATTAATTTTCTTCTTTTTCTACTTCTTTTTGTTTTGATCTGCTCTGTTTTGTGGAAAGGGTCCCATGTAGTGTCCAGGCAGTTCCCAAACTTGCTATGTCATCAAGGATGACCATAAAATTCTAGTCCTTCCTCCTCTACATCCTAATTACAGGGGTTACAGGTAAAAGTCACCATGTCCTACACCTTTTTAGAAAAAAAAAAACTTTTACTTTGCACCACATATTTAAGGCTCTTCTGTATTTTTGTGCCTTAACTGATCACTTTTCATCAATGAGCAATATCCCCTTGGATGAGTGCACCATAACATGCTCACAACTTCATCAATTGAAGAATATCCTGATTATTTCTAGTCTAAAAATATTGTGGATAAAACTGCTACAAACATCTGGAGAATGTTTTTGAGTGGACATATGTGTGAGTTCCCGGGAGCACAGCCTCTGGTTGAGTAGGGAGCCTGTGCTTAGCTCCACAAACAAACTGCCAAGCGCTTGTCCCAGATGCCTGTGTCACTCTGTATGCCAGTGAGAAGGAAGGAGATCCTGAAGCACCACATGGTCGGGAACTTGTCTCTTCTACCTTACGATGTGGTCTATCATTACTGCTTTAACTTTCGAATACCTGACGATGGACACTCTATTGTGAAATAGACACTAAATGTTCACGTACAAGAGTGAATTCTCTGTCTTCATAAATCTATCATTTTTTTCCTTATTTATTTTGAAGCTCTGGTCTTAGATTCCTACAAAATAAGGGTTGTGTTGGAGTTTTAAAAACTCAACAACGCCACCCCCTTCAGTCGACATTGTCTTTCCTTGCACACGACAATCTTCTCTGTAAGTCTGTTTGTCCACGGTGAACGTGACTATCCGACTTTCGTTTGGTGTGTGCTGACATGATGCACTGTTTTCTAATCCTTCCTGCCTGCATAGTTATATCTGATGTGTTTTTGGACAGCACTCATTAAGTTTCTATTTTTATAGTCTCCTGCATGACATGCACATTTCAACGGACTCATATGGTTGAACTGATATCTTTGTAATTATATATTCATAATAGTTTTCTGTTTGTTGCAGCTTTCCTTGTTTTTTATATACCCATATTTTTCTGTCTCCATAGTTTTAAGAGAGTATTTTTAATTGATTTGTTTTTCTTATCACATATAATACACCCCAATCCCCTTCTTCCCTCCTTCCCCTTTTCCCAGTTCTCCCATCTCCTCTCTCCCCCCATCTCTACCTCCTGGCTCCATATCCACCCACCCTCTCCACCCCGACCCCTGCATCTCCTCAGAAAAGAGCAGCCCCCCCCGCAGTGTGGTGGACTAGGCAAACCAGCAGGAGGGGGCAGGTAAAAAAGTCAGAGACTCCATATACATACACACTCTCCAGCTTGTAAGAGTTTTGCAAGAACACCAAACCAGACAACCATAAGATACATTTAGAGGACCCTAAAGATTCCATGTCTGCCTCTTCAGTCTTTGTGAGTCCCTAAGGGTGGTGGTCAGTTGACTCCCATGGGGCTTGTTCTCCTGGTGTTCCTGACCCTTCTAGTCTTTGCAATCCATCCTTCCCCTCTTCCACAGGGTTCCCCAAGCTCTGCATGATGGTTGGCCTTGGGTCTCTGTATCTGCTCCCATCAGCTGCTGGAGAAAGCCTCTCTGATGAAGATTGTGCTAGGCACTGAACTATGAGCAGAGCAGAATATCATTAGAAATCATCTCCAGGTTATCCAGTCTCTAGTTCCTGGCTAGCCCTGTGGTGTCAGGCATGGGCTCCCTCCATTGGCATGGGCTTCTACTCTTCCATTGCCCCAGCAGATCCTGCAGGGAGGATAGGCCTTACGTCAAAGGTTTTGTGTCTGGGATGATGTCTCGGTCCCACCACTGAAAGGCTTGCCTGACCACAGGAGATGGCCTGTTCATGCTCCCTATTCCCCATTACTAGAGATCCTCGTGGGACTCCCTCATAGATTCCAGTGAGTTTCCACTGCACTGGGTCTCCCTATCACGCCCTAAATGTCTTCCAATCCCAGTCATCTCTTCATATGTTCTCTCCCTCCAGACCTTTCCTCTTGAACTAGTTCCTTCTATTCTGTTCCCCCATCCACCCCCAGCCCACCTGCACAGTCTATTTTATCTCCCCTTTACCAGGATCTCATTGTTCAATGGTGCCTCTGGGCCTGTAACTTTATCCTTTGATTAACAATTAATATTCACATATAAGCTAATGCCTACCATGTGTGTATTTCTGGACTGGGTTACCCCACTCATGATGATATTTTAAAGTTCCATCCATTTGCCAGCAAAATTCATGAAGTCATTTTTTAAATAGTTGGATAATAGTCCACTGTGTAAATGTACCACAGTTTATCCATTCTTCAGTTGAGGGGCCTCTAGGTTGTTTCCAATTTCTGGTTACTATGAACAAAGCTGCTATGAACATAGTTGAGGAAATGTCCTTGTGGCAGGAGGGAGCATCCTTTGGGTAGTAGTATACCTGGGTCTTGAGGTACGTCGATTTCCAATTTCCTGAGGAAGCAGCATATTGATTTTGACAGTGGCTATACAAGTTTGTACTCCCACCAGCAATAGGGAATGTTCTCCTTGCTCCATGTGCTTGCCAGCGTGAGTTGTTCTTTGTGTTATTGATCTCAGCCATTCTGACAGGTTCAAGATGGACTCTCAGACATTCAAGATTCCTCTTTAAAGAATTCTTTGTTTAAATCTGTACTTCATTTTTTTAGTTGGGTTATTTGTTTTGTTGCTGTCTAGTTTCTTTCATTCTTTACATATTTTGGATATTAGTCCTCTTTCAGGAGTGGAGTTGATGAAATTTTTTTCTCATTCTGGTGGCTGCCATTTTGTCCTATTGATTGTTCTTTGTCTTAAAGAAGTCTTTTGGTTTCATGAGGTCCCATTTCTTAATTGTTAAACTTAGTGCCCGAGCTATGTGCTATGTTCAGGAAGTTGTCTCCTGTGCCAATGCATTCAAGGCTATTCCCCACTTTCTTTTCTATCAGGCTCAGTGTATCTGGTTTTATGTTGAGTTCCTTGATCCACCTGGACTTGAGCTTTGGACAGAGTGATAAATATGGATCCATTTGGATTTTTCTACATGTAGGCATGCATTTAGACCAGCATCATTTGTTAAAAGATGCTTTCTTTTTTCTATTGTATACTTTTGGCTTCTTTGTCAAAGATCAGGTGTCCATAAGTGTGTAGATCTATGTTTTGATCTTTGATTCAGTTCCAATGATCAATGTGTCTGTTTTTATGCAATGCCATAGTTTTATTGCTATAGTTCTGTAATGCAGCTTAAGATCAAGACTGGTGATGCCGCTGGAAGTTCTTTTATTTTTCAAGATTATTTTAGCTACTCTGGGTTTTTTGTTTTTCCATATGAAGTTGAGTATAATTCCTTTCAAGATCTATAAAGAATTGTATTTGGATTTTGATAGGGATTGCATCGAATCTGTATATTGCTTTTGGTAACATGACCTATTTTACTGTGTTAATCTTACCAATCCAGGAGCATGGGAAATCTTTCCATCTTCTGAAATCTTCAATTTCTTTCTTCAAAGACTTAAAATTTTTGTCATACAATTCTTTCACTTGCTTGGTTAGAGTCACTCTAAGAAACTTTGTGTTATTTGAGGCTATTATGAACGGTGTAGTTTTCCTGATTTCTTTCTCTGCCCATTTGTTGTTTGTATATAGGAAGGCTACTCATTTTTTTGTGGGTTTTTTTTTTTTTTAGTTGATCTTGTAGCAGCCACTTCACTGAAGTTGTTTATCAGCTGTAGGAGTTCCCTGGTAGAATTTTGGGGGTTACTAATACATGCTATCATATCATCTACATATAAGAATGCTTTGACTCCTTCTTTTCCAGTTTGTAGTCCTTCGATCTCCTTCTGTTGTCTTATTGCTCTGGCTAGAACTTCAAGTACTATATTGAATAGGTAGTTAGAGAGAGGACAATCTTGTCTTGTTCCTGATTTTAGTGGAATTGCTTTGAGCTTCTCCGTTTAATTTGATGTTGGCTGTAGGCTTGCTGTAATGTGCCTTTATTATGTCCCTTGTAACCCTAATCTTTCCAATATTTTTTATCGTGAAGGGGTGTTGGATTTGTCAAAAGCTTTCATGGCATCTAGTGATTCATGTGCATTTTTTCTTTCGGTTTGTTTGTTGGTGGATCACATTGACTGATTTTCATATGTTGAACCATCCTTGCATTTTAGGTCTGTAAATAATTGTATTGGGATTTTGATAGGGATCTCTGGGATGAAGCCTTCTTGATCATGGAGATGTTCTTTTTGATGTGCTCTTGGATTTGGTTTGTGAGTATTTTTGCATCTATGTTCATGAGGGAAATTGGTCTGTAATTCTCTTTCTTTGTTTAACCTTTGTGTTGCTTGGGTATCAAGGTGACTGTGGCCTAATAGAATGAGTTTGGCCAGGTTTCTTCTGTTCATACTTTGTGGAATAATTTGAGGAGTATTGGCATTACCTCTACTTGAAATGACTAGAGTTCTGTACTAAATCCTTATAACCCTAGACTTTTTTTGATTGGGAGACTTTTAATGACTGCTTCTATTTCCTTGGGGATATAGGTCTGTTTAAATTGTTTATCTAATCTTGATTTTAACATTGTAACATTTCTTTCAGATTTTCCAGTTTGTGCAGTACATGCTTTTAAAGTATGACCTAATGATTCTTTGAGTTGGGCTGTGGGACCAGGTAGCAACAGGGACGGAAGGTGGATTGGACAGAGAGAAGGAGAGCACTAGGAGAGCAGAGGGATTCTGTGAGAGGCCAGGCAGCCTACCTGCAGTTGTAGAGGCTGGGGTGGCCTCTTACAGAGTACCTTATTTTGTCCCACTCTTTCACATTTAGCGTGTCAATAACATTCAGTGCATTTTCTTCTTGACTTCGCAATCTATAGTAACAGGTCAGATCTGAACCCACCATGCCACTCGATAAGTAGGGGAAGGCCCTCATAAGAGAACATTCTGTTTCTCCCTCTCACCATTTGTAGCGCTACTGTCATTCACTATACTTATCTGTGTGATATAATTGACTAAGCCAGTGTTATCATTACTGTTGTAAGTCAAAGAAAGCTATTGCATCAAAACCCTCAATATACATTTTTTAAAGCAGTATGAAGACCTATTCAACAAAGCTGAGAGAACAATACATGGAATTTTCATATTCCCCATATAACCACACATGTATTGATGCCTCGCCCATTATCAACACATCCACCCAAATGGGCATGTTTATTACAATGGGTAGAGTTATATTGACCCATCATTATCAGACAATGCCTATAGTTTGCCTCAGGGCTTGTTCTGTGCGCTGTGCATTCTGTAGAGGAGTCTGGTCGAGGATGTGCAGTGATCTCCTGGCCTCTGCCTCAGAGATGGGATTACATGCACCACTATAACAGCAAAACCTCCTATTTTTAGTTGGTTTGAGTTCCTAAGCTCAGATCTTCAGCATTGGTTCTCAATCTTGCTTTTTCTTCCCTGCCCTCGTGTTGATAAACTAAAAAGTGCTAAATCCACCTATCACCATTCCCCTTGTGCGGAGAAGATGCTAGTGAGTCACTTCCTTTGGAAGTCAGGCTCTAGACACAAAGGAGAATTTTCCTTTAATATTTAAAAGTGAGAACCTGGTGAGGTTTCTTAAGGCAGAATCATGAGTGATTACAGGTGTACCTCAGAGAAGGGCATCTAGAAGTTTTAAACTCCAAGCAGGTCCATCACCAGCCTCTGAAAGGTTCTTCAGAATGATTCTGAGTGTTTCTCCCACTCAGAATCAAGTGATTCTCAGGCTCAAGTGATTTCTGCTTCAGGGAAACTGCTCTTGGCTGCAATTTTTTAAAGCCTTATTGGATATATATATATATATATATATATATATATATATATATATATACACACACACACACACACACACACACACACACACACATACACATGTATATATGTATCTATATGTATATTTATACATGTGTAAATACATATATACACATATATATGCATATATATAATTCATTATAAACTATATATATTAAATCACACTCATATTTTTGGGTTAAAACACTGTAAAGTTAATTATGGTGATATTTGGATTACTCAGTTATTAAAATATATGATATATATTCATATATAACATACACATTATTATATATGGTTATATTACATATATATATGTATTTTTATAATAACCCAAATATCACTAGAAACTGTCCCACCTGTCCAATCTGAATAATGTCTTTGTTGATTGATATTCCAGCAAACTTCTTTATGCTTCTTAAATACGACCCTGTGATCTCTGACCTTTCTTGCCTCAATGATCAGATTTGGAGTTCTAAGATCCATTTACTGTCTTCACCTCTCTCAATAATTCCTCTCAGTTTGAGAAGCTTTCCCAAGGAAAGAAAGTAGGAATCACTTATGCTGAAACTGGCAATTGATTTTTTAAAAGTACACAAATACTGGGAACCGAAGTGATAATTATTAAGTATTTATAAGTGAGTAAGTCTGAATTTTGTTTTAAGATTTGTGAAGGTAACAAAGCCAAGGTGCATGACCATAGTTCTATGTATATGTTTTTGAGGCGTAAGGAGTGCCATGTTCCTGTGTGAAACTTTTTGCTTGTATCACCTTCATGAAGTTCTTCATAAGCTTCATAATCAAAGGAGTGAAGGACAAGGACTGGATGATACCCAAGGTTATCTTCAGCACAAACGTTCTGTCAGCCAGGCTACACCATTTTCTCCTCCTACCCCAGATGTGGCATTCTGTATTCTCGATGCTGTGATACTTGGCAGTTACTGATGATCTTCTCCTTCAGGAGCTGCAGAAGTGTGCAGTGGTGATGAGCTCTTCTCAGGAGCTTCTTCTCTATCCTTTCATGCTCTAATTATTTATTTTTAAAGTTATCTCGACTATTCTTAGCTATTCTTTCTTTTCCATTATAAATTCTATAAAAAAGTCATTTTATAATTACCTTTAATGTAGATGTTATCTTAAAGAAAATTAAAGTGTTTTTATTTCTGTCTTCTGATTCAGAGGTTTTCCCCCCAAATCCTCTTCTTATAAAATGATTCATTAACTGTTATAATTTGCAAAGTTTCATTGCTTCTTATGAAGATCTCTCTTTCTCTCTCTGCCTCTCTCTAAGATAGAGTCTTGCCATGTAGTCCAGACTATATGGAAGTCACTATATAGCCCAGAATCACAGCAGGCTCGCTCTCCTCCTACTTCAGCCTTGCCCAGCCCCAGGAGCTTGTAAAACTGGCAGTTCTTTCTCTGCTCATACTTTCCTTGGCTGTTCTGAGTTTCACTCACCCCTGAACTCCACGGCAACCATTCTGTACCTTAGCTGTGGTTGTATCTTGGAATTGGTTAAAGGTTTGTGATCAGGAATGCTCAACATGCCTAGATAAACTAAGTAAAATAAATCAACTTGAGCACCTATATGTCAACACGGCACCAAAAGTTATTTTCTCAATTATTTCCTCACTGTTTTTGCTTTCATACAGTGATTAGTTATATTCCCTATTATAGTTCAAACCTGGGTCTGCACAAGCACTGATAACAGACGGATTCCACATTGCTTAGCTGCAAGGACTAGAAAGGTACTGCTTTCCTAAAACTAAAGCTTGAGGTATCGCATGTCTAGCTAACCGTGAAAGGGAAATCGAGCAGATGAAGAAGGGGAAGCTGAGGTCTTGCTTAACCTATTAGGATGATTGCACAAGCGGGATAGAGATGAGAACATTCTGTTTGCCTAAACCAACCTCAAAGAGCTAGACTCAATTTAGATGCCATTAGCATTTCAAAGTAGGATTTAAAAAAATAAATCAATTCATCACTTAAAAGACCATCTTGAATCAGGTTACAGCTTTTCATCTTTTGGAAAGCAAGCAGATGGGTTAGCAAAGAGGAGGGCAGTCAGAGAAGGCAAGGCTGATGTGGACCAAGAGGCTAAAAATTCTCCATTTCCTATCCTAGAGGTTGGTACATAATTGTTTGATAGGTTGTTATGCATCAGATCAGCACAATTTCTGACTGACTGTGACTTCAGTGTGATTGTTGCTGTCTTGCTAGTCTTTCTGTACACAGCCTTTTCTGAAGTGAGCTTCACAACATGGTCCTCACGTGGCCATGAAGCCATTGCAGAAAACTAGGTTCTTAGCACATTTGATTGATACTTGATCATCTTTTCACTCATATATATCAAATATAAACACATCTATTTCAACTGGTAAGTAGCTAAGTAAAATTCACCAAATTAATGAATAAATGCCTAACACTGAAGAGGAACCATAAGCTTCTCTGTCTGACATCTCCATAACTTACTCCCATCTTTCTGTGTAATATAGTTGAGTTCTTCTTCAGCACCTACCACATGCTTACTCCTGAGTCTCCGCCCTCTCCTTGTGTCAACCCTAGTGAAGGAGACAGACACAGATCTATATGACTAGGTTCAATATAGAGTAAAATGTGAGTTCCAAAAGATAAGTAATAAGAGATTAAAAACATGCCTGGGAATTGCAACTGTTCAGCTACCTCCTTCAGTCTATTTCAGAGACAAGCTTCCCAATCCATATGATCCATAAACACTGAGTGGATAAACATAACTGACCATCTACATAAATCATCATAAATCTTTTTGGTGAATGGTTTTCTGTAGTAGTAAACGGCAATCTTTTACCCTTATTTTAGGGAAAGAGAAGGAAGGATAGAAAGAAATTTTCACTGCTTTTGCAGGCAGCCTTGATAGAGATAGAGAGAAAGGTAGAAATCTTCACAGCCTTTCTAGGCTGTCCTAAGCTTGGAGAGGACTAGCTGACAGCGAGTGGGACTGGCGTCTCACTATCTGCAAACCCAATCTCTCCAGAAGATTTTCTTCTATTTAAGAATTCACACACCAACAATGGACAAACCAACCAACAAACCACCAACCAATACCCACCCTTACTCTCGGGGCTTCAATCCTTATATACTCCAAGCAAAAGTTCCCATAAACCCAAGCAGCACACAATCCCAAGAACAAGCTACACATGACAAAACAGCTGGACATAATCAAATTATAGCCACCATTATTGAGCATTCCAAATCCAATTCATAATTATCCACAACACCTGGGATGGGAACATAAACCTAGTCCAAACGCCGTTTTGTATTTTTAAAGAAACCAAAGTAACAAAAAACTTTTTCCAAGTGTCCCATCACCCCCCAACATGAGAGAGAGAGAGAGAGAGAGAGAGAGAGATAAAGGTTTACACATCCTCCATGTACATTTCCTGATGATTTCTTCTGGAGCTTTCCAGAGAAAAGCTGGACAGTCATGATCAAGAATGGAGATAAAGGAGCTGGAGAGATGTCTCAGCAATTAAGAGTACTTGTTACTTGTGCAGAGGACCAGGATTCACAATTGTGTGCAACTCCAGATCCAGGGGAATCTGATGTCCTATTGTGGCCAGTATGGAAAACAGCATGAATGTAGTAAACACATAAAATGAAAATAAATAAATCTTAAAAGAAAGATGTTAAAGAATAAGACATAGGAAGCACAGAAGATGCAGGTACGTGCAAACGTTTTGGTGATTACCCTGACTATAAGTGGATTGGCTTCTGCTTCTAGCCAGTGTTGTAAAAGTTGGCTTCAGGAAAGTTATCCAGGGTTATATTAAGGACCTTAAAAAACTAGACAGAAAAAACAGATTCATGAAACCATGCTTTTTAGACACTGAACAAGAGAGGTAGGATTGTGATCCAGGAAGGAGAAAAAACATACCAGATTACTGCCTAAAACCAGTTTTGGATTTGGACGTTGGACACAGGCCCAAATCAGAGCCCTTTGACTTTGATGCATGGAGGAAATGAAAGTTGGGGTGTGAAGAGGTCGTGGTGATTGGAAATGAGGAAAGACTATGGCAGATTATAGAGCTTGTGTGAATCAGCACAAACAGCTGATTCAGCCCATAGAAAGGCTCCCTCTTAAGTCTTTGCTTGAGTAACAAGATGAGCATGTGTAAGAGGAAAGAGAAAGGTGGTGATGGGAGGTGCCAGGACCCAAAGGGAAACTATTTAAAAATAAGCAGAAAAAGGAGAAAAAGCCAAATTCTGCTTCTAAACACACACACACACACACACACACACACACACACACACACACACACTCTGAACACATATATAATCTAATCTATTCTTCTTCAGAATATGAAAGTGTATCACTCCTGTGTTCCCACCAAAATTTATTTTTTAATTGAAAAAAAAGAATATTTTTAGAAAATATATTCTGATCATGGTTTCCCTCCCCACAGCTCCTCCTGAATCCTTCCCATCTCCCCACTCACCCAACCCCAGGCTCTTTCTTTCTCCCTCTCTCTTCAGAAAGCAAACAAACAAACAAACAAAAGAAACTTAAGCAAAACAAAAAAACAAAACACAAGAAACATATACACACATAATAAAAATGCAAAATTATAAACTTTAATATACAAGCAAAACACAAGTAAAACCAAAACTGTCCAAATATGATAATATATGACAAAAGGTCCCCAAAATACCATTAAGTCCACTCAATGTTGACCATCTACTGCTGGCCTGGGACCTACCTTTTAAGTGTGGTTAGTATACCCAGTGAGATTTCATTGGAAAAAAGTTAGCTTTTCTTTGCAAGTGGGTATCGATTGCAGATAGCTTCTTGGCTAGGCATGTGAGTCCAGTGTTTCTTCTCAGCACTGGGACCCCATCTTCCTTGAACCTGTACAGGCTCTGTGCAGCCACGGTCTCTGAATTCACATGTGCATCTGTTGTATGGAAGACACTGTTTCCTTAGAGTTAACCCTCCTTTGGCCCTTATACTCTTTCTGCCTCCTCTTCTGCAGGGTTTCCTGAACTCTGAAAGAAGGGATTTGATGAAGACACCTCATGTAGACTGTTCCAGAAGCTTTTACTTTCTGCACATGATCCAGTTGAGAATAGTTCCCGTCT
The DNA here is from genome assembly GCA_026225945.1 of Cricetomys ansorgei. Classification (NCBI taxonomy): domain Eukaryota; kingdom Metazoa; phylum Chordata; class Mammalia; order Rodentia; family Nesomyidae; genus Cricetomys; species Cricetomys ansorgei. The sequence continues at coordinate 10,965,768 of JAMJFZ010001121.1, read as the reverse complement.
GTGGCAAGAAGAAGCTTTTCTGATAATGGCTGAATGAAGCACTCATCTATTGGGATAGCCATATGTCATTAGGAGTCATTGTATTGCCATGTTCCTTTAGAAAACAATAGTATTTGTTTTTCCCCTAGACCCAGAGCCTCTCCAGTCTAAGGCTCATGGTCACTCAAGCAGTGTCAGATATCATTCCATCTTGTGGGATGGGCCTTAAATCCAGTCAGAGAGTGTTTGGTTATGCCCACAACATGTGTGCCTCTATTGTAGATGCATATCTTTCAGGCAGGTCACAGCTGCAGACTGCATGATTTGTAGCTGGGTTAATGGTTACATTTCTCCTCCGGTATTGTGCAGAATACCTTCAAGTACCATGAACACTAGCCAGTAGGGGTGAAGGCTCTGCTTAGGCAGCAGCTCATCTTCTCCATATTCAATGAGATAGCTAAGTGTTATCTTCAGCAATAGGACTTTATCGTATGTTTGTGGAGAGCAACCAATATACTCGACAATCCCCTGAGATGTTTGAGGGTTCCCATGGGATCCCTTTGGCCAACAACTCAACTAGATGTAGCTCATTCCTGACACTGGAGGTATCTACTTGGGGGGAAAAGATATCTAGTTGTAACATCGTCCCCCACAATATTTTGTGACTTCATTTAGATTTGTTTCATATATGTATATATTTTATTTAGAAAGCTTCTGTAATAGTATGTTTCCTTATCACCCCTCAAATGGCCCTTAGTGTAAGTATTCCCTCCCCATATTCCCTTTCATCCATTCCTTTCTCCATTTAATCTATCCCAGTATCCTCATCTCTCCATAACTATATATTCTGTGTCCCCTTCCTTGGGGAATCTTCCCTCTTGCCAGTCTCTCACTTAATATCTAACCACTGTTTCATATGGATTGTAGTATGTCCACCAAAGGCTTCAAAGCCAGAAGAGAAAGCATAAATTATTTGTCTCTTGGGGTCTAGATTACTCAAGATGAGTTTTCCAGCTTCATCCATTTACCTACAAATTTCATAATTTCATTTTTCTTAGGAACTGAATAACATTTTGATGTATAAATGTACCACATTTTATTACCTATTCATCAGTTGACAGACATCTAGGCTGTTTCCAATTTCTGGCTATTATAAATAGAATAGGAATGAATACAAATAAGCAGGTCTCTGTAATAGGATATAGAGTCCTTTGGGTATATGCCTGGATCTTGGGGTAGATCTATCCCCAACTTCCTGATCAACTGTCACACTGGTTTCCTTAGTGTCTATACAAGCTTGCACTCCCACCAGCAATGATTAGTGTTCCCCCCTTTCCCACATTTGTTTTATTGATCTTGGTCATTCTTACTGGTTCTATTAGAATTCAGGATCATCGTCTTTCTTTCTTGCCTTCATACAGGGACAAAAGAGACACACTGGCTACTTTAACAACCTTAAAGCAGATTCGCAACAGATGGCCTTTTTGACTAACCTCGCAACAAGAAATAAATTGTTTTCCTTGATGTAGTTCAAGCAACCTCAATTGACATAAAATTTGTGATTTTTCTTGCCATCCTTGATGAGCTAGACCTAGACATATCTTGTGATGGCAGAAATATCTTGATGAGAAAATATTGAAAGAGATCTGTCTGCCTAAAACTAAGGCAACAATTATATAAACTGTATCAGTCAAGCTAAATGTGAGCCTAGGACTTTGAACTCCACTGCCATACAGTTAACTGTATGGGCAGGTGCATTTTGTGGTCATATCTTTGGTCCCTGGGCACAGACACATTTGGATTGTTCATTTTTAAGGGCTTGTGTGGAGTTCTACTTCCGATTACTAACATCTGAATTTTTAAGGAAGGGCATGAACACTGAATCACAAGAATAGAAAGTTCCTTACATTTTTCCATGTCTTGGAAGATTATTTTTCTAAAGTACAAGAATTACTTTTGTAAATGTTCTATAGAGTCCAGATAATGGTCTATAATGGCTATACTTCAGTGTCAAGTGGATGAACTTATTAATAGTGTAACAAGCAAGAGTAAAAGGACAAATAGTGAGTAGCAGATAGAAGCAGATATATCAAAGAATGATCAAATCAGGAGTGTACAACATCTGGCAGAGATAACTGGAGTAGTCTGATTGAGAGAACCAAAAAAAGTAACATTATCAATCAGAGATAATGAACATTCACAAGAAATCAACTGGACAAGGTGAGGGAGACAGCTGTAGTTCCCAAATGAATTTTCCCTCCATGAATGAGTTTCTGGCCTCCACTCCTACTGCAGACATTTCTTTTTATGGCCTCTTTTCTGTAATTGTTGTTACAAATAGCTAAATGGATAGATGAATGGATAGATGGATGGATGGATGTACGGACTGATGGATGGACATCCTAAGAAAATAAATACAACCTGTTCAGTCAATATGTTATTTGTATACACATGATCATGATTTTAGGGCTGACCATTGTTATTGGATAACTATTGGTGTGTTCTTCCTTGCAGAAGAGTATTTTATATCACAGAATAAACAATATGGTGTCTATTTTGAGATAGTTCATATTCTATCTGGACATTATGCAAGAATACAATATTTTCTAACATTCTTAGATACTTAGATGCTTCTGTTCTCCTTGTTGTAGGAAAAAGGAGCCAGCCTATCCCTCAGACAATGTCCTTGGGAGACACTTTGAGACATGTCTGTGTCTAAAATGGAGGGAAGAATCTACCCCACTTCCAAAGCCAGCTTCTCAATAAGCTTAAATATCACATTACAAATTACCATTATATTGTATATTATAGTGAGTAAAAATGATATGCAGTTAGTTACTAAAAATGCTTATTACAATGATGATGTAAATAAAGAATTACTAATATTGTTGAACAAAGTCCAGTGCTGCATTGTACATGGTGGTTTGGTTCTGAAATGTCCTCACATTTTGACACCTGGTACCCAGATGGTGGTGCTGCCTTGAGAGGTGGGGCTGGCTGACAGAAGTGGGTCACTAGGGCCAGGACTTTGATGGTTGTTAGCCAGGTCCCTCGTTCTGATGGCTTCCAGCTTGGCCAAGGAGGTTCTGTCACAGATATACACCAAAGCCTTCCTTGTTGATGGATCACAGTCCTTCTGAAGGCGTGAGTCAAAACAAGTGTTTGTTCCCCCAAGCTGCGTGAGATATTCTGTCGCAGTGATGAGAAAAGTAGCTGCAGACGTGTGTATAAACAGAGGTCACAACAACAAGGAAAAACAGTGACAGTGCACCTGCCAGGAGGAAATGAGGCAGGATGTTGCTGGAGAGGGTTAGACTAACTTACAGAACTTTTTTCCCAAATTTTCTGATTCATACGTTGAGGTGTGTGTGTGTGTGTGCTTGTGCGTGTGTAGAAGACACACAGCCAAGTAGTGGGCAGAGAGCCCAATGTGTTGCTCCCCTGTGCACACACCCCCAGTATCCTTTGTGACCTCTTTTCCCTTTCAGACTGTCACTGCTCACCCTGAACCAGTGTGGTGCCATCTTGTTAAAACTAAAAGATGAGGTTGCCCCCACTCTGCAGTCTCCCTGCGGGGTGACTGCCTCTATCCAGCGCCCTGACAGCATGAGTTAGTCTTTCAGATTCTCACATTGCAGTTTTCTGTCTCATCATTTTTTTTTTCTGGGGGGGGAGGGTATGAAGGGGGGACTCAATCTCATAGAACAGCTCTCTTTCTTCCCTGGGGGATCTTAATTAAAAAGAAAACAATTAGGCTCCAATCTTTTGCCGGAGGCTGTGGCAAGTCTCCTTGTGAGGAAGCTAGGGAACGGCTGATGTTGGAACAAGGCAGACACCGACTAACTACTGTAAGTCTAACAGGTGCTTGTTACCTCATTCCTTCCGGGCTCCAGAACCTGCAGTCGTTCTTCTCCAGGGCTTAGAAAACAGCTTCTGTTCTTCCTTCTTTTAATTCCATAGACTCGCAAGCCCCTGTGCTTCTCAGTGATTCAGCAACGTAAGCGACTGCACAAGATCTTGGGTCCATCCATTTCCATCGCCCCCTCCCCAGTCGATTTGAGGATGAGGATGAATAACCTCAGCTTTTTGTGCTTCCAAACAGTCGATCACACTCCTGCCGCTGTGTGAAGTCACAGGCTGTCTCCTGCAGCCTCCTCTCAGAGCTCCGGCTGGGCAGCTCTACGGAAGAGCCATCCCCGGCAGCAGTGCTCAGTTCTCCTCTGCTTGCAAATCGCAGAAGCTTCTAAGAACATTCGTGCAAAAGTAAATAAATAGGTGGGAGGGGACTGCAAAGAGTTTTTGCAAACATGTAAGCCACTGTATCCAGAGCTCTCTGAAGATCAGAACATTCCCATGACCCCAGGAAGGGCCCACTCTCAGTCAGTCCCCTCCTGGTGACAGCACGCTCTTGTTTCTGTTTTCACACAGTAGCTCTGACTTTCCTAAACTGTATGTAATTGGAAGTACACTGGATAGAATTTTCAGTACTCTGCTTTTTAGGTAAATGTTCTATAAACAGATTTGTGTTTCTGCCTGCACAAGCGCTTCATTCTCTACACACCGCTAGGGCCCCGTTGATGAGCAGGAAGGTTGCTTCCAAAGCAGTGAAGAGTGAGGGCACTGTTGGTAGTCTCAGACAGTTTTCTTGCCAAATATTTTAATTTCTCTTGACTAAATACTTCGGAGTGAAATTTCTGATCTTTTTTTTTTAAGACTCTCTGTGGAACACAGGCTGGCCTTTAACTCAAAATTGACCCACCTGTTCTCAGCTCCGTGCCACCACACCCGGCTCTGAATTTCCCTTCTTCCTGGTAGTGTCAAGCGTTCCCTTCGCTACCCACCTTCGTCAAGGTGCTGCCTGAATCTACACTTTAACTATTTTGGTGGCTCTCTAGTGATTTCACAGTGGATTAAATTCACATCTTCCTCGCGATAATTACACTGAGCCATTTTAATATATGCGATCCTTCCAGCATCTTTTCCTGTAACGGTCGCTGCCATTTTTATTGGCTTATCTTCGCCATTGATTTACAAATTCTGGATCCTTGTTTTTGTGTTCTACGTGTGTTTCAGTATTTTTTCCCAATCTGTATTTGCTTCCTTGGTCTTCTTACATGTATCTTCTGGTGATCTGAATTTTCTTATTTTGTTGAAAACTAGTTGTTCTAGTTTTGTTCTATTGCTGTGATAAAACACTCTGACTGGAAAAACAGCCCAGGGGAGAAAGGGCTTATTTCATCTTAAAGGTCATACGGCCCATCATTAAAGGAATTCAGAGCAGGAATTCAAAAAAGAGACCTAAAGGCGATTCTGTTTTGTATTTCTCTGATCATGGAACTCACTTCATAGCCAAGCAGTATAGCAGAATTCGTGAAGAATGTTCCTTACTGTCTCCTTTTCAGGCTAGGCTTAGCTAGCTGTCTTATACAACCTAGGAACCTACCAGGGAATGGTGTTGCTCATAGTGGATTGGACTCTCTTGCATCAGTTAGCAATCCAGACAATTCCTCACGAACTTGTCCATGGGCCAATCGGATCTTGTCATGCCCTCAAATGAGGCTCCCTTCTCAGTTGATTCTGGACTATGCCAAGTTGGCAATTAATGCTATGATACAAGAATACCAGTCTTTACTAAAGTTCTTATGTATTGCCTAAGACTCTGCGTGTTGTCATGCCATAAAAATACTCTGTTGCTTCTTCCACAAGTTTTGCAAGTGTAAGTGCAGTATCAAGGCCCAGAGCCACTTCAGATTCTTTTTATGTTCAGTTTGAGGTAGGACTAAAGGCTTCTTTTCTCTTTTCTTTCCTATGTTTTTATCCTAGATACTAATCAAAGTGGCCTAATGAATATCTGGGAGCAGGTAGTGCCTTGTGGTTGGGAAGTGGATAGGATATTCATTCCATTCCAGCCTGTCCTGGGTGTCAGGGTTCTCTGAACCAACCGTGACACTCACAAATGGCCCAGATATTAATAGATGTCCCCGTGGTCAAAATTGCCCGCCCCCCATGACAGCCGCTGCTTCACAAAGTGATTCCAGAAGAGTCCTCTCACTATGGAATTCGGGGGAACTCTTTACATAATTCAGTATTGTGGGTCTGTGGCTCTCTTCTGAATTCTCTATACTGTTCACATGATCTGTGCATCTTATTCACATAAATATCATAGTATGCTAGCTTTATATGAATACGAGTACTTAAGTACTTCACATTTATAACAATCAAGATTTAATTCTAAAATATCTTTTTAAAATATTAATTTGTTGTGGCAATTATATTGTAGATTTCTTGGCATTTTCTGTAAACCAGTGTTCTCTGTAACTACTAACAAAATTACTTCTTGCCTTCCAACTGCATGCTTTTTATTCTTGCCTTATTTCATTGACTAGGACCTGTGGTGTGATACTGAGCAGAAGTAAGTACAGATGTTTGACTCTTCCCCAGTCCTGGAGAGAAGATGCTCAGTAGGTCAGCAGTATGTACATTTTCTATGGGATTTTAGAAAATCCTTATGATGGAAAGAAATGAATCCCTTTCTATTCCCAGCCTCCTGTGAACTGTAAATTAGGAATAACAGTGTTCACATGACATTTTTCATCTTTTAGTTTTAGCACAACTGTTTTATACAGCGTGTGTTTGGACTTTGCTTTTTATATACAATCTGACCGTTCTACCTTTAAAGTAGAGTGTATGGTACATTCACATTTTGTGTTACTGTGGTCGTGGTGGTTTTAAACACAACTTGATTTCCATTTGTCCACTATGATCTTTATTTCTTTACTTTATTTCAATTAATTTGAATTTTCAATATTCTATTGCTTTGAGTGTTGGTTTTTCTGTTGGATGCGTTTACTATGCATTTTGGTAGCTACTGTGACACATATCCTTTAATTATTGCTCTGTGATGTGTAGTGAAACGCTTTGCCAGGAGGCTTTTTGTGCCGTGAAGCCTTCCTCGTGGTTACATGCCGCTTGGACTTCTGGGAACAGTTTGGAGGGAGGTATATAAGAGAGACTGTGTCCCTTGGAAACAACAGTTGCAGTAGAGACAGGGGAAAGTGAGCAGCAAGTTAAGGTGGAGACGGAAGAGTGAGCACCAGGAGGCCTCAGGAAAAAGAGAGCTCCAAAAGCTGATGATAGGGAAAGCAGGCAGAAACACGGCTCAGATAGATAAAGACAGATTGTTCTAGAGAATAAGAAAGAAGGCAGACAGTTGCTGGGAAGCCTCAGATACAGATAAAGACAGCCATAGGGGGCTGCAAAGGTTTTTCTTTCCTTCCCTTCCCTTAACCCTTTGAGCTAAGAAGGGTTATAAGTTAGATCTTTCGCAGAAACTGCTGGGAGAAGCTGAACCAGAGGGTGTTGGAGTTAAAAGCAACAGTTGCAAAGGCTTCAAAGCTTAGATACAGCATTTAGAAGTGGGCTGCAGCCCAGACCCAAATGGCAGAAAACAGCCATACATACCTTTTAAGAGAAAACCATTTACAGTGATGGGCCTTGAAAAGCTTCAGCCAATGAAAGCCTCGCTCTTCTTTCAGAGACAGTCCCATATGCCCTACATACCTAGATCTTTTTAAAGTCAGAGTTACCCGTATTCCAGCATGCCTGTAGCCTTCTCTAGTGAGGCAGACTTCTGGTTTCTCCTTGGCCTCAGCCTATCTGCACTCCACTCCAGAACACAGCTCAAGGCTGACAGACAGGGCCAGCACAGGCCTCACACATCAGCCGGCCTCCTCTCTGCTCACAGTCCTCTATGCTTCTCCAGAATGTCATGCTTGCCTCGGATCTTTTGTCTAGCTTCCTATGTTGGTGGGTAACTCTAAAACCAATGTCTCAGGTGCGACTAAATACAGAAGTCACAGTATTGTTTTTCATTTTATTTTTGAGATTATAGTATAATTAAATCACCCCTTCCCTCCCTTTCCTCCCTCTAAACCCTCCCATACACCCGCAAAGTCTCATCAGTATTTTTTTAATTAACGAATCTTCCTAGCATTCCAACTGTCATTCGAAGAGCATCCATTTCCAATCCTCTCCCTCATCGCCGCAACCTCTTCCATAGACTGGTTCTTGCCGTCCGCCCCCTTCCTTAGGGAAAAGGATTTCTTGAGCCCACACACTTTCTTCAAACTCATTAGGAAATTTACATTTTCAAAATCTATACTTTTGGAATTAAAAAGGCCTCAGAAAATCAAAAGAACACAGGCACCTTTCTGATTGGAAGAAAAATATTAGTGAAAGAGTGATCCTCGTTGACGGCCTCTCGTCCCCTCAGTTTGCCTTGAATGGGCGTGTCTCTGCTATTCAACGCTTGCTATGCCGGAGTAACACACACAGCACCAAGGAGCCCGTCAACACTAAGTAACATCGCCGCTTTTTTCTGTGGCTGATAGCATCTATTTTTCTTTTTTTTTTTTTTTTAACGTAATTCACTTTTCTATTTTACTCTCGGCTGCTAATAAGTAGACGAAAGAAAGAGTGAAACGATGTAAAAGGCTTGTGCTCAAAAGAAAACTGCCGTCCTAGTATGATAATTTTTCCTTTGGGAGCCCAAGACCTTCTCAGTTTATGACATGTATAATATTCATAGCTGACTTTTGGACGTAGGCGTGGCTAAGTACTGTATTAGATTTACCGTAAAGGGTGCAGGGAGATAATCAGGAGACCTTGGTTCTAGCTCTCTGATTTTCACTAGCTTGCTGTGAGACCGCAGGAGATTCCATCTAACATCTCCAGTGCCCTGATTTCATCATCTATAAAATGATACAGTTAGATAAATAATTATAATACTTAACAATTGAGAGTTTCTCAAAGATAAGCCAGGTTGCAAAGAAGATTTTCAGATAAGCAAAGCAGCAGAGAAGACTCTGAGAATAGACCAGCTTAGACCACTTACGGCTCATGGAAAGGAAACTCTCCGAGCTGCCTGCAGGCTGTGCAGTGTGCTCCAGATTCCCAGTTTTGTGAACTGTCACCCATGCTGGGGCGATGCAGCTCTCTTTGAGACATTTCTGCTCCTGTAAGTGATTCCTCGTTCATTCTTCTATCAGGAACCTCAGTAAAACTCACTGGTTTGGACCTCGGTTCTGTGCGTACTTTTGTCTATCATGGGATTCCTATCTGGGTGAGCAGACATATGTGTTGCATCTCTCCAGGGAAAGTTTAGTCACACAATAGTGTGTGTGTGTGTGTGTGTGCAGTGTGTATGTGTATGTGTGCCATCTGCGATGTGTGTGCAGTGTGTATGTGTGTGTGCCATCTGTGTGTATGTGTGTGTGAGAGAGAGAAAGAGAGACATGTGTGCGTGCGTGCGCCATGCTGGTACTCGTGGAGGCCAGAAGAGGGCATTAGATCCTGTGAAAGTAGAGTTAAGAGTGGTTGTGAGCCACCTAATATCAGTGCTGGGAACTGAACCCAGATCATCTCAAAGAGCAGCAAGTGCTCTTAACCGCTGAGCCATCTCTCCAGCCTCATTGTGTTAATGTTAATGCATATTCTATGCCATTGTATGTTGGGAGTATGTAATTTTATAGGAAGTTACAATTGACAGATTGCCTTGCCTCTCAGAGGAGACTGTTAGCTTTGGACTTTTGAACAATGTTGAGACTGAAAGACTGCAGAGTTTTTTGAGGTTAGAATCAATACATTTTGCATTTTGCTATGGCCGTATGACTATGGGGGCAAAGGGATAGAATATGGTAGTTTGAAAGAAATGTCCCCTATAAGTCTTGGGCATTTGGATGCTTGGTCCTCAATTGGTAACTCTTTGGGGATGATTAGGAGGTGTAGGACTTCTGGAGGAAGTATGTCACTGGGCATGGGCTTTGAGTATTCAAAAGACTGAACAATTTTGAGTTTACTTTCTCTGCTTCCTGTTTGTGGATTGAGATGTGAGCGCTCAGCTGCTCCTGCCACCTCCATTCTGCCATCATGGACTCTTACCTTCTGGAACTACAAGCCCCAAATAAGCTCTTTATTCTATAAGTTGTCTTTGTTATGTTTTTTATTACCACAATAGAAAAGTAACTAAGATATAGATCTTAAACATTCTTCTCTAAACTATTAAGTGTGGCATTTTATGAAGAAAAGCTTCCATGAGATCTAGAAAGCTTGACAGATCCTCCTTCTGCTGATTGTAATGGAAGCTTGCACTGTGTTTGCACATTGTCTGTAGTTCCAAAGCAGAGACTTTTTCTAACACAACATCCTGCCTACAGGTTCACACATAACTGAAGTTTAGTGAGTGTTCATAACAACTTGAATGACATCTGTTTAATAAAATAAATTTTACCATTAATATTCCTTTCTACTTATTTAACATATTTAATGTTGAAAAATATTACATTGGACTCAGTTCTATTATGCAGTCATTTAAAGCTGTGAATTGTGTATATTAGTCCGTAATAATCCTAATTTTTGCATAGTCCAAATAGATTTCATTTCTAGTAAACATCTCTTGTTAAGATTTATCCTCATTTATCCATTGATTAGTGAATATTTAGCACTTAGTGATATTTAAGTATCTTATTTGTCTAGTATTGTGTTAAACGTTAGACAAATGATCCAAATATCTATGTTCTTTAACATTCTAGACAAATGAAACAAACACCCCAGCACTATGGAGTAAATGCAATAGAAAAGGCATCTTAAGATAGGATTGGGGACCTGGGAAGTAATCCTATGTAAGTCACCCCTCAATGAAAGCTGAAGTATTTTCAGAAACTAGCCCAGTAAAGAACAGAAAGAAAAGGATTTTGTAGTAAAAACAGTGTTTAAAGACCCAAACACTGAGGGAAGGAAGGCATTCCTCTACAAAATGAATACACTTCATAAAAGCCAGATTATCAGAGTCCTGAAAAGCAGATTGGAAGGTGACAGCAGATGTCATTCTAAATAGCCTTCTTAGTTTACATTTCTAGAAGGAGGATAATGATCTGGATCAAACAATTTGCTCAATGTGAAAGTTGATAATGTAGTAAATTACTTATAGAGGAATACTCATTTAATTATCAGCAGTAAGTCCAGGAGATGATTATTTCCCTGTCCTTTCATCAGTGATGGAGTTTGTCCATGTGTTAAGCTATGCTCATCCAAAAGCTAAGACACATTAACTATGTATTCGTTCTTATCTGAATATTAACATAGATATATTTTTATATAGTTGCCGGCCATTTGTATTTCTTTTATATTTGATCACCTCCATTTTCAATGAGGCAATTAACTTATTCCTTTACCGCATGTGTCACATTTTTTTCTGATTGGTAAAACTTGCAGTGTTTGTTAACATCATGCTTTGTCATTCTGATTATTGAGGAACTAATATAGTTCCTTCCTTCTTTTTACTATATTTGTCTAGTATATGTTTATCACATATATTTCTTTCACAAACTTCTTTACCAAATCATACGTTACAGAGCTTCAACACAGCCTACTTTCACACAGCCAGCCCTCCTTCAGGAGCATGTCTTTTATCCTCTGAACTTGGCCTAATTCTGGTCTCAAAGTCCACTCAGGGCTACCTAGCAGGATCCTGAAGACCCCATCTCAAAAAAATAAAAGGCTTATAAATCATTATTTGGGATTTTCTCGCATATTTTATCTTTTTAAACAAAATTTTAGTTTACTTTTCAATGTTTTCATCTGAAAGTTTATCTATGGTTGCTGTATGTTTAGAATGGCTGAGGACTCCAAAGTAGTCTCATGGCTTTGTCTTGAACAGAAGCCATAGATGATGTTCTAACTCAGAGCCTTTGAAAGTCATCCCTAGTTAACCACTATCAACCTGGCTTCCAAAACAGAAACCTCTGCTGCCGTGGAATGGAGCATGGGGCTGCTGGTCTTTTAGCTATAAGCAAAGTGGGCTCACACATCCTTAGAAAGCAGCAGATTAGGATGGGTTCTGCTTCACATTTCCAGGTTAATAAAATTCCCATAACAAGCACAACATAAACAAGCATAGACAACAGATTTCCTTAAGGCCAAATGCTGAGCACATATTATTCTCCTCCCATGATGCTGAGATAGGTTCTTGGTCCTTGCCACGTCAGCAGTATAGAGGGAAAAGACACAAGCGAGACACAACTACTTGCAATAATCGTTTAGCTTACATTGCAAAGACTTCTACTAGCAAGCCTAAGCTACTGGTCATTATATCTTGGATCAGTTTCCATTTTTCCTGAAGTGGATGAAGTGATGTAAGGAAGCCTGGGACTCTTCCTTAAGACCAACAACATCAATTTTCCTCAAAAATCTTTCAATGTGGTTCTACCATTTCTAATTTTGACTGATACTGAAAACACTTGGTCACACTTTTCCCCCTTCATTTGTCTATCCAGTTAAGGACTTCCATTTACTGATGAACTTCACCGGTTGCCTATGAACTGTAAACCTAGTATTCAAGCCCTTGGCTGTTACTTATTCAGTCAGTATGTGAAGGCTGTGCCGAGTAAACTGGAAAAATGTATTGATCAACGTCTATGGAAACGTGTTGCGCACCACCACAGTCCTACAGAACCTATGCAGAGGATTTCCAGCATTACACCCTAACAGGTCTTTCCTGCAACCATCAACGCGCCTCTCTCATACCGAGAAGCAAGTATGAACACTCCCGCATCTTTTATTGTTCTTCTTATTAACATAAGGCAATGCATCTGACTGTGCAAACTTCATTAATTGAGGATAAATAAGAACAAAGAGATAGGAATCATGGAATCTTTTAAATTTAAAACTAGACCAGCAATGGATGAGCAGATGTATGTGCTGAGCCTGCATCACAAGGTCCTTGCTAGAGCTGTCACATATGACAGTGAACTTTGTTCTCTGGGCTCACTTTGTGATGCATTTATCTATGTGCCGATGGTTAAAAAAAATTATTTTTTTACAGGTAAAGTCACATGACTACAGCTGATATTTTTTATTGCTGCCAATCAAATTTTACTATCCATGATATCACAATATACTACCATAAAAAATAAGTAAAAAAGAAATCATTGAACACATTCAAGGCTTTTCAAGCAGAAGTCTGAAGAAAAGATTTAAAAATTCTATTCAGATGAAATGCTCATCTTCTCAGAAAGTTCCAGGTTCTGAAGCACAAGCATATTACTCAAAAGTAGAATGAAGGCAGCCATAATTAATATCATTTGAGAAACAATGCTGTATAGCATAGTTCAATTCATAAAGTACCTTCTGAAGACTCTTAAAGTCTCAAACTGTTTCACCTACCTCCAAAGAAAGGCCATTTTTATATAAGCACAGAGTGGGGGACAACACTGTCCCCCACTGTCTATTAATAGGAAGCCAGGTGGCACTGATTAAAAGAAAACAGTCAAAGATTATCAGTTGGAAGTAATTTCACAAGTACGTGCTCGGGGTTAATCTAGTCTGGAACGCGCTCTCTGTGAGTAATGCAAACTTTGCCAAGCTTCATAATTACGAAGTGTTTGAGATGAAAACTTAACAGCCTAATCACATTATCCTATATACAAAGCACATGGTTAGATATTTTTGCACCTGAATTCCTCTCAGACTGTAGTGCATTTTAATGCACCATTCTCCAAACAGTACAGTTCAGGAGAGGGGATTGGCTTTGTTGTTTAACAAGCTGTTCTATTTTTTATATAGCTGATAGAAATAGCTAATCGATAAATACTGATCAATAAGGCCTTTAATGAGAATTCATAGAAAATGAATGTTTGATTATGGTCGTCTTACTCTGAGCACAGTGCGCTTACTAAGATCATACTGACATAATTTCACATAACCTAGCAACTGGGCGAGTTTGGGGAACCATCTCACACTGCCAGGTATTTTCAGTGTTACATGATCTCCTTAGATTAGAAAAGGACAGGTGTGGGTACAGTAACATAATCTCTGACTTCTTACAATTCACTCATGTAATGTGTAAGTAAGAATATTTTCAAGAGTTTAGAAAACACATTTGACTAGCAAAGTGACTTCAAAGAGCGCACAGAACAAACCTTCCTCATTTGATCTCCTATGAGATGCGGCTGTTTACAGTAGTGTGCTCTAGCTCAGAACCAACTGTGAATAGTAACAACCTAGGGCTGGTGAAAAATTGAGACATGGAAACCTGGTTCTGGAGAGATTCTAAAATTAAGAAATAATGGTAGATGTCCACTTTATAGAGACTGAACTGCAGACTTGAAGAGCTTCTTTTTAATCTGAAAACTTTCCATGAAGCTTAAAACATCACCATCAGCATGTTTAAAGAAGTCAGAGATGAAAGATTCTATCTAGTTACACAGTTCTAATTTAGTACATTAACAATTACCAAGAGTTGCATGAACATTCGTGGACATGTTTTGTGGTGAAGCCATGTACATATTTATGTCAGAGTACACGAGAAGTAGAAACACCGAGTTACAGGATACGTGCACGTCCAATCTAGTAGATACTGCGCGGGGCTGGGGGATTGCTCAGTGAGTGAAGCACTTGTCACACAAGTGTGAGGAACTGATTTTCGGTCCTCTGACCTCAAATAAAAGTCAGACACGGTAGCACAGGTCTGTAATCCCAGAGGGGAGAGGCAGAGACAGAAGACTCCCCAGAAGCTCATGAGGACAACCAGTCTGGTCTGCAAAAGTGATGAGCAAGGCAGTGTCAGACAAGGTGGAAGAGGAGGACCAGCACCCACGGTTGTCTCTGCCCTCTACGTGAGTGCTGTGCCAGGCTCATGCATGCAGACATGCAAACCCCCACACACAAATATACACACAAAAGATACTGCGAAAGGATTCTTAATTAGATCAATGTACATACCCACTAGCAAAAAAGGGGGTGCAGTTTCTACCTGTTCCACACTCACAAAGGCTTGGTGTACCCTGTTCCTTTCATGGCAGACATTGAAGTGTTGTCCTACTATAGATCTAATTTATATCTTACCAATGGCTAATAAAGCTCTTAAATGCAACTGCCACCTCATTTTGATGAGCTTCCAAGTTTTTTTTCCCCTGTGTGTTTTCATGTTGTGTGTGTTTGTGAGTGTGCTTCTTTTACACAAGCATAGTGTTATAAGATTAAGACTGATTACATACAGTAATTAAATTCTCATCAGAATCTCCCATATTAATAATATTCTTCAGAAATATGATTTTTAGGGTATCAGTCTGACCCATCTTCTTCAGGGTCACGAATTGTCCTCTAAAATCTGGTTAAGAGCGTGCTGAAGGAAACAGTACTGGAACTGAGATAGAACCCCTAATTTCACTAGCTTAGGTTTTATTTTTATTTTTAATTATGTGACTATATGTGTATCTGTGTGGGGGTCTGTGCATATGAGCACAGTGCTCACAGAAGCCAGAAGGTAGTGTCAGATCCCCTGGAGCTGGAGTTACAGGTAGTTGTGAGCTAGCTACCCAATATGGGTGCTGGGAACCGCTCTAGTCCTCCTCAAGAGCAATGTGTGCTCTTAAGCCCTGAGTCATCTCCTCAGCCCACGACTTTAGTTTTAATTCCTTCTTTTTTGTTCTTGTCTAAGCCATAGACATTAGACGGATGGGATTGTGATTATTTCAACATAAGATGGGCAGCAATAACGTGGTGCTGAAGGCACACACCATGGTTCTAATGGGAGGGCTTGGCGCAGATGAAGTGAGGGTCATAGGATCTGGAAAGTCTGTGTTATGTTAGACATGGTGTAGTTTAGACATTAGTGCTTTAATCTTAACACAGCCTTTTGGAGTATGAGTCTCTTGGTAAATGTTTTCTCAAAACCAAAGTGCAGTTGGCCACTCTGCAAATAAATTCTGAGCATTCTCCAGTGGCAATATAAAAAATGCCAGACTCTGCAGACACCACGAGGATTAATTCTGCAGCTAATCACTGTAGGGAATTTTAGCAGTGAACATAAAACTCCCCATTAGAATAGGCATAAAAAATTACAAGATTTTTTAATAAGAATGCTGCTATTAACTAGAGTTTAGTCTTAACTTCTAAATACCCACCTAACAAAGATATCTGTGACTTTTATATGCCTTTGTCTTAGTACATGTTTATTGCTGTAATTAAATACTTGAGGCAGGCTATATATGAAAAAAAGGACTTTATTTTGGCTTGTGGTGATGAAGGAACAAAGACCATGAGCTTTGACTGGTGACCTGTCCATGCTGCAGGCCTAGAGCACCACATGACAACAGACGTGGATAACATGACAAGGGACAGGGGTCACATGACAAGGGATGGGGATCACATGTCAATGGACAGGGATCACATGACAAGGGACAGGGTTCTTATGCACACACGTGTCTGGCCTCTCTCCCCACCTTGATAAAGGACAAAAAAATTAGTTATAGGATTTGATTCTCATGGTTTTATCTAGCTGTAACCAGTCCTCAAAGATCCCGCATCCAAACCCTCTAGTTAGATTGTTTCTAGTCTCTTAATACTTCAAAGTAGGGATTAAATTACAACATAGAGATACTCATATCATGTCAAAACCATGGCTGACCCCATGTAGCTGATTTAATAAACTCTAGTTTTTTCCTGGGCAACTCTCAGCATTAGATTATCAATATCTTGTGCATGCTAGGGTGTGTGTGTGTGTGTGTGTGTTGAATAGGGTATTTCTACTTAGTTCTGGCTGTCCTTGTGTTGGACCCCACGGGCCCAAACCGGGACGCCACACCCCCACGGAGACTCACAGATGGGATATCGATGCAAATAGCAGGAGGATTTTTATTCCAGTATACTGGGACCCCTCTAATACACAGGATAGAAGCGGTACCCAGGGGCAGAAAGCAAGCCTTTTTATTTACTGTCCAAGTGGTTGCTAGGGGGCTGTACAGTTGCTAGGCACAGACCAAGTTGGTACAAGTTGATTCGTACCCAAATTGCTTTCCCATTTTGATAGGTAGGGGCCAGTTAACCTCTAATCTGATCGGCGCTAGCATATAGCAAGGCTGCGGGCTCCTAAAAAGAATACATGCTCCAGGTTCCGGGCAACTGGGTGGAGGAAACTCTTTTGCCCAAGGCCATGGGCGGTCTATGGGGGAAGGGGGAGCTCTCCAGCCCAAGGCCGTCTCATTTGTCCAAGAAAAGTTTTTTTTTCTTTAACTCTAGGAACTCTCCAGGGTCACGGTGCACCTGGCTTGGGCCTATACAATTTTGGTGCTCTTAGAAGCCTAACTAAAGTTTGGCTGTTTTGGTCTTTTTTTTCTATACTAGGGACCTGAATCTTAGGCCCGGGGCGAGGGTCCCGACCCCCACACTCGAACTTACTATGTAGACCAAGCTGACCTTGAACTCACAGAGACACACCTGACTCTGTCTCCTAAACCCTGGGATTAAGGGCTTGAGTCACCATGCCCACAGGGCATATTTTAATGTACATCCTATACAATTGCAATAGAAGGTTCAATAACTATTTATATGTATAATATGTTAGAAAACAGAGGAGTTCTTTTTCAGGGATTGTAGTGGAATGAGAAGTTGTGATTATGTATCACACATAAACCATATTCTGTAAACCTCACAAGTTAATTTAAATGATAACATTCATTTAACCAGAAAATAAATCAAATGGCTTAATTCTGTGATGGATCAGGCTTTAAAATGTAAGCAGTAAAAATACTGAAGCAAACCAGATGCAAATGTGCTCAAGACACTGTGCCTATACTGACCATGTTTTAAACCCTCAAAATATCTGTGTTTTGATCTAAGACAGCCAGTGTGGACTTCTGCTGGTTCCTGTTGATGACACAGTTGAGTGGCTATGTAGTGGTATTTATCAGTCAACCCTGTGAAGCTGTACTGCAGACAGTGCTTGGTCATGAGGGGAAGACATTATGAGCACAGGGCAGGGTGGTATGTGCAGACCTCCAGCCAAGACCCTTATCATCACCCCTTTAGCAGGTGCTGGAGAGAGACTAAGCCATGTAACAGCAGGTTCTGATGGTGATTACAATGAATTTCAGGGAACAGGTCACCAGCTCCTGTATGCTGTAGATAGTGTGTCACAGGAAAGATAGTATGGAGTTATTACACACAGTTTCAACGCAGTCTCCAGAACTTACTTTCTCTAGAGAGATTATTTAGATTCATGAGACTCAGTTTTCTCGTCAGAAAAACAGATTATGATGATTTCAAATATTTGAGGGCTGAGTAACAAACATAGCTCTTAGTAGGAACTGCTGTATATAGCAACTCCCCCCTGAGACAAAACTATCCTTTTCAAATGGAAGCTCATGAAAACACAGGATGTTCTAAGGGGAGGTAAAACATCACTCCATCTTGCAGGAAAGCTCCTTAATTTAAGCTCAGGAAGTAAACAACTTCAGGAAATCTCTGAAACTGACCAAATCTCTGAAACTGACCAAACTTAGCCCCCTCCCCTTCAAAGTAAATATGAGCAGTAAAACCTGCTCAAGAGTCATCCTTAGACAATCTCAACTGTCTGGAAGAGACACACCAGCCAGCCAAAGTGCCTGGAAAGAATAATCTACAATCTGTTGAGCTGCCTAGGGACTATACAGTGTGCTCTATGTTTCCAGCTTTTGTAAGCTGTCACCCATGCTGGGATGGGCTTTGGTGATGTGACTGACTTTGAGTCCTTTCTGCACCTGTAGATAACACTTCATCCATAGCCCTATAAGTAAACCCAATTAACTCAATGGTTCATGTGCTATTTTTGCTTTGGTCTGTCATCAGTTCCCTATATATTTGAGTAGAAGTTTGTTCACATATATTCAAGAATAATGTCACACAGCAGGGAATCTTTAGGGTAAAAATTCCAAGCTCACTTCCAGGTTTTGAAAACCCACCAGTCCCTGAACTCAGAAATCCATCCATCTCTGAGTTTGTCCAGGCACAGAACTTGAAATCCTACCAATGCCTACCAATCTCCACCCTGGAAAATTCCACCCCTCAAGAAACCTGCCGCTCCCTCAATTCTCTGCTGCTTTCCACCCAAATAGAGTCAGCTACCCTCTTGTGCTTTTCCCAGTACATCTCTGTGTGAAATCTGTTGTGCTGTGTGACTTTGTGGTATTGCCTGACTCCTGACTACCAGGATACCTTGTCCCTTAGCTGAAACACTTGCATTGGTGCCATGATTTGGATAGACTTTCTTGGGTCAGAGCCACACCAGGACCCTATCCCTCACCTCCTGTCCACCTTCCAGCTCACCAATCACTCGGCAACCCCATCCACCAGCAGCAACTTGGTAAGTCCCCCCCAACTCCAACCCTAGGTGAAAGCACCCCCTAGTCATGTTCTTTAAGTCCAGAGCTGACCCTTTTCACAGGCCCCTCCCCCCACCATGGGAGTTGAAATCTTGCAGTTTCTTTAGGCCCAACCGGACTACTGAGCCCATTCCTGCCTTCTTTTCCTGTCCCCCACCCCACCCACTGCCAGTGTTGTCCATAAATGCACAACTCCTGTAGGCCCTCATGGCTTTAGCAAACCCAATTCCCAACCCTTTTTTTGTGGATAAGTACGCCTCTCCTAGAGCATAGTTTTCTTCCTCACCTTCTGGCCTTTATAAAACCCCTGGTACCAGGCACAAAGACTCTTCTTGGGCTTAGCCAGGCTAAGCTCCTGACCCTTACTGAATGTGGTGATGACCCACTGAATGACTTATGTCACAATCTAGAACCTTGCTTTGTGCCCATTGCATACATACTGAAAAAAAATGTCATATTATCCAAGAATGGGCATTTTGCTTGCAAGCTATGGCAGCAGCTGAATTTCTTACATGTGAATCTAAGAAGTCAGCCTCCAGATCATGTATTACTGTCTCATTTTTCACCACCTGTCCAGCTTCTAACATGGAAGAGTCTCCAAACACTACTTCCTTCCTGAGTCTCTCCCTTCAGGCATCACTGATAGAGGATGCAATTTTACCTTACAGTCATGCCCATGTTTCAGTATTTCAAATGAATTTGATTCTCTTAAGGTGTGTGCAAATCATTTGTTTCTGCTGGCTTCTGCCACCCACCATATTTGGTTTCAAATTCTAGAGTCTGTCTTTTTAGCTGTTTCTGACCTCCTCCTGCCCTAACAATTTGTCTCTCTTCATCTATTCAGTAGGTGTCATTTCTCTAGCTTCTGGAGCCTGCTACAGCCTTTGGGGTACCCATCATGTGGGAAACTCTAGTTACCAAGACACTTATTCCTCTCCCTCTATTGGAAGTCTCATAGTTTCTCTATGCCCTCCAGGCTTACTCTCTTGCTTCTTAACTCCCACTTGGAGCTTATAGAAACTCACTTCAGTGGAATTCATTCTGTGACCCTTTTTCTCTTCCTCTATCGACTCAAGATTTTATCAAAGCTTCATTCCATTACTACAAACAGCTTGGGCTGTTTGTAGTACAGCTCAGTGGCCAAAAATGACATGCTCAATTTCCATGGTGACAACTTCTGCCACTGTACAAACAAATGATCCAAAAATCTCATATCTAAACTTGCTCTCTCCTCTTCTACGCCTGCCTGGGGTAACTCTTATATATGAATGCTTAGCATCAACAGCCTGTCCGAATAGGGCTCTATAGCAGGCTGTTAAAGGCCAATCCAGTTCCCTATAACTCCCTGATTCATCTCTTTTTTACCTGGGCTTATCTGTTTTCTCTACTTTTGTAAGCTGCACCTTCATGTACTTATATACAAGAGTGTACCCCATGTTGGCAGCCAAACTTGATAATATAAGAGACACTGGGTAATATTAGTTTTAAAAAAACATAAAGGGAGTCATCAAGAGCAACTGAGGCACTGTGTGGTAAGTCTTAAGTTCCTAAAGGGACAAGGAGAGGCTATAGGTGAAAGTGCAGTCCAGGTGCAGTAATGGTCTAAGAAAGTGGTATGAAGGTCTAAGAAACTGTGAGAGATTAAGAAAGTTCTGAGGGTTTAAGAAAATGTTTTAATGTATGTAAATACAAGTTGTAAGGCATAAGAAAGTGACTTAAGGTAATGAAAATAAATGTTTCAGATTTTCCTCCCTTCCACCTCTATGCTATTGTTATGTTATGATTTTAAAAGTTCAGGGTTTTAACATTCATTAATGAAGTTCTGATAAGCTGATAAAGCACTGACCACTGTTATCAGTCACAAGCTCAGGATTTTAAATTTCCTTTGGTTGTCTTCAAAACATAGACTTAAAGGTGCTTCTCATTGTACTAAAAAAAAATCTCAGTCCAATCTATATACCCAGCTCTCTGGATAGAGGAAATTTGTTCATGCTTTTTAACCCAAAGCCATAGCTCTTCCTATGACTCAGTGGTGTGAGTTTACTCCAGCTGTTTTATGGACACTTATCTGTTTTTTTTCTACAGATGTGAATTTCAGTACAGATTACAGTGATAACGCTAATATGTCTCAAACTTCAGTCTCTTCTTGTAAACAAAAAATTCATGTAAGCTTCAGGGAGTTGAGGTAATCATAATACTTGGATTTATCTCTCACAGGTCAAACAGACAGACCCCAGATAAGCACAACCTAAATTGTCTTGGGACACCTTCCCTCCCCCAAATACCAGGACTGTAAGCCAGAAAGTTCCAAATGTATGATTATTTTAACGGTCCTAAACTTTAACTTCTGTCCCTAGTCTATATCTGTTTCAGCAGATTTCTACTCATCTGACAGACACCACCCAGCCCCTATGGCCAAACATTCACAATGTATCAATTCTCTGCAAAACTCAAGTTTACCACTACTTACCCATTGGGTGGTCTGAGACTTGTACCTGGTGTTCCTTTTTTTCAAAGCTGGGAGTGGTACCTGGTAAAAAACCTTTGCCAGTTTCCATCACAGGGTTTATAGTGGCACAGTATGAAAACTGAATGGTTTAGGTCCTACCCTTCCTCCTGGGTTTAACTGCTGGCATCACCACTGAAGCTGCAGTAATGACTACTTCCCTTGCTATTTACCACAAGTTTTCTTCTCAGTTCACTCAGGACCTCTGACAGCTGACTCAGACCATTTTCATCCTCTAGGACTCACTGGATGCCATAGTGTTACAAAATCAACAAGGATTTGATTTACTAACAGCAGAGAAAGGTGATCTTTGTCTCTTCTATAGAGAGGGATGTTGCTTCTATATCAACCAGTCAGTCAAGTATAGTGAAAAATAAGATCTGACAACTCCAGATGGATCTCCAAAACTGTAAGAAACAGCTCGATGCCTCTGGCCAGTAGATCATTAACAACCCAATATGGAATTGGATACTAACCTTCTTAACCCCTTTCTCCTTTTCTTAACCCTATTAATCCCACCCTGCTTTATAAACTTCTTGTTTATATTTCTTCAACAGCTGATCCAAATGATTTCTAACCAGACTTTTAACTAGTTGTTATTATAGAATTATCAGCCCCTAGCTACAGAATCTAAAGCCTGTGACTCTAGATTGCACCCAGATGGTGAAGGCCAAATTTGCCCTGAGGACTTCAACATCCCCATTCAGCAGAAAGTAGTCTAATGATAACAATGCCCCCTTTTCTGACCCCTGATTATTAATTAATAGTAAACCAAAAGGGGGAAATGTAGGATAAAAAGTCTGAGCTCACTTCTGTGTTTTGAAAAGTCACCAATCTCTGAGCTTGAAAACCCAATAATCTCTGAGCTCACCCAAGCTCAGGCCTTGAAATCCCACCAATCCCTACCCTGGAAATCTCCACCCTGGAAAACTCCAACCCCAAGAAACCTTATATAAGCCTGTCTATTGATGGAGCTAGCCACCCTCCTGTGTTTGTTCCAATAAATCTCTTGTGTGAGGTTTGCTATGCGTGGTCATTTTGTGGTGTTCCTTTGTTCCTAACTGCCGGAATACCTTTCCTTTCAGAGCTGTAACACTTGCTTTGGTGATACCTTTTTCTTCAGAGCTGTGCACATACATTGGGGGTTCCCTAACCCTCAAAGCTGAAACATTTACAGACTCACTAAGTTTTCAACAAGTCCTTATGCCAATTGTAATAATTAAGAGCTGCTGAAAGGCAGAGTGCACTGTGCGTGGTTGAAATGAGCATAGATTAACAACAAACCTGCAATGTAAATCTAGCTCCATCTCATATTTTCCATGTGATGTTAGGTAAGTTCCCTAATCTATCTGTGCCTCAGCCACCATAAAAGTAAAAGGAGGATTATAATAATAGCTGTCTCATTAGGCAATCTGGTCAAACAACCTTTGTAAGCCCCTTTGTTCAGTCTAGCACATCATAAGCACTCAGCAAATATTCAGTTTCATTATGCAAATATTGTCAGATACTGTAGTGGGCACTGTAATTTATAATCATTACTGTAATTACTCTATATAACTGCCCAGCCTGCCAGGCTAATCTGGTTCTGTATCTTATAGATAAGAACACTGGCTTCATAGGTCCAGGATCACTGGTCATCATCACACAGCTGATACATGGCAATTAAAGTAATTAAATGAACCCTGAACTTCTGCCTCCAAATTAATTGTATGTGCTTTCTTGTTCCTTTTTCCTTAATAATAGGGAATTTGACCAAACTATCAGGATTTGTGCCAGACTCCACTTTTTTTTTGGCTGTATTGGTTACTTCTGCATGGTAGATCAAGACACCTGAGAGAAATTTTAAAGGAGAAAAGATTCTTTTGGGGTCATGGTTTCAGAGAGTTGAACGTACAGCTGCTTGGTGCTGTTGGTTCTTGTCCTGTGATGATGAAGATCGCCATCATGGCAGTGGAAGCATGTCAGGGGCTACTCCTTTCAAAGTTGACAGATAGCAGAGTGAGGGAGGAACTGGGACCAGGCATAAGCTGGGTAAACCTAGTTTGGATCCAGTAAAAATAAGTTTAATATTATTTTAAGAGAAGTTGGACTGGGGAGATGGTCCAGTGAGTAAAGTGCTTGCCACATAAACGTGAGGAGCCGAGTTCAGTCCCTAGCACCATGGAAACAGCTGGGCAGTGCTGAATCCTGTAACCCCAGCACTGAGGAGACAGAGGGAGGAGGATTTCTGGAGCTTGCTGGCCAATCTGACTAGACAAACATGTGTTCCCCAGGTTCTGTGAGACCTTATATTCAAAAATAAGATGGAAAGCAATTGGAGAAGACACGTGACATCAGACTCTGCCCTCTACATTCATCTGCACATGCACGCACGCTTGCTCGTGCCTGTACACACACACACACACACACACACACACACACACACACAGAACTCTCCGTGTTGAGGGCTTCTTGTAGTCAGACACCATCTATAAAACTGTCTTTATCAAACTAAGTCAGGAACAAATGCCACCTAGTTCTCCCCGTTCCATCACACTGCCTTTATATTAGCACCTCCTTATTATCCTTAGAACCAGTGCCACTGGCTCTTTTTTGTGTTTCTGGACCCTTGATCCTCCACGATGATCCTAGAAATTTTATAAAAATTATATTTTACTGAGTAATACCTTGGATTCATTAGTTGGGGCTGAAGATTCGCTCAGGGGTTAAGATCACTGTCTGTTTTTCTAGATGACCTGGGTTCAATTCCCAGCCTTGTCTGTAACTCTAATTCCAGAGAATCTGATGTCCTCTTCTGCTCCACAGGATCCTGCATGCACGTGGGGTACGTATGCTCACACAATCACACATGCATAGACATAGAAAAAAATTAAATAAATAATTGAGAACATGAAAACTTTTTAAAAAGGAAATCTTCATTGGTTAATATCTGCTTTAAAACCAACCCTGTCATGTTGGCTGGCCTGAAGGGGACCCCAGCCCAGCTTCTTGTCTAACTTAGCGTTACCCTCCCCGATTATGGCCACACTGAACATACTGAATTTGACAAGCCTTCTGTAGCTATAGATTTACCAGATGTAGCCATTGGTTCAGAGCAAAGGCTTTTATTCTTTTTATTCTTTTGCCTAATTCAATCACTGGTTCTAGCCTGGCGCCCTTGAGAGTTTTAGTCTCTTTAAAATCTATTTTTAAGCCTCTGTACAATCTAGAACATTCAAAGCTCCATACAATATAGTAAACTTCAGGAACCCACTACTGACTGAGCCACTCTGACTAGCTCCTGCTGAACTCTGACTCTTCTGGTTCCACTCACTCTTGTTGTTCTGACTCAAATTCTTCTCCAAGATGACTGGTTCAAACAGAGCCAGCCTAGTGTTTCAGACAGAACTCTTCTGACTGGCAGATTCTGTCTGACTCTCTGACTGACTCAGATTGAACTGCTCTGCTCATCTTCAACTCAAACTGGCTCTCTCTAACTGTCTGATACTGACTTCTTCCGAGCTGCCTGTGTCTCTGTAGCTCTCCCAAAGCTCTCACTACTCCATCCTGCCTCTGTAACTGACTCTCTATAACTGAGCTGAGAGCCTGCCTTTTATATGGTGAGAGTTGGGCAGACTCACTCTGCTAACTCTTCCTCTGATTAGTCACTTTGTCGTTCTCTCTAGTTCATCTCAGACATCACTTCCAATCTGACACTGACTCCTTCTGAGCTCCCCTTCCTGTGTCTGCTTCCACACTCTGTTTTTCTTAGGGATTAAAGGCGTGAACCACCACTGCCTTCTGAATACTGCGATTAAAGGTGTTTGCTACCACTGCTTTCTGAATGTTGGGATTAAAGGTATTTGCTATTGCTGCTTTCTAAATACTTCAATTAAAGATGTGTCTACATTTCATCCAGACCATACAAGCCTCTGAATGTAGACCCCTGGAATATAGACCCTTCATAGCTTTCACAAAGCCTATTCCTCTACAGCTTTCCCCTAACTGAAATGTCCTTCCCCATGACCACATCCCTTTACCTGGAAAGCAACTTACTTCTTAACTCAGTTCAAATAGAATCTTCTTTACATGATCTTTACCCAGGACTTTGTTACATATGTAGATGATACACCAGGAATTAGACAGGCATGAGACACAGTCAGAGACAGAGTTTGTGAAAATACATCTCAGATTTGGAGAAAGAGTAGGTGGTGATGATTCAAGCAGGAAGCGGGAGCTAAGCCTTGATGGAGTGGTGAGCACACACATTCATAGCACAGAGGAACCCTCTAGAACTCAGATTACCCCTTAAACTCCCATTCAGATTGTTAGAGTTGTAAATTTCTATTGGGATGTTTACCTTCCAGCCAGGTCAGACTTAGTCACAATGTCTGCTGAAGTCCCCTGAACCAGAAGAGCACCAAGTTAACAGATAGAAAACCATTTTGTTTGAAGTTGACCTAGTCTTCTCCCAATTTAGTAAGCAAAAACTTAAAATCTGCATTTTTTTCTGGCAAGTCTAATTTTCTCTTTTTCTCTTAATCTGGCAATCATATATAAGGCTGTCAATTGGTACTGGAAAAAATGAGTATTTATTTAATTTAATATATGTGTGTGTGTGTGTGTTTGTGTGTTTACTTTAACCAAAACAAAGTAGGCTAGTAAATCAGAAATAGAAAATTAGGGACAAGTAAAATCTATACTGTATATAGCTAAACTTTAAATTCTCTCCTGGGCTTTGTAGAACAGTGCAAGTCATGATAAACTGCATAGGTCTTGGGATTTAAAAGGTTGTTTCGTAAGGAGAAAAGAATATGCTATTTAACACAAAGAAGAAAATATGATGTGATAGGTTATATAGATAGATAGTAAGTAAACTAGAATTCAAGCTACAACGATAGTTCCCCGAACATCAGCACAGAGTGGACCTATACAATGTGCACAAAATTAGTCTTAAGTTAATAATCATTTTAATACAGCCCAAGATTCTGAGAGCAGGGAGATAGCTAATTCAGTAAAATTCTTGCCTTGTGAAAATCCTTCCAGTGATAAGGACTTGTATTCAGTCCCCAGAACCCATGTCAAAAGCTATCAGGATGGCACACACTTGTAATACTAGAACTGAGGGAGTAGAGACAAAAAGAATTCTAGGTCTTACTGGCAAGTTTAGCCTAATTGGTGAGTTCCGGGCAATGAGAGCCTTGCCTAATAAAAACTAAAGTGATTATCTTCAAGGAATAACACTTGTGGTTGACCTCTGACCTCCATACATATACACACACAAATGTATCTGTGCATGAAGGCTCATAGTGTGCATACACGCACACACACACACACACACACACACACACACACACACACACACACTAATTATTTGGATTAGGAAATTAGGCAAGTCTGATCTGATTTGGATACATGCTTCATGTGCACTGACTGTGGCCATTCATTGGTCTTCAATTTGATAATGAGCTTGCCTCCAGGCCCAAGATATCTCCACTCCTGTGCCTGCAGGGTTGCTTTTCCCTCTGGCTGAAATGTCCTCTTACCATTACATTGTTAGCTTTTTGTTGCTGTAATGAAAATACCTGGCATAAACAATACAAGGAAGGAAAGATTTAGTTTGGCCCATGACTTCAAAAGCATCAGTCCATGACTTCTTGACTGATTGTTCTTAGGCAGAATATCATGGTGGCAGGAGTAGTTGGTAAATGCGAGCTATTAACCCATAAAAGACAGGAAGAAGGAGAAATATAGTGCGACAGAAGAGAGAGAATGAGGAGAGAAGCTAGGGACAAGATACCTTGAAAGACCCTCTCCCAACGACCTGTTTTCTCCAGCTAGGCTTCAATACTCTTGTCCTTAGGTATAACCCAGGAAGCACATACTTCATGGATGTGACATGTGTAAGTTTAGAACTGGGGTGGTCTAGGCAGAATATGATCATAGCATTTCACCTTAACCATATTTAGTAGACCGCTAAGTTCTTTGCACATCTTAGTCACTGGATCCTCTCTTAAGAGAACTCTGGCAGCCTAAGCTCCTGGAGATAGCCAAGACTTCTTCCACTTCACACTTGTCCATATTTCATCCCTAAGAAAATGCAACAAGGAACACCTTGCTTTGAAGAACTGGGGTGGGTCAAGGATGAAATATACTATAAACAAGGAAGACTGGCCTAGAGAGAGAAACCAAATACTTCCTCGGGGTAAGGATGTGGAGGGCAGTGAAGCCTGGAGAACAAGACTCTCAAGGAAAATATCCATGTCTCAAGTTTCCTCAAGGATTCTTCTGAGGAGCTTTGCACATCCTTTTCCACACATCCCCTGATAGCCTTGACACACACCTAGCCCTACACAGGTATTTCTACAGAAGGATTTATCAAATGCATACTGTTAACATTTTCTCCTTTTTTAACTGCTTTCACTAAACTGTCAGTAATTCCCAAATGTTTGAGGTCAGCAGTGATGAGGATTTCCATTTATGCCTCTCTCAGCATACAAGAAGTCAATCTCTTTCCAAGCCAAAGAACTTGGTTAGCAAATGTTAAAAAGCCTCAGAAGCTCCCATTTCCCTGATTCTTTGTATTATTAACACTTGCCCCACCAGGCACTCGGACATATACACACACATACACATATAAATACACACATACCACACAATGCCACACACACATACCACATACGTGCATTTACACAACAAACACACACACATACACACAGAGACTTTTTTCCAGAGGGAAGAATTTGCCTGCAGTCTACTGTGTTGGTATTTTCAGAATTTCAATGTCTGCATCTGATGAGCATTTGACAGCAATGAGATAGATGTCTGTGGCTGCATAGAGAGGAAGTAGCACTGTAGCCACAGGCTGAGAACATGGCTAACATTCTTTACCAGTGCCCAACAACCCTGAAGGGTGAGTAGGGGTCTTTAGAAACAAATATAATACTTTCTTAATTAATGAGTTTCAGGATACCTTGCAGTACCTAAGTTTACATAAGTATTTTATGTATGTTAATCAGATAATAAATGAATAGAAGATGGATAATAAAAGATTGATAGATGATTTATAGATAGATAGATAGATAGATAGATAGATAGATAGATAGATGATAGATAGACAGATGTACTGAACTTGCTAAATGATTTATTGAAATTCTAATTATAATACAGCCAACTCCATGGCCATTTAAAATTAATGTGTTTACATGTCCCACAGTGTCCCACAGTATGGTTTTAAATCAGCAGCACATACACTTTAATATACAATAAAAACAATCAAATCATTTGTAATGATTTTCTATAAATTCATTTCCCAAAGTCTTTTGCCCAGAATCCTGGTAATTTTAGAGGATTTCTAAATGTTTTGCATTTCAAAGAATGTTCCTGAGCTGACATCACAATGGATGTGTACTTAAAAGTACATTTCTTGCAATGAAATCTGGGTCCAAAGCATTTGCATTTCATAATGGAGTACACCCCTCTGCCTTCCAAAAGATGAGGATGCTGATGACTCTCACCAACATCCTGGGAAGATTTCAGTGCCCTCAATAACTACTTCTTAAGCATAAAGCATTGTTTCTACCAATCAGTAGCTGATGAGAAACCAAAGAACCAATAAACAGAATAAAACACCACAGGACCAAAAGGCTGGTCCAAAACCCAATAGTGAGTAGACAGTATTGCTCCAATCTGGTGCCATGCTAGACATTTCACTGTTTGAAAAGTGTATACTTGTCTTCACTGAAAGCTGTACAATACCTGCCAATAACTGGTTGATAGATGCATTGGACTTCTTTCCTCTTTCCATGCAGAAGGCACCTGGAATACAGTATAAAGTGATGCCCTGAGCAGGAGAATATGGTACACGAAGCAGTTGTTCATCAGTAACATCTGAAGTACAAATTGGAAAGGGGATGTGTCAAGGAAAATCACAGATCAGGCTGAGCACCAGCACAAGGTGATCTAAATCCACAGGAGTCATAAGTACTAGTTTTGGGTATATGTGACATGAGTGCCAGGTTGTATCAACGGAAGCCAAAATTTCATAAGAAAATTATCAGTATACATTTCAAAGCAAGCAGAGCTAGAGTTCATGTACATGGAAGAAACTTTACAGAGAAGTACAAGATATCTCCCTAGATCTGTATGTTGATGTACGTAAAAATACATGTGTGTGTCTGTGTGTCTGTGTGTGTCTGTGTCTATGTGTGTCTGTGTGTAAGGATACAGCATTTCTAATACAAGTCTGCTTTTCTGGAACAGAAAGAAGACACAAAATAATACACTGAAGAAAATATTCAAGACCATCAACATAAAAATAAAACAAGACCCTGGCAGTGGTGCCACATACCTTTAATCCCAGCACTTGGGAAGCAGAGGCAGGAAGATCTCTGTGAATTTGAGGCCATCCTGGACGACAGAGTGAATTACAGGACAGTAAGAGTTACAGCAGAGAAACCATGTCTTCAAAAAACTAACTAACTAATTAATTAATTAATTAATTAATTAATTAAATGAATAAAACAAGATTGGAGACACTGAGGAATTTGATGTTAGAAGATCACACAAGGCTCTTTGGCAATGAATTTTAAGCAAAGGGTTAAAGACAGAGAGAGAGAGATGGAGCCAAACAGATATCTGCAAGAAAAGCCATGTACATGCCCAAGGTTTTCTGTGTGCTTTGAGTGTCACAAAGGTGGAGGCCAGTGTGCCTCAGCCATCTGAGCAAAGCAGATAGCAGGATGTAAGAGTCTAGAAGAGTGTACCTGCAGGCTCTGATTTCACTGTCATGAGAAAAGAACCATTCCGGCTTCCTTGGAGGAGTGTTTGAAGAGAAAAGATGGGAAGACTAGTGAGGCTTCAAACTATGAGAAGCCAGGAGAGGCTATTGGTGAAGGTGCAGCCAAAGCAGCAGTTGTAGGCCCAGATTGAAGGGGTCATTTAAAGACGTTGAGGCTTGGAACCATGAAGAGAGCCCAGGAGAAGGCTATTGGTGAGGGTACATCCCAGTTGCAGCAGAAGACCCCAGCATTTTGGAGATCCCAGTACCATCTGACAACCATCAAGAATAGCAGCAGCAGTGGAGTGGAACCAGATGGATCCTGGAAGACAAACTATGTGTGCTGCAGAGGGCAGAACCAGAGAAGTGATCCAAGTCTTTTGGAGGAGCCCAGAAGATCGTGAGTGAATCCCAGATAATTGGACATTGGTAATGTTTTTCTGCTGAACAAAGACATTGTGAAAAGCTTGATAGGTGTTTGGTTTGATTGGTCCTGTGCATTAGCAACTCTCGTGATTGTTCCTCTTGTAAATAGTTTTGCTGGTATAGTACTAAATTGTGTTGTAGAGACAAAGCATTTGTTTGTCTTATACAGAAAGGGAAAATGTTGTGGAAGTTTATTTTTAATTATATATAGTAGTTTTGTGCATTGTTGAGGGAGGGGCTGCCTAGGTCTTAGAGTTTTGTATTCTCTGAAGGTATTGGATTTATGTGGGGGATGTCTGATTGCTCAGAATCTGCATGTGCTATCAGTAGAACACCTGAGGAGTTCTGAATCAATCAAAAGACCTGAGCTCAGACGCTCAGGGTTCCACTGTCCAATATGGTGCTTGCCATGATGGTGGTTTCCTCTGCTGAGGTCTGGCAGGAATTCCACCTAAGAGGGTGCCTCTCTGTTGTCTTTGCTGAGTCACCACTGCAACATGCTACTACATGTCTGTGAATCACTTTAAACTCGTATTATTTGTTTTATGTGAATGGATGTTTTTGTGCGTGTATATGGAACTTGGATCCCCTAGAATTGGAATTACATATGGTTGTGAGGTGCCATTTGGGTGATGAGAATTGAACCTTGGTCCTCTTGAAGAGCAACCAGTGCTTTTAACCACTGAACCATCTCTCTAGCCCCACAACACACTTTTACTGATAGGCATTGTTATCTCCATTTTACACATGAGGGAATGAAGGCCCAATGCAATCTAGTGACTTACAAAAGCTGCATGTGTCCAGTATGCATAATAGCTGCAAAGTATCAGTGAGACATTCTGCACATCTTCAGTTGGTAATAATGACAGCAATATTATTCATTTTGGCTTCTCATCTATGGCCATTAGAAGTAGAACAGGGGAAAAGGCACGCATGACCATCAGAGTCTACTTGGAGAATATCCTCCCGTGGCTTCACACACACATGACTTCCTAATTCAAAAGCTTAAGGAAAATGTTCTGTTTTCACAAACTTCTGAGAGAATCCAGAGCCTGTAACCTGCTTCTTTTTGTTGGATCCAAGCACAAAGAACAAGTCTAAGAGCTATGAAATGCTTGAACAGTTTATAACCTCAAAGATTTTGCAACTCTTTCTCTTATTCACTATAGGGATGATTTTGCCTTTAGGGTTCAAGACTCTTTGCTCTGAGTATAAAAAGAAGCAATTCAGTAGGAACTTGGCAAGGCAACTATAAGAGCAAGGTCCTCACATCACATGGGCCACAGGACCTATATTGTTCTTCATAATACATCAAAAGTCCTCTTTGTTAAGTGCCACTTCCAGGAACCATATTGTCCTGATTTAGAGACTTGATTCAAGAAAAAGAAGTCCTTAGCTATTCCTAAAATGATGAGGAAGAGCAGACCTCTCTAGTGTGGCTTTAGCTGAGGAAAAGAGGAGAGAGGCCATGAGAGCAGCAGTGTCTAACTTGATGCTCTTCCTTCTTCCTTCTATGCCATAAACCCCATTCTGTCAAGGTCAAGCCCTCAGTAGGTTTCATTGCCAACCATGACCTGCTCTCACAGTTTAGAAAGCTTGAGGGCGGAACCCGTGAACTGTCATCAGATGACGTTCTGTGAGTTACTATACAAGCCTGAAGAATGGGTAGGAGAAATCTGAAGAAGATTCCTATCAGAAGCAAGGGCAGTGAGCCTACCGGGCTCTACCCAGCCTCTCTCCAGGAGTCAGAATTGTCCTAGCATTTGTTTGCAACTTCCACATGATTTTTTTTTAAATTTAGATAATGAATGTTGATAGTGAGTGAATTCCTCCGTTTTGTAAGTATGGCAGTGAACGTGTTGAGAGGGTCAGAGGGCAAAAGATTACACATGTCACACATGCACGCGTATAGATATAGATACAGATATAGATAGATGGATATAGATATAGTAGATATGGATATAGATATATAGATATAGACATAGAGAGAGATAAATATACATGTGTACACATACAAACTCATGTATACATACACATATACTCTGTTAAGTACATACACACATGTACACCCACATATATCCTTAATCACATACATACATGCACTCCTGGACAAATTACAAGAGAAATTGCTTTTATGGATTAGTGCTAGGGATTAAACTTAGGGACTTATGCATGCTATGAAAGCATTCTGCTACTGATATGCCTTCTTAATAGAAATCACTTTTTCATTTGTAGTTACTGACACAAGTTTTTATTTTCAAAGACGAAATGTCAGCCAGGTGGTGACAGTGCACACCTTTAATCCCAGCACTCGGGAGGCAGAGGCAGGCAGATCTCTGTGAGTTCAAGGCCAGCCTGGTCTATAGAATTCCAGGACAGTCACAGTTACAACAGAGAAACCTTATCTCAAAACACCAGAAAAAAAATGAAGTGTCCCATTTTAAGCAAACTAATAAATTACCATTGTGCTATCACTGTTCATTTAAGTTGTCCTTTGTAGTCTATTATTAAATGCTTTGTATAAATCTTACTGAATATTTGTCATTATTTTAAAAGTTTTGAGGGCCTGGAGAGATGGCTCAGTAATTAAGAGTGTGAACTGCTCCTGCAGAAGATCCACATTCAGTCCCCACCACCTACACTGGGCTGTTCACCATTGCCTGTAACTCTGACTCCAGGGCATCCAGCACCCTGGTCCGGCCTCCATGGGCTCCTGCACACACATATGGATACACATACACATAAATAAAAGTAATTTTTTTTTAAGTTTTGAGACTAGAAATAGACAATCACTTCATTTAAACATGTCAAATCATTTCATTCATTTTGTCAAACAGTCTCTTGAAATGAGAGACTGATAAAAATACAAACCCTGCAATGCCAGAATAAGAGATTCATCTCAGACTCTTCTCCAAAATTAGCATTATCTTAAAATAAGTAAGTAATAAAATGTCTCCAATTTGCTGACAATGACATATCTCAGTAAACATTTCATTTCTTTCATTACACTCTCTGCCTGCCCCTCCTCTTTGAGACTGAGTCTCCGGTGTCCCAGGATGGCCTCTCGCTGTATAACAGAAGATGACCTTAAATTCCCAATTTTCCTGTCTTCATCCCCCGAGTGTTGGGATTATGGGTATGCATCACTGTGCCCCGTTTATGAAGTTATGGAACTTCAATACTGGAATGCTGAATATTCAGTATTCAGTATATGGAATGCAGTATTGCTTGTATGCTGGGCAGGCACCCTACCAACCGAACTACATCTTCAACCCAATTTTTGACAATTTATTTATCCGTTATTTGTACTTCTAAATTTTATGAAATTCCTGATCATGTTATTACCATGTTCCTATTAATTGTTTTTAAATTTTATTTATAAAAGGTACATTAAGTATTACTACTCATTGTCATTTATGTTGTGAGTTCCTTTTCCTTTGCGAAGTTTGGGGGCTTCCCAAAGTTGAGCTATATCCCCATTTGCTCAACCAAACTGACTCCCTTAGGGGTGTTGGATGATATGAACGAAGCCAATGCACTTACAGTAGACATGATCAGACATCTACCTGCCACCTACCAATTTATAAAAACTATAGCATTTTCCTTCTTTGCATTGTGTGGGAGAGCACATCTTCAGCTCTTCCAGACCCGCCTTGGTGTTCGGGGAGGTGGTCCTCGCTTCCTCCCTCAGAAGCACTCAAATCTTGGCATTGCAGGTCTTCTGAGCTGAGTAAAGAGGACTGGCAGTGTAGCTGCCATGATCACGTTAGTCCCTTGCCTCACCTAAGCCGGAGATTCTGTACTTGTGACTGCGGTGCGTGATCGATTCCCTGCACCTCCATTCGCTCAGCTGTTCTCAATGTCAGTTGATGGAGCGGACATCGCAGATGTCTGGAGATAAATTCTCTTCAGTGATCTAAAGGGTTTCACTGTTTTTGAATACTGAGTTCCTTATTTTGCAAAATGGATGAATATTACCTTGATTAGCATAAGTTCTTAACATGTTTACTCTTTGAAAGTACTCTTGGTGCACTTTAGACAGCTGAAGATACTCAACTAAACAGGCTTTTGCTTCAACAAGCATTCAGTAAGCTGACAATGTGCCCAGCCCATTGTGCAGCACTGAGGAAAAAGTGGAATCCGAGAAAAATTGCTAGGCTGTGAAGATCTGTAAAAAAGCAAGTATGAATTCCTTTGAGGTAGTACTGATAAGAAATACAGAAAATCACCATGTGATCAGCAACAAACCAGGGTAACAAGAACTTCATCTGTGGCCAACACAGTGAAGGCCAGAAGCAAATGCACAGATTCTGCAGCACAGGAGAGGAGAGAGTTGGGAGGAGGGCACAGGAAGCACAAAGCTCAGTGTGCTCCAGCCTGATACAGCAAGTGCAGGCAGCAGCCGAGCAATTCCAGAGCGGACTTTTTAAATTTTTAGAAATTGTGAGGTATGGTGGTTCACTACTTTATAATTTTTTCGGGGGGGGGGGCGTGTTCTATGTGTATGGGTATTTTATCTGAATATGTCTGTGAACCACACGCATGACTGGTACCCAAAGAGGCCAGAAGTTTGTTTGTTCATTGAAAAAAACATTGCCACCATCTCCAGGGCCTCGGCATCCCTGGCAGCTGACCTTTTCTTCATCTAGCTCCCAGGAAGCCTCCTGGGCTGTGTGTGCTTCTTCAGTCCCTCCCAGTTCAAAAGCCCAGAACAGCAGCTAATTCTGCCATTGTGTCAGAGACAAAAGAGGGCACATGGGCAAACTTTAACAAAATGTTCCTCCCTCAACACAATAAAAACCAATTAGTCATTTTAATTTGGGTCTACAGTTATTTTGACTTTTGTTCTCTCCTACACCATCTTTCAACAGCAGGGTTTGAACTGCACAGATTATAAAGAGTGGCTGAATCACCAAAAGGCTATTATCCCTCTTTTTTTTTCTTGTTAGTTCACAAGAACAGCTTTTCCAAAGATTCAGTGTTCTTAATTTTCAGTATCCATTTAATAATATACAGGAGAATTCACTCACTAATAAAACAAAATTAATTTGACCACAAGTAGATTCTGCTGCCTTTCCTTCCAACCCTGAAACCTTCTGATGGTTTGAGTCACAGTGACAGTAGTCCATCTCCTGCTGCAGGAGAGCCAATGGACTTGAATTGTATGGCATTCCACAGGCCATTCAAAATACAGCCAGAGTGTTTTCCATGAAAAGGAACACAGGCTGCACTTTGCTCTAGGTACTGATGTTCCCATGCCATCACAGCTTAGGACGAAAGCTGGCTTTGCACACTTTTACACAAGTGAATAAATTCTCTATGCAGTCATGCTTCTCAAATTTTATGGTATATACAAGGCAAACTGGAGGGCTTTTTCAAAGAGAGAATTTCAGCTCAGTGTACTGGGGCCTGGGCTGGAGTGGATCCCAGCACAAAGACCACAGTTGGAGTAACAAGGGTCTTGAGGTTTAATGACAAAGTGAGAACTATTTTCTGGAGCATAGATTTGGTATTCAATTATGTCTACTCTCAGTTGCAAGCAATGTAAACATAAAGAAGATTGGACTACTTTCCTCAGAAGCAGGGCATACCTTAGTAGATTTTTACTATACAGTCCAACTGCCTGTAAGTCAGGCTGAAGCTCGCCATGGCATTACTGCCACTGAGCCCTATGCCTGGGTGTAAGGATGGCTAAAAAAAAAAAAAAAAAGATCCATAATGACTCTTCCTTCCATGCTTTGTGTGTAGACATGTTTATAAAACAGGTAGTTGTTGGAGTTTGGGATACTACATATTCATCCTCTAAGTTGCTTTTGCGTGAGTATATTGCCTGAGAAATGAATGCCTTCACAGAGAGGGGTTTTATTCCTGAGATTTTGTGAATGAGTTACCTAGGTATAAACTGGAGAGGGGATGCAGTTTCTATCTTAATCGAGTTGCTAGCCATGCTGGCTGGTTCTAATGCTTTTGCAGTCATCAGCTCCTTGTATCTACTATTAAATACTATAATCATATCACTGACTCAAACACTGGTGCCAGTGTCACTTCACAGATCTCCAAAACTTTCCATTCTAAGAGTAAGAGTTTCCTCTGTGCTTTTCAGATCACACAAGTAACCCCTTTTTAAATTTTGTAGTGGTTAGGATCTCAGGAAATCAGCATTCTTTTGTATCTGAACTAGAAAATGTCTGTTTGCATATTCATGTGCACAGTTGTTTATGATTTTCAACTCTCTCCTTGCATTCGGTCATCAGCAGACACAGACAGGGCAGACATTTGCCTTCTGTTCTAGTTTGCTTGCTACCACTGTGATCAGCACCAGGACCAAGGCAACATGGGGCGGAAAGGCTTTGTTTGGCTTACATGTCCAGTCACAATTTGTTACTGAGGAAATCAATGCAAGAACTCAGGCAGGCCAGGAACCTGGAGGCAGGAGCTGATGCCAAAGTATCAATGCCAAGCAGTGGAGCTGCTTCCTGGCTTGCTTCTCATGGCTTGCTCAGCCTGCTTTTTTACACAACCCACTGCCCATCCTGAGTTGGACCCTTCCACATTGATCTTAAATCAAGAAAACGCCCCACAAGACAATCCCATGCAGGCAGTACCTCAATTGAGGTTCCTTCTTTCCAGATATGTGCATAGCTTTTGTTTCAAGTTGACAAAAAACAAAACAAAAAAAAAAAAAAAAAAACTGGCAAGTCTTGTCAGTAGAGAAAAAGGGGGGTTAGTGTTTGCTCCAAAGAGCGAGGTGGTAAGCTGATACTTGCACCTCAGCCAGCCTACTGCCTCTTGTCTTTGGCTCCCTCCAATCAAGTGCAAAGAAACAAGATGCCGGGTGGTATTTTAAAATGCCTAAGAAACAAGACATGGGTTGAGCTTTTACCTAACATACTTGGCTTTCAAGGTAGAGCAGTGAGTTTAATCACACAGGATTGAGACAGAAACCAAAAGTGAACTTCCCTTGGTTAACTACTGATGAGATCTATTATCAATTCGACTACTGCCAGCGGATCTTGGGCCCTTTAGCTTTACTTGCCTGCTCCCCTGCCTGCTCCTCTGCCTGCTTGCTTCAGGACTTCAGTGCACTGAATCGGATTAATCATTTCTCAAGTTCATGTCATCTGACTGGTCTGTGCATGGCTCTGTTGTATCTATTTAAATATTTATTTTTAAACCGGCAATGGGTGTGCTGTAACTCGCCAGCCAATATGAAAGCTAAGGCTGACAAGTGGCCCTCCTATAAACAGGTCCCTGGCCCTGTCTCCTCCCCTCTCCCCCACCGCGTGCCCAAATTTCAGACACTGTGAGGTTTCCCTGATCACACAGCCATAGGAGCACACATCCTAGGGAGTTTGCATGCTCACGCTTCTAGCTTTATGAAAAGTGTATTACAACCTAACTAACACACGGGGGCTTATAAGGTGCTATAGGAAACCTGGAAAGCTTACTGTGGGTTGGGGCGCTCTGACCACTAGCCTGCCATTCGCGTGTTATGTGAGGGAGGACACACTCAGGGCCTATTTAAACACTCTGCCTATGTGTTTCAGTACATGGCACAAGGCGCTCCTTCAGCAAATATTTATTGGGTGTCTACCACCTGCCAGGACGTACTGTACTGTGCTGGGATATGCTAGTGCACAGAGATTCCTGATGTCATGGAAGTTACATTAAGGGAAACAGGATTCTGAGTGGTTTTAATGCTAGAGAGAGAGTGTGTGGTTCTGAACAGTACACTCCCAGATAGCCTGGAGTGGGATGCGTAGGTAACTCCCTGAAGCTCCATCAGCCAAGTAAACTCTTTCAAAGCCCCCAAACGTGGCCTATTGTCCCCAGGACAAGCGCTCTTGCCAGGATTCACCTCCCAGGAGAGATTAAGCTTTCTCTCCCACTTTTCTTCCAGCTGGTGGTCAGTCCCCTGCCTCGGAATCGCCAACACTACATCAGAAAGTCCACTGCTCCAGGCGTGGACCGCTCTCGGGATCAAAGTCGCCCTAAGGCAGCCCCGAGAGCGAACAGAGCAGGCGACGGGAGCGCGCTCGCCGGAGCCGCCCTCCCGCCCCCGGCTCGGCGGGAGCGCGCGCGCCCGGCCAGCGGCACTCGGCGGCGACGCGGCCCGGAGGGCGGCGCGCGCCCTGCGCTCGGCAGCTGCGGCGGCGGCTGGCGCGGGCTGGCGTCGGGGACGGGGGCGGGAGGGGGACGCGGCAGCCTCGCCAGCGGCGGGGAGAGTGGGGCGCAGGACCGGCGAGTCGGAGAGGGCGCGGCGAGGAGCACGGCGCCCGCCGAGAGCCCGGCCCCGCGTCCCCGAGCCTGCGCGCGCTCAGCACCCGCGTGGAGGACAGCTCCGCAGCGCGCCGCCCGCCCCGCCGCCCTCTCGCCCGCCCGCGCCCGCTCGCCCGTGGACCCTGCGTCCCGCGGAGAGCTCGCACCGTGTTGCCCGACCGGTTCCTCCCCACGAGCCAACAGGGAGAGCAGCCCTCCGGCCTCAGGAGCCCCGACAACGCTGGAGCAGAATGTACCAGGGACACATGCAGGTAAGAGACCTCCCTCCGCGGGTCAATGGAGGAGCTCCCCCAAGTTCCTGGGGGGCCAGTACTGCCCCCGCTCAACTCAACAAGTGACTGGTGCACCATAACAGAGGCGTTCGCGCTCCCCAGTAACACTGGACGGTTTCCCAGGGTGGGATAGGGAGGAAGGACCGGGAACTTGTGCGGGGAAGTTTGCTTTCTGTGCAGTCCCGAGCCTGTGTCTTTAAACTGGCTCTGGGATCCTAGCAGAGGAACCCGACATGTTTCCTAGCAATCCATCGCTGCACCTCACACGTATGTCAGCTGAAGGGCAAACATCAGCCAGTCTTGCCGCCTCTCTCGCCTGCACAGGGTGCTCCACAGTCCCAGCACTTAGCCGCGGTCGCGGTGCTCTGTAAAGCATTATATTTTAAATGTTCTCCGATGCATTTCCCCTTTCAGGTGACGGGACACTGTCACCTGTCCCGATAGTCACAGAGGAGCAGCTCTGGGGTTCTCAGGAGGGGCTTCTTCAGATGCCAACGCTGTGCTCAGCTGGGAAGATTTCTTTAACCTTGACTCTAGTTTTCATGCACGAGGTTGATTCTTCCTCATGATAAAATTATGCTGCTGTGTGGTGGAAAAATAACCCAAGCACTAACTCGTATGTTCTAAAGTGTGAGCGGAGCTCATTCCCTATCCCTGGACATGTTTTCCCCTGGGGCTTCCTTCCCAAAGACTCTCAGATACCAGTCCTCATAGGCGGTGTCCCCAACATCTGGCATCTATCCGGTATGTCTGTGTGAGTGCCAAAGATACCACTCTAATGTCTTCTAGACTCCTGGAGACATAACAACTATGCTGCTGTGTGCATGACTTAATATTTAATTTCCAGGTCTTTCTTGGGGAAATTCCTTTGAACTATAGTGTACAATCATCTAAAGCATAATACTAATTGTATCTTCTCTAAAGCATAGTACTGATTGTATCTTAAGTTTGGTAAGAATTCAGAATCAGCCAAGTAGAATTCCAACAGCATTGTCCTATCACTGACATCATCCTGTTTTGAAAGTCATCAATGGGATTATGTCACATTTGATGGATAATGATTAGTATAATTTAAAAACACGTAGCGTATACAGTCTGCCTGATTAGAAAGTTTAAAGTCAGAGGAACTCTCCCACTACTGGAAAAGAAAATCAGCGAAGGACTGATTTAATTTTATGCTTTGTTTTCATCCAAGAATAAATCTTAAACTTTCTTTATCATTTTCTAAACTCGTTATCAACATACAATTCTTAAATAGCCTCTTCACAAAGGTAAAGGAGGAACATTTGAATAAATAGACACAGCGCTCAGAAAATTTCTCATATACTCAGAACTCCTAGTTGACTACCTAGTAAAATTAATTAAAAACTTTCCATGACGTTTTGTTTTTTGGGGTTTTTTTTTTTTTCTTTCAAAATATGTTCTTGTGAATGCAGAATTGAAGAAGCAATCTGGTGGATTCGCACGCCCTCCAAAACAATTTTAACTCAATTTTTAGAATATTTTAAGAAAGGATGCTATTGAAACTTATGTCTAGAACAATTTCTGGAGGCTTAATTCCGCTTTGGAAAAGGAGACAAAACGTGACTATAAAATTGTCCGTTCGTTCCCACTGTGATGTGTGCCGCTGTAGCAGCACGCCAGGGCTTGCAGTGAAGCTCACAAATTTCTTCTGCCAAGCCTAACTTGAAAATGTTACAAAACAAAAGCTATGATCAGCATCCTTGCCAACATTTCAGAGCACAGTGCTTTTCCCCTACTCTTGACCAATATATTGAACATAAAATTTCAGACATGGATTGAATGAGGATCTCTTTATCCTCAAGTCACCCCTGACACCCTGATTCCTGTTATATCTCTTTGTTTATTCTTAAACTCTCAATCTCTTCCCCAAGACTGCCATTTAGCTCGTAAACAGACTCTCCACAGTCTTGGTATATTTAAAGAATAGCTCCTTTTTGGGTTGAACTCTGTCCTACGTGCACCGGACTCTAGTTACACACACACACAAACACAGTCCAAACACCCTCAAACGTTTTCAATCAAAATCCCAGCACATCCTTTGTAACACACACCAGCAGCATATATGTTGACCGAGGCTGCTGCTTTGGGCTTGTCTGAAAGACAAGTATCACTTAATACAGGTATGAAACAGAAAATGTTGATAACCTTATCCTGTGCCATCTGAGTCTTCTCTTTTCTGCATGCAAGATATTTAAAAAACAACAACAACAACAAAGTGCTTTGTAGATAACAATCTGGAGTGGAGGGAAGGTGTTCACATGAAGTATTAAAAATAGTCCAATTAAAACTCCTGCGGAGCCTTCGTGTTTCCAACTTAATGCTTCTGTAAGCAGGAACTTGATTCTTATATGGAAGACTAACTGGTCTACCTGCGGTAAAACCTGCACTCATAAGCTTTTAAAAACACCCATTTGGTCCGTTCTGATAGTTCATTACAAGATGAAAAGTAACATCCCTTACAGACTGACAGAGGATAGGCAAGAACATATTTCTTGGTTTCATGACCATGAGTTTGTTTCTCAGGTGCAGTCCCCAGGAGTTGTGTTGTTTTCCACTGGCTCACCAGTTATTTCCAGAGGGAATTGATTACCCCAGTAACTTAAGCAAGGATGGCTTTCGTTAGTGACGGCTTTAGGCTCGCTTCCTTCTCCCTTTACACAAGGGGATTGATGGTGATTAAATATACTTCAGCATCAGTTGTGACAAAGCTGTCTACTACTGATAAGCACACCAGGATCTTAATCCCACCAGTATCTCTGTGCCCAATGCTAAGGTGCCTGCTTGCTCTTGTGGGTGTGAGTTAGCACTGCCAGCAGGAGCAAAAGTACCCGTGGTCTCTGAATATTTTCCTAACCAGACTTGTTTCCTGCTGGAATATAAATATAGAGCAATGTAATTTACATTTTGAACTAAGATGCTTTTCCTTGAGAATGAAAAGTTAGTGATGATTTCTTCTTTTGTTATAAAAAAAAGTGTTATTTCAGAAGGAAATCAAACCAAAAATAATCTGTTTGTGATGATAACTGATCTTTATCACGGGCATTCAGGGCAGGCTCTTTCACTTATTAAGCTTCACAGTACATAAACCAGAGAATATTAATACCAAATAAGACTGGTAGCTATTCTCAAAGTCAGTATTTTGTTTGTTGTCCCCAAAAAGGGGAATTTGAGGTATTTTGTTTTTATTTATGATGTTACTTGAGCTTTTCCTTAAATTTTTCACAAAGGGGACCTTTTCAGGTAAATAAATCGTGATAATCTATTAGACCCAGCCACTGGAGATTCATTGAGGTTCACCCAACACCATACAGTAAGGAGTCAGACCAACCTGGGCTGTTGATGCTTTCAGCATCCATGCCGCAGCTTGCCACCCTTGCTCTTGCCCCTTGTTCTCAGTTTAAGTGGGACATGCCTCTCCTCACAAACCTTCTCATGAGAAATGACCAACAGTTTTACAATGGGTTTATTGTCTGCACTATTAACTACAACTCTGTTGAAGAAAATTCATGCCCAGTTAAACAGATGCTCAAAATTACAAGAAAATCTCTAGCAAAATTCTGAAATGCCTTTCTGTATATTCACAAGCATTTACACTTAGTTGGTATGGGTGTAACACCAAGGGTTTAGCACTAACATTTCTAATAGTTGTGGTTTAGTATTATGAGAGATCCGATTAAGCTGAAATTTTTCATTCCTCAGCCAACAGATAAGAGTAGACACTCTTAAAAAATATTATGGCTTTGTAGATTTTATTTATAGTTTATAAAATTCTTACTAAAAGCATGTGTTTGAAACTACAAATTTCAGCACATGCATGTTTTGATTCTGAAACATTTTTTTAAGTACAAATGAAGACAAAGTTAAAACAGAGCTTGTTGGTTTTAGAATCTAGAATTTCTACATCACCACTGCCAACCTTAGAAGCATTAAGATTCGGTGTACCATGCAGTGAGAACATCTGGCAGGCTGTTTTTGTTTGTTTGGCTGGTTTGCTTAGGGTTTTCTCTCTTTCTGTTGAGATCACACTTTTCCAACAGTGGCATAGCTGGAGCTGTTCCAAGGGCTCATAGCTCCGAATTGACTTCCTGATGCAGTTACTAACAGTGTACCTCTCTTGCAGTGAATGTGCAGGCAAACCACCATTCTGTGTTCTCTTACGGAAAGACCCAAGTCCAACTGAATTTTGGTGACAATAGAGAGTGATGTAATTTCAAATGTGTTTTCGGGTGTGGTGACACATAACTGCAATCCCAGCAATAGATTGGGGGGCTGGGGGAGGAGGGTTGCAGCTTCAAGATCAGCCTGGGCTATACAGCAAGAGACTGTTTCAGAAAAAAAAAAATTAAAGTAAGCTAATGGAGAAAATAGGTTGTCATGTTTCTGAAACATGCATCACCTTTTCTTACACTTGGGATTTGTAAATGACAAGGTTATTTTGGTAAGGCCAGAACAAGGGGTAACATTTCTTTCAATGGTGCCTCCTGTCACTCCCTACTCCCCCATTCCATCTCTTCTCAGC
The DNA here is from genome assembly GCA_026225945.1 of Cricetomys ansorgei. Classification (NCBI taxonomy): domain Eukaryota; kingdom Metazoa; phylum Chordata; class Mammalia; order Rodentia; family Nesomyidae; genus Cricetomys; species Cricetomys ansorgei. The sequence goes on along the minus strand of JAMJFZ010001121.1, from coordinate 10,921,808 downwards.
TATGCCATATCCCTTAATAAGGATACCAAATGGAAGAATGTCCTTTCCCACCCAGCTGAGAAAGATGATTATGTTTTATCTATTACGCTGCTATATCATGCCAAATATGAGAAGAAAGTAGTTAGTACCTTTTTGGGTCTATCTGAAGACAATCACTGGATTTTCAGAACTCCGGGTATAATACAACACATTGCCAACGCTGTCCTGTGATGTCTAAACATAATATTCTGGCTTATTATTATCAGGAGCTGACATACTCTTATTTAAATTCTATTAGATAAATAACCGTCACACCTCGTGTAATATTTCAGTGAAGAGGTCATCTTGTGGATTTTTCTTTTAGGCAATCGCTGGTATAAACCACACAGATGACAATGCACATTAACTAGGAAGAGCTGTTCATCCACTGTCTTGCTGGAGAGAGACATACAGAACTCAGCAGTGCTGTCGTGGAGCAGGGTGGGTAGCTAGCATTGCAAGTACATGCTCAGCTCTCTAAGCCCCTGTCCCTGTGAACATACCTCTGTAAACCCAGGCAAGCCTGTGACGGAGGCTTGTGCAGCAACATTTGTCTTCCCCCAAAGAATACCATCTGGTGATCTATGAATCACAGAGATACCAAGAGAGGGTTACTACTGTTTTGATGCCAGCAATGTACAGGATTCCCACTCCCATGCACCTCTTCAGAGCCACGCGTGGCTCTTAAAGCAACTGGTATAGTATACAAGTTCAAAAAATGGCATATGAGTAATGGTTAAAGGGCATATAACATCTCAGGAGACCACAGTGACCGTGGGATTGCTTGCAGGGATTACTGCTGTTTGAGAAAGGGATTGAACTGTTCTCTACTGCAGTGGTTAAATGCATTAAAGGTACCATCAGAGGCACCAAAACGCATCGGCATCACATTAAACAACGACATCACCAACTTCCTAGTGGATTAGTTTGATCAAGAGTGAGTCTGAGTTTGACTTCACCTCTCTCCCTGTGTCTTTTGTCTGTAGTTTGTGGCCTGTAGTTACTGGCCTCTGTCTGTGCCCATCCCTGTTGCTGTGTCCATAACAAAGGGCTCTGCTCTGTATTTATTGAACAGCACAGGAAACATCGTATGGGAAAGGAATGAGATTTTTTTTTACAGAAATTAACAGTGTTTTTACAAGGAATTAAGTTACTGACTACAACGGACCCCACCTGGCCCCAAAGCACTCAGTACTGCAAAAAAATTGTCAGTAGGTTGTCTCTAGCATTTATGGTGGATTTTCATTGTATAAGGTTTCTTCCAACCTGTTGACTGTTTTGAGAAAATGGTTACCACAACACACACATACACACATGTCAACTCTGGGTCAGGGACATGTAAAAGTACATCACTTAAGATTAAAGCTATGCATTAGCTTAGGTTGTAAAAGCTGGTTACATGGGAAACCCAAGACAAATCAGGTTGGCTGTTACATTGTTCTCTTAAGGGCAGGTTAAAAAAAAAAAAAAAAACAGGCTAAGTACACAGTAGGGTAGCAGGTAAAGTCTCAAGTGATCTCAAAGGCATTTTATTGATTTGCCTGTGAGGTCTAGCAAAGGTTTATTCTTTTTGAAGGTAGGAGATATTTTCATAAAATTGTATCACTACACCCCACAGGTTTGGGAGTACAAACTGCTAACATCGCAGGATGAGGTAAAATTTCCTAAAGGCGTAAGCAGTAGGAAGGCACCGTACAGAGCATCCTTGTAGGCTTACTTGAGATTTATGTAGCCAAGTGCAGGAAGAGTAAATGTCTGATCAGCGCAGTGTCTTTGCACATGTGAACCCCTGGTCCCAAACCAGCACGGCTTCCAGAATAAATGTAGCGAGAAACATCCTGAGACAGCCTACATCATATCGAGTATGTATCAGTGTGTGCACGCATATCTCTGTGTCTCCAAAAAGAAAAGAAAAAAAGAATACAGTCAACCGAAGTAACTATCTATGACAAGCAAATCCAACACTTGCCAGAGAAATATTGCCTGCTCACTGGGCAATTGGTAGGTGGCCATCAGACCAGGCCCCACAAGATCAACACACAGTGTGAACAGAGAGTTGACATTTTGATCTCCTTAAGGCAATACGAGAAAGAAAAAGAAAAAGAAAACTTCATGAGGCAATAAGGCTCCCAGAGCTGCGATGCATGTCCTTTCCCCTCGTACGTGAGCGGTAATGGTGCTGGGGAGGCAGCTCCTAAAGTCATGCTCAGATCATGTAGCCATGCAACACTTGAATCAGAAGTGTGTATGTGGAAGAGTGTATGCACACAGAACAGCCAAGGGCTTGTTGGAACTGCAGAATCTCAGATGCTACTGCAGACCTGGGCATCCTGATTTATATTCACGTCAACGTTTGAGAAGCACTGGTGTGCAGAACCTCTGCGTGCAGAGCAGGGCTCTATCACTGAACTGACACCCTTCACAAACAATCCTTGGGAAACTTTTTGATGTCACAGAAGCATGAAGAGGTCCCTTAAGAAACAGCTTGCAAGAGCAGCGATCACAACTGTATGTGCGCGGAATGCCTTGTTAGATGGGCAACACCTTCATTTCCTTGACAGCAGAACAGACACCAAGGGAGCTATATGTCCCTCCAGGGGAGATGCAAGTCAATATGATGTTCCACCTAAATAAAGTAACCTCCCTGGTCTTTGAAAAACTACTATGTCTTCATCCATTGAAATGTTTTCCTCCTCAAGATAAACAGCCCATTTCACTGGACTGTGTTTCATAAGGATGTCTCTGGTGTTTTAATGGCTCTCTGACAGTGTGACGGTCCAAATGAAGCACATAGCCAGGGTCTGACCGTACCAAGCCGTGCGAGATTGTTTTTCCCTCGGCAAAGACAGTCACTCTGAGAACCAGAAAGCGCTTGAGCCTTTTTACACTAAATAGTACTGATGTTTCTATTCTCTGAAGGCTCAGGGGCCATTTTACTGGTGTTTGGTCTATTCCAAAATAATCTTGGATCCAAATGTGCTGAATAGAACATTGTAGGTGAATAGTTTCTGTGTTTCAAAAAAAAAAAAAAAAAAAAAGTGCTGATTAGTTTTCAGGTCGTAGAATCCTTAGTTTAAAAAACATGCTTAAAAGTTCACCTCAACCATCTCATTTCACAAATGGGAAACTCAGGACTAGAAACAAAATTTAAAATTTACCCTAAAGCCCCACATTGTTTAGTTACTGGAGCCAATATTGGGATGAAGTCTGCCTTTCTTTGATATTTTATTTCCATTGCACCTTTATTCCTGTTTTGACATTTTTGACACTGAAAAAGCTAAGTGAAAAGTAAACATTGCCATAAACCAGGAGATGTTTCCAAATAGCCAGGTGTTTGGCACTCAGTCACCAAAGCTGACATTTTCCTGCTTTTCAACTGTGTTATAACTATTTGATATTTACATGACCCATTTTAGCAGTCATTTGGCTGACAGTAGAGAAGGTCTGGCCTGAAATGTGTTGGAAGAGTGGAGTGAACTAGCTTGGGAAGTTTTGTGATTTCTTGTCCTAATGGTGTTCATCCTGTGTTCTGTGAACTGACTGGATGGAATGGTAAGTAACTGAATCAAACTCCGTCTCATACAGCAGATGAGGACTCGTTAAGAGTATATTCAAACAATTAACAAGCAGGAAAGGAGTGATAGAGAGTGACACATAAGCATTGTTTATCGTCACCATAGAAACCGACTCACAAGAATGACCCATGGAAGCTGGTAGTGGAAGCATATGTCTCAGCACTCAGGAAGTAGAGGCAGGAGGATCAGGAGTTCAAGATCACCTTTGGCTGCATAGCAAGGTGAGGGGCAGCCTGAGCCATACGAGAAGCCCCCTCAAAAAAAAAACTGATCAGTGAGCTCAATCTTTGATTAGAAAGAAGACAGGCATGCAACACCCAAACATCTGCAAGTTAAAGAATGCTAACTTTTGAATGGCTAAATTAGGAAACGCCATAATTAAACAATAAAAATGAGCGTCACAGGGAATCACGTGGGCCTCCGAGCCTCTGGAGGTGCTGGCCCGATGAGATTCATGCTGGAAATCACTACTGAATCTAATCACAAGGAACTCAGGGAAACAAAAAACAAAGGAAGCTGTATAAAATAATCAGACTTTGTGTTCCTAAAATACCAATATCATAAAAGAAGGAAAAACAGAGAAGTTGATACAAATCCAAAGGAGACTAAAGAAATTAGACAGATAAATGCAATAGACAATCCTAAGACAAGTCTTGGATGAAGAAAAGCAATTGCTAAAAACACTGCGGATCTATATGATTAGCAAAATTTGAATACACACAGGAAGTCAAGTTAGTAGTGTGTCGGCGTTAAAATTTCAAGTTGGAGAACCAATGTGGGAGTCTAAAAGGATGTCCTTGTTTAAAAGTGACCTGAAATGAACTCACTAGGTCACAAACAAGCAAATAAATGAACGAATGAATAATAAAATAATAAATAAATAAGTAAATAGAATAATAAAAGACAAGGAAGTAGACGGATAGTTAGAAAGAGGAAGGACTTCAGTGGGAAAAGGACAGGAGAGGGTAATGGGTGAATATGATCAAAACCTATGATGCACATGTATGAAAATGTCGTGTGTAACACATGATAAAAAATACTTCAAAAAGAGTATGATTCTTCATTGAGTATGCATGGCGCCATATGAATATGTAAGAAAGGGTGTGGCACGTGTGACCTACCTTTATTTAAATTGGAAATTATAATAAAATGAAGGTATGGAGAGAAGGCATATGGGAGAAAAGGAGAAGAGATCACAATTAATCAAATAGAACACAAATGATAAACTGGTGAATCTGAGAAAAAGACATTCGGGGATCCGTTGTACTACCCCCTCTGTTCTTCTGTAGGCTTGAGAGATATTTTGAAACAAAAGGGTTCTAGGTTTTTTGTTTTTGTTTTCAATGTAAAAAGAAGTGCATTGGGGGTACAAATAGATTCCTAGAGCTAAGCTTGTCTGGAGGCACCCGACAAGAGGAAGGGTCCAGGCCAAGTCAAACCCAATTAGGCCAACTTGAGTGCCTGAGAGGCTTCACCCCAGAGCTGGCAACAGTGTGAGTGCTGGATCAGCCTCTGCACAGCCGACACAGGAGCCTCAGAGTGAAGCTTCAACACTGCCCCTCACCACCAGTATGGACTCCATACTGCGACAACTTCTGTGTATCTAAACCCAGGGGAGAGTGGGTCGTCCTCAGAACACAGCATCAGCTCCACGACCTGGCTGCAGGGCAGGCCATGAAAAGTACCTTGTCTGCTCTAAGCTGAAACTCAGAAAGCCAGCAGTCTCTAAATGTAAAAGACAGTTTGGATTCGGGAAAGCATTTTATTTAGAAAGAAATGTCTCCTATCACATGTTATAGATACTACTGGAAGATCAACCAGACACATCAAGAGCTATCTTGGAAATAAGATAAATAGCTCTCTGCTGACTTAACTGCAGTCCAGTCTGCCTTGTGTGGTAAGAGTTAAGAGCAAGCACTTCTCTTTCAGGCTGTTCTTGATCTCCCCGACAGGTGCATACCTCTAGATAATATGGTACAATTGGAATATATTGGCTTATTAAATCATGTAGCACAGAAGGGGAAAATGACCCTGCTGCCATTCATCAGCATCTGTCTACTGCTCTCTTCTACTCCTTTTGAGAAATTGCAAGAGCCCTGTGAATACCTTGGTAATTAATCAGAATCAAAATGCATAGCATGTACCTTAAAGATAAGAACCCCCCTTACCCTCCCAGTGCAGGAATTTGACATGGAAATGTGGGCAGGGTGGCATTCACCCTGAAGATGACGGCTGTCAGGATGCCCTGTGCCCTAGAGTTGTTAATACTGATATAAAGTGTCTTGTGTGAGTTGTTAGGAAGATGTATATAAGACCAAAAAAAAGTGTTCTTAAGCCTGGGGAAAGAGTTAATTAAAATAGAATCTTAAAGAATCATTGTCTTCAGAGTTCATGTTCACAACTTCATCAGTTCACAAATGATGACACAGGCTCTCGATGGCTCAGGCTTTTTTTTGTTTGTTTGTTTCTTTTGCTTTGTTTTTAGACAAGGTCTCATGTATCTCAATCTGTACTCAAACTCACTATATAATCAAGGATGACCTTAAACTCCTGGTCCTCCTGCCTCCACTTCCCAAGTGGATTATAGACACGTACCTCAACAATTGGTTTATTCACTGCTGGGGGTCAGTACTGAACCCAGGACCTTATCCTTACTAGGGAAACTGTCTACCAACTGAGCTACATTTCTAGATGCCCAAGTGGATTTGGAGGTGTGTTTCATATGTCTCCTTTATATTTAAAGAATGTCTTAATTAGGATTACTCTTGCTGTGATGAAACACCATGGCCAAAAGCAAGTTGGGAGGGAAGGGTTTATTTGGCTTCTACTTCCAAATTGTAGTCCATCATTGAAGAAAGTCAGGGCAGGAACTCAATCAGGATAGAAACCTGGGCACAGGAGATGATGCAGTGACCATGGAGGAGTGCTGCTTACTCGCTTGCTCCTCGTGGCTTGCTCAGCCTGCAATCCTATAGAGCCCAGGACTGTAATCCCCAGTGTGGCCTTACCCACAATGTGCTGCCACCCTGCTCAGTAACTAATTAAGAAAATGCCCTGCATGCTTGCCTACAGCCAAATCCTATGGAAAAATATCTCAGTTGAGGCTCCCTACTCTGTGATGACTCTATCCTGTATCAAGTTGACCATAAGACTACCCAGCACAGAGATAACAAGAAAAAGAAAAAGAAAAAAGAAAAGCTTCCATGCTAGAACAGCCCCAATTCAGAGGCCTAACTTCAGCACACAGTGTCTATGACATTATTGTCAACAGTCTTGTCCTCTAACCTCTTCTGTCCTCATTGTGGTGTGGGAACACACACAAGCATGCGCACACACACACACACACACACACACACACACACACACACACCTACATCAGCCATTAGAGTAGATGGGATATTGCACATGGTAATTTGTTAGTGGGTTTTATCTCCAGAGTCTTTTTAGAGCTTGCAAAGCTGCTCCTGTCCACCATGTGTGGAGGGAGGGCAGCAACATTAGCTGCTGCTCTAGGTTGTTCACTATGGCAGCCCAAGTGTCTGGATTTTTCCTTCCCCCATCCCCACGCAATTCACTCATCTTCACTATTCCTCATGTTGGTCTCTCAGCCAGTGTCACTCTTCCATTTGTCAACAACACCCTTGCCTACCAAGGGAAATCAAAGGTGCCTTCTTCCATCTTTCCTCTTCGTTCTATACAGCTCACTAATCCAATAATTAGCATATAATTTTATGTATTTTTGAGTCTATCCAACTACTATTTGCCTGCCTGTAGCAGTGACTATATTCAATATACCTTTACACCCTTAGAGACCCATGGTCCAAGTGCATATTACTACTGTAGAATGCCGAATAGATGGATGAACTGAGGAATGAATGGAAGGAACAAAGGCGGACTCAGAAGGATCCCCTAATACAGACTCTAGGGTATAGTCAGAATGGCCTACTGTATTCTAAGATACACACAGCCCCGAAGAGCTGATCTGTTCCCACGAGTTCCTGGAGCAAGTGCATATCAAGTGAAGTTTCCACACACTTGAAAGGGAATCAATTACGGAGGAACCTTGTAATTAGATTGCCCCTGTAATTAACCAACACTCGCTGTCAAAGCAGTCTGCACAGTTTAATAGTTGAACCTCTTTCAAGCCTCAGGACAGACTGGTGTTCCAGATTTAGAAACGCAATAGATCCTTCTAATGGGTCCAGACGACATTGCTAAGCAGCCATAGTTGTGTGGAATTAGACTCCATCCCTCTAACTATCTAGACACCACCTCCCTGATTCAGCTAGTGGTTAGTAGTTATTTGGATGGAAAATTTCTGTCCTACAGACAAGTATATCTATATGTAGCCAGGGAAGATTGTCCCAATTTGCTACTAACCATCATGGAAAATAAATTCTAAACACATCCTAACATCAAGATACTAAATATTTCCTATAAAATCAAGGGTTAACCTCTCCTTGTTCCTTAGATAATAAGCTGTGGAGTAAGATCCTGCCAGACTCCTGAGCCTGTGAATACTGTAGATGCTTTCCCACAAATCTGTCTGTCCCCAGTGCAGATTCTCACCTGTAATAAAATTCTGGTATCTCTGCAACAGTAGTCACTTTTTGTAAGAATCCCACAAAATGTGATTGGCAGAGGATAGGCATTGTATCTGTGTTGTGCTGAAGAGACCACAGCCAGCCGGTTCTGACCAGTTCATTGAAAGCTGAGGACCCAAATCTGAGTCTTTGGAGTTTTGCTCTATGGCTGGAGATCTTGTAACAAATTCAGACCACTTCCCCCGCATCAGTGCTTCAACCACTACAAAGTGACTCAGCTCACAGGCACAAAAGGGTTTTTTTTGCAAGTTTCCTGGAACACTACAATAGCCATGGAGAGCCCAAATCCAATGCGCATTTTTTGTAGCATTTATTCAAGGGTGGATGCTGAATCCATGATGCTCAGTTCCCTGACTTCCAGAATATCTAGTACTTTCCTTTTGAAAGTGATATTGTTTTACTTTTTGTTATTTATTTATTTTGTCATTGAAGGGATGCATATATAATTACATTTGTTGCTAAAAATAAGTCCCTTTGTGTACACAAACAGCACTTTCTCTACCTATGTCTCTGTCGATGGATAGACATCAATGTACAAATGATCCCTCACAGGTATGCCTGGAGGCTTGTCTTCCTGGTGATTCTAGATGACCTCAATTGACAATCAACACTTACCATACCCCGATAGAATCAAAAAGGCCTGGGTAGCCAGTATAATATTAATGCTGGGGTTTAACCAATGCTCTGAGACTGTGCTGTGGCTCTGTGTTATATTTGTAGTAGAGTCTGGGGTTGTATTCATCAGCTAAGCCAAAACATCTCTCACCACTAAATTATAACACAAAAGTATTTTGTTACTTATGATTTTTATATAAAAATATTTTATAATAATATAGTGGTTGTGTTAGCTTTCTGGTGCTGTAGTAAAACACCTGAGATAATCAACCTATAAAGAAGAAAGGTTTATTTTAGTTCCTAGTTATGCTATGAAAGTTTCAATGCATGGGTTGAAATGCATTGCTTTAGCTTCTGTAAGAGGCATAGCCCTCTGATGGAGCTCTGATGCAGAACAGAGCCACTCAGCTCATGGGCAGAGCACAAAATGAGAAGGAGACCAGGGTTCCACAGTCTTCTTCGAGGGGACTCCTGCCACTCAGGAACTCTTATCAGGCCCCAATTCTTTTTTTGAAAAGTTTATTTTATTTTTACTTTTATTTGTGTGTCTGTGTGTCTGTGTGTCTGTGTGTCTGTGCAGTGTCTCCATAGGCCAGAAGAGGGTGTCAGATTCCCTGGAACTAGAGTTATAGGTGGTTGGCTGGAAGCCCCCTGACACAGGTGATGGGAACAAAACTCAGATCTTCTACAAGAGCTGCTAAGACTTTACCAAACACTTTGTATTATACCTTACCATTTCTTTTTTATTTCTGTTTTCTCTGTTTGTAATTTTTCCATAGCTTCACTGGTCTCATTATAAACAAGACTTGTAATTTAGTACATATTTTTCTTTTTTTAATTTATTTTTCTTCTCCTGTATAATATATCCGTCCCTCTGACTGCCCTCCCTCATCTCCTCCCAGCTCCCCAGTCTTCCCTCTCTCCCAGATCTACCCCCAGAGCATCTCTCCACAGATAAGAGCAGTCTTCCCAGGGCTACCACTCAAACAAGGCATGGTATTACAAGATGGAATAAGGCTGAGCATTAATCCCTACATCAAGGGTGAACTATGCAACCAACAGGCGGAAAAGGGTCCCGAGGGCAGGCGAAAGCGTCAGATACCCCCCCACACACACACACACTCCAGTCTGTAGGAGCTCTGCACCTACACCACACAACCACAAGATATATCTAGGAACCCTGCAGGTGCCAAGTCTGCTGCTTCAGGCTCTGTGAGCCCCCAAGAGTGCTGTTGAGTTGAATCTATGATGTTTATTTTCCTGGTGTCCTCGACCCCTCTGGTCCTTGCAATCCCTCTTCCCCTTCTTCCATGAGGTTCCCTGAGCTCTGCATGATGTTTGACCCTGGGCCTCTATATCTGCTTCTATCAACTGCTGGAAAAAGCCTCTCTGATGGTGACTGGATTAGGCACCAATCAGTGAGAAGAGGATGTCATTAGAAATCATCTCCAGGCTATCCAGTCTCTAGTTCCTGGCCTGCCCTGCAGAATCAGGCATTTACCTTAGCATCTCATACTCTGTTAAACTTGTCTTAAAGGCCAGTCTTTACTGTTGAGAAATTAACCACTACTCTTTGAAGGAGTTCTCTTTATTTCTTATGCTCTGAAGCAACATTTTACAAAGGAATAGAAAAAGTGCTGGGACTGTTGAAAAGTAGCCACTTTGAATGGGCAGCCCCAGATTACTGTGGAGGAGGCATGGGAGCCTGCGTCTCAGGTATCTCAGTCCAAATCCAGTTCTATTTTAAATGAAACCACTGTTGCCTGAGTTATTAAAGTTAATTTAAACATTCCAATTAATTTGGAAATGGAATTAAAGTAGATGTGATACTGTTAACACTAGCCTGATATAAAGTCAGAATCACCAAAATAAAGATTATGGTTTTCTCAGAGCCATTTTTGTTAAAATTAATAAAAGTAAATACATAACAATATGATCTAATTATGCTCCGGTTTCAAGATCAATATGTGATCTTGATAAATACATGTTCTATTCTATGTGAACAAATACTTGCTCTGGTTTTTTACATGAAAAGCCAAATACAAGTCCTTTGCATTGCAAAGGATCTGCCAAAAGTTACCATTTTCTTGCTGCACATAGTTTTAGTACATGTTTAAATGGATAAGTTCTTCGAAGATAAAGAAATATACTTAACCTAGCATTCATGCACAACCTAAATATTTATCCAAAGGCAGCAATTTCCTGGCTAGCTACCAGTATCTCTACCAACCACAGCCACTTGCTTCAAGTTCAGATATGCATCCGTTACCAGCGGCCAGCCACGGAGCCACCTGGATTGTGTGACAGCACCAACGTCCACTGAGAGCTGTTTCCTGCTCTCTGCACTCAGACGTCTAATCTAACCAGAGTCACACTTCCATCCCATCCACTCCTTCCCCACCTTCTCTTCCCCTTCACTGCCACCATTTAGAATGTTCGAGAATTGAACAGCATTACCTAAGAAGTCTATAGACAGGCTCTAAATCCGTCCTTTTGCAACCTGGGATGAACATATGTGTGTATTTATATCTTCTTTGCTACAGTGTTAATTGGCTCAAGCTGCCCTTCTCTTAGAGTCCTTTCACGGTCCACCTCCTTCTACAGCAAGTGCAGTTCCTCAGAATTCTTATCTTAGAATCCCGGTAAAAAGTGCAGATTCCAGAGCCTCCCAAAGCCTTATTGAACCAAACCTTAAAGATAAGGCTGGAAAGCCTGTGGGACCACTCTGACAGTGAGCTAAGTGTAGTGTGGGAACGATGGGACTCTCCAGTCTCCCGTTGTAGCACCCTCGGTGTTCCCAAACACATTCTATCTTACTAAAAGTTACAGATTCCTCAAAACTGCACCCGGGCTTCTGCTTCTGGTCTTTCCTAATGGCGTTCTCTCTGACTGGAACATCCATCGTCCCACTCCCTGCTAATCCTTGGTTTGCCATTAACATCCATCTAGACACGTTTTTTCCCCCTAGTACAAGTCTTCTGAGGCCAGGTCTGGTTACACACCCTGCTCCACACTCACATTACCCAGAACCTGAGTGGAACTCTGCCACAGGCCCCTCACCCTGCTGTCTCGTGGAGTGGCTTTCCTTGGCTATGTGTTCTAACGCCCGTGCCTAGCAGAGTCTGCCCACGGTATGTGAGTGATGCACTGTGCATCTCTTATCCACTGGGAACTCATTTCACAGATCTTCCAAGTATTCCTGAAACCACAAATAGATAACAATATCTCTCCACGCTCCATATGTATGTGTGTGGTATGCTTTCCTACATACCTTTAATGGAGTTTATTTTAAAAAATCAGCCACATTAAGAGGTTAAGAATAACCTATAATAAAATTGAACAGTATTAAAATATAATAAAAGCTTTGTGAATGGAGTCACTGTGTTCTTATATTCTGCTCACCCATCTGCCTGCAATGAACTCAGATGATACAGTGCCTCCGTGGGAACACTGTCATTTGTGACATGCCAACCCTGCGACTGTGCTTAGTGACTAGCTGGAGCGTAACATATACAGCATGGATGCACTGGATGGATGAATGGTTGAGTCACATGTTGAGCAAACAGAGGCAGAGGGTATCAAATTTCGTCATGCTACTCAGAATGGATTGCCATTCAAAATGAGTGCATTGTCTGTTTCTGGAATTTTCCACTTAGACCATTGTTGACAATGGGTAACTGAAACTGGGAAAACTTCAGATAAGGGGAGCTATTGTACATGCTTGATTAAATAATTAACTGTGGAACTAATTCATCTTATAATTAGCCTGTATTAGTCTTCTTGGTTTGATTCGAACTTCTGAAGATTCCTGTAGACAAATATAAATTAAGCACTTTATCTGGAATCTCTGAAGACACAATTAAACTTTATAAAAATGTACTACACCCTTTAAAACCAATTATTTCCTAAAAGTCTATTCAGATTCCTGTTTGATTGAAGGAAATGGCAGGTGCGAAAAAATCCAAACATTCCTGTTTGGCAGCAGGCAGAGGAGCTGGTTCCCAGGCCATTTTGAGGGCACCGCTGGGAAAACACTTGGCTGTGAGTCTTGGTTTTCCCATCCACAAATGAGTAAGCAGAATGTCACTCTCTTGGTATTGTAATTCGTGTATCCCAGACTAAAATTTGTTAAATTAGCATTTAAGACACTATTTTAATGTAAAAGAAGGGCTATTTCACTAAATAATGCCTAGAGTTTATCATACATGCATAACCGAGAGAGTTAGATTTCTCTAGTGGGAAACTATTGATTCCCTTTTACCCTAATATTAAACCAATAGTGTGTCTGCTCTACTTTTCTCTACTAGTGATTCTGTTTTGCTGAGTTTGGATTTTTCCTTTTATCAGTTAACTGCAGGATTTTATTATCAAGGGAGGGTCTTGACATTGTTTGAGGCAAAGACAATCTTCAGGTTTTTTTCCTTCAAGTCTTTTGGGCATATGGAGAAATTTGGGGTGAAGGATCAATGCAAGTTGTAGCGCTCCCCACTGGTATGACCTTGGGTTGGTTCCTCAAATCCCCTGGCACTTCATGCTGGAGAATGGAAGCGTGTGAGCCTGCACTCCAAAGTCTTCTATGAATTCCTGACTGCTGTCAATGAGATATGGATTTGCTGAGGCTCTCTCACCACTGTGCTCCCAGATTAACAAACAGGCACACACCGTGAGAGTGACCACTAGTCAGTTAACAACGCCCTCATGGAAACAGACAGCGCCGCTTCCCGTGGTTTAAAACTGAGAACAGAATGATAATGCAAATTGCACCCTCAAACTAACCAAATTAGTTAGCTGTCTTGGGACATATTTAAATTTCCCTCATCTCTGATTTCCCTAGTCCCAAGGAGACCGAGGTTCTCGCAGACAACTGTATTAGTCAGGGTCTGCCGAACAGCCTTTATTTAGGAAACTGATAATAAATGAGAATGGGAAAATAGAATCTGAAGCTGTGCTTTCACCCAAAGCCATTGGTGTTGCCTGCTTGAAAACATAAAGTATGAAACATCCTCAGACATCAGAGACCAGAGGATAAGACTCTAACAAAAGCCAGGACCCCTTGTTGAAAGCTCAATAGTTTAGCATCTCTGGGCTGTTAGGACTTTTAGCTAACTTTGATTTATAAGAAAACAGAAAAGGCTGATTGTATGGGGAAGAATGTGTGCACCTCTCCAGGCAATGTTTACATAAGCATGGTTGTGAGCTACATGACCTCTGTGACCCATGCCCAGCCCCATTCACAGATACACATCCATGTGGTGTGGATCCAGAGGCTTCCACATCCTCCCTCTTTCTTCCCATTGTTGTCTATGCACAGTTAAGATAGGCTCAGTAGGCAGAGCTGAAAGAAATGGCTGCTGCCCTTGAGAGCCAGAGCAGTGGCTCACGCTGATCTCTGTGTCTCCAAAGACCTGTTTAACACACTGGTCCTAAACTCTAGCCCTGTTCCTCCTGATTAACAAAAGACAGAAAACCAGATCAGACTCAATCTGCAACAGCTACTGAGAGCCATCCAAGAGGCAGAGGGAGCCCTTTGAGAAGACAGCAACTGGACGTCACCAGACATGACAGGCCAGGCCGGGTGGCAGCTTTCCGGGGAGCTGTCCAAATGCTGTACCTCATGATGTCTGTGAATCTATGAGGCACTGTTCAGAGCAGCCGCATCTCCTGAGTTAGAGAGAGCAGGGTTCCCAGCCAGGAAATGCAAGTCTCTGACAACAGACCACACAGCCACAAATATGTGCATTGTGTTTAACCTGAACTTGGGTTTGTATCAGTTTTATTAGTCATAATGTTGTCAAGTCAGAAGGATAAGCTGTATAAATTAGGCCATCTTGGTAATTATCAGATATAGTTGATGGATGATGGAACAGGCCTAACTGCCCTGTGGTACCTTCAGTGATATTTAAGAATATTCCTATGCAGGGTGGTGGTACACACCTTTAAGCCCAGCACTCAGAAGGCAGAGGCAGGCGGATCTCTGTGAGTTCGAGGCCAGCCTGGTCTACAAAGTAAGTTCCAGGACAGCCAGAGTCACAATAAAGAAACCCTGTCTTGGGGGAAAAAAAAAAGAATATGTATATATATATGTGTGTGTGTGTGTGTGTGTGTGTGTGTGTGTGTATTATGTATAATATAAATATATTATATATAATATATATGTAAGTTTTGTATGTTATATATAATATATATGTAAATATATATATTCTTACATGAGCTACACAGTGGTGAGAATGGTTCCAATCCATTCAGTGGACCAATGTTACACTGAACCAGTGTAGTCATGCAAATCCTGTTTTGTTTTAGTTGTGTGAAGTTACAGTGCAGAAGTGAGGGCTAGGGAACCTGCCTTTACAGGGGAGGGACATCCTCCAGTAATATATATGTCCCATACGAGCCTCACACAAGATATAGCCATAATAAATATGAATTGCTGAAATCCAATTTACTTCCTGGCCACACTCCCGGAAGGCTTGTCTGATTTCCAAACTGTTGGGTGCTGAAATAAACGCTGTGCAATGCAGGCGTGATGGATAGATGTATGGAACCCACTCACTCTGGTTCCCATGCTCCATTCTAACTGCTTAAAATATTGCATCCTGACCCCTTCCTATGACCGCAGACTGTTTCTTGGTAACGCTATCTTTATCATGCTGGCACCAGAAAAGCCAACGACATTCATTCTCTTTTCACTGATGTGTTTTCAAGCATCCTTTTTTAATGGAAATCGAGATTTATAATAATCCCCCTCCCTAGGGAGTTAAAACTTTAGTTGATGAGATACTTGACACTTACCTAGGAATAACAGATTTAAATAAGATATAATGGGGCTGCAACTCAAGAATGTTTTAGAGAATAGCATAATTGGGTGGAGGGTACAGTAAATAAGCATTAAAAGCTTTCTCTCCATTGCTGTGACTTACGGACAGACAGCACTGTCTGAGGGTAAATTAATAGATCGTACCCAAGAGTTTTAAATTAAGCATTTGAAAACCATCCCCAGTTGAGCAGAGCACTTTGAAAGTCTTTCTCTGTTGAAACTGGCAGCTTTTCGTGTCTCTCAAACTGACCTCAGAACTTTGGGGTATGTCTGAGGGATGCATAAATGACTAAGGACTTCTACAGGCATCTGAGCTGATCTGATAATCCACGTTTTCTTCATTTCTTAATGTTCTTTTGTAATCTAGGTGAGAACAGCCTTCCTATTCCAAAGCAGCAGAAAACAACACAAAGGCATTTCCTTCTGAAGATGGACACACTTCAAACCATTCATCAGTCAGAAGCTATTGTTGTGAAATGATCATCCATTTTCCTTCATGCCAAAAAAAAAAAAAATTGGACTCAAAGACATAAGCAGATCGTTTTTCTGTTTACTGTGACACAGCAATTTATCTAGGAGAGAAAACTCTAAATAGATGTTAATCTAGTATGAAATTTGATTGTGGAATGCACCTCCTTATGCAAGTGGGACCTGTGAGCAAACATCTTTCTTTTAAGAACTAAAGCCTTGTGTTAAGTATTTGGCTCCATGAATCAGCAATTTTCAGTTCCTCAGAGCTTCTCTGGAATTAAGTGATTTTATTAATAAAGCAAATGACCCAGATCATAAATTGAAAAAGCACTTCTATTTATAAAAACAATTCAAACTTCAACACAAACAAATTAACTAAATTAATAAACAGCAACATTTGTGGATATTACTTTATGGTCAGAAAAGAGATAAAAATCACCCAGGAATTCTCAGGAATCATCTGGGTCCATGAAAGCTCATTCATTGGGAAGGTGAAGATCAAGGTTAGGTATTTATTGAGAGCATCTTTATCTCTGGAGTTAACCCTGGCTGTGGCTGCTCTGGCATTGCAGCCATGTGATGACACAGCCTGGCACAGTCAAAGCTAGGGGTAAGGGCTCTGGGTTAGTACCTGTGAATTCTGTCTGCTGCCCAAAGACAGTTCTGTTTATATTTGAGTGTGTGTGTGTGTGTGTGTCAGGTGGCTATTAGTATGGGATGCCCTGGAAACTGGAGTTACTATCAGTTGTGAGCTGTCCAACATGGGTGCTGGGAATTGAACTCCAGTCCTCTGAATGAAGCACTCTTAACCATCGAGCCATTTCTCTAGCTTCGGTGGTTTGGGTTTTTAATAATATTGACTGTGACCACTTAAAGAATATACATTATGTGAGACAGTAGTAGAGATGCCTCTGACATGAGTACATGAGAATCAGTCAGAAACTGATTCTCCCTCTGTTAAACTGAAACATTACTCTAAAATTCATTCTCCCACCCCACCCCACCCCCACCCCCTCTCTCTCACACACACACACACACACCATTTTGGAGACAACTGTTGTTCTATCTGCTATTCAAAAATCCAGTAGGGCTTGACATGGAAATGTCAGGTTTGAACATGAGAGAGCCAGCCCGAGTCCACTGTTCGTTACATAATTAGATCAGCACATCTGAGGTATTTACTTACTGTCAGAAAAGAAAGCATCCAAAGATAAGTGGGTGTGGTGGTCACTGTCCTCCAGCAGTTGATGGCATGGCACCAGCTAGGCTCTCACGGAAGCATCTCTCTGGGGCTCTGCTAAGGAAGGAAACAGCCCTTTCTGCCCAGAACGCTTACAGTGCCTCATCTTCCCCCTTCCTCAACACCATCTATAAGTGTGTTTTCGTTGGCACCCTGTTTCCTCTCTGATTTCTTCCTTGAAAGGGACTTAGCATATTTGTGTCTATTATTTTATATTGGTGTTGACTAAAACAGTTTTAAAATAATGGAGCTAAAGGCCTGGTGTTTCCATATAACAGCTGATGGGGAATACAGGGACTGGGTGGACTGAAAGACTCTAGTGAAGTGGCTTCAATTGCAAGACCCAAGTTTGTGTGTGTGTGTGTGTGTGTGTGTGTGTGTGTGTGTGTGTGTGTGTACGCGTATGTGAGTAAGAAAAAAAGAATTTGATGGAATTGTCTCGGCCACTGTTTTCAGTAAATACATAGTGAAATAGAGCACAGGTTCATCATATATTTTAAAATTTTACCTGTCTTAAGATTTTAACTTTTGGTTAAGATTACTTTTTGTTTCGTTTTAGTTTGGTTGTTTAAAAACACATTCTCTGATATAAGTTTTAGGTTTCTATAAATTATAACCTGAGGATTATTTGTAAAGTTTTAATTAGGACAACAGCTCACTGGCCTGCAGTTTGAGGAGTTGATCCACACTCTACCTTCTCTTGGTACCAAAGTTCTGAGCATTGGGCAGGGCTCCTTACCTGAAGGGCTCAGAAGGAGAAGCTGGTTTCTTCCTGGAACATGATTTCCTCAGACGTGGCAGACACATCACAAGAAGGATAAAGCAAATTGTGTTCCCTTTCCTCCTGCCCTTGGGTTCCCCAGGGCCTGAGCTCACACTCATCCTCATGCTTCCCAGTCAGGGACGCCAGGACTTCCTCAGCTGTCCCCATGAGCAGCTCGACCAGTGCATGTGCACACCTGCTAAAAGGCTCAGCACAATTTACAACGTGATTGCAGATTAAAATTGATTTGCTCCTAGTCATAAGAGTCTTACATGCTTTTTGATGGATGTTTGGACCGATAAAGTCAGAAAGAAATTTTAAAATTCCGCACAGTGTCTTCGAGTTGTTTTGCCTCTGACGATGCCTTCTGTCAGTGGAGGTGAACACTCCTGGGGAACCACGGAATAAAAGTGGTGCTTTATTTCTATTTACAAATAAGAATCATAATAGTATGGTTTTATTGGCTACTTACCCCCACTCAGCACATCACACAGCTTACTGACCACAGATCCTCTCTGGAGCTGGTGTCTACTCAAGAGTCTTGAACCCACCACGTTGAGTCAAGATTAATGCAGTCTTCAGTCATAAATGTTACAAATATTACGGAAAGTAAGCATTCAAAAGAAAATTTAAATGCTGAGACATTGAGTTAAGGAATTTTTATAAAAGCTTTATGCATGTGAAGCATGGTTTATTTGTGTGTTGTTGCACATGCTCGATCCTAGGAAGAATGTAGACGCACACGCTCACAGGACTGTGACATTTAACACACACACCCCACCCAGGATGTAGGTGTGTCCTTTAAGGACTTATCATCACTAAATGTATAGTGGAAAAAGCATCAAGACATTTTATTTATTAAAAGCAAATCTTTCATAGTTTTATACATGTATAAATTTGTACATGTTTGATTAATAAAAACAAACACCAATTTGCCCAAGAGAACAAAGATCTTAATTCTTCCTAAAATGAAAACAATCTATGTGAGAAATGCGCTAGAAAAACCTCAGAAACCCAATTGAGAACTGTTAGCAGGTTGTTTGTTTGTTTTTTCTGGAGATTGACAAATAATTAAAAGGAAACATCCCTTTGTTCATAGCGCGCTCTTTTCAACTCTGTGGAAAGGATGCTTGAGTTGTCAGTGGGATCCAGGAGTTTCTCTTACAGCTAACTCTGCATCTTGAAAGAATTATTTGATCACTTGAACTTAGGAAAGATTCACTAAAATAGAAACATCTCTGGTTTACAACAGGTGATTCCATTTATTCCTTTCACATGTATTATACATTCCATACATTGAGATTCATCGTGGCTCTTGAGTGACATGTATTCTAGAAAGTGAGAAGCTTTAACATTTTGTATTTCCTCATGTTCCATTCATTTGTCAAATATTTTACATCACTGCACTATTAAATAAAGTACATTAGACATACACGAACCATCAGCGATGCGTGCTGGTGCTTGCACTGGGCCGGTGTGCCCCACCTTGGTTTCTCCTTGCTGAGAGCTTCAGTCACGGAAGTCTAAAGATGGATCACATTGAAATTGTACTGACTCCAAGGCAAAACTCAACAGCTTGTAGTTCTTGCTCCCCTTTTATTTCTACCAAAAAAATTGTTTATTTTCAGTCAAATGTGATAAGAAACTAAGGAAAGAATACAAAAATATCCTAGTTAATTGAATTTTGTTTTATGTGAGTGTCTTGGTAACTTTAAGTAGATCATTAACACAAAGATAAGGCAAAATTGTTAGATCATAAGATTTACAGATGGGCTGAATTGGGAATCCTTTTCTTTCCTGCTTATCTCAGAGTAGTCTTTAAGTCTAATTAGAGATTGTATCACTCCTCTGTGAGACCACTCACCAATCCTAGGTCAGATGGGATTATGATGAGACAGCCTTTTAAGGATTGAGTTGTGTCTCCACGGTTCCCTTTCCCCAGACAAATTGCCAGAAGATGATAAGAGGAGGAAATAAAATTAAGGGCAGGATTGTTTTCTTTCTGGAAGGATATGGCTGCCAAGTTAGAAATTGAATTTTATGGCTTCTTCTGAGACAGATGATACCGGCTCCTTGCCATCCTTGCCCGTCCTTAGTTCAGTCCAGTTGCTTTCTGCATCAGAAAGATCTCTTTCCTTTTCAGTCTTCTAGAAATAATTCTTTAAATGTGGTTAGTTGCCATGTCTGTAAGAAGGATGAAAAGAAAAGGGAAGGGAAGAAGGAAGGAGAGGGGGAGATAGGGCGTGAAGTGGGTGAATCTTAGTCACAGGGGCAGAAGAAGCCGCATCTCATTTGTTTCCTTTGAATTATGTGAAGCAAACCATCACCGGGGACTACTCAGCTCCGATCTGCATCATTTTCTAGGGAGAAAAAGGACAAAGAAGGAGAGAGTCACATGATTGAAATGCCTGGCAACTTCTGCAGGATGGAGTCTCTTGGTAACTAGAAGTCACATGCAGGTGTCTTTTCAGGAGGAAGGTGTCCCCGCTCTGGTGCAGTGTAGCTTACACTGCCCTTTCTGGTAATTAGTGTAATTTGACACATTTTAAGATAATGATACCACCTGCTCTGAATAGCTAAATCATCATTAATGCTTAGAAGCTTTTCTCCCAGCAACAAAACAGAACTCCTAATCCAACTTCATTCTACAAGTTGCATTTCCCAGATAGTTTTTAGAATCATCATAATCTTGCTTTCTGGAATACACTGTATTCAGCTAGCCTTGCTTTTGGGGAAGATCAAGGAGAAAATGTCCCAAGGTATGATAGCTGTGTAAGTCCACAGGACTGTGATGGAAGCAGGGCAGGGTGGCCGATGCTGCAGGCTAGCCAGTGCCTTACAAAGCTGGGTGTGAGGTGGTACCGTGCCCGTGTCTCCTTCATCCACCTTCCCTGGCTCACAGCTGGCCAAGCCATTCAGGAGATTCCTGCATTTAACATAGGTCTCCTGTTGACCAGCACCTTTCCAACCACCCCTTGCTGGCACTGTTTTAAGACTTAGCTCACCCTGTGCATGAAGATCAAGAAGTAATGTCAAAGAGTGAGGTCTTTAAATACTTCAACAGATCATATGAAGTTAATAACAATGCTGTGAAAGGTATAGAGGAAAAGTTGGTGGGAACATAGCATAGAACAAAGAACACTGATAGGGCAGGAACGTGAACAGGGTTGCAATGAACACTTAGATCAGTCTGGAAGAGGCTTCTGCAGCAGCCTGAGGGGAGACAAACATCCAACTCACAGGGCTGTTAGTGTGTGGGGCAGAGAGGCAGGTGTGGGACTGAATAGCAAACACCTAGCACCAGCTGAGAGCACCAGGAGAGGGAAGGGTGAGGCCTGAGAGCAGAGCCATGCAGTGATTCCTGGATCAGCCTTCTAGAGCTTCCTGCCGTTGTGGAAATGTCCCATCTCCCCAAACTGCCCAATAAGTACTCACGCTTGGCATTGAGCATCTGAGAGACAGCTGAAGCGATGGAGAAATAGCAGCCCTACACACACATTTTATTTAAACTAATGCAGGTTAATTACGTATATTTGTGGGGTGCGGTGTGACATTCCAGTACTTGTGTACAGAGTGTACTCATCAGATCAGGGTGACTGGGACATCGTTTACCTTTTCTTTGTGTTAGGAACATTCCGAGTGAGAAAATGAAGTCTCAGTTTTATTTAATTTGAGTTGACTGGAATGTAGGTAGACATATGGTAGCAACAGTGCTGAACACTGCAGGATTTGTCCTAAGATCTTTGAATTTTAATCAAAATATGATAGCAAACCACCGGAAGGTTTAAGCAGGGGGAGATATATATACATATTTTTTTTAGATTTAAAAATGATAAAATCCAATATGTTCCTGTTCGTTTTAGAATACGCGATCTAAATCCAGTGAGAACCCAGCAGAGTGCCTTCTGCTGAGATCCTCCTCTCCTCTTCCAACCGACTTTCTGTTTTTATTTTTTGGTTTTGTTTTTTTGTTTTGTTTTGTTTTGATCCTCTGCTTAACTACGACATTTGTAATCTTGTATTGCATTCTTTCTGAAAGAACACTGAATATAATCTTATAAATGAGAAGAGAGAGCCTAGACATGATCTCCATTACTTAATGACTGGGAGAAAATAAGTAAGCCATGTGTCTCATGTGGACATATGATAAGCTAAAACCAAACACTAAAAGATACAAGCTCATAAATGTGATCAGAGAACCCGCTCTGTCTAGCACAGTCTAGTAAACTAATCCATAAGGAAATGTATCCCATTTCCATTCCTGTGATCAAGAGTAAACTTAGGAAGTTAGTATAGTATATAAAGGTCAAACGTTCATGACCAGGAAAAATTAAGCATTTTAAGATTGTCCCTTGGCTGACTGGAAATAGCAATGATTAAGAAAACCATTTGCCTATTAGCAATGTATTTGCACTCGATACAATGAGATTACACCGTGGCCCTTATCTGATGAGTCTGAGGCAAGCAAACAAATCAACCAAAACATCTCATTGTGAAAATTAACTGTTTAAGCCCCGTGAGAAAAGCAAGGGAATGGCAACAAAAGGGACAAGCTACTTCTAAGTGTGATTTGAGCATCTGTTTCCCCTTTAAGTAGCGGCTGCACTCCCAGAGTCTGTGCAAACGCTGGGTGTGCATCCCATCGCTCTGCTAACTGAGCTACATCCCTAGTATGTGTTTCTACTTTCTCAAAAAACAAATTGTTTCATTTTCTTTCAAGGTGTGTGTGTGTGTGTGTGTGTGTGTGTGTGTGTGTGTGTGTGTGTGTGTTTTGTGTTTTATGTGCCCTCAGAGGCCAAAAGAGGGAGTTGGGTCTTCTGGAAAGAAAGTAACAGGTAGTTGGGAGTCACCTGACATGGGTACTGGGAACTGAACCCTGGTCCTCTGCAAGAGCAGCGAATGCTCAGTGGATCCATCCCACAACTCCATCTTTTCTTTGAATACTCTTCATCCTGGTAACCCCATGCACACTGGCATTTTTTAAAGAAGCAGATTGTTTCCTTTGCGTAGATTCGCAGATTTAAGGCATTGAGTTCATAAGGTATTTCCTGAAGGGATTAGGCTTATGTGCAATTGCAAGAAAAACAGTTAATAAATGAAGAAGAAAATAGTGAAGGAAGTGTAAGACCTCTGTATGGATGGAAATGAGGCTGCTGAGACAATTAATTAAAAATGTCATGTGCTGCCATCAAGGGAAGGATCAGCAATTAAAGCAGAGAGGTTTTGTTAATTACTCAAGGTTGAAGCACAGAACAACCTAAGAGCAATGAATTCTTCAAGGACTGTTACTGCAATAGAGAGTGGGGTGACTTCTGTCATTTGGTTGAAGCTGCAATAAGATTTGAAGCAGCAACAATAGCAAGAGGCTCCTAAAAGACAGGCATGGTGAGACAACTGTGTACAGAGATGCTTCATATCTAATGATGGTGTACCGGATTTGTAAATTCTTGAAGTGGATGAGAACAGATAAGAAAGGAAGTCATGCTAGTTTTCAGAGTAAATCAAGACTCATGGGGTCAGCAAGAAGATTCAGTATTGTTGACGCTACTATTGGGAGGACTCGAACAAATAACTGGTCTCTCCAGAGTAAAAACTGACCACAGACCAAAGTCAGAATACCGCCAGAATCCAACTAATGAGCCAGTGAGGCTTATTGGACCTACTTATAAGACTATAGATGAGAGGTTACTTTTACAGGAGCAGCATGAGTGATACCTCATAAAAGTTAGAAGCCTAGATTCCCTACAGGAAGCTCAACAAATTAAAAGAGTCTCTCTTCCAGGCAGCTTGACTGCTCTCTGTGGTTTCTAGGCAGCTGAGCTTCTCTAAGAGTGGCTCTTAGCAGTCCTTACTGCCTATCTATGCTTGGACAGAAGGGGCCTAGTGAATCTTGTCAGACTCAGGGACTTCCTGGAGCTGCTGAGCTGCTTACTTCCTGAACTTAAGGAGCTTTCCTGCAGGGTGGAGTATTTCACCCCAGTTTAGAACACCCAGTATCTTAATGAGCCTCCTAGCAGGATAGAACGTTTCACCTTCCCTTAGAGTATCCTGTGTTTAAGGAACTTATCTCCAAGATGGAATGTTTAAACTCAGAGAAAATTGTTACACAACCTCAGTGGGCAGAGGAACTTGATGCCCAGCTGATTCCCTGAGATCCAACCCCAAATCCTTAGGATGGAAAGAAAAAGCCATCTCCTGCAAGTTGAGCGCTGACCTCCACATGCATGTGGTATGGCACAGGAGTACCAACAGACACAAAATAAATAAATGTAAAATATGTTGAAAGGACTCATCAACTTACTTACACATTTAATTTTACATTTCTGTTCTAATAAGCTACGACTTAGGCCACTCATTATATAAAATCACCGTTTTATACTACTTAACACATTATTTCGCTTCCAATCAGATAAACTACATATTCTTTCTGTATATTATGCAAAAAATGTTATCTTGTGTGTGAGCATTAATAAATTAATGTGACAGTGTTCACTAGTTAACTGCGTATTTTCAAAGTACGTCAAAATTGTTTTAAAGTAATGTAGTCCAGCTGCTGTACTTAAAAAATGCGTGTAAAATCTTAATCAGGTTCATATGAAATGCCTAATGCTTTACGAATAACGGTCTGCATTTCACATTTCTTTTATTCAAATTTTTATAGCATACCTGAGGTCAAATAATGAATAAAAATGGCTAGATTTACTTAGTCTTCCTGATGGTGAGATCTGTACAAAGCTCACTGTGGCTGCTTTGGAAAGTGCATTTTAGAGGTCCAACCTCATTTCTTGGATGTAGCTCAGGGAGTGGCCTTTTGTGACCAAAGTTGGGTAGTTCTGCCATAGCAATACCATGAACCTTCCAGAGAAACAAACAGATCACAGAACTCTGTCCATCCAGTTTGTGTGCTGCAGATTTGGATGTTAAGATAGATCGAATACCATTCACTGGTGTTAAGATTCCTATTTGTTTCACATTATTTCCGACATTCTGTGAAACAGAGCCAGTTCCCTTAGCTTGGCCAGAAAGCTTTATCCGAGGCTTGCGACTACCGTCCATCTGATTTCCTAAGTTTATCAAATGACAAACTTAAGAGTAGAGATTCTCAACTGGTAATGGAGTTTGCCTTGCCCATTACAGAAAGGAAACTCTGAAAATACAATCTGAAATAGTTTTTTAAACCTGGCCATCACCAAAACTAGCAGTGGGGGATCTCTCAACACTCACTCAGTATGGAGAGTACAGAAACTGCTATCGGGTGACATGTAGGGCTTTATTGTCTAGGCAAGGTGTTTTCAAAATCGGTTCAAGAATGAAATTAATTAACTAACTAATAATTAGTTAGTCAGATGACCTTTCTGAACTTGCCTTATCCAAATAGTATGTTTCCAAAATTGGAAGGTGATAATGAAGTTCTCTTAGAAGAGAGAGAAGTCTGAGAAGCCCCGTGTGGACCACCAGCAGACATTAATTAACAGCAGCAGTGGCCACTGAGCGCTACATGCCTCATTCCAAGTCCAAATCACTGTTGTAAACAGAATTCCACTACATTTGAAGACATTTAAGTACTCTTTTAATAGCATCTACTAGCTGAAGGAGTAGAAGGAGGCCTTTATGGAACATTAGATAAGGAGTAGCTATCAGTTCGTTCCTTTTAGCTATTCTTGGGAAACTTTTAGGCCAAATTTGGGTTCCCATTTTCCAAACTGGAAAAGTTATATCATAATTAACTCTGAATCAAACAGTTTAGGACTCAGAAGTGTTTATGCATGCATGAATAAAATCCATTTCTGGTTTTAGCCTGGTAAGTAAAAGCAACCTGTGTGTATGGATTTTCAGTTACGTGGGTTTCTTAAGCTCTTTATAAAGAATTATAATATCAATGATACAAATTTTGGTAGGATAATTATGTTTTGTCTTCCTGCAGTTTGGTACTAAAACCATGGTAGGTATCTTTACTCTTCTTATTTCCCTTTTGTGCTTTAGTCCTTAGCCCGAGGCCATATAAAAATTGGATAGTTTTTTTAAGACCCTAATATATTCCCATTCAGATACATATAAAGGAAGCAAGGGACACAACACGGATTGTTCTAATAGTGGATTAGACCCCAGATGTTTTCTGTGTTTTGGATGATGGAACTGAGTGAGCTAAGCTCCCTTTAGAGTTCCATGAATCAGCTTGTTTGCAGAACTGCTAAGACTCTACTGTTGTTTGGAGAAAGTCTCCAGAGAGAGCTGGGAGCCAGCCAGGAACCCTCACCTGGAGAGGACAGTTTACATCTCTACTGACAATCCAGCATGGATTTGAGTTATATCATTCTCTTCTGTTTGAAGGGAGAAATTCCTTGGTCTGATCTGTGTCCCCTTGTGAAATAAGGATTGATTGAGAGACAGTATTTAGGATTCCTTCCACACCTAGCCTGCTATGAAAACGTAACATTATTTGGATGGGATGTTCTGCATGGCTGTTTGCAGGTACTCGCTGATTTATTGAGGATCTTAAATACAGTTATTGCTGTTTCTAAACAGAAGAGGTTTGTTGTCGTTTCTTTTTGATCTTGTAAAACACAGTTTGTTAGATTATCTCTCTGTCATCCTCAGGCTGGTATATTTTTTGCAGATTGAAGCACGTGCACGCGTACGGGAGTGTATGTAGGCCAGAGAACAAACCCGGGCTGTCATTCCTCAGACCTTGCCCACCCTGCTCTTTGTCAGTCTCCCACCGGCCTGAAGTTCACCAAGTAGACTGACTGGCGTGGGAGCCCTAGAGATCCTCTGGTCTCGACCTCCCCAGTCGCAGACAAGGATGTATCAGCCATCACTGTATCCAGCTTTTAAAATGTAGGTTCAGGGATGGAATTCTGCTCTTCATGTCTACAGAGCAAGAACTGTACTCGCAGTGACAAACGGCCAATTTCCAAGCCAGAAAATAGATTTCTTGATAGAAAAATTAAAAAGATGTACTAAGGGCTGTGTTAATACATACCCAGTAGGTTTGTAGCAGTGCAGACAGAGAGATGGTAGATGCACTCTGCATAGAGTTCTGACGAATTACTAAGGAACAGGCCAATAGCACAACTTAAAACTGGGAAGAGGATTTAAAACGGTTCTTGGAAAAGTGGAATTTCTGAAAGAAGTTGATTTATCCAGAAGAGAAAATTCAAATAACAAGCAAACGTATAAAAAAAGAGGCTCAAGTTAACTGATGGCGAGAAAGTGAACTGAAATCTACCACTTCACACCCACCAGACCCCAACCAGCTTTAAAGGTAGCAGCACTGCTGTAAAAGACAAAGGAAGCATGTGTCTAGATAGTCAGGGGGACCCTGGGAACCTCTGGGTAACAATTCTGAAGATGATCCCTGTAGGAGCACATGTTTGACACTCAGCCTGCAGCTGTTGGAACCGGGAAGAATCCAGAGGTGCGTGTGTGGCCTTCTTTGAGGAGGCATGTCCCTGGGGTGGGCCTTGAGGTTTTAAAAATCCCACGCCTTTCCCAGCTGCCCCTCTCTGTCTTGTGTTTGTGGATAAGATGTAGGCTGTCAGCTACTGCTCCAGTGCCACAGCTGCCTGCCTGCTGCCACGCTCCCCGCCATGATGATTGTGGATTCTAACCCTCCGGAGCCATTAAATGCTTCCTTTCATAAGTTGCCTTGATCACCAATAGAAGAGTGACTGAGACATATTCTGAAATGGAAATACGTGCACTCCCCGCTCAGCAGTCTCACCGTACTGGGTTTCCCCCAGCCCTGTGCTAGGAGCAATCAGAAACAGACCAGGATCCATATTAATGAACGTTTATTACATAACAAACCATCCTCCAGTGGATTGACTTAAAATTTCCAATACCTCTTATTCCCTACGTGTCATTAGTTTGGTTTGCTTCTAGTATGTACTGACTGAACTTGTAGCTAGATGGTCATTGATGGCCGCTTGTGAAGCAGCTGGCTAGCTGAACACAAAATTCTCTAAGCACTAAGGGGAAGTATGTAATGCTACACAGATACTGAAAAATGATACCATGTGATTACATGTGTAAACATGTTTACAGGGAGGAAAGGCATAAATCAAAAAGTTCTAAAATTATATGTACACTCTAATTTCCTTTAAAATCATGTCTTAATATACTTAAAAAGAAAAACTCAGTAGAAAACTAAGGAAAAGGTATAAGTATTTAACCGAAGAACTTATGCAAATTGATAACAGACATGAGCTGTGAGCTGAAACTTAACTAAGAGTCAAAAAATGTAAATTAAAAAAGCAGTAAAATAAAGAAATGGGGTGTGGTGGCACACACTTGTAATCTCAGCACCGAGCAGACAAGAGCAAGAGGAGGGTGAGTTAGGGGCCAGCTTCCAACATAGCCAAAGCAAAAACATAAACAAAAAATAGAGGGGAGAAAAAGAAAGGAAAGGAAAAGAAATAAATACTTAGACTCTGGAGAAAATGTATCAAAATGTGGGGACTGGAGAAATGGCTCAGTGGTTAAGAGTGTGTGTTGCTCCTGCATAGGACCTAAGTTTGGTCCCCAGCACCCACAGCAGACAGCTACAGGGAATCCAGTGCCCTCTTCTGGCCTCCCTGGGCACTGCACTTAAGTGTTCCACACTGCCCCCTCATGCACATACTCATAATTAAAACCAAGTGTAAATAGTGCGCTCTGGTTGGTTTTACTACTTTTTATTTCTTTGCTTTGCCTGTATTTTCTAAAGTAAATGTGTTGCTGTTAAAATAATAGGGTGGATGTCATTTTTTTAAGTTTTTTTTTTAATCTTTTTGTTCTAAACCCAATAAATACGATCAGCCAATGCTTTAAGTAAATCTTACTTTCTATCACTTAAGAACCAGGTCATGTCAGATTAAAAATATCATTTTTATGCTCTAATGTTTCAAATATATCACTGCTGAGTCTTTGCTATCTGCACATACACACGAGAGTAGAGCAATCCAGTCCTGTCAAGGTCTACTGCTCTGTATGTTCCCTTCTCTGTTTGCATTTGTAAATTACCCAGAGGGAACACTTTGGCCCCAGTTCACCCTTGCATGTACACAGAGCTCAGGAAATAACATCATTAACAACAAAACCAAATGTCTGATATACAACTTAGAGGTAAGAACAATAGTAATTAAATATTCAGGAACCAAGTCAGAGCCTAGATTTGATGTATTGTATTAAACCAATACAAAGAAAATGTTCTTTTTTATATGTTAAGTATGATTCATCTTTATAAACATTGCAAGGGAGGAAGTACAATGTCTTAGAAAGAAGGAAGAAAGAGAAAGGGGAACAAAGAGAAGGATTCGTTGAGATGTAGACAAGACCTGTACCCATTATACACAGAATGGAAGAGCTGAAGGAGAAAGATAAGACTGGAAGATGAAGGCATGGAGCTCATTGAGTCTGAAAATTACTGAGGACGGAGTTACAGACCTCAGGCAGAGCTTCTCTCTGCCACACTATGCTTTCTCCTGCGTAAGAGAGGAGAGTCAACCAGGGCTAAAGGCCAGAGACCAGACAGGAAAGTAAGAGGAAGTGGAGGCCTTATGACCTTACACATCTGAAACAGACAGGTCCTACTGGTCAAGCGGTTCCGTATCTGTGTGATGATCCTAATTGCCTAGCTCTGTCATCAAACTGAGGAAGTCTATAATAGATACAGTCACCTTGCCTTGTGAATTTGCATCTAAAACTTGACGGTACAGAAATAGTGATTCTTACAGTACTTAGTAAGTACACCAGTGAAATGGCAGATGGGTGGCCCCAGTGTTTGCCTGTCTAGATTTATTTTTAAAAAAAATAGGAGACATAAGAGCTCTACATCATGTTAAAGACGAGGAAGCTATCAGCACTAGTTAGCATCCGTACCCAGACAGAATGGTGGGAGCTGTTGAGGTAAAGGGGAACTTTGACAAGAATCCAGCATTTGGAGAATCGTTCAGGAATGTATACAGCATGCAGGAAAACAGTCCCCCAAAGTCTGAGACAAACCCTGATTTTCAAGGGTTATGACTGCTGGCAGGTGGGGAATGGGACTCAGAATGCTGGTCCTGAATTCTTTGAGGATATTTTAGGATTTTAGAATGCAGACATAGAAATTATTAGATGGATTTGAATCATGCACCAAGACTGATTAGCACAGTAAGCTGATGGAGAAAACTCAATACTTCATGACTTAGTTTCCTCATCAGTAAAATAAGGCTAATGGAGTCCTTATTATGAAAATTAAATAGGAAGATATAAAAAAAATGTTGAACAGTTTCCTAGCACAGGTAAGTTAATAGTAGTAGTAATCAGCAGTAAAAATATCGGAATGACAGAACACAGTGAGAAGCAAGAATTAATTGAGTGAAAAAGCTTAGTGCCATTGGAAAACATTGGGAAATACAGAAGAAAGATGGCCAAGATAGTTTCTCTATAGAAGTGATGGATGACAGTACTATTCGTTTATAAGCATATATGCACAGGATGATGGAGCTGGAAAGTACCAGAAGTAATCTCATCTGAGCCATCCATCTTACACAGAAGGGAATCCAGGTCCAAACAGAGTCAGTAAGGACTACAAAGTTGTGTAGCATTGGCACAGCCCAGCCAGCACAGACAAACAGATCTTTAGCACTGAAGCACTGGGAACTGCAAACTACATGCAACTTTTTTAAAGCTCCACTTTATGCAATATGTAATGCCATAGCTTAGTAAGTACCACGTGAGTATGGGGAAATGCATGGTGTTCACATTAATATGTGAACAAAATTGTGGTTGGTCAGAGAGTGCTAAAAATCAAAATGTGATGTTATGGTGTCTGACAACATATTCTTAGCTGCAGGGCAACTCTTAATTAACATGCAAATCATTCTGCCATCATTTCCCTGGAACTGGAAGGAAATATGCTTTGCAAAGAACTAGGGTTGAGTTTTTAGATTCCATTCTTTTGGAGGACGATTTTTTTATATATAAATAATATTCATGAGATAGTTGTGCCAAAGTTAAACAGAAGAGCCTCCGTTCCTGGCAGCTTATTCCCATGATCTAAAAGTGTAGAGCAAGGTTAAGAGGAGATTAAAGACTTGAGTTAGTAATGCTAGATCTAAAGATGTCCGCCTTATGATAAGGGACAGACACCATTTATTCTGTGACTGAACAACAGTGGTCGCTGTGATTCCACTGGGTTCTCAAATGATGGCTGAATTAGAAGTCATGTCCACCTGACATGGACCCTAAGCTGGGGCATCTGGGGTTCTGTTGCTCTGGTGTGGCTGGTACTTCATCCACGAAGCACAGGGAAAGAGCTAAAAAAAATATTATTTAGCCTTCAGTGGATCAACTAAGATGACATGTGGTAAATAGCCCCAGCCACTGAATTTAGGTACACTGTCATGAAGGGTAAATAAGGAAGTGCACTTGGGGCCCTGGGCTCTGATTTGAATATGAAATGACCCCTACAGGCTCATGTGTTCAACATTGTCTCCCAGCTGGCAGCACAATTTAAAGGTGGGGAAACTTCTAGAGGTGGGGCCCAACTGAAGTGAGTAGGTCACTGGCTACCTCCTGAAGGCTTCTCTAGGTCCCCAGTCTCTTGCCCCTCTCTCCGCATCCTGTCTACTGTAATGTGAGCTGCTCTACACTTCCTCCCTGCCAAGACTGACAAGCTATGAAACTAAATTAAACGCTCCACTTTTCGTGTTGTTTACATCAGACATTCTGTCACAGCTATGAGAAAGCTAACACATCCTGATGTAAGAACACTGGGCTTCAAGGGGAATGAGGGCCAGTGCTTAAAAGTTGGCCACAGGCTTTTGAATGAGAAAGAGATCTTCTTAATCCAGGAAGTGCTGGTTGCATGTGAAGATGAACCCCAAGTCTCTCTCCCTCACAGTGCCTCTACATCCATCCCATTGGACTGTTTTCCTCGCTGTTGTTGGAAGGCCCCAGAGCACATTCCTGTCAGGCAGCCCAGCATCAGCATCTACTTGAGCTTCCAGGACCCTCTGTTCTGATCTCCCTGAAGGATTTGCCTTTTGAGATGCCAATCTGAGTGGATGGTGCACTTGACCTGCCCCATGGCACAAAACCATGAGCCCTTCAAGCCTCCATCACAGATTTAGGACTCCACTGTATCATTTATACTTTATTGGGCTGCCATTGTATAAGGAGCAGCTGAGACTAAGGCCATGAGGTGTTTAAGGGACCCAGGAACTAGGAAGTCTTCACCTTCACCAGATACAACAAAGCTGCCCTGTATAAATCAGACATTTTCCTGATACAGTGGTTCCTGAATTGTTTGTTGTTTCTCTGTTGTAACTCTGGCTGTCCTGGAACTCACTCTGTAGACCAGGCTGGCCTCGAACTCAGAGATCCTCCTGCCTCCTCCTCTTGAGTGTTGGATTAAAGGTGTGCTCCATCACCACCTAGCATATGGTTCCTGATTTTAATGAAAATTTCTCCAAATTTAGCCTTTTCCTTCATTAGCCAGAAATAAAATTGGTCAAGCTATATAAACCACAGCTTAGATAGGGCTGTGATTTTTTTCAGGCAGAATTGCACTATGTAGCCCTGGATGGCCTAGAACTCACAGAGATCCATCTATCTCTACCTCCTGAGTGCTGGGACTAAAAAGGCATGGCCCACCGCAACTGGCTGGCATATTTCTTTTTCTTTCTCAAATTATTTTTGAGTGTCCTGTGCTTTATGTATTTAATACCATACAGTCTAAATTAATTTAGCTTGACTATAATTTTTATTTTTTTATTAAAAATGGAAATTAGGACAAATTTAATAACCTAATTATTCAGTTTATTCAATGTTAAAAACAGCACTCTAAAATAGTTGTTCACTGAGATGAGCAATTCTGAAATTTAAAATTTATTTAATTGGATGTGAGTGATTCTAGAATAATACATCATTTGAAAAGGAAGGTTCAGGTAACTTCAGTGAATAGTAGGCAGAAGAAAAGGTAAGAGCCATTACATGGGGAAGAGAGCTCTGAAATGCAGATTCCTGGAGTTGGCATGGCCACTGCATGCATCAACTCCCAGCAGCTGCAGATGTCTTTGTAAGACCTACATAAGATCAAGACAAACAAAATTCCAGATATTGGAGGTGCTAATTTACAGGTGATGGCTACTGTGAAAATCACTCTCCTTTGGGAATGTGGCCCTGTGTAGTCTTCCCTGCCCCAGGGGAAGCCACACACACATTCATGAGCATACAAGCAACACCAACTAGACTCAGTGGGTGACCAGTAAGAGTAACAACAAAGAAGACCTGAACTTTTTAGGGAAATTGGGTTGAGACACTAGAGTAGATATGATTAATTTACATTGTATAAATATATGAATCTTTTAAAGAATAAAAATAGTATATAAAATATAATGTATAAAAACATTAAAGAGGAGGAAAAAATCAAAGTTTTGAAGCCTCTTTAAAAAAAAAAAAAAGCTTGTTTTTCAGAAGATTATTTCCTGACTAATAAACATGTACAGGCATAGACCAATTGACAGACCCAGAGATATGATTAGAAGCAAGTTCTATGAATATGACCTTGTGAGCCAGTACACTTAAAGGCTTATCCTACTGGGAAGCAGAAGGCACTTAAGGAGCTCAAGAGCAAGTTTGGAGGCAGACTATTCAAATTGTAATTATAAGCATATTTCTTTTTTAAAGTCAAATGGATGGTCAAACGCACCCCCAAACCAACTGTATGGGAGTCTCTGCGAGTATGAATGGAGAATCTGTATACACTCCAACTCTTCTTTGGGAAGACGCTTTGCTTCCATTCTCTCTGTTTCTTCATCTGTACGTGACAAAGTTCTCACGTGGTTATAATAAGAACATGGAGAAATACATGTAAAATACTTTGAGTATGCCGGCCACATGGGTAATACTCAGAAACCATTGTAGTCATGAGCTCATGGGACTGTCATGAGAATAAAATGAGTGTAAGCACTCAGTGAGTATTAAAATGACCAACAGAGGAGATTTGCAAATGCTCACACACTAGCCAAGCACAACACGTCTGTAATATTCTATATTTTAAGTAGCATAAGAACATGAACAGTAAGAAGTCTGAACTTTGCATAGCCTGGTGTGGTCACTTTGCCAAGCCCATAACTATCTACTAGAGAACAGATTTTAAATTCCATGTGTTATATTTTTAAATACCAAGATCACAAGTAATAATTCTGAAATGACTATGGACACTTTCTTGACAGTAGAGAAATGGGAAATTTTTCAGGTTGCTTCATTACACATGAGGATCAGACAAAGTCCTGGCCTGATTCATATCTGGAACTTCTCAATGCTTGATGACGAAATATAGGAATTCAACACACACAAGAAAGAAAGGAGCAATGAGAGCAGAAATGGGGCTACTTATAAACACATGCTATGAGATAAATTCTAAAATACATACATTATCAATTTTAATAACTTTGAAAAGTAATGTAACCTTGCTCTGTGGTTTGATTGTCTCTTCTCTAATATTAGTACATGAATTAGAGACTACAGGAGCAGGTTGATTTGGCCTAATTCACTTGGTCTCATTAATTCAGCAGAGTTACTTAAGCTGGCATGGTGGTGCTGGTCCTTTTCCGTCAGATGATTAATTTAAAATACTTCTCCTTTGGAGGATTTGTTCCAGGGACAGCAATGAGTACTGGTTAGACAGACAAGATGAGTGGGAGCTATGGTCCCTGGCTGCAAACGTTGCTAGAGTCAGGCACAGTTCTTCTCCATGACCTTGGTCAGATATTTGAACTCAGTAGTAGAGGGGCTTGCCTCAAATGCTTGGAGCCCTGGGTTCAACCCACAACAAGAAAGAAGGAAGGAAGGAAGGAAGGGAGGGAGGGAGGAAGGAAGGAAGGATTTAAAAAAAGAGAAGCAATTGCCATTGCCTCCCAAATAGGGCTAGGGATGCAGCACAGTTGATAAGAGTATTTGTCTAGCATGCACAAGGCCTTGAGTTTGATCTCCAGCATAGCATAAAACTAGACCTTGTGGTGCACACCTATAATATCAGCACTTGGGAAGTAGGGGCAAAAGACTCAGGAGTTCAAGATTATCCTTAGCTAATAGGGAGTTTGAAGTTCACTTAGGATATAGGAGACTCCATCAAGGGGGAGTGGGTAGAGGGATGGAGGGAGGGAGGAAGGAAAAGAAAAGTTAAGGAAGGAAGTATTGATTGCTTGATTGATTGATTGATTGTTGTAGCCTCAAAATTCTCCCTACCTTGCAACCCTGCTGATTTCCTTAAGAGTTTATATGAGGAACTTTTCCCACATTTAGTCAATTCAGGAAGCAGTGCTAGAGAAAACATTCTCATCTGTCCTCCATCATCTGAGAATGCGTGCATGTGTGTCTGAGCACACACAAGCACAAAGTTTTAAAACATAAGTTTTAAAAGTTTATCTTGATAATGATATTTATTGATTTTTTTTTTTTAGTAAAAAAAAAAAAAACCTTCCAAACTAGCACAAGGATTTCATATCTGTCTTGTTACCCACTTACCAAACGCTGGCCATTCTCTTCTTTCTGCTGAGAGCTTCTCTCGGGCTCCTCACTGGAGATTCAGCCCCTAGCCTGGCTGCCTGATTTGTTTTGTGAAGCAGGTGGTGACACATTTAGTGACCACTGAGCCCATTCCTTCTCACAGTGCCTTGTACTTCCGCTGTCAACTATTTCTTCTTGCTACGTCTGAATAGAGTTTTAGGCTTAACAACATTTAATAACTGCAACTATTATGGAATTCTAATTTTAACAGACGCAGGGAACAATGTTCACAGTGAATTAAAGTTAACAATCAATCATGCTCCATATTTGAATTAATGATGATATATATATTACGACTGTTTTTTTCTTTTTGAGATAAGAGTCTTGCTATGTAACCGAGGCTGGCTTCAAACTCATGGTCCTCTGGCTTCCTCCTCCCAAGTACGGGGATTACAGTCATGAGCCTTCACACTTGGCTTGTTGAGGATTTTTTGTTTTGCTTAGCTTTTTGTTTTAAGTGACGATGGCACTTTTCCTTAACCACCGCAAAATTGCTATCAATTGACTTTCTCATCGTTAAAAAAAAAGAAATCACAGCACGTTGTTGTATTAAAGCTCAGCTAGTCTAAACCCTTGAAAATAGGAACACCGCACTCCAAAGAGTCTAGATGAGAAGGTCTGGCCCAAACAAAGATAAAAATGAGGCTGGAGCCCAGACAGTGACGAAAGTTCTCCTCTCGCTATGCTCCAAAGCCGCCGTCTGCAGCTTTTTCTGCGTTCTTGATATTCGGAGCCATTTCTGAAACACACTGCTTTAAAAACCCAGTTTGCATTAGAAGACTTTACAAAGGTGAACTTTAAACCAGGTAGCAAGGGAGCTCCCTGCAGGGGTAGACTCTGTGGTTACTTGACCACAGCATCTGAGGCTGGTTCAGGTGGCTCTTTTGAAGAGGTTGAAGATGGGGGTTGGTGGAGCTAAAGTGCTTTGTGTTGTTTGGTTCAGAGTCACAAGGAAGCAAGGCATCAAAGGAAATTCTGATGTGCCCATGGATGGCAGCTGAGCCATCCAGGGTCGTCTTAAAATAAAATTCTGCTGGGTTCCCTCAGGACAGCTTTCTGAGTTGACACAGCGAGGCTGTTTCTCACCAGGTTCTATTTTTAAATCCCAGTTTTAAAAAAATAGTCTTTTAACTTCAAGATTGAGTTTCTAAACCATCTTTCATGGGTCTTGCCATCTTGCCAGGAAGATCTTTCGGTGGGTTTGTGCTGTGAATTCAACCTGTTAAGAAGATGAGAAGGAAAAAAGGAAAGTTGAAAGACAAAGGTAGAAGGAGGGAAGGCAGGTCAGGGAGCAGGGGAAGGTGATAGCAGGTAATTAAATGCATCAAGAGGTGTTCTGGGCTTTGAAGATCAGTCAGCACAGGAGGACCTGAGTCAATCCTCAGAACCCACTTGGAGGATGAGAGAGAGAGAGGATCTTGCCGGCTTGCTGGTCACCCTGTCCAGCCTACTTGGCCAATGTGAGGATCATGCCTGCAGAATGACAGCCAAGACAGCTAGACTCCGCCAGCATCGCCGGCACGTTCACATATGCCTACAGACACTTGTGAACGTGCACACACATGCTTGCACATACGCTGTCCTGAACACTTTACATGGATTTGGTTCCTCAGCGATTCAAGAAGACAGAGTCTGTTATTGTTCCCAAATGAAGAAACTTGGACATGAAGGACAAATCATTCCTACAAAACCATGCAGCCAGTGAGTGGCAGAGCTGGCTTTGAACCAAGCAGCCTGATCCTAGAGATAGACCTCTTACTTGCTCCAACATTTCCAAATCAGGTATTTACTCTTCAAGATACATTTTTTCTTTTTTATAAATTTCAACTCAATTCTTCATACAGCTCTTTTTTTTTTTTGGCTTGATAAGATCATGCTGAAGGTTGCACTGAGCGGAAATGAATCCCCCATTTTGAAGTCAGGAAGCCTTAGAGCTTGGTGCCATCTCCGGTGCCATCTCCTCTGCCACGAATAGGCCATGTGACCTTGTATATGATACGGAAAAAAATTGCTAAATTTTTCAAAATTTTTATTTCCTTGTTTGAAATCCAGGAAAGTATAGATAAACTAATAGTATCACAAGAATTAAACATGATAAAATGCACAGTCTTCACACTAGCACCCAGCAAATCATCGTTCCCAATGGACATTTACTAGAATCGAAATGGTTAATGGTTGCCCATGTTTCATTATCTTTGCATAAAGTTGCATATCTACGGAAAGCTCTCTTGAGAGTGTTCCTCTAAGCGCTGGCTACTGTCTCCACTCTCTGGGATGTTGTTTTAACTGTCAACTTGACACAGAAAGAGAGTCTCAGTGATAAATTATCTAAATCAGGTTGATCTCTGGGCATGTCTGTGGGGGATTACCTTGATGACCTCAATTGAGATGAGAGGACCCAGTAGTGTGAGTGGTACCGTCCTTTAGGCAGGGGTTCCTGGAGCAAGCTATGAGAGCTAGCTGCATTTGCTCATCCCTCCCTGCTCTGTATCACTTCAAATTCCTGCTGCCTTGACTTCCACACGGTGATGGTCTGTAAGACGGAATAAACCTTTGCCCATTAAGTTGATTTAGTTAGGACATTTCTTTGAAAGGTTTTATTATTATTGTCACTTTATTACATAGTTTTGCTTGGTGCCCTCAGAGTCTAGAAGCAGGCATTGAATCCCTTGGCCTGGAGTTATAGAAGGTTGTGAACTGCCCTCTGAGTTCTAGGACTCAAGCCTGGATCCTCTAGAAGAGCAGCTGGTGCTCTTAACCACTGAGGGATCCCTTGTCAGGGGGTTTTATCACAGCAACAGGAAATAAAACCAAGACATTGCCTGTTGAGATATCGCTACGTACATGTTGGGACCAGTGTGCAAAGAGAGCAGGCAATACTATCGCTGCTTCTGCTCAACCACTCCTTCTTCCAGAATTGGGCCCACCTTAATGGCTACAACCTGCCTATCATCTCCCTCTACCCCACCAGATATTCCCAGCATAGTTGCTAAGCACCCCATTGTTGAAGGGCTCTGGACAGGCACCGGGAAGACTGTATCCCTACTTTCACACTGCAGGGTTTCTTTTTTATTATATTGTTTTTTAACCTAGAACTGATTCCTCTTCCCTCAGTGGGGACCCAAAACCTGATCCAGCAGCAGATAAGTCCAAGTAAGTGGGTCTGCGGTAAGGCAGAAGAGAGGCACTGATGAGGTCAGCTGGATCATCCCAGTGCCATGTCCTTGTAGAGGAAATGGACAGAGAACATCTCCAAGTGTCAACCCAAGAACTGATTCTAGGAGAATTTGGAGACAAGATTGGTGGCCTTGCTTAGATTCCCTGGATTTTTTAAAAGAGGCCCATGTGAGAACAGCAGCCGTTCAAGGTGGGAATGTCCATAGCTACTCAAAGCTGCCCCGAGTATCAGCACACAAGCAGCAGAGTGGTGCTGACCTACCTGGTCACCTCTGAAAGTGACGGCAGGGTTGAGGTCAACAGTATATATAGAACATCCTTTGGCTTGTAGCCTGGAAGACTTGCATTTCTGCTCACCATACCCTGTGGTTCTTCTGAAGCATCTCGGTATGTCATTCATCTATTTCTGTCTTATTGACAGCACTTGCATGTTTGACCTAGGAGTTGGTGGAGACCGAAGCTGCCCTGACCATGCACAGGGTTACACCAGTATTCTAAGAAGGAAAGATAATAGCAGGCCTATTCTACTATGGGTTGCAATACCTTGTTTCCTACACTACTTATAGGACAAATGAAGTGACTTGGGAGAATCCAGAACTATGTTCAAATCTAAAAGGAAGCTCAGAGCCCAGCCATTCCTGGGTTCCACTGC
Source organism: Cricetomys ansorgei (assembly GCA_026225945.1). Lineage (NCBI taxonomy): Eukaryota > Metazoa > Chordata > Mammalia > Rodentia > Nesomyidae > Cricetomys > Cricetomys ansorgei. Next base: position 10,882,338 of record JAMJFZ010001121.1, on the reverse strand, counting down.
TGATAAACAGGTGGCTCATTTTTTTTTCTATCCAAAGATGACAAAGCAGTCAGGAACAAAAGAATCAACAGACCTGAAATTGATTCCGTGTCCTAGCCCTTTCCAGATGGAAAAATTACTTTCTTCTTAAAGTTTCTCTTAAAATTTCCTCGGTTTCCTGAGCTAAAAACAAAGAGAGCAGTATCTTCCTTCATGAAATAGCCCGTGAGCACATAGACTCCTGACCAAATGCAACATTTATGAACTCTGTAGTGTTATAACTCAGACACATGCTAGATAGCACAGAGCTGTTTACTAGAAAATTAATTGGATAGTTTTTTTACAGGGCCTATTATGAAAATTTCCAACAGAATCCAAATGAGTTAAACTGACTTTGTTCAGCATTATTAGGAAGAGGGAAAAGAAATAAAATGTGTTGACTCTTAGATGCATGTTTGCATACGATTCAGTAAAGCTCTCCAAGTCATTACACACTGGAATGTTTTACCAGTTACCAGTTCGTATTTCACTTCTCTTCTCTTTTAAATTAATAAACTGTGGACTAAATGCTTATGGTTTGTCTTCCAGTCCAGCAATTTCAAAGCTTCTAGTAAAAAAGAAAGCATGGAAAGAATGGAGGAAGGAAGGAAGGAATGAAGAAACAAAGGGAAGGAGGGAGGGAAGGAAGAATAAAAGAGGGAAGAAAAACTGGCTTTTGCAAGGTGACTGTTTTATAACCTCAGAAAAAGGTTGCCCTTTTCCTGGTGTATTGGTGACATCAAACATTTGTCTTGGTGCCCTGTAGACTGGAAATTAACTGCAGAACCCAAGATGGTCTGTTTGTGTGGATTCCACACACTGGCATTTACTCTATTAGAAATTTAAAAAAAAAAAAAAACTTAGACAAGAATTTAACAGCAATACATGCATTTTTTTGAGAACAAAAATCTCCACTGACAGAGAAGGTTCTGGAGAGGCATGACCTTGGTTTATGCTGCTGCAAATTCCTTTAATGAAGAGCTTAAGGGGGAGATGGGTTCTCCTATCTGGTTCTGGATCTAAACTCTTGCTGCATGCCTTTCCCCTTTGAAATATAAGAGAGCTTAGCTTTACACAGTGTGTACAGTTGAGAAAGGCATGTGTTTCAGTAGCCTTCACAACAGTCGTGGATGTTCTCTGCTGCCACAGCAGAACATGGCAGGTATTACTTAATATTTAGTAGGACGGTGACATCTGCAATTCTATCAGTGAACTCCATGTCCTTCTTAGCTTAAAAAACTTTTATTGCCTTGCATTTTGAATGGCTCTTAACTTACTTGTTCCTTTGGAGTCGCACGGGGTATTGGTCATTTGGGAGTCTGAGTCTGTTGGCTCACGTCATCTGTCTTGTTATTCTTCATTACACAGCGTCAAAACACACTTCATTAAGATTGCCACTGGGCTAATCAGAAACCTTTGCAGTTGTTGCAAAAGCAGGAATGCAAAAATGGAAAATACACATTTTCCAAAAATATTTTTTATTGATTTTATTAAATTTTATTGAAATCTTGAATTTTTGGCTTTGAGATAAATGGCTCTTTTTCACCTATTTTCAAGGGAAAAGGTCAGATTCCTAAATATGAATCACCACAGTTCGTATGTCAGCCATCATTTCAAGTAAAAATGGGTGGCTCAGACACGCTTGTATACTTGGATCTAAGTTCTTTGATTTGTGTCAAGGTGCCAGCGGATCAGCCCCTCACCTTGAGATCAGCCCCTCACCTGTAGATCAGCCCTCACCTTGAGATCAGCCTTCACCTTGAGATCAGCCCTCACCTTGAGATCAGCCCTCACCTTGTAGATCAGCCCTCACCTTTACAGTCTGGTGCCAGTGAAATCATCAGTGCAATGAAAAAGCGAGTGCTCTCCTGGACCGCTTATGCCAGTGTTTCTCACTCCATCGATCTCCCAGAAGGTTCTCAGCAACCACCAGGGCTTTGAAGATAGTCCTTAGGTGCACTGTTGTCTCCATAGTTAATAGGACTCTTAATTCTGATGGTCAAGTTTCTTAAACTTTCTAAACAGAAGCCACTAATATCAGGTTAATTTAGACAGGCACGGTAGGGATGGGTGAGTATTAACAAGGAAAGGTATACACAGTTTATTGTTGAGTAAAGGGGTGATTGGTATTTGTATTTGTTACTTTCCTGTTGCTGTGATATGAAGTACCATGGCCGAGGCAATTTATAGAAGAAAGAGTTTATTTTGACTTACGATTCAGAGGGTTAGAGTCCATAATGGGAGGAAAAGCATGACAGCGGGTAGCAGGCATCAAAGCTGTAGCACCTAAGCAGTGCCATCCACTGGGGACCAAGTATTCAAATGCCTGAGACAATGAGAAACCACCACAGCTTTTGTACTATAGTATCATTTATGTTATGGAATACATAGGCATGCACATATAGTATCTTCACATGTATATGTATACATACGTACATCGTATCATATCTGTGTATAAATATCTAATCTGGCAGCATTTCTATCCAACTTTTCTGCAATGGTATTGGGAAACAAGAGGCATGTCAGCTGCGATGGCTCAACAGTGGAAGTGTGTGGCCGTGTGAGCCAGGCAACCCTGGAATCCACAGTGTAAGGAGAGACTGATGCCCAAGAGTTGTCTAATGACCCAGACACACACACCTTGGTGCAAACATACCTGAGCGCTTGCGTGAGCACACACACACACACACACACATAAAAAATTTTAATGTAAAAAAAAGTAACAGGAAACATTAAGAAAAGTTAGAGTGATGAGGTAATACGGTCCTTTTGTTCTAAAGCAATTTGATTATTGAAAGCATTTATTAAACACCTACAGTACAAGCCAGGCATTGTATACACACCTGTACCACACTTCAGAGGCTGGGGGAGAAGGATCACAAGTTGCTGCCCAGCCTGAGGGATATGACCTAGATAAGACTCTAGCTCAAAACAAAACAAAAACAAACTTCAAAAGCCCAAGAAAATAAAGAAGCCCCCTACAGTGGTAGAGCACCACGCTGTACTTTATTCCCGTTTCCCACCAGAAGTTGTTACTTTGTCTGTTGGGGCATGGTGCGACCATACTGATTCCTACTAAAGCTTTACTTAGTTTGCCCTGAAGACCCCATGCTCACCTATCCAAGATCATTTGACAAGATGGCAGTTTTCAGACTTCACGAAAACCAGTGTCTGCCTCCAAAGAGGCATCCACGGTGATCCTGTGTCCATCATTCTGTCTCTTAGTATGAAATCAGTATGTCACTCACTTTGGGGTATCGATCAAAGATTGAAAGGAGTGTCTTCCAGGTAGCATTTGCAGTGCTCTCCGGTGATTGCAGCCTCGAGCACTCTGCTCTGTACTGTTCAAGTGTTTCTCATTGCTTCTCTTAGTATTTGAAATATATTTTATTTAATATTTATACATGCATGCAATCTATTTGGACCCCATATTTCACCCTCCCCTTCTACTCCTCCCCTATTCTGCCCCCCACACATTTCCTTCCCAATTTCATGTGCTCTCTCCTCCACCACTACCAATTTAATACCAAGTCCATCTAGTGGCGTCTGTATTATGTGCAGCTGTGGGACTAGCTATAAGTGTGGCAACACTGACAGGCCCCACGTCATTGAAGACAATTGGCACCACCCCATCCCACCCTCTCCACCACCCCACACTCCCACCCCCTCCACCACCCCCACTCCCACTGCTTGCAATTCCCAATAGAACATCATGAACCCCCTTCCCCATCCCCTGGGATTTTAGGGCTTGATCTTATGCAGGTCTTGTTGATGGAGTCACAGCCACTGAGAGTTCACGTGCGCAACTGTGCCGTCAGGTCCAGCAAACCCTGTTTCACTACAGACGTGTATTACTTCCTCTGACTTTTATACTCTTTCGACTGTCTTCCACAATGTGTCTCTTGAATTTTGCGGCAGCTTCCCTGAGGGAAACATTTAAGGTTTGCAATTGGATTCCTATAGCATCACTGAAAGAGAAAAGTGCAAATATTTGAGATTGTGGATGGCACAATAGAGGCATCACAGAGACACCAGGAATCACTGGCCCTTCGTGTAAGTCTCCATCTCCATAGAGATGCCCTTCAGAAGATCCAATGATGCGTGTGGAGTTGAATATCTTCCAATGTTTTCATAGCAACATGGAATTATGTTAAATTTTCTGTCCAAGAAGCAAGAACCACCCAATCAATGCCATGCAAGAAGGTAAATGGCAAGGCCAAACAGGACCACACTCAAGCTTTCTCCCAGTAAACAGCTTTATCCTCTGGCAAGTTAAGATCAGGTAGAATGCAATGGGAACTACTGGTTCTTACTGTTTTAAAGCTAAGCTCTGGAATGAGGACTTGGTTCCTTTGAAATACGTTTGCAAATACACTGAAGTAAATATTCTGCCAATCTGTCATCCTCTCACCCCCCCAAGCACCCCAGTATTCCTACCCCCCAAGCAGGCCAGTATTTCTACCCCCCCCCCAACAGCTCAGTATCCCTACTCCCCAGCAGCCCAGTATTCCTACCCCCCCCCCAGCAGCCCACCTAACCCCCCCCCAGCGGCTCAGTATTTCTTGTCTCCCCCAGCAGCTCAATATTTCTAAACCCCCCCCAGCAGCTCAGTATTTCTACCCCCACAACTTAACAGTAGCTCAGTACTAGATTTGCATAAAGAATTCTTGTTGCCGATGCCTCCCCCCAAGTCATCCCACAATAAATCCTTTCAGATACTCTATAGCACAGTTTCACATTGTATTTCTGAAAACAGGCTCACTCTGTTCCACCAACTATAAACAACAGGAGAAGTTTAACTATTGCTCACAACTTTCCAGAGTGCAAATATGGCCCTCACTACTGGCAAGCATCCCTGTTTGGCAAAGCTCTCTCCCTCGGGTCCTTCGTTTCATTAATTTTTTTTTTCTTGAAATAATTATATATTGCCACATCAAGTGAATTTCTAGGCTTATTCTCAGCCCACTTACTGAAAATTTAAACCTGACTAGAGGAAATGGAGATATTATATGCCTTATAAAGTCAGTCCTGAGAAAGTATCCTCCAAGTGATATGAAATTGGTGTGTGGTCAGCTATCTCTGACTACCCAGGTCTTTACAGGTTCCTGCCAGCCACATGGTGACTCCCTCAGGAGCTCCCAGCTTCTCTCTTTACACCCAACCTTCCACTCTCCAACAATTCCCCACTCTTAGCAAGAATAGACTGTACAAAACACCAATCTGATGATGTTCCTCTCGGTTTGACCGAATCTGGCATCCCTAGGTATAAACGTGTTTGCATGAAGCAATGTCTGTGCCTTCCTAACATGGCTTATGCCCTGGCAAACTCATCAGATCTTGACTGTCTGACAGTGTGGTGTGTTCTGTCCCACACCCTCTCACAATCATTTTCTTTACTCAAGTACACAATTCCTTTTTTTTTTCAAGACAGAGTTTCTCTGTGTAGCTCTGGCTGTCCTGGAACTCACTTTCTAGATCAGGCTGGCCTCGAACTAGTAGAGATCCACCTGCCTCTGCCTCCAAAGTGCTGGGATTAAAGGCAGGCACCACCATTGCCAACAAGTACACAATTCTAAAGCATCAAATCCCCTTTTCTTAGAGCAATGGGTTCACAGGTCATTTTCCAGCAATCTTTGCTTAAGCTATTCCAACAT